>CM031878.1:69325792-69345723 GCA_018697195.1 Certhia americana
AAAAAAAAAAAACAAAAAAAAAAAAACCACCAAAACAACCAAACCTCAAAATCAAACATATTATCCTGCTTTAAATGTCATGATTTAAAATTTTAGGGTATGTCCTCCTGTTGTGAAGATAGATAAGGATAAAGATGGAAATAAAAAAAGACTGAGTTTTTTTACCTGAATAGATGTTGATTTATTCGTTTTTCCTTATGAACACTCAGCTTACGTATTTATTTTCTGAACACATGCAGTTTCAGATTATCTTTGTAAATGCCCAGGCTTGCAATAAAATATCACCTTTTCTTGATTTTTAAAGTAGCAAAAATAAGTCTTGTACAATAATAGTTGTCAGGTTTTCGCAGGGTATGCAAAACAAGTAGGAAAACACTGCCTACTCAGAAGAAATGGCACAGTCCCCAACTGGATGACTACTTGCCAAAATCTGGGTTTTTTTTAGTTCTCTTGGAGTTGGGAGAAGAATATTCTGTTGCAGAATATTACAGTGTACGGTATAAAAAATAATAATGAAAACTAGCTACTTTCAGAGGTTCACAACTTCTTTTTAACTGTACTCATGTTCAAAATGTGTGTTACTTAAGAATGAGGCAAGAGTCTATCTCTTAAATAATCTCTGAGTTTTCAGCCTTCTTAATTCCATGTGTATGCATCTACATCTTATAGAGAATTAATGCAATATTAAATAGTTATGATTGCAAAATCAGTAGAAAACTATTTCGCATTGAAACCAGAGATGATGATAATTATACAGGAAAACATGACAGGTAGTAAAAATGGATTAAATTACCATTAGAAGTTAGCCTTCTCTGGTGCCATTGGATAAGGGCATTGTGGGAGGAAAAATAAGAAAAAATATTTGCAGAAATATTTTTGCAGACATAAAACTCAGCATACATCACACCCATTACACTTGACTGCTTTTTATGCTAGAATAGCAGAGAATGAAATAGGATACATCAGGGGTTTTGTGGGTGGTTGTAGTTTATTTCTTTTTGTTGGTGGTTTTTGAGGGGTTGGGTTTTTTTGTGTGTGTGCTTTTTAATTAAATACTAGGTCTTAAACATTTGTACCTAGAAATCTGTTTCAGAAAATCATTTTGGGGGTTTTGGGTGGGTTTGATTGCTTCTTTTCCAAAAAAGTCTGTGAGTAACACACACTTTCAAATCCCAGAATAGGAATCTTGATCTTGATCTCAGTAATAAAAATACTGAGCTAAGTAATTAGCTGACCCCAAGGCTGGTTGACTTATTGTTTGCCTTTTGCATCATAGCACACATCTTGAATTAAAGCTTGGACTTCTCAGGATTTTTAAGAACATGTGGGTTTTTTAGTTTTTTAATACCAAATCCTGCTCACTATGCAAGATTTTTTTTTTTTTGCACATATATCCAGAAATTTTGTAAAATTCATTTTAGCAATACATACATACATACATACACATATACATACTATGTATATATATGTATATATGTGTATATATGTATATGTGTGTATATATGTGTATATGTGTGTATATGCACATATGTATATATATATATCCAGCTGTAACACTACATGGTCTGTGGGTGGATCTTGCATGATAATTTTCAGTGTACTTTTCCTGTTTAAATCTCCAAATCATTTCAGTATATCTTTGAATTGCAGGCTGGCAGGAACAAATATATCACTTGTGCCACATTTAGGTCTTTGCTATTTTAACTGCCAATGTTTTACTCATCCTTGTCCAATATAGTCAATGACGAAGAAAAATTGGGAGGAGGCTTATCTGAAATTTATTTTAAAAGAAGAAGAACAGTTGTATCTCACCAGCATCACATGGCACTGGCAATGTCTTGCTCTGTTCCTGATCCTGAGTAACTGAAATATAGCCACATCATTATTATCCATATGGACACACAAAATTAATGTCCTGTACTTTCACTGTACATATTTAAGCATTCTCATTTTTCTTCTGTGATTTTGTGTTTCACCAACCACAAATGCCTCCTGAAGTTTTCAGCAGATTTTCAGACCATGGTTACTTCCTTTGCACCACATGTGTTTCTCCCCCCCACCTCCTTTTTTTTTTTTTTTTTTTTTAATTACATTTGGTATTACATTCAATTGTAATAATGATTAGAAAAAGTAGTCAACTGGAGAGCCCATCTCTAAGCATTTTGGCATGCAGGAAAGTATAATGAATAGGAGATATGTAATTCAGAGATAAATTTATGTCCCCTTTGGCCATCAACTCTTTTGAAAAAACTCTGCTAATGTTACAATAATCTCACAAAATGGTAGAAAAAAAATGTGTCTATGCAAGCTGCAGATGTCTCAGTGTAAAAAGAGTATTCTGTTTGTATGCACAGATAGAAGTATTAAAAATATGTGAATTCTATATATATTCCTATATTCCTACATATTCCTAATATGTATAATTTTTATACCTATATTACACATGTATTTTTAACTTATATTCTAAACTTGAGATCTGGGTTCCAGAATATATTCTTAAGGTATGTTCTTGATTTCATAGGCTGACTATCTGACTTTCCAGGAAAAAAGAATGACACATTATATGACTTTTAAAAATAGAGTAATTTAAAGAGAATTATGATACACTGTCTATATTTATGATTTATGATTCATAATTGACTGTGTAAGATATAATCTTGATATGTATCACATTCAATTAGGAAAACAACAGCACACATATGAATGCTAAAATCAATAATTACATTGCAGGAAACAGTATTCAAAAATTATGAGAGATAGAGTTAGTTCATGATTTACTCCCTCTGTCCAAAATATCTTATCAAACCAGGCAAATGCATCAAAATAATAATAAAATAATAAATACAGCGATAAAATTAAGTGTTACTGAAAATTGGCAGAACTTAACTTTTGGCAGCTCCTTATAGTTATTTTTTATTTATAATACACTCTTATTTTACAGGTCAAAAATAATATTTTTATAAGTGTATTTGCTTGTAGCTTTCACTTTTCTTGAGATGAAATCAAAACTCTGATTGAAATATTGCTTTAAATAGAAACAGCAATTAGAGCAATAATCTTTCTTCTTTTCTGTGCCTCGAATCAAAACCAATAGTCAATTTTTGATTGTGTGTTCCTTTAAAGAAAAATTTACGTTGTCCAAATCTTTCAAACAATAAAAAAACTTTTTGAAGAAAGATTAAGTTCTGAAGAATGGCTTTGCTGCAGAATTGCAACAACTTGTCAAAATTAGCATCAGTTTCACATGTTCCTGTATCAAAAGTTTTTTCTGTCTTGGACAACAGCATCTTTCAGTTACCCTTTGTGCTGCGTCTTTGCAAGTTCTGTAATTTAGGTTTTACTTTGCTGCTCTGGAAGAAACACAAGCCAGGTATTTGATTTAAAAAACCTGGCTAGGAGAACCCTTATGCTATCTTCTGACACAGAAATCAATTTCCATGAGATCAAGACAACCAATAGAATTCCCTTTTCCTCCCTTGTGTGTAAAAGAGACTGCCACAATAATTACAAAGTTTTGGTGAAGGATCTAAGACAAATAAAAATGCTATTCTCTGGGAGTTTTCAGTTACGTCTGCTGCAAGCTCCATATTTTTTCAGTGGAGTGTGGAGGTTTTCATGAGGTTCAGAGAGGAGCCACATTCTCTCACAGAACCTTGGAGAAATTTGTGCATTTACTTCCCAGCAAGGAAAAAGCTCATTTATGATTGCCCAGCATTTATTTACATTTACAGCCAAAGAATGAATATTCTTAGCTCTCTCAGGAAGTCTTGATATAGCTTTGTCCATGGCATTGTGAACTTCCCTGTGTTTGGGTAAAAGCAAGGATAAACCCTGAATTAAAAAAAACCAGGTTTTTCCTTTGCCTGTTGTGAGCAGTAGCTGCTGTTGGGAGGAACTACTGGCTCAAGGCTCTCTATAGGAACCATGTGAGAAAAGTTAAGGAAGAGCAAGCAACCAAGTCCTGCTGCTTGCCAAAGGGTGCAGCCAGGATAGAAAATGTAGGAAAAGCCACATCCTGACATCTCCCCTGAACAGAGGGGAACTGGCACCACTGGAATGCTCTCCCTCATTCTGCCTCAGGCTTTGTATTTCCATCAGTAGGATATATTATATGAATTGTCACAGAAGGAGATAAGAACTTTTACACAGTGATTTCAGCTCAGCAGTAATCCTGGATGCAGACATATCTACTGCAAAAAGGATTTGCAAAGCAGAAGTACAAGCAGGAAACAGCAACCACTTGTTGACTTGTGTAAGCTTGAAGAAGCTTATTTAACATTTGCAGTTTTGTTTTCCTCAAATCTTCATAGCGAGAAATAGATCTTGTTAAATTTTCAAATGAAACACATGTCAAGCATCGTTTTTTGACGGGATCCTAACAGGTTTTTTACAGAAATGAAGATTACCTCAGGCTAATTATTTAATTAATTTCCCAACAGGGGAAATAATTTTAAAATATAGAATATTTTTCAGGGGAATTAACCAGAATGCAGTGGGCAAAATGGAATTTGAGCCTATTTTTATTGCATGTAAGTCCTATGCTATAAAGGTCTGATCTTCTTTATAAAGTACTTTGAGTTCTACTGATGAAAAATACAGAAGAACAGCAAGAGAACTCTAATAATTTGATGTAATTATGAACTTAAGAATAATGATGTAATTAAGAACTAAATGGAACTTAATGCTGTGATGATGTAACATTTGTGCTTTCTTTGGGTTTTCAGTGCTTTCTTTCCAGCTTAGCAAACTGATGGATACAAGCTGAAGGAATAATCCATTGTGAAGAAATAAAGAAATAGATGTCTCTGCCTTTCAAAAATTAATAGCAGTGTTAAATCATGTAGCCTAAGGTCACAGCTCTCAAACCTCTGAATACAAAATTTCATTCTCAGCATTGCTTGACAAGCCTGAGAAGTCCCATACAGAAGACTTGTAGAAATTCATAACAACAAAAAAAAAAAACAAAAAAAACGGAGCAGCAGACATTAATGACATCAGCCTCAGAATGGAAGTGAAAATTTCCCTGTTTAGAACTGGCAGCTGAGACCTGAGGGACAATAAACAAATCCACAGAGACCTCTGATAAAAGCACAGGAGCTGAAACTACTGCTTTAGAAGCCTGGTTCTCAACAGTGCTTTGGAAATCCATTCTCTACAGAGAAAGAAAGAAGATGCAGTTAATTTGTCCCAAGACAACAGGCAAGTTATCCATTGCTGACTTTATGTAAGGGTAACTTAGAATGCTGGGAGTTCATTCAGCTGTACCAATGTTAAAACAGAGACATGGCAGTACAGAAATGCTGTAAAATATGTTGTAAAATAAATGTAAAATAACACGATGATGCTTGGCCCAACTCACTGTTTTTTGGCAATATTGGGAATCTATCTAGATCAGCATGAGATCCACTTAGCAGAGAATTACCTTAGCTAAATTCTTAGCTCATCAGGCCTCAGGTTGGAATTTTTTGGCAGAATCTTCCAAAAGCCAAGGTTTTCCCTGTTATTCCCTCATAACTAGGTTAGGCAAATGGGAGCTTTAGAGCTATTGGAGACAAAGGGTTTGAAACCAGCAGTTATTACACATGAAGGGAACAACATGTTGTAGATAGAAGACCTAGGCTACTTCTGACATCACTAGAGCTTTGGAATTATTTACTTACTTCTATTGACTCTGCTTTGAGTAATTTCATTTTGAAGATTAGAAAAATTCCAGAAGCCACTGAATGTGAAATTCCAGTGAAAACACCTTACAATAAAATCCCATAGGACAAAACCACACAAAAAAACCTGTTCCTCCCCATGTTGCTCATGGACCGACTTTTAAGTTTCTTATTTCATTTCCCTTAGTGCTCCCTCTGAGCTGGAATGTTCCAGCCATGCAGTGACTGGATGTGACACCAATTTCCAAACACAAATGTCTTCTTTTCTGGTTCATAAAAACCTTACTGGAGAAGATGACATAGCACATGTCTTGGGCTGATTTTCATCCCCTGACTTAGGACAGGTTTGAATTCATGAGGTGGATTTGGAGAAGCATTTGGAAGTTGGAGGAAGTTCAACAGGAAGAGCACAGCATTGAAGTTTACAGCATGTTCACAAGCCTCCTATTAATTCAGCATTTCTAGCTCAAATTAAAGATTAATCCCATCTAAAGCCATGGAAACATTTAATTATGGTTAGTCTGTATTGTGCATTCCCTTTATTCTTTAAACCTTAAATTTTACCCAAGCTAAATTAACTGAAAATCCTTTATTAACCAAAGCTGGTATGCTAACCAAGCTTCAGTTGTGAACTTAAACCTGAAAATAGGTGCTCCTTAAAAGCTAATAGATGTTTATATGACTTGAATGCAGATTTTCTCCCAGTTTTGCTTCCATGTGTGGGTCCTGTCTCATCTTGCTGGCAAAGGAATAAGAATGAATGTGGGCAAGCAGTTTTCCACATTGTACTCTTTTACCCCAAGTACTTTGCCACTAGTGTTAAACCCTGCAAGCTGAGAGCTGATGAGCTTCATCTCAGTAAGTGTGTGGATTCCTTAGCCTAGTGGCTTTCTTTTCATAAGGAAAATGAGACTTTGGGGTGTTTTGCTTGCTTGCTTGCTTGCTTGCTTGGTTTTGTTGTGGGGTTTTTGGGGGGATTTTTTTGGGGGGAGTGGTTTTGTGGGAGTTTTTGGTATTGGTTTTGTTATTTGGGGGGTTTGATTGGTTGGTTGTTGTTTTGGTTTCAGATTTTTTTTGTAACTGAATAAATTTAGAGAGGACTGGAATGGGGCCTTTGTAATAAGATGTGAATAATGACACATCCATCAGAGGCCTCATTTTGTTTATCAGTTTTCTTTTCCTATAAGGAGTCCAAAATTAATTACCATGACCTAGACACGCTACAAAATGTTCAGACAGCTCAGTGACAGATGTACCTTTTAAATACAGGCAGTGTTCCCTGCACAGGAAATATCACAGTCTTATGCCCTGTTCTTGTACCCTCTCATACTTCTCAGATTCTGTTCTTGGCCATCCTGTCTGCCAGTGATACTGCAACAAGCAGGTTCTTGCTTCAACCCAACAAAAATAAATTTAACAACTCTCTTAAAGGATTAAACTCCTTAATATTAAACTCTTCCTTACTTTTCCTGACACTACACTGGCTTCACAAAGGCTGCTGCAAGACACGTTTCCAGCTCCCTGTCCCACAGCTGGTGCAAATGACACACAGAAATCACGTAGTGCTGCTGTGGATGTTCATCCTGCGAAAGTTTTTCAGCTCTAGAACCCTGATCACAGGTACATGATCTGGGACATGATGCTTATCAGGATGTTGTCTACTCTCTCTCTTCTGCATAGCAAAACCAAAGTCCTTTTAGCCCAAAATAATCATGGCAATGTCATGTGAGTTGGAGGGCACGGGCAGCTGTAAAGACAAGGTGGTGGAAAATCTGGGATCCAACAAGAGAAGTGGAAACCCAAAGTATGTTACAGAACAAGAGTTAATGTAAGTAAATCTCAAGAAAGGACAATTTAGGCAGTATTTTACATTTTTCTTGTTGAGGAGCAAGATTGAAAAACTGTTCATTATGAAATGCAAAGTAAGAGAAAGCTGTAATCACATTGCCTAGTGTAGAAAGGAAAATGCATGAGAGTCCAGGAGAATTTCCACCTTTTCTTCAGGTGGAAATGTACACAGGAAACAAGAACCAGACTCTCTGCTAGCAATTCTGCCTTCACAAAGGACAAGACAGGGTGTAACAATATAAACAGTTACAGGAAAAATAGAATTGCTGACTGACCCAGAGATGGAGGTCACTCCACCCTTCAGGCTTTGGAGAGGCTTTCAGAGATGTGAGAATCAATCCTCTGAGACCTAGAAGCCACAACTCTGCCTAGTGGCTTGGCTTGGGCTTACAGTGTTTTCACCTGTTCAAAATAACTCAGAACTGAGGGCTCTCCTTGGAGCTGCTTCTTGTGTTATGGGTATTCCAGAGATAAATTTGTGGTTGTGCAATTTACCTCCATTTAGCAATATGCATTTTGTGCTACCATGAGGGTACTGTAAGTGAAATGAACAACAAGGCTGGTGACTAAAATTTCTACATTTTTGGTGTGGAAATAAGTTGCCCATACAGAGGCAATGTTTGGTTGCAGGTTGTTTCTTGGATTCATGGACATGAGGTCTCATTGCTCACATCTCCTTACTCCATATGATTTAATAATTTAACTTCATAACCCATTTTTTTTGCTGCTTTGTATTGCATATCTTTTACTTCTGTCCATTCTAAAAGTCTCCTTGTTGCTGGCACTCTCATGCTCTTAATGTGCTCACTACTTGGGCTCTATTTAAGCTGTTTTATCCCTTCAAAAACGCTGTTGTCAATTGCACTGTTGTGACTTCAATGTTTGTTCAAAGGGTAATTGAATTTTAGAAGAAAAATGACAGGAAGACCCAATCAATTTTATTCAAACTGATCTTCCAAGGGTCATAGGATAGACATGTTCTTCCAGTCAGGTCTTTTTGTACTTCCAGTTTTTTTAGAGATTTTTGAGAGGTGCAACTCGACTTCTAGGAGAAAATTCTGATTAGTAACACGATGTCCCTCCTACCACTCTGTCAGCAGAGAAAGAACTGATTTCCCAAAATTCAAAAAGTAAAGAGACCATTTGGGAAACACTGGGAGACACTGTAGGGGGGTGGGGGAACTCTTTTAAGAGCATCACAGGAGACTTTGTCTTTGTATGTAGTGTGATAAATAACTGTCTCAGAAAAGTAGGCCAGACAGGTGCAGAGAACCAAAGATAATCAGACTTTTGTGCCTGGAGCTTCCACTAAGCACCACCATCCACAAGAGTTTTCCAGATTGGGTCAAATGAGTGAGATAGATTTTCCTGCCAGCAAACTTGTCCCCAGTTGCTTCTGCCTTGCACTGCTTGGGTAATGTCCTTAGGGGAATATGTAACAATGATGGAAAACAAGTTTTTCAGCTTTTGTTTTCACTAGCCTGTCACTGGAAGCAGGGAAAGAATACTCAAGACTTGGGGCAGGCCTCACTTCCTTCAGAGATGTAGGACCTCCCAAGTAGGAAATAGTTTAATGTGAAATTTAAGGGGGGAAAAAAAAAAAAAAAAAAAAAAAAAAAAGATGTGTGAGAATGACAAGGGGAAAGCAACTGCCAAAATATATAATTCAAGAGGACACATGAAAGGGTAGGAGGGAGATCACTTTTACATTAGAAAAACAAATAGCAAATAAAATGCAAATAGGTTTACAATTATATTATAATGCACATTAATTTCTGCAAAAATTTTATTCCCCATTTCAGTCTTCTTCCCTCAAGCCTCTTCTCTCTGTAGCTGGTACCATTCACAGTCTGTGGTGAGGATCTGAGCCACCACAGTCAATTTCAATTCCAAATCCAAACATAAGAAAAGTCTTGTGAGCTTGCAATTCCTTTGAGGCTCACCCAACTCCAATTTTGCTTTATGCCTCCAGGGGAAGCATTTTCTCTTTGAAGCTACAGTCCAACCCACTCCATTGCAGGATATAGGCTTAGCTTCTCCTCGAGGCTAGACTGTTGTGGACATTTTATGCACTGTCCCTCCATATCACACCAACAGAGAAAGAGAGCTCTGACATGATGAAACTGTAAGTGATGGGGTGATGTTGGGAATTTAGAAGCCTGGAAAATGATTGGTTCTCCAAGCCTCTCTCTGGTTTTAAAGTCAAAAGCATTGTGAATTTAATTAGTCCAGATGTTTGAAGGTGGAACACTAATGGAAGTTATCTTGTCTTTTGTACAACAGATATCTTGGAATTATCATGAGGAAGATGGTTACCAGAGGGTGATTACATGTACTGTTTTCTTGTTATTATGTGCCACAGGCAAGAACAACACTTTGAAGTGAATTGTTTCTTTCTGAGAACAAAGACAAACTACTGTAAACTAATTGCTAAGATGCAGCACAGTAGGTAAAGTGATGGAAAAATTCTACATTAATGAGTAATAGGTCACCTTATGAAAAATGAGCTTGCTCTAAAAGCATTGATGCCCAAAAGTCACAAGCACTTTTCATACAGAATCACAGAATCACAAAATATTCTGAGTTGGAAGGGACCTATCAGGATCATTGAGTCCAACTCAATGTTTAAAGTGTCAAACTTTCAGTATATTCAGACTAAAGGGGAATGTGCACATTGTGCTTCTCTTCTGGTTTTTATTGTCTTTGGTTCAAAATCTCCTCTTGCAAGCTTTATATATAGTCACACATGCAGGAAACATTGTCTCAGTCAAAGCAAAGTGAGAAACATCACTTGGGGATACCTGAATACATTACAATTCACAGGGGACATCTTCAGAAGCATGTGAAGAAGGGAGTGATTTTGACAGGAAAAAGGCATGATTCTCAAAAAGCAAGTGCTGGATTCCACAAGGGAAATTTCTACCTTGTCCAAAGCCTCAAAACTGACATTATTTTTTAAATCTAATATGCACTTACCAATTTCATAGACTTTCTTCCTGCAACTTTCATCTCAACTCACTTCTATTTTTTCTGTTTCATAAAACAATGGGCCAGTTCTTTGGGGGTTGGTATTTTGTATTTTTAGATTGTCTTCTATTAATCAAATCAAATCAAAAGTTACTAATTTTTAGGAGGTTAAAACTCAAGGGCAGAGCAACAAACCTTTCTGTCTGACCTCCAGTTGCTGAGGGGTTCCAGAGAGGCTCAAGACTATTTAGAACAAAGACTCATGCTGATTCTTTCACTGCCTTGACAGAGCACCTGAGGTAAATTAGATAATTTGTCTGGTTGCCTCTGGCCACCCACTGTTTTGTGTGCTGGAGACAAGAGATCATTCCACTGTCCACTGACTTTTAGGAGTGTGGCTGCTCACCAAGTTTTACTAATACTTGGCTTTATCCCAGTTCTGGACTCCACAATTCTGCCAGATATCAAGAAACCCTGCTAACATAGCAGGATCCCTATGCACTGCCTTTCATCCAAGGAAATCAAAGGGTTCAAAAACGAATTAAAGCTCTGCAATACTTATTGGCACACCTCCTGCAAGATTTGTTCTGCTGTAATTAAGGCAGCTTTTGATAAATCAGGATCCTTCATCAACCCTCCAGCTGTGGGGGCCCACATAGACCCACTAGGATTTTTGGCAAGATCTCTCATTAGAAATGGTGAAGATTTAGTCTCAAAACTCTCCCTTTCCTCCCCCACAACAGGCTATTTTGTGCAGTGTGCTGCTTCATGCCACTCCTGAAGCAGACAATAAACGAAAATCTACCACCCTTGTTGCCTCCTCTTTAGATCTGGCAACATATCCCCCTCTGAGCTTACTCAACCACAGAATTATGCCTAAATTAAAAAAGGAGAGAGATAGGGAGAGCAAAGAAAAGCAGGAATGCAGGGTGGGTGAGAACTGGCTGGAAGGAAAGAAGCTGGCATGGGGAACACAGGCAACTGAGGATGGAACCTGCGTTGCCAAATCCCCACAGAGGGGAAAATGCCAACCAGCTTTCAATGAGTAAGCAGTTGACATTATATTAGATTACTGCAAATAATTACACTGATTTGGTAAAAAGCCAAGCAAATCATTAGTGTGAAGAACAGTGGGACCCAAATGGGGTGATTTGTTGAAGCTCAAACCAAACCTGTTCTGTGTGGACTGTCAGTTTTACACAATCAGTGTCAGGGCCAGTCAGTAGCTGACTACTGTTAGCCCAAATTCATGTGGCCAGGTGCTCCACAGAGGTGAATTTGGGAGTATTTCAATTAATTTGGTGTAATTAAATTTCCATCAGCTGATACATCCCTAGTGGCTCCCTCTACCTTTTATGTTTAAAAGATTTTATTGCTAGTTAAGATTCTAATCACTTTCAAATGCATAATCTCAGGTTTATAAAAAATATTTTTGTGTGCTTTTCTCTGCCAGCTGTTGTCCGTGACTTAAGAATGCAAACAGATTCTTTTTTCCCCTTTTCTGAGATTGAAGGAAAGGCCGTGAGTCGTCTCTCCTGATGTTTCATTCATTGTTTATTCTTTCTTATCAATACATTCTGTTCCTGACCAGCAGAGCTTTTCATTGCAGGTCAGTCCAAGGCCCAAAATCCCTGAATCCCCCCACAGAGGGTGGTGTGTACATTTATACTACAATCCATGTAATCAGTATTTATAATACTTCTCCAATAACAATTATCCATGTTAGAAAGTTAACCTCGACTCTAAACCAACCGTAATGTGCCACATTCACTGCAGAACATGGGACAGCTGAGGAAGAAGAAGAAACTCAAAAGCCATGTGGTCTTTTCCATCTTGCCTTCACCGGTCTGCCATCCTAAAAACCCCATCTATCTAAAATTTTCACCCTGTGATAAAACTACACACTATTATACTATTTAATACACATTCTTGAAAACTCTGCCTCATTCCAGAGCCCAGAAGCCCTTTTTTCCATGAACAAAGGTTAAAAACACTGTCAGAGTTTCTAAAATCTCTTAAACATGCAAAGAAATATTTCACATAATTCCAGACTCCAACAGGATAACACTGAAGCTTAGTTGCTTCATTTTGGCACACAAGAGAGTATATAAATTGAGATGAATGGGGGAAGGGAAAAGCAGTGTCAAAGCTCCAGGTTGAATGCACTCCTTTCTCACTTCATATCCCACTCCAAACCTTGTTCCCCAGGAAATTCCATTCTCAGTTCTATCAAAAAAATTATGTTGGATGACCTCAGGAGCTGGTTACCAGGACAACTTTCTGCTTTGTTGGTGTACCCATGCTATGATTCAGCCCAGGTGAGGGAAGCTATGCAAGAGAGAGGTGTTAAATCTGGCTGAGCCATCCTCCTGGGTGAAAATGAGATGTATCATTTGTTGCAGAGGAGGAGTTTTCCTCCATTTTCTGGGACTAATCTGGTCGGCAAAGGAACCGGGAAAAATGCAAGGCCATTTGTTCCCATGGAATTATATAGTATATTGAGTAATTTATTCTGATCCATCAATGTGTCTTTCAGATGCTGTGATAAAGATTTTTTCCACACATAACCATTTTTGTGAAGAACCTGACTTTCGTTTTGAGCACAGAATTGAGTTCTGAAGTAAGTTCCACATATATCCTTCGTGTTTCATTTGGGGCAGAAATGACACTGACAATACAAGGCTTTTTGTGCTAGAAAACACATTTGTGTCCACATCCTTTAGGGGCTCTGTTCTACAGTTCCCTTTTATATTAGGGAATGTTGCTGTCCATATGTTGGTGACTGAGAACAATGCCATGCTGAACAACTTATGCTAAATAATATTGCATCAATATATTCCCTGTTTTTTTTTTTTTTTAAACTTCCCTTGAAGCAGTACCTCATCCCATTTCAGCAGGAGTAATCCTGCATGAACCTACTGAATAACTTTGCTCTGGCTTAAAATGTTCTCTAAATCACCAGATTTAATTTTGCTTTGGCTTCAATTTATCTGGACTGTTCCAATTTACGTTTCTCTCCTCTTCAGAACTGAGGCTGACTAGAACTGGGGGCAGGGTCGGGGGGAAAGGGTTACACCTTCTTAAAAAAACATAATAACACAAGATTCAGATACATCAGATTGGAAACAAGAGGTCATTTTTTTTCTGGGATGCATCTATAGGAAACTGATTCCAATTTGTTTCACTTGGGAAAAAAGTGGGACTAGATCTTCTGAAGATACATACCAATATTTTTCTCTAAGAACAGTAGTCATACTTGCAAGTGATTAATTCTGCTAGTGCAATATTTGTATTGAATTTAAAAGTTTCAATCTTTTTAAAAGGAATTGGAAAAGTTCCACTTCTGAACTGGGGAAAGTCTGATTTGAGGCACTATAAAAAATATAATTTTTGTCCTTTTTAGTCAACTCTTTTGAATTGAATCATGATTGATTTTACAGTAGCAATAACCATCCATTTGATATAATGGCTTCTTTTAAGTCTTATTCTCTAATATCATGATAGAAGATATTGGTTATACCAGTTCCACACTTTTACATCTTTACTAATCAGCAGTAACTTCCCTGAAATATTTTAGAATGCATAAAACATGAAAATTTTTTTACCGCCCATTCAGAAGTAACTGGGGATATTAAACCAGGCTTTATGTCAGGATGTCAGGTATTTGATGCTTTTTGCAGACTTTCTCCATTTGCAATTTGTCAAAATGAATGGGCTAGGACTGTTTCCTTTTTGAACATGCTTTTGGATATTTTTTATACCAGTGAGTTGAATAACTGTTTTCATATTTGACAACATTCAAAGGAAGTGACAGGGATAAAAAACTGAAAAAAACCAATGAGTTAAGACATCTCTTTGAATTAAGCATGATTGAAATTTTGCTTTACCTGGATATGTGTCACTACTGTGCCTCCAAGATAGGGAACGTTTTATCGTGAAAACACATAGCAACAGCATGTAGAAGAAAGAAATAAAATTATAATGCAAATGAACCTCAGATATGGGGCTTTTCCAGACTGTAAAATCTGAATGTTGGTGAAGTGATATCACTGTAAGGAATTACATCTCTTTGTCCCCTCATACTTGTTACCATGGCTACATTGTTGTTTTTCAATCTTGGGTATTTCTTCTTCTCATAAAGTTCTGAAGAGAACCACAACCAAAGTCCATCCAGCCGAGTGACTTGCTCCTGACAAAGGCCTAAAAGGTCTTGCAAGAGGAGTGGTATTTTCCGATAATCTTTTTCTGGTCTCCAACAGTTTCCACTTGAGGATAGTACTAGTCTGGAAGTACATTATATATCTTCTGTAATATTCAACAAATTTTCCTTCTGCAAACCTGTGATACCTCTCCCTCAATCCATGGTATTATCTTTTAGCATCTTCAGCATCCACTGATGTGAAGCTGTACAGGATAATCAAATATGTTGGCCCTCATGCCACCCTTTGTTTGCTCTGAAACTCCCTGTCACACCCATAGTTTTTTCTCTTACACTGAAGAGGATTTGAAAAAATGCATGTGGCCCAGTTCTTGTGATAGAATAAATGCAGATCAAATTTCCTGCCATTCCATAAACTTTGTATTCCACGAATTATCCATATGGCCTTTGTCAGCCTAAAGTGAGAGGATCTCAAGAAATTCTTCAGCCAAGAGGTGGGTGGGTATGGAGAATGTGGAGTGTTGTGGATTAACCCCATCCAGGAATTCAGCACCATGCAGCCACTCACTCTTGAGAGTGGGAAGTGAGAGAAAATTGGAAGGGTAAAAGTGAAAAAGCTCCTGGGTTGAGACAAAGACCATTTAATAGGAAAAGTAAAAGCTGCACACACAAGCAAAGCTAGACAAAGAATTCATTCTCTGCCTCTCATGGGCAGGCAGGTGCTCAGCCATGCCCAGGAAAACCAGGCTCCATCAAAGGTGGCTTGGAAAGACAAAGGCCATCACTCCAAATGTCACCTTTTTCCTTCTGCCCCAGCTCTATGAACTGAGCCAAATCCCTGATGGTCTGGAACATCCCCAGGGTCAGTTATCTTGGCTCTGTCCCCTCCCAGGTCCTTGTGAGGAGCAGCAAAGCCCTGTTGTACAAACACTGAGCTCCCATAATCAACACATCCCTGAGTTACCAACACTGCTTACAGCACAGATCCAAAACACAGCCACACTCCACATACTGGGAAGGAAATGAACTCTGTTCCAGAGAAAACCAACACATGGAGCATGGTTCTTCTGATAGCTTTAACGCAAAAGAAGGTTGAGGGTAAAAGGCACAAGTTTTAAAAACAGAAATTTTGACCTGCTGAAAAGGATGGCTTTTTCACCAGGATGTGATCAGACTCTGGAGCAGGAGCCAGCAGTAGTCGTGGGTCATTCATCCTTGGGCTGAATGCTCAAAATTTATGTGGTCCTGGAACAACCTGAGCTGCTTGAACTAGAGCCTGCTGAGGTTCCTACCAACTTGAATTGCTCTGTAATACAGTGATCTAGAAGTTTTTTATGTCTCTGAGCCTCAGCCTACAAAAGAAGGGCATTTCTCTGCCACTGCTGAGTGTTGTTGTGAAGCAGCATGAAAATAGCAAGAGCTTCAAACCCCCAGCAATTAAGACATACTGCTTTCACAGGTTCTGTATTTAATATATTAGCCAGAGTGCAGCTCTATGAGAAACATCTACTCAAAAAAAATTATTATGCTTATAGAGGCTCTAAGGTTTGGTGGGGTTAACTGTTTGGGGTTTTTTTGTTGCTTATTTATTTAAGATTGCAATGAAACATTTGGAAAAGCTGTGCTGTCATTTCACCCTATATATTCAGGGACAGTAATAAAATTTATTATAAAAGGGATATAAAGTATATATTCAACCCCAAAATAGCATCATCTACTGATCTGTACCCAAGGGAAATTAAGCACTAGTTGATGCTGAAAACAGTGTTGCAATTGGATATTGTAGCAAATTAATTAATCTACAGATAATTTGCATAGTGAAATTAAGGCAACCTTCCTAGGGAAGTAGTAACCAATAACAGCAAAGTGAAATAAATGATTTAGAAAACAAGCAGCAAACACAGTAACCTCTCTGAAGCCCCTGGAGCACAAAAGAAGCAATCTCTCACAGACGAAGTTGATGTGGAACCTGTGGGAATGAAGTACTGGACTATGAATTAGTCTCATAAACCTTGCAGTAAATTGCACTTGCTGTTTGTAATGTTAAACAGTAAGTTATTCTGTTTTTCCACAAATATGGGAAAATTCTTATTCAAATGTAGTGCAGTTTTTAAATGTGGAAGTGGTCTACCAGCTTAAATAGGAACCTCTTTTGGTGAGATGTATGTTCTTATGTCCCTGTTGGACTTTAAATTTGATATGAGAAAACTGGGTCATCTGATTTGCCATTGATCTTTTCAGGTGACTGCTCTTTCTAACCTAATGTTGTTCAGGGTTTTTTTCTATTTTCTTTAAATACCAACATAGAGCCAGTCCAGAACATCAGTATATTTAGTGCTATAGTCTATCCAAACTCTATTCACCATTTTAAATAGGTGCTTGTCCATGTGGGAGACTTACAGTGTTGAAAGATTTGCCTGAGAGTCAGGACAAAAAATGCGTTTTTACGAATATAAATAGGATTGACACCTGAAACACAGGGGTTTTTTGGTAGTTCTTACCACCTTCTTATTTTTATTTCCTTCCCAGGACTGATAATGCACTTCAGTCTGTGTCAACTTTCTGGTTTGCAACACAGGAATCCCTTGGGCATGATTTAACATGTGGTATTTTGGTAGGGGGTTTTTTGGTAGTTCTTACCACCTTCTTATTTTTATTTCCTTCCCAGGACTGATAATGCACTTCAGTCTGTGTCAACTTTCTGGTTTGCAACACAGGAATCCCTTGGGCATGATTTAACATGTGGGACAGAAGGAGACAGGAAAGACAAGAGACTTTGATGAAACAGAGAAACTCAAATTCAGTGAGTATCCAAGTGTCTGATTTCTCAGGAAAATCATTTGGGAAGCCAGGACTCGATTTCCCATGAAAAAATTCTCTCTGTGAGCAGTGCAGACCTCCTAAGTGAACCAGATCATTGTAAATGAGAATTGTATTTTGGATCACTGTCTTAACGGTTTCAAGAAATTTATTAGCCAAAGACACTAATTTCTACATTTGGTCCACAGAAAGTTATCTCTCTGAGTTTTCAGTTCTCTCTTGAGAGTGACACAGAGGACTATTCTTTTGTTTTGAGACAAATTTACAGAAACTTTAAAATGCCTATCCACCAAAAATGTAGAAAATGCTAAGCTACATGGCACGTTCAGAAAACTAGAAGAAAAACTGAGAAAAAAAAAAAAAGAAAAAAGAAAACCAAGTTCCTTATGCACAGCAAACTTAGAAAATTTTTTAGTCAATTTTTTTCAGACTCAGAGAAAAAACTGAGGGGCAAAGTATTGTAGAATATGATACTAAACCAGAACTTGTGTATCTCTTTTAATTTTCCTAACGTTTTAATTGTGAAATATTTTGAAGTCATTGGTTCAAATCCCCTGGCTTTATGGTAAATCTTTTTGGTACACTCATTAAATCTAGATAGAAATTTCTACCAAAAATTAAATGTTTCACAGTAACCATTCGGTTTTGGATGTATTTATTTTTTCCAAGGAAGAATTTTAAATTCTATGAATGTAGGCATTTTGTCTCTTGTTCCTTTGACTAAACTAATGGAAGTAAAATTTTAATTAGTTTGGTGTCGGAGCCTGGAAATATGAGGAACTTCTTTTTGCATGTTTGAGAGATTTTAGAATCTCTGAAACAGTGTTTTTAACCTTTGTTCATGGAAAAAGGGCTTTTAAGCTTTGAAATGAAGCAGGGTTTTCAAGAGCGTGTATTAAATAGTAGAATCGTGCATAGTTTTATCACAGGGTGAGAATTTTAGATATATGGGGTTTTTAGGATGGCAGACAGGTGAAGGCAAGATGGAGGAAGCACATGGCTTTTGGGTTTCTTCCTTCTTCTTCCTTGCCTCCATGTACTGCTGTGAGGTGGCACATTATAGTTGGCTTAGAATAGAATCTTACCTTCTAACATAGATAATAGTTATTGGAGTAGAATTATAAATACTGATTATGTAGAATGTAGTATAAATATCCACGCCACCCTGAGGGTGGGAGCTTTTAGACATTTGACATTAAGCATTTAGACATTTAGCTTTGGGAACATTAGGCTTTTAGTATTTCGTAGTGAGTAGTTGGGCATTTGTACATTTTGTAGTTAGGTTTGGTATTTGAAATGATACGAAAGATTAAATTATGAAGAGAAAAGCCTCACGCTCGCCTTTCCTTCAAGATCTCTGGCTGGTGAAAACAAAACTATTTACATTCTCGGAAGAAGATAAATGGCTGGCCGGCAAACAGAAAAACAGAAAACAAAAAAAAAAAAAAAAAATAGATTTATATAATTTCGAGACTTTGTTTTTTTTGTTTGATCAGTTCTGATCCCTTCCATGAAACAACAGAGAGTTTTTGTAAAAGCAATTGTGCACCTAGAGAAAGGTTTTGTGATGTTCCATTCCTGTGTCACTGCCTTGCTGGGGAGATTATATATAATTAAGTAGTTTCTTTCAGTCTGTGTGTTTGCATCTCTTGAATGGAGACAAGTTATTTACCTCCCACTGTGTTTTGGAAATTTGAACTACAACTTAAATATGGAAAATACTGCCCATTCCTACTGGTGTCAAGTCACCATAGCTCCCAAATGTGTTAATAATCCTGTAATTTCTTTGCTACATGAAGACCTTTTGCTCAATTCTTGCATCACAGGCTCCTGTTGCAAAGCAAGATTAAGAGGTAACTGCTCAGAAATTCCTCAGACACCCCCAGGATAAAGACAGACACTTGTCTTCCCCTGCTACAGTGGTTTGGAAGCCTGTAAATAAGAGCATCTCCAGAATTTCAGTACTTATTTTTCAAATCTCCAACTAAAAAATATTAAAATGAAATAATCAGAATTTCCACTTAAGTTCTGGGCCTTCAATAACCTCTGTGGCTCTTTCTTATTCACCCTGTCATCTGGCTGTCAACTGTAATTTCTCCACTGATCTTCTTTCTTTTAAGAATAGAGGAGCACAATTTAAGCTCTTGTGCTTTTAACTGAACAAGTAAACATAATGTCCAACTCAATTAACTGAGTTACCAACATGACTTCATGCTCAAAGACTAAATTAGGATGGGAGAAAGTAAGTAGAACACTCAGTGTGGTCTCATCAGATTTATCTAAATAAGTTAAGAGAAGGACAAATTTAAAATTTGATGCATTTTTGTTTCACACACACCTTGCTCGCTCCATGATTTACATCTTGCCTTCATTAAAAATAGATGTAGCTGTCAGAGCACCAGCACACACCCTGCATATTCCATACCTACCCTGAACATAACATAACATAACATAACATAACATAACATAACATAACA
>CM031878.1:69379191-69438429 GCA_018697195.1 Certhia americana
CAGAATTCTACTTTTTATATCCCCTGTAATCCCAGGATGAAACAGGAGTTAAAAAGAAAAACAAACGAGAAGCAGTTTGATTAAGTGGTTTTTCTTTAACTCATGAGCTGCAAGACAAAAAGCTTTTCTTACAACCTTGAAATAGTATTTAAAGGAGACACCTTTGATATTTATAGAAGAACAAGAAATATTAGAAAATTAAATCTGCAAATACTAGTAGCAGTCTGTTCAGAATTTGAGCTCCTTAAATGAGACACTTCTTTGCTGAACATGTTTTTCCTGTCAAACTTACTTTAAAAAATTATCTTTTTTTTCTTTTGTTTCCTTCCAAAGCACACTGAGACACCACAATGGGTCTTCTTTAAACAGATTTTTGTTTTATTAAGGATAATGAAAGGTTTAGTTCATCTTCTAAGTGTAGCGCCGTCACTCTGGCGACTGTGTAAACAGATATTTTAAGTGAAGATTAAGAATTACATTGTTACATTCCCTGCACAGAGAAGTGTTTGGTTTGAAAGTGAAGATAATTATCTACAGATAGTAGGGAAATGGTGCCAAAAGAACCTCAGTGAATTGTTCACTGATTCCTTGACTAAAGTTCTCCAAACCACATTTAATCTCCTTTTAAGAGAACTGACTTTTTCTAAAAATTTTCTCTGGTAAAAGACTGGCTTTTGAACAGTGCTCGCTAAAACAAGAAAATCTTAAATATGTCTTGATTACAATCTGAAACACCTACAGGCCTGATAGAAGAGGTTCCCTGACTCTGAAGCAAAGAGAGGAATGATTGTCCGACAGTTGTTGATAGAAAAATTAAACTTTAATGTAAGTTATAAATGAGAACAATTAACTACTAAAACAATCTGTCAAAGGGGGTTTTGGGGTTTTTTTTGCTTTTTTATTAACAGATAACAAGTTTTTCTTCAGTGAGAGTTTGATTGGTAACTTTGTGGAAAGACATTTGGAAAATGTTCATTCCTTTCTCCACATTTGAACTTTCTTTAAAAGTATACCTAATATTATTCTTCTCTGGTAAAAACAATTAAAGTTACAGTTACAGATTAGGTGCTTAACAACCAATACCCATGATATTGTATTTAAGATTGGTTGAAACTTCCTCTTATACAATAAATTGGGACTTTCAGTTCTCAGTCTCAGCTGAAGAAATCTGAACTCAGATATTTCATTTGAGATTTCTTCTAAAGGATTTTTTTTTCCAACCAGCTCTAATCTCCATCACCTGGAATTTACACCTGAATGACAGAGCACTTTCTAAAACACAGGATGAAGTTCAACTGAAAACTTTTATATTTGAGATGGGAACAAAAGGATGAAACTCTATGATGCAGTGAGTATGGTGGAAGACACATTCATGCATGTCCATGAACCTGAAAAAAAAAATTAATCTTTGTATTTCATTTCTATATGTTACTAGAACAGTATTAGAACTCAGGTAAGCTGGTATTTTGGCTAATCTTTGATTACAAAATGAAACATAGACACATTTTTTCCCTGTTGAAATGAACAAGTATGGTTCTATGTACTTGAATTTCAGATAAATTAGACTTTCAGAAATTAAGACTTTTAGCACTGTAACCTTGTATTATTACTGGAGATGTTCTGGAATGCAGATTACTCTTCCAAAGGTGGAGAAGCCTTCAAGGAACTTTATGTTTCAAATTTTAGCCTTAGCTAAATATAAACATATTAAAGAAAAAATAAAGAAAGAAATAAAGACAGGTAGCCTTTTCCTGAGTAAGTTCAGTGAGTGAAATGAAGTACCATGAAATCCAGTAAGCACTTGAAGATTGACCAAGATTGCAGATAATTGAAGCAGAAATTCCTTGGTACTTAGGGACTAAGCTATAGCACAAGAACTTTATTTCCACGCTATCCTATCTTCTGTTGCACATTCCTTAGCAGTTGGAATTGCTAAGTACAGCAAATTCCTTTTAAGCTGCTATGGACAATTTCTTTTAAGAAATAACATAACCTTAGATCTTTTTTGTGTGGTGTATTTTTACAGTTTCTCTCCTTTCCCTCTCTTGTTTCTTTAGTAAAAATGTTATTAGTCTTTGGAGGAAATATAAGTTAAAAAAAAAAAAAAATACAATCCCATTTGATCTGAATTAAAAACCTGACAGGAAACTGTCATAGCTGTAATTGTTGTCCTGAGCCCTTACAAAGGCCGTGTTGGCTCATGGGAATGCTCAGAAATGCTGCCCCAAGTGGCAGCAGAAAATCTAATGCAAATTACTGAGTTTTGAGCAACTTTCCTGCCTGTGTCCTCAATTATAATACATGTTAATGGATATGTCTCAGTTGTCTGGCACACTTGGAAGCCACATCCCATTTGCTGTTCACTAATACATGTGTTTCCTTTGCTGCACTGTAGGCATCTGACTACTCTGTGTGGGTTTCTTGACCCACATTGAAAAAGCCCAATGCATTTTCAAGAAAATTAGAGCAAAGAAATGAAGGAACCTTACTTGTTTGCAAAAAGGGATGATCTTTTAACAATTTTGTTAGGGTTTGGGGGTTTTTTTGGGTTTGGAGGGTTTTGGGGTTTTTTTTGAGGGGGTATTTTTGGGTTTTTTTTAATCAAAGAACATATTACACCTTCTCCTAGTGCTCTGGACTAATTAAGATGAAGATTAAAGTAAATGTAGGATAGTACACTACCTGTAGGTAGTGCTTTGCACAAGTTATGGTCTTCTATGCATAAGGACTCTAAAATTTGATTTCATTGCCCAAATTGCCTGTGGTCTCAAGGATGGTTCTTTCCACAGTGCTTGAGTTGTTTTTCATGAGCAGTCTATGTATTAGTTTGGTTTTGTTGTGGGTTTTTTTTTTTTGTTTGGTTTTAGGGTTTTGTTGGGGGGGTTAATTCTTATTTATTTATTATTTTTCTCCAAAACAGGAGAAAATCAATATTCAAGCTACTTACTTCATATTTAAACTTCATCAAATCCTTCTTGTGTTGGTTCACCTTAATTCAGTTTGCTCCCCCTGTTAAATTGCCTTGATTTTAAGCCAAATCTTGCTTAATCTGCTGGGAAATATTTGCACGCACATCAAAAGACGGAATATCATGAAGGCAGGAATACGAATGGGAGAGATGAGTGGCAGAATAACTGATCACAGTCGTCTTCCTAATTTTACTCAAAACTCAGTTAAATAGACATTTTTGCAGACTATTTTTAACATCATTGTACTGTTGCTCTTAGGTCCAAATCTCACACATCTTAAAACAACAAAAATCTTCTCCCTTTTTGGACATCATCTGTGAGTGTAAGTCATGAACACTTTAATTACTCATGGTAAAGGCTTCATTGAATGAGACTAAATTAGCAGGCATGAAGATTTTAATTTAGAAGAGTGAAAAATTTTGTTATACTATTAGAAAAACCTGTGCTGAAATCATGAGTATTCAGAAGTGCTTGCTCTCTCAAAATTTGCAGGTATTTGGTATCGTTATATACACTGCTCCTATAAATGAGTCTGTCCTAAAAAATCCTGAGTTTCTTATCAGCACACAACCAGAAGTCACTCGATTTTTTTTTTTTTTTTTTTTTTTTTTTTTTTTTTTTTTTTTTTTTTTGAGGGCACAGAATTTCTGTCCCTTTTCCTTTCTAATGTTAATGTGATGATCTGCTTTGGTAATGGTTAACGATTGCAGAGGGCCCTTGATCAATTTACACTTCAATAAGGCAATTAACTAGGTTAACACCTGTGGTGGCCAACAGCTGGCCTGAGGGCCACACCGTTATAATTAATCCTAGTTTTATAACTGAAAGGTAAGTAATTATGTAAGTAGCTCGACTATATAATTTGATCAGTATGGACAGTTGGAGAGCCTGCTCAGGCCCTTGGGACATGAGCAGCTCTTGGCTGTTTGTCCAGGTGGCAACTGGTTGAGCCACTTGGGATTGACCACTCAGACCTTCGGATCCACATAAGGAGAACTGCACTTCATCAAAGTTGTCTGTTGTGCACGAACTCAGCCTGTCTTGTCACTTGTCTGTCACCCAGACTGTGACAACACTTACACTTAACTCCTGAAATATTTAGTTCTTTGAATGTCATGGGCAAGTGAGCCACTATGAACTAAACGTGAAGTTTCAGATTGATTGCAGATGAATCTCTGATTTGCTGGTATTTATGCAAGAAAGTAAGAATCTTTCTCCAAGAGACAAGCACAGACAGAAGAGAAAACTTGATAGCATTTTCAATTTAAGGTTCTGTCAAAGCAAGAGAGAATTACAGGCAATTTAAGAGAATTTTGCCACTAAATTTTTTTCTGTCCACTGGCATTTCCAACAGTACCAATAATTTCCATAGGAAAGGGAAGCAGCAGCTTGCAATGTGAGACTGTGCCACATCTGTGGAAGAGGGGAAAGACTAGGACTGGAACAGTCTGGTAGCATCTGTAGACAAGCGAAAGGAAAATAAAGAAAATAAAAGTGACAGGTAAGAAAAGGATGCTATTGACCACTTCTGCTTGCAAAAGAAGTGAGTTTTCAGCAGATGAACATGACCAGCTTTGGAAATGAGCCTGGGGGGTGTAGAGTGGGTTTCATTTCTGTTACATTAAAAACTCCTTTTTTTTTTTTTTTTTTTTTTTTTTAAAGAAAAAGGAGGTTTTCTGCAAACTCTTAAATTTGTGCCAGCCAAAGGCAAAACAGAGCTGCATGTGCCCAATGAGAAGAGGAAATTATATGCCACGCATTGAGAATTGAGAGCTCTGGCTGGCCCGAGGTATTTAGAGATAGTTATGTCTGGCAATGTAAAGGCATGGAATCTGTAACTGAGTTTAAAGGACTCTTAGTCAAATCTATCAGTGCTAACAACATTGGGTTTAATTTTTTAATAATTGTTTTACTTTACTTTACTTTATTTTAATGTTGTACAGTTGACCCCCAAAATCAAACCCTGAACTTGTACCCCAAGTTGTTTGGGTTTTTTTGCCTACCCAGCTCTGCCTCCGTAAGTTCTCTGTTAAATGGAATCAAGAACACAAGAGAACCTACACAAGAAGGACCATCACTGTCCAGTGTATCCTATGAGGTTCATTATCTACACCTAGAGCCTAAAATGACAATTGCAATAGTTCTTCCTTAGAATTATTAGAAAAGCCTACTACTCATTGTCTTTTGATAATTTACCTAGTGTTTTCAACCTGTAATGTTGATAAAATTTACAGAAGAATAAAATGCATATTTAAATAAAATCCTGTAAACCCATATGAGTATTTTATTCACATTCTTCTACTAGAGGTGTTTAGTCTGTGTTTTATTTTGTAACTGCTGTACATCAAAAGCTTGTTCCTTTACATTTGGAGCACATATAAAAATCCACAGAATACAGATCTATGTATTTGACAAATAGCTGGGAACTTTTGAAAAGGCAGCTGTATCTTGAAACACAAAATATCTGCTAGCCAAGGATTTTGTAAATGCTTTTGTAATTAAAAACAAACAGACAAAGGCAGGTCAACAAATGTAAACTAAATTTGAAAGACAGTAAAGAGAATGATGAAGTGACAGGCAGGGCTATTCAGATAACACAGTGTTGTGGTTCTGCTTAGTCCTGAATCCACTGATTAACAACAGGTTGCTCGTGTTGCTTTCTAATGCTGCTTAATTCATTTCTCTAAAGGCTCGAATGTGAGCTGCATGACATCGCAAATGTGAGCTTGGAAATGCCAGCAAAGACAACACCTCTGCCATGTCACTCACATTCCAGGTGATCTGGGGATAATGCTCTGAAGAGGCCTTGGCAAACATATTTCTGGAGCTCTTTGATCTCATTGCAGAGAGCAAGGTGTGTCTACAGATTCTTCTGAAGGCAGGATTTACTTAATTGCTCTTACACAATTTCTGGTTTGTCCTCTGTGCAAAGTAGTTATTTCCACACCTTGTGCAGCAAAGGACAGTGTGTCACCTGTCAAATCTCCAGCTCTTTCAATAGTTACAAGGTGCCGTGTTCATGGGAATCATTAAACTTCTACCGTGTGATACCACGGAACTAATATCTCAAAACAATTAGCCACAGTCTTATGTTGATTTAAGATAATGCAATCCAGTCAATGTTTTCCTTGTTCTTTCTGTAGAAACAGAGAGGACCTGGCTTACTGTGCTGCATTCTATTCAGTGACTTGCAAAACCTCCTGTAGTAACACTCTTGGCTCAAAATAGATTCAACAGCTATGACTCAAAAGGAAGAATCTCACTCCCAGCACATAACTTCAGAAGGAAGAAGAAATTTTGTAATTGGAATGTTTTTTCTCTGGCCATACCATACATTTAAATTCTCCAGAATTAGAAGTGCAAACCCAGATCCCAAGGATAGCTTCAGAAGAATAATTACACAGGGGAGTAGTTGGAAGGGAGAATTTCCCTAAATGAAACTGCCTCCTTCACTGACCACCAGTGTGAGTGAATATCAGAGACACTGCAAAACCCTTATGGATGTTCTGCTCTTTCAGAGTGTCAGTCAGTGGATTAGGAACTGCATAAACTGAATTTCAAATCTCAGGGACCATCTTCTGTGAGTTTCTCCAGTCCCTCCCTGAAATTTCTCTCACTAGATACCAGTGTTTTCCACCCTGCTGGGAGTATCTGGGTAATACTGGTAAAGGACAAAAAAATAAAGCTGTTTTCGTAACAATATAAAATCGCATGTTCATTTGTAAGCTGGTGAAGTTCAAATGATAAGCTATTAATTCTTTTGTCACAAAGCATGGGGTAATACCAAAGATAAGTTCAAATTACAACCCCCCTGCTTCAGTGACCACAGAACACAATATAAAATAATGAGTTCTTGACTACCTGTCATATAAAATGAGAAGCAATTGAGCAGATATTGCCTGTAACTCTCATTTGGAGTAGCAGCATAGAAATTTTTTGTTTAATCATGCCCACTTTTCTCAAATTGTAAGAAATCAAATAAGCTTTCTGCTCTAAGATGTTTTAGAAAATTCAGATCTGGCAGAAGCAACATTGGTTATGTGTTGCAAGTACGTGACGCACTGTGTCAGTTTTCATTCTCAGCCCTGGCCAGCTCCCAACACAGCAGTCAGGGAGGGCTGCCCCCAGAAAGCCACACGATCCAGGGTGCAGCTGTAGAGCACACGGGCTCTCCTGTAGGGCTGGTACAGCTCTGAGGAACAGGGAAAGAATGAGAGAGGAGCCTCCTGTGTGAACTCCCAGAAGAATTTACTCTTGGAAGGGACAGTGACAAAAGAACCCACCGACAGGGTTGGGCAAGGGATTTTTACCAGGGTAGGTCCTAGGGGCAGATACAAATGGACAACCAATAGAGTAGGGAGAGGGGAGGTGTAACAGGTGGGATTGACAATATTGTAACCCATGGGGGAACACATGGGGGAGGAACAATTCAAATGAATCAATGGGGTATCAAGTTTTAGGGGATTTCCAAAGAGAAGGTATAAACAGGGATTGGCCCATGTAGGATTGACAGGGCAGGTAGGAAGAAGAGGTGGGGAATACAACAAAGGGCAGTTCAGGGGAGGATAACAAATTAGGGATACACCAGCTTGGGGAAAAACAAGTGGGAATATGGGGATGAACCATTAATAATTAAATTATTAAATATTAAAAGAAACATACATTGCAACAAACGTGGGCCTCAGAGGGATGGAAAGTATGCTTTCAAGAATGATTTTGCCCTAATACACAATGTTAGACAATTGCTAGAAAAGAAATTTGATGTTAGCAAAGACACCCCTAAATTTGGATGCATTTAGGTTTTGGGACATCAAAAAGGCATTAGGCACATTGTCTTTCCAGCAGATGGACAAGAATGCAAATTATTGAAAGATACTGAATTTCTAGAGGCAAAGTTTTATAACAATGATAAAAAGGGACAAAAAACTCTGATAATATTAGATGAGATAATTTTTAATAGTTCTTTATTGCCTGTTTAAGAGAAAAAGTAATTCAGATACTCTTATACCCATAATGATGTTTGGGGAACCAGATTGCCCCTAATAAGTTCTACAACCACAGGAAATTCATCTCCAAGTGTTCTCAACCAAGGATGACAATTTTCTTTTGCAAATGGGTCAGTAGTTGAGCTCTCATGTGATTTAGTTAATGCAGAGGATCATAGTTCTCTTTCAGTCTACATTTTTAAAACAGACATCTCCTGGTATGTGTAATTTAATTTCTGAACATTTCCATTTGAAAAAATGGAAGATGTGTTAATTTCATAGATGATTCTTTTTAACTGAGTAACTTAAAAAGTTGTCCAGCAACCCAAGCCCTTTTTCTCCTCTCCTGCTACCTTCAGCAGTGACAAAACATTTCATTGACAGCGGCTTGTTAGCATTGGTGTGAGCTGAACATCAACAATATTTTGCATGGTTACATAACCATATTTATAATGCAAGTCTGGTAGTCTGATTCTCACAGTAAAGCTGGGAGGATGGTGCCTACTGTCTTTGAAGAGGCACAGACTTTGGAAGGGACTGAAACATGCCCACAAAACCTGTCTTTTATTTGCAGACCAACCATAAGCTGGCAGTGGTGTTCCCTTCAAACCAGAGCCTTTGGGCAGCACATGGAGAGAAGTTGACTGAGAAAACCCCTTGTAGAGTGTCTGTTCCAAAAGTGAGAGGCAGAGAAATCATCATAGATTATGCTGAAACTCCTCTGGAAAATTCTCTCTCTAAAACTTTGCCAGCTGGGTGAAAAACAAGCGAGAAGGCAAATGAAGTTCTTGATTTCTGCAGGAGGGGAAAAAATAACTCCAGATGTTTCTCAGTGGCATTATTCAAGAGTTCTAGTAGAATTCAACCACATCATAAAGAGATTTTGAGTCTTTGTGGTGCAGGGGAGTGCAAGGAGGTACAAAAGGTTTGAGAAGAGACACTGCTAGCTTAGTGCAGCAGCTGATGTGATAAAGAAATCTGGAACTTTCAGCACAGATACCAGTTGAAGAGTGAATCACTCCCATTGCCAGGAAGAAGGTCCTTAACCCCCAGACAAATTAATTACATTTAGTAATTAGTTTAGCCCTAATGTGTAGTAATCTCCAGCCATATGCAGCACAAATGTAAATTAGTAAACAAAGCTGGTGATGCAAGAGCTGTTTGTTTACAGTAGAAAACTAACTGACTTTCATCCTGCTGGGTTTCAGAGTGTAAAGAACTAGAGAGGTGCCAGCCTTCATTTCTCAGCAAATCAGATATTAGATATGCTGTACCCATAGGTATATCAATGATTTTCATCATCTCAGAGATAAGGATTACCAGAGAAATTGAGATGTCTTATGCTCATTTTGCAAAAGAAAATTCCTGCTAGCATAACATCAAATTCATTGAAAAAATCTTAATAAAAATATTTGGGTCTGGATTTTCTGTTGTTGCTTGCTCATTTGACTTCACAAAAATCCAATAAATGAAAAGTCTTGTTCTGAAATGTGCCTGCAGAAACCTCCACAAGAATTTGGATTACCTTGACATTTGCATTTTCAATAGACTCTGGATCCAATTCCAGGCCAAAAAATCCAGAAAACACTGCTTTCATGCTTTTTTGGTAGAGGGCTCCTCTACCAAAAAAAAAAGGCTCGTATTCAGCTGTCATCGAAATTGTCTCTTCTTCTAAAATTATTACAATTTCAGGAAAAAAATACTAAGTTTTCTGTGGAAAATAAGCATGCTGTCTGGGGACCAGAAACGAGATTTGAAAGTTAAATTTTCCCCTCAGACAGTTTCCATCAATATTGTTCTGACAGTCCTCATAAAAACTGAAGACACCTCACTTTTATCAAATTTCATTGCCTTGATGTCCTTAAAATGCTTTTATTTGGGGTGAAGAAACACAGAAGGACTGGAGGGGTAAAAAATAAGAGTAAGTGGCATAGAACTGGTGGTAGAGATAGGAGACCAGGTAAATTATTAGTTGTATTTACAGCTTGACTTTGTGACAACAAACTCCCAGTCAGCTGGCTCGAGCAATATATAATAAGGTAGGAGCATAATGCTGAAATTTTTACTCACTGCCATTCTTTTCCATCCTTTGCCAGGTGGAAGGCATGCTGAAATCTCCCTGGTCCATCACTGCCTTTCATTTCTGCACTGATTTTATTTGCCTCAACTTCCCCTCCAAGTCACACCAGACCCTCAGATCAACGTCTAAACCTTGATTCCATCCTCTGTTCATATTGCATTGATGTTCAAGGAAGGGAGGAAAGAAAAAACAGAGAATAAAATAGGGGAGGAGAGAGAAAGAATGAATAAAAGTGAGAAAGAACAAACAGAAAAGCCAGACGGCAAGAAAGACAGGTAAAATGAAGTGCACAAGCAATGAAGAAAATGCAGGAAAACAAGAAGGAAATAAAGAAAAGAATGAAACATAATGAGCCAACATAGTCCCCTGTGACTTGCTTTCAATGCAATTTCTTTGAAAAGTCATTTAGCCCAAAGGGCTGTAGCAGTAGACTCACACAATGACTTGATGGATTGGTGTGAATGACTCATATCTTGATTTTTCCAGTATATTTCATAAGATTTACACACTGGGCAATACCAGAATTAACTTTGAAGTGGACCTTAGCTTTCCCAGCCTCTGAATTAGCTTCTGGCAATGAGTTATTTTGGTGGGGACAAAAGTGATTTGGGGGCTTTTTTTTCATTTTTCATCAATACAATACTGGAGCCTTTGTGCTTTGCAAGCCCAGCTGCTCAAGCTTTCTTTGAATTGTTTGTAAACAGCTCCATGCACCAAACACAGCTTTGTTCCTTTGCTGAGGACTTGGGGCACATAAACTTATATAAAATAAAGCTCTTGCTGTGTAATGTAAGCCCAAGTTTGAGGACCTGTCCTCCCAGTCCTGGAAGCCTGATTTGCAACACTGAAGTGAGTTGATGAGAGAAGCCTGCGGGCTGCAAAGAGCTCAGACACAGCAGCTGTGGCACATGCTGCACTTACAGTTACACATGGTGCAGCAAAGAGCAGGTTTAAAGTGTGCATTAAGCTTCTAGTTTGTCCTGCTTTCACTGCCTGAAACCATCCCAAAGCCTGTCTGGCTGTAAATGGGGCATGGCCTGTACTTCCATCTAGGGTCTGCTCTCACACTGGATCAACTCCACCATGTGGTATTGGTGTGTGTAGTCACCATCCACAGGTTTGGCTTCTCTGGCATTGTGCACAACTAATTTCCAACATTCTCTCAAAAAAAAAAAGGTTCCTTTCATGGCAGTGCCCTGGGAAGCCTGACCTGATGCTTCCAGGATATGCAGAATTTGAATAAACACTCACTTCACCAACACACAGCCTGCCATTCCCAGCCAATTGTGGAGTGACTGTAAAGCCAAAACAAAAAAAAAGCTGGTTCTTGATGACACATCCCTGATTCAGTTGGTCCTGGAAAAAAAAAAAAAAAAAAAAAAAAAAAAAAAAAAAAAAAAAAAAAAAGCAGGAGGTTTCTTTGCCTAAACCTGCCAGTGGAAATCTGACACCGTTTGATGGTTGGCAATGAAAAGCTTTATTAAACTTCAATCGCTCTTTGAAACTGAATGGTTTCGATTGCCACATAAAATGAAACTGCTGTCGTTGCTCACTGCTGGGATGTTGGCTAGACAATTCATTGAAAAATATATTGTAGCTGCAGCAAACAGATAGCATTGTTTCTAATTAGATATGTGGCACTAGCCTGGTTTCCACCTTAAATAAGCACTTGCCTTTCCTACCATCTCTCTCTTTCAAACTGAAAACAAAAACTGAGAAATAAATCACAAAATTTGATTTTGTACAAACAAATCTGTAGTCTTGCTTAATAATAGAACAGATGGTGGCCATACAGAAATGCTCTCCTGCTTTTCACTTACCCTTTTTCCAGTGGAAGCTGGGCAAAATCTTCTTTGCCAATATGTAATAATTTCTCTGGAAAAGCCTATTGAAAAAGTGTAAAATATTTTTTTTCAGGGAATATTTTTTTTCATTAAAGTCATATGCAATTTAATGTCTTTTTTTTTTATCTGCCACACATTTCATTAATACCTGCCTATGACCAGGCACTCCACAGAAGAAAAAGCTGTAAGCCACATACATTGCAAATCATTCAGTCTGAAGGGTCAGAAAGACAGAAAAAACATAAAATGCTGGATAATTGAAATGACTGTGAGTTCAGCAGAAGCCATGGCCTTGCCAAGAATTTTGGAGCCACGTCTGGTCATGCATTTGTTAAATCTACGTGTCCAGGTACCCTGGAAAGGACCTTTCTGAGGTCTCAGCAGCAGACAATGCTGAGCCTCTGATATGAAAAAAACAAAGCAAGGTTCAACAGTTGTTGTGTGATGCCACCAAATCCTTCAGCATTTGGAAGCACTGCTGAGACTGGTGTGTCTGACAGGAGGCAGCATGGCTGGGGCTGCTCCATGGTTCCCATCTTTTGTATTGTCTGGGGTTTGCTTTGTTGCAAAATTTGACACAAAAGCTTTATTGCAGGTTCAGGAGACAAAGACTGCAGTTTTGCAGACACTGCTTTTTGTCTGTGATTTGACACCAATTACAGCTTCTTGCCCTATTTTCTGCCTCTCAGACAGTTTTTGAACTGTGGCATTGTCTTATGCTTCATCTTTCCACTACTCAGTTTCCTCATTAGTCTCTTGAACTGTGCTGAGAGCTGGAATAATTATGATGCTGCTGAGTCCTTTTTTCAGCTGCAGAAGGGCATTGAAGGGAAAGGGAGCAAAATTGCTCCCTGGGAAATTGTACTGATTTGTCCCTGTCATAGTCTGGTTATATGAATGGGTAAATCCCAAACTGAAAGTACATTTTTTTGGACATGTGTACCAAAGCAAATATTTGAATCATCTTCATCTACAAAGTGACAGCAAAGCTAGGGAACAAAACCAGAAAAACATCTTTTTATTGCCATTTATAGTTGGTGCACCAAAGTATGCCAACTTTAAATTACCCTTTAAATGTTTGGGTTGTGTTTTTTTCAGATTTTACTTCAGATGGAGAGCAATCTTATGAAACCAGTGTATTTCAGAAGAGTTTGCCACACTGGGACAAGAATATATTCCTGCAACATAACATCTCTCCAAAACTGACCTAGCTGTAAATAAAACAATGGAAGAAAATGGAAGAATGTCATCTAGAGATGACTTTTGGACTCTTTTCTATTCAAGAGGGTCCTAGCAAGAAACTTTTTTGCAATAATTGATTTGAACTCTATTGAAGAGTACTGGAACTCACCAGAAAAAAAAAATTAAAAATTCAACATTTCCAGCCAATCAGGATCCCTTCATCCTGTGCCTCAAAGAAAACTTTGGTTTAAAGACCAATTGAGCTGACAATTACTCAGAATTATTTTTTTTAAAAAAGCAGGAGTCATGATCACCGGGACTATGTAGGGACCAGTGTGTTTCCCAGTTCTGGAATTAGGCTCATCAGGAAATCCCTTCTCAGTCACTTTGGAGCCAGCTCTGGGATTTGATATAGGCTGCTCAAGACTAAATATTTCCAGTGAGATCCTTTGGGCTTGTCAATTGGCCTTTCACAGTGAAATGTTTTTCATCAGTTTTGGTTCCAATCGGCTGTAATAACCTACAAAGAGAGAGATGAAAGCCCTGCAAGTCAACAAAACAACCATTGTAAGTATTTTTAAAATACTTACATTAACAAACATTAGTGGAACGCTTTTAGACGGAAGTATTTCTGCAAAGGACACAAAATCATGACTACAGCTAAAGCAGGATGATTGGGCTAAACAGAGTTTCCTTTCCTGCTTTTGGCAGGGTGTGTGCTGATGGCTATAATTTAATTCTGGAGCCAAATCAAGGCAACTCATCATGATACATCTGCTGAGTTTTGAGTATGCGTGGAGCAAGCTGTGTGCTTTCCTGAAAGCTTTTCCTAGAAGCAAAATGCACTGCAAAGATGTATATATCTGTTGTGTCATCTTTTGACATGGCTGATGAAAGCCAAGGTATAGCCCCACACAGGAATTTTGGTTGGGGATAGGTACTGCCAGAAGGGAAGTGAAAATATTGAGAGCTTCCATGGTGAATTATGAAGCAATATTTGGCAAATAGCAATGTCCAGTCACAAATATATGATTTTTAAATTGCCTTGAAAAGTTTTCTTATTTTTCTCTATTGACTAATCGCATTCTTTGTATAATGAAAACAGTGGATGAGTGAGTGTCGTGTGTGAGTTCTTGAATTTTCCGATGTCAACCAACAATACAGATATGGAAGTATCTCCTTTTATTTGTGGTGTTTGTTAGAGTTTTTTTATTATTATGGTAGTAGTAGCAGTTTGGAAGTGACCTAGACAACAGCAAAAGAAGAACATTATAATGTCCAGCTTATCATTACCTGCTGATTGCTTTTTCTCCACAGTGAGGAAGCTCATTTAAATGTCAGCTTCAGGCTATCTCAGCAGGAATTAGGGATTGTAATTAGACACAGCCATGTGTTTTCAATTTAAAGAATTCAGTATTTGAAAATGTAGGCTCAGAACACAACGCAAAAGCAAGCATTTCCAAAAATGTAATGTTCTGCAAAGGAAGGAGGTCACAGCTGTTACCAAGTCTAGCAGTGATGCCCTGGAGAAGTAATGCTTTATGGAAGCTGTGTGAGGAGGACCTGCTGAATACATAATTTCCTCCAAGGTATTGTTGTTCCCTTGCATTTTGCATTGTCCTTTTCTGAGCCACAATTTAATTGAACTTGAAAATGGACCTTGGCTTTGATGGAGGACACATCTCCTGAGGTGCAAGACCAACACATGGTAACCACGGCAAGCAAAGACTGCAGGAACCACTCATCTTTGACAGAAAAGAGAAGACACCAGCTAGAGGATTTGTCAATCAACAGAAAATGGGCAATTAAGGAATGCTATTTGATCTCACTCTCCTCCATGTGGTGTTTGGAGGGCACAGTCCCAACACACTTCTGTGGTTATTGCTGCAAGATTTAAATCAGTTTGTCATTTGTATTCCCTCAGATGAAAAATGGGCAGAGCCCTGGTGGTGGAAGGATTTCAAAGATTTTTTCCTTCCTTTGTGTACCAATGACCTTGCAGACAAAATTAATATTAAGTGTTCAGTACAAGACAGAAAACCATCATCCAGGTAGGTTGAAACAAATCATCAAATATTGGAGATTGACAATGCAAGTGGAGGGCAACCTGCAAAGATACAACTTGTCCTCAGTCTTGCTTGATTTCCCCCTCATAGCATTTCTTAAACTACAGTAAACAAAGCATTTTTATGACAGGGTGTAAATTTCTGTGTCTTTCAACAGCTGGTGTTACTGATCCCAGCACAAGTTTGGTTACTTCAGCATATTTCTCCAGGCAAACTAGTGTAACAAAATGAATGTACGTGTATTTCTGTAAACAAACACACACATGAATCTGTTTGTATTAGCCATTGTGTAGGAATGTATTTCTCTCAATTAGCCTTTAACCATGCTGGGGATGAAGTGATGGATATGACAGGAGTCACTTGTGTGTACTTTAATGCTGACTGTTCCTCAGCCGGTGGAATATCTCCAGAGCAAACACTGCCAATGAAATAGTGGCTTTGCATCCTCCTGAGAAGAAAAGATGAGGAAAGCTGTCTGTTGCTTGTTAAATATCATGCACACAAAACCCATATTTTTTTCCTCCTCCTGTTTCTTCTTGGTGAGGAAAGGAAAACCATCTTCACTGAGTGCTTCAGTCTTCTATTTGCTAGGTCATATTACATTGGATCCTAGTGCACTAATCTCCAGGATTTAATGGCAGGGTTTCCTTTCAGCATAGGTGGTAGCTCCTGCCCATTTGGATAATTCATTTATTTCCATTTCACATTTTTTTTCCTGCATTACACACCACACCTGTTTGTTTTTATCTGAAGGAAGGAGCTATTTCTCACTCTGCTTTCACAGACAGAAGGCTTTTGAGCACCAGAAATTAGGGAGGTTTGTGGGAGGTGCCACAACAACATGGAACATGGTCATAATTCAAAGTGACCAAGGTGAATGCTGTTTTGCCTCACCTAGAGGAAGGAAGGAAACAGTTTGGAGGCACATGGTTTGGGGAGACAAGGTGTTCCTACACTGATTTTCCACTACTCACTACAACTACTTCATTCACAAAAGGCATTTTTCCACAGTACCACTACAAATTAAAGGGACAGAGGAAAGATCAAATCCCTCAGATATTTAAAGCTTAGCATTTTTTTCTCACATTCCTACTACCTTCTGAGTCAGCCTTACACCCATTTTGCCATGCAGGACTGACCATTATGCAGAAATTACCAGGTTCTTCAGCCTCAGGAGACTGAGAACAATTTAGCTACATTAGCACGTTATTTTCCCCTCTGTAATTACCTCTGCTGTGCTGACACTGAAGATCATTCACTTGCCAAGGAAGAACAGTTCTCTAAAAATGTTTGCAACTTGTTCCTCTGCTGCTCTGCAGTGAAATTCAGTATTTTTGCGCTGCTTTTCTTCTGAAATCTTCCACCCTCAAGACAGAAGGCAAGAGGAAATCATATCTTCAACTTTCTGGCTTTCTGTGGTGCCTCAAAACATGGTGTCATCCTTCATGCTGGTACATACTGTGCTGAAACAAACAACAATATTTTGTTCGCAGAAGAATTTGAGCCATTAACCACCTCACTCCATAAGCTGAGGTATATAGATTTGCAAAGCAGACTGAGGGCAGTCTGAATTTGCAACGAGCTCTGACGGTGCCAGTGGAAAACATATTTCCCTAGAAATTAATTCTGAAAAATGCTGGCTTTTCATCCAATTGCTCATGCAGTACTGCCATCTCGTGGTCCCTTCTGCTACAGTTCTGCTTTTACAGCAAAAAGCAGGAGGGAAGAGCAGGTGCTAATCCCAGCAGAAATAGTTTGTGCTGTTAAACTGTTATCCTGCCAAATGCCTACCTGGAAGCATGAGCAGGCTGTGCTTATGTCATCTGCCAAAGTCTGTGGGAAGAAGATTTAGGACAGAAACGGATCCTGCAAACACATGGACTTAGGGAATTTCCAAAATGAAGTTTACCCTGCAAAGGCAACAATCCAGCTATTTTCAGTCCAGTATTTTCAAACAGAAAACGAACAACAATGAATTACGATCTTCACCTTAAAAAAACAAACAAAATCCAAACACAAAACACAAGAGCAAAATTAAAACAACAATTAAAGAGTGGTTGCATTGGGAAGGGGGCACAAAAGCAATTAAAAAATCGTTGGAGTAAGTGCTTTGTGAACAGCCTGACTGACTTTCAGTTCAGCATTCTCCTCCTTCCCCAAAGACCCACAAGCTGTAAATGTGTGGTCCCCAAAGTTTCCACTGCTCCGTATTTTAAAAGCATGGAATGCTCACAGCAGTTGATGGGGGATGCAATGGGACTTGGACTGCTTGGGATCTCTCACTGCCAAACACCAACAGAGTCAGACTACAGCTGTAATTCCACAGGTTTATGAATCACCTGCTGAAATCAATGGGTGAACAAACCTAGTCAAGATTACACACATGCTGACGTCTCTCTCTGAGTCAAGCCTGTATGGTGGAGAATAAATTACCCAGCCAGATACAATTGACGTATCAAGGAAGATGTAAGTTTGAAATTGGGGTATCTTGATTGCCCTAAGATGCTGAAGGTGCCATTGGGATAATACACAAATAATCCATTAAAAACCTTCTTATCTCCCAGACTGGTCTTGTTGTTGATATGAGAGTGTTGCTGCATAAATATCATTTAAGGCTGAGATGTGATTTCTGTTAAAAGATACATTGTGCCCATGCCTGACTGATGACCCCAAATGATGTTTAACTAGTGCTGGTGTTTGGGCCACTTTGTATGGGCTGAATTTTGTTGGCCATCACCAAAAAATTTGGGAGTACATTTTCCATGTTTCCACCAAAGCTGATTTTTTATTATATATGCTTCTGAACACAAAACTTAGATTATTTTTATTAATGATCATTATTATTGGCATTATAGAACATAGAGTTTTGCAATTTATGGAGATTTTTAGAAATAAAATCATACTCCTGGCTCATGCTTCAATTTTCAATTGGCTGAGAAGGCTTTGAAGTTTAATAGCTGTGCAATGGAAAAAAAAAAGTGCCTGATCTCTAGGCTTGAAACAGTATTTCAACCTGAAGGGTTGGGTTTCCTTTTTGTTTTTTGGTCAAGTGACTGACCAGGCACTGCCTTTCATGTAGCAGAAGCTGCTTTCTGTACCACACCCATCACTGCCCTGAGCACTTACTTTGCTGCAGGTAGGAAGTCAAATGTAAGAATGTAATATATTACAAGTGCCATCTGAGTCTTCTGCGCTCTCACAAAGAGGTTTTTTTTCAGTTTCTTACCATAATGTAATATTTCCCTTGACAATTTGCAGATTAAGTACACATTTTCCTCTGGCTGTGAAGCAGAGAACATGCAGTGAAGAAAAGGCAAGTCTGTAATTTCATACTGAAATGTCAAACTACTATGGAGCTGGGCATTTTTCTTTTCTCACACACTTTATTCACTTCACATTGTTCCTTCCTAGGAAACTAGGTGGGACCCCAGAAGTGTATGTAGCCTTTTTAATTCAACTTTGGACCACTGCAGCCACTTGAAACATCCATGAACTTAATGAACCCTCTCCTTCAACCAGGAGTCAAATGTCAGCTACAATAAATAAGAAATACTTACCCTGGGGACCAGAAAAATAATACATCATATCATTATTTCTTAGCTTTTTCTCAAAGAAAATCTTTGGGATTTCAACCAAGAAATTAGCCTGCCCACATATGCTGAGCTCCAAAATGCCATCAGAAAGAGTCAACCTCTGCCTCAAGAAGTCTACCTGTGAAAGCCAAGGCTGAGGAAAGAAAAACTCTCACAGAAATGTGGAGGGATATTCTGTAGCTCATGACTGCTTCATAATGACCAAATTGAGCTGATTCTGCAAAAACTTCAGCCTGAGTGACTCTTGTGCATACAACATCCTTCAAAGGACAGCATTTTCCTGTAACAAACAATTCCCAAACACAGAACCCAGGCATCTTCAGTTTGCAGGGGTGGCACTTCTCAGAGTGCCTGGATGGACACTTTTAAAAGCAGTTTAGCATGTCAAAATTGTACCAGGAGTCCTCGTGAGTGGCACCCTAAAGAGTGTCACATTCTTGAAGCTGTTAATCACAATGGTCTCTTCTCCTGGCAGGTGGGTGATGCCACATCATTTTACAGAGCTGTACAGCCTCAGATTGCAGAAGAGCTGCTCTTATTACAAAAAAAAAGTAAAAAAAAAAGTAAAAAAAAAAAAAAAAAAAAAAAAAAAAAAAAAAAGAGCGTTAAGCCTCAGATTGCAGAAGATTGCTGCTCGATTACAAAAAAAAAGTATAAAAAAAAAAAAAAAAAAAAAAAAAAAAAAAAAAAAAAAAAAGAAGAAACAAACAAAACAAACAAACAGAAAAAAACTCAAAAAAAACCCACTCAGGGAGTGGCTGGAGAAGAGCCGAACCACAGCAAGGTCCTTCCTGCCATTCAAGCTGGATGGGTCAAATGCAGGAGATAAAAAATTTGAGGGGGAAATGAAAAATATTGTCATAAGGAAAAAAACCCACTGATCATTGCAATTTTGTTTAGAGTTGCAAAAATAAAGGTTAATTCCAGTGATAATAACAGCTATTAGCATTTATGATGAATGAAATTTATAGTGATTACTGCATTTGGGCATACTTGAATAAAATTAATATCTACAGTCTCTTTCTATGTCATGTGTTGAAAAGGGAGTGCTTTGTTCTCACCTGACTTTTATATGTTCCACAGTTTTTACCTTGTACTTCGCTGGAGGAGATGAAGGGATTGATTTGCAAGACATAACTTGCCAAGATTTGCAAAGACAAAAGAAGGTGAGCTAATTATAAGGGCTTTGAAAATAATTCAAATAATTCGTCAAAACCATATGCTGGGATATCAGGGAGTAATGGCAAGCTGGAAATATCCAGCAAAATCCTGAGGCTGTTGGAAATGTAATACCACACTCTGAGTTCTGCTAGGGGCCTCATCTGAAGGTAATTTTGAGCACCATTCAAATACTACAGGTTTCACCACATCCTTTGAAGCAAGGTTGTCACATTTTAGCATCCATCTGCAATCCAGCCTTTCATTCCTCTTTCAGCTCCAGCAAATATCATCATTGTGCAACGGATTTACCTAATCAAACCTGCTCAGCACATGTTTTTGATGTATTTATGCAGGAAGGTGCCAGGTGATCTCACCAAGTTCTACGCATGTTGGGGTGAAGCACCCCTGACTCACATCTTACCAATGACATTTTTCATGCCTTCAGTTCACTGGGAACACAACCTCTGGGGAAAGCGTAGCCAAAGTTTGTCAAGAGTGGCTACTGGAAGTGGAGATGCCTTAGGAGAAGGCGTGTGAAGCTTTTCTCCATAATTTATGGTATTTCAACATGGGTAAGAGAGAAAACACAAACAAATGAAGGATAGTAATTAAAACCTATCTATGTATTGCATGTGTATATACACACACAGGTGCATGTGTGAGGCAGATTATATGGAAGTTTATACACTCATGCAGGTACTTTAACTGTAACATTTTCTAGAAAAATAAATCATTATGCACCTCAATTTTTAGGAGAAGCTGGGGCTTTCTGCCTTTGAAAATTCCAATTGTGTGTCTGCCACTAAGATATTCACTTTTTCTGGCACGCTTCTCAGGGGATATACAGGGAGTCTGCTGGCCTTCCCAGAGCACATCTATTAATTGAAATTGAATATTTCTGCTGGAAATGAAAGTGGATAGAAGACATGTATTAAGCTGAACAGTCATTACTTCTTTTGCTACCTCCACAAAATTGTGCATTTTCTTCTGCACCAGCGTTTTTCAAGGGAGGCCTCACATGCCATTCTTCGTTTACTTACAGTGGAATTATAGTTTACTTTCAGATTTATGTGAGGAAGGAGTGAAACATTAAGCTAATTGCTTTAGTCATATATTGAAATAATATTGGAACATGTGGGAGGAATGAGGAAGAAGGGAGAAGGAATTTTGTAGAGCTGAGAAAGCCAGGAACTTGCTTTCAGGTAGGACTTCCTAGCAGGTCTGTTCCTTTACCTTCTCCTTGATCACAACAGCAACCTGCTTCCTAAACGTGAGTTTTTATTTGGACACTTGTGCTTTAGAAACTCTAGCTCAACATGTATTTGAAATTATTTTTATCTACTACAAGACTCCAGGGTAGAGGACACTTTTCCTTTCGTACAAGAAAGTGGCATAACATCATGGATGTTTGGGAAACTCTGACTCACTCTGCAGAGGATAATGGGTGGGCCTTGGACTGAGACCAGAATCCTTTCACAGGAGAGAGTTTTCACTCAGTTTGCAGTCTGGGACAACATTGTGAAAAGTTGTTGGTATCTCACTTTGGCTTTCAAAAGCCAATTTGCCCCTGGATGAAAGGCAAGCTATCATTTTATTGTATTCTCTTCATGTTCTCAGATGTGACCAAATCTGGCTTGGTCATAGGAGCTATTTATTTCTAAATAACTTTTTGTACTTTGGATGTTTAGTCCACTGCCCTCTTGAAAATCTCTTGGTGTTTCTAAGCTGTCTTCAGGAGGATTTTCCATTCCCTGTATGGTGTTTCCCGCCTTTTCCCACACAGAAATCACTTCCTGATCTAAGTTCTTTTGTTAGTAGTGTCGCTTTTTCATTTACATTGACATGGGGCAATAATTCCAGTGGCTTCCCTCCATGTGAGTAATTGTCCCTGGCAATTTGAATAATCTCTCTGCACAGAAAACATCCACAGATACCCAGGCCCTAGTTAACATTTTGTTAATTAAAAATTGGGCCGAAGCTGCTCCAAGCAGAATAATGGAGCAGATCCCATCTCTCTGTCTTTTGGTCCATCACCAGTATCTACATTGCTGGAAACACTCAGAGTCAAGAAGTCTGACAGAAATTAGCTTCACCTGCTGTCAGGGTTGCAGCCAATTGGCACAGCGCCATCGGCTGTTTCTGGGTGCTAAACAACCAGCTCCAACCTGTTCTGGAAGATTGCTCCCCCCTTTTACTGCTGTCAGGTTGTTTTCCTGCTTCCTCTCTCTCAAAAAATGGTTGTCTTTTCCCCTTCAGTGATCACTCCTAGTAATTTTAGGAGTCGGTAGGCTTTCCACCTTTTCACCGCACACGTATTCTGCAGAATACATAGCCTGCCATCTCTAAATTTAGTTTTATCTCCATGCTGCTGTTGCAAGTTGCAGGTAAATTCAGCACAGGGGTGCTGACAAGTGTTGTACTGATGAATGCTTATAGCAGAAGTAGCAAAAAATACTGGGAGTTGTATACCTTGCAGAAATTATTTTAAAAACATGAGCAGCCTCCACCTAACCAGACAAAGAGAAGAACAAAACTGCAGGAAAATAGTTTGTCTGCTAAACTGACTTCCACAAGGAATATATTCTAGGCAGGATAAACTAGGTTGAACAATACATGAAGGAAGGGAAATAAGCTGCATTTTTATTCCATTAACAAAAAGAGGGAGAAGGGGGATAAAAGATTCAAAAGGATAATTTCAAGAGGAGAGTCTGCAAGGAAACTTAGTAAGGAAGGTTGGGAAAAGGCAACTTTTAAATAGCAGATGAGATACGATTCCAACCTCCAGAGCAAACAAGGAAGGAGGTTTTGGTAAGAGTCTTTGGAAATCAGGGCAGGACAGAAGATTCTTTCAGGTAAAAAATAAATCTTGTCTGAATTAGGAGGACTGAAAATTCAGACAGGGAGGACTAAAAAGTAATGTGCAATAAGGAAGGGAAAATGTGTTTATACGATGAAGAGCAGTCAAGCACGGATGGAAAGGACACCTTACAAAACCATAATATTTATTTAATTAACACTCAATATTTATTCATTACTTTCTCACCTGACAAGTTGTAACAACTTTCCACTAACTGGAAATCAAGAACTTAAATAAAAATGTTAAAACAGTCTGTGCAGAACTGTTTTTTTCACACATAGAAACTCCAAAAACCTGTCATGGAATGGACCTCTAGATTTCTCTCTTTGGGACAAGTATCTCTTCATAGCCATGAACTAGTGAAAGATAAGAATAATATACTGCATAAAAAACAACAGGTTCACTTAAATCATCCCTAAGTTGCTGCAACTACTTTGGCTGGCAAATAGAATCCTCATTCAAATAGAAAAAAATATGATAGTTCTTCCTATTTAAAAATTAATTGGAAGTGTTTGAACAATCACAGCCTGTTGACCAAGCATGTTTAAAGAAATTACAATCCTTGATCTGTGTGCTACCATGTCTAAGCAGAAACAGGGTAAAATGATTATTTATCTCTAGTGTTGGTGTTGTCATATGAAATAAATTTCTTCATACTGTGAAATCAGTAACATTTCAAACATAAGTTTTTGGCATTGTGTCTGAAAAAAAATATTTTGGAGAATATTTCCCTAGAAAAAAAAAGAGACAATTGGGAAGGAAAAACAAACAAATCAAGTCTGACACATTATGCAATGCAGATTCCCTTGGGTGTCAATAAACATGGCAAACAGGGAGGATTTTATGGATCAGAAGTCTAAAGAACAAAGCACAACATTGCACCTTGACAAAAAATGTCTCATAATGAAGAAACTAAATTAAATGTTTCATCCAATGAGCCCCAGTAACCAAAGCAAATAAGGGAATTATAATGAGCCTTGGAAATATTATCCATGAAAGAGGATCATATAGTTCTTTGATGAAAAGTGAAAATCACCCCAAATCAAACAAGCCTCTGCACATCGTCACACTGAGTTCTCACATTTTTGGCTGCAGGCACATTTCATATGTAACCTGGTTTGACAAGTTGTACTGGAAGAATGCCAGGACTAGAAAATCTAGCTCTTTCAAACTACATAACTGCAATAAATATTAACTTTTTGCACTGATTTATTTTTTTTTATTTTCCTTTGAAATACTGAATGTTGAGGTCCTTCCTTTCCAGGACCATGTCTGAACACCCTTCTCCAAAATTCTTTGTCCCAGAGGTGAAGAGAGAATGATGAATGCTAAAACATACTTTAAAAAGCCCAAAAACTTGACCCGGACATCAAACTTCAGAACTTACTTGGTAGACTATGTTTGAGTTGAGGGCTGTCAGGGTAAATTCTGCCTCTGCCATGTTTTGTGCAGTCAGGAGAGTTCAGCAGAATTGCGCAGGATGTATACCACACAGTTTGGTCCATTCGCTTCTGCCATTATCTCCTTCAGTTTTGGATGTAATCAGCTTAGAGCAGATTAAATCCTGTGCCAGCAGATCCACAGAATCACTGAATTCCTCAGGACACCTTTTTTTATTCCAGGTTACAAATATACACTGTGCAGTTGGGGATAAATATCTAATTTCCTAGCAGAGGTTTTCCAAGAAGTTCTAGTTCATGGAACATTTTGATTATTTGAATAATTATAATTATACAGAAAAGCAATGCTGATGACTGATGGACAGAGAACCACAGACTTTTAAAGAATACTTAGTTTACATTAATTGCCACCTCTGTTTAAATGGGAGGGCCATTTTGCTAAGGGTTGGCTTATAGCAAGTACTTTCCCCTTATTTTACTCTCAAGATTTTAATATCACCCTGATTCTGATTACTCATGAAATTACAGGACAAGAGGAAATGGCCTCAAGTTGTGCTAGAGTAGATGTAGATTGAATAGTAATAAAAATTTCTTCACTGAAAGGGTGGTCAAGCATTGCAAGATGCTGCTCAGAGAAGTAGATTTTTCACCATGCCTGAAGGGAGTTAAAAGACGTGGATGTGGAACCTGGGGCCATGTTTTAGTGTTGGGTTTGGCAGTGCTGGGTTAGTGGTTGGATTCACTGATCTTTAGGGTCTTTTCCAACTTAATGTTTTCGTTCCATTATTTGATAGCTACTGAAGTTTGAAAGGAAGCAAAGATACATATGCTAGAAAAGAGACTGTGCTAAACTTGATTTTTTTGGTGCTGTGCATGACTTCTATAGAGACAAGAAGTCAGTAAAATTGAGTAAAAAATCTGTGTAAAATGTTGATGACTGGGAATGGTGATGTCTCAGAAAGACCCCTAGTTTCCACAGTTCATGTCAGCTTTTTTTATTCCCCACTATTGTGTCTCCTATATTGTAACCCCATGTCTTTGGTCTCCCTATGAAGCCATTACTCTTCCCAAACAGTTTATAGGAAGACTGGATACCTCACACAGTTCTCTGTATTCCTGTCATGAAGCTGACACATTAGAGATCAGATACTTTAGCACTTAAATTTTGGATCATTAAACCTTTTATCAGGAAACTTTTTAACTTTGTTCTCCAGTTGTGGGACTGAGGAGCACAGTTATGTCTCAAGTCACTGTGTCTGCAAGTCAAAACCACGTGAAAAATGCTGTTTAACAGCATATTACTTGAGGAAATGAGCATGAAAATTGTGTTTTACTTACATGTTCAGAGGGAGCTTTTCAGAGGTCTATGACTCAAGTCAGATTATAGGTAATTTCACGAAAACATCTCAGATTTCTTTAAGTCTGGCAGAATGTCTTCTCAATGTGGAAATTTTAAGTGGATTCTGCTTACATGTTCTAATACCAGAATGCTTGAAGAAAAGAGGTTTTATCTGCTGGAGGAGACTAACCTTGCAAAACAGCCTAGAAGAACTTGGGAAAATACAGTGCTTGGAAAAAAAAATACAGAACTTGGGAAAAAAAGTGCTTAGAAAGGGTGCACAGAGAAAATGAGACTGGAAATCATTCTGCCATGTCAGCTGACATGACAGACTTTTTTGTGCTTTCTGCTTAACAATGTTCACTTTGTAAAGTAGTAGAGTGGAGGATATGAAAAATGTGTTTCTTTGGAGAAATAGACAATGTTAACTGAATTCCTACCAAAAAAATGAAAGGGAAAACAAGGAAGGAAAGAGAAGAGATTCTTTTGGGGCCTGAGATTTGTGTAACATACATTTTTGTGAAGTTGGCAAGACTTGTGGGTGCCTGATGATGATTGCAAGGGGCCCTACAGGCACAAGCTCAAGCCAGGACTTACCCTTGTTAATCACAAAAGATGTAAGAGACCAAACATTGCACACAATTAAGGCAGGGTATTGGAGTAGAGAAAACAGGTCACACAATAGGATGATGCTCCTTTCCCCTCTATAGCTCTTGGCACCACAGCATACAACAGTGAGAGATGCCTTAGAAATGTTGCACCAAGTGAGCACGCACAAAAATAGTTAAGAAAAGATGAATGCAGGAGTCCAGAAATCCCATGCCAGAATGAGTATTGATCACAAGACTGATGGTATTCAAATAATTTTGGGAGATTTAAACCAAAAGACTTATCTCCCAGGAGCAGAGCTGACAGATTTATCTGAAGGCTGGAGTATTCATAAACCTAATATATCAAATGGGAAATGTAAGACATTTGTGAGAACAAAAACCACAGTATAAGTGGCAAAAAAAAAAAAATGATTACTGCTGAAATTTCATGGTTAGATTTTCAGAATTAGCTTTCTGACATATTAATTTGCATTTAAAGAAGGCCTGAATTTAGAGTATCAAGAGCTGTGAATCCAACCAAAATATCACCTTTGAATTTAGGGATTGCACTGAGAGTTTTTCTCAGAGAGAATAAATGGATCACATGTCTTCTCTTAAAGCTGTAATGATCCCATTATTGTAATGATCTGAATCAGCTGGCTGGAGTCTGCTTCCAATAAAATCAGCAATGGAAGCCAAAATATCTAAGGGAAGATGAAATCAACTACAAATGAAGAAAAGCAGTATCCTTAAAACAAGTGAAGGATGAAGGATTTTTATTTCTCTGGCCAAAAGACTCTTATTGAGACAGAGACATAAGCTTGAATCTAAACCAGGAAGCTATCAGAGCTGCCCTAAAGTTATCAGAACTAGAGTACTCCTCTCCTGGCTGAGATGCCATTTGGAGCTGGATGAGACCTTACAAAGCTTCCCATACTTGTAAATGGCATTAAAACTGGAGATGTAAGCCCTCAAAAGAGCTTGTAAGACTATGAGCACTGTCAAATGTGTACCCAAGCCTTCAGCTTAAGTAATCCAAACAGGCTAAATTGGTCTGTAGCTAAGCACTACTGGTCAGCCTAAGCCTCAGGAAAGACAACAGGCTTTGTACAGAAAATATATAAAGAAGTACAGTGATAAAAGAGATCTCAAGCAGAGGAAAATCCTGAAAGGTTGCATCCAAAATCCAAGCCTGTTCCTGTTCCATCACATCTGAAGAAAAGTTCAAATGACTAACAGGGATGTAACACTGGGAACTGCCTGGAACCAGACTACACACAAGTTTGTGTATACACAAGGAATTTGCTGAAATTTAGACTTCGAGTTCTTAGTACAAGTAGTTTAAGTACAAGTCCTTAAAACTGCAGTGAAAGAACTCTGGATTTGTGTAACAAGGCAGCTGGGTTCACAGAGGATATCTGGTGTAATTTCATGTTTGGCATCTTCATTCTGTCTTTATATATACAAGTTCAATATTTATCATAATTCACTCCACAATTTGGCTTTTTTTGCAGTGAAAGCAGAGGAGACTTCTCAATTCACTGGTGATAAATGAAGAACCTAGGTATCTCTAGGTGCAATAATCAGCATGCAAGATTGGGAGAAAATCTAACATTAGCATGTTCTTATTTAGCAGTTCTGAAGCACCATGATCAAATTTTAAAGATATCAGTTCAAATTGTTTTTCCTGGGTAAAAAAATCATCAGCAATCAGTTCAAGAGTTAATGACATTTCTATGGAGGAAACATGCTATTTTCTGGAGGCTTGGTTTTAACCAAGGTTAGCTCCTGAATAACCTGTGGAGGAATTGTATACACGGGGTTTTAGAGGAAAAGTAAAAGTGCAATGAAGGAAGATGATTCATGGGTCAAGTTCTTCAAGTTGATTCAAGTGTCAAGCCTTCTCTTAGAAGGCAGAGATGGAATAAATTCTTATTAAAGAGAATTTGGCAGTGGGGAAAGGAAAGGCAGCTGCAAAGAGGAACTTTAATCTCTACAGGCTCTGGATCAAAATCAGCTTATATGTCACAATACATTTAGGGATGGAAGACATCAGAGTGAGTTAATCTCAAGGTGTATAAAGTGCCTGTAAGACACAAAATATCACTAAAAGGAGGAAAATGTGAAGTGAAGAGAAGGTGACTCAGAAAGGGCAGGTCCCAATACTACATAAAACATGCAAAGGTGTATTCAAAACTCGGACTAGCAGCAAGCCAGAAAGAATTTACCCCTTTTGAGAGAAAGATGAATTATTTTGATAGAATTACCCCCAAAGAGGTGTCAAGTTTTAAAAAATCTGGCTGCAGAGTCAGAACATTGTAAATGGAGTTTATTTAGATATCTTGGAGCAGGTTGTGTTTTCCTATGCCTGTTAGCACAATACAGAGGATTAACCCAATTACAGCTCCTCTCACCTTTTCACCCACAGGCAAGGGCAATAAGACAACATATGAAAGATTACTTACTATATAAAAACTCAGAGTGTCTTCTTTTTCACTTCCACCTGGGTCCATAGTGCCTGTAATATCTGCAAGGTGATATCTTGGGCCTTATCTCTGCAAATTATTATTATTATGTAAACCTGCTGTATTCTGGTGCTGTTCTTGCTCTGTGCTGGCCCCAGACTGGTTCAGCTGAAGGACTAGTGCAAGAAACAAATACCTTCTATGAGCTTTTCATGAAATTTATAACCAGAGAAATTTGTCTTGACTAGATAAAGAAATACAGTTCAAATTAAGGGATTATGACACCACTAAAAGCAAATACAGAGAAAAAAAAAGTGGCAAAGAGAGACAATAGGAAAAATAAATAAATAAACAATGCAGATAGTTCTGTGTCCTGCACAGAGGCAGAGAAGAGTTCATGAAATGGAATGAAGCCCCTGCCCATCTGCGCATGGATGGATTAAATGAAAAGGAAGAATACAGATCAGATGTTCGGTTCCAGAGAGAATTATTTTGTCAATTATTCTCTTCATGATGGAGAAAAGTTGTGTTTGGACTTGGGATTTTCACCACTGGTGTTTCCTCCCTCTATAGCAGTCTCACCTGGGTTTTGCTTTGGACTAGGTTTTGGCAGATTGTAGAGTTTGCATTGAGACATTACTTGGAAAGAAAGTGAAATTGTCACTCATGGCAAGTTCTACTAATGCCACACAAGCGTTTTTCCTTTTTTGGCCCCTGGGCTTTTAGAGAAGGGAAAGTGAGGATGAACAAAGTAAAATCAATTTGAATTCTAACTATAATTAGAAATTACAGGTTAATGTTGACAAACGCATCCCTTGAATTATTGTAGAAGAGTTACCAGAGGCCAAAAAAGTAACAGGTTCCATATCACACTGTATCTTATTAAGTATTAATGTGCTTTCAAAGAAAAGTTTACAAAAGCCTCCTTTCATCCTGAGATTTGCTTCCTAACCATTTTTAATTGGATGAACTTTCAAAATGAGTGCCCTTAGTAGTTAGACATTTTCCCAAAAAACATTGGGTCATTTGGCCTAATTCAGTGTTTCCCTTGGTGTATGAAAAATAAGAAGCTTGCTACAGCAAAGACAGAATTTTACTTCATAACTCAGAAGGAAGTTTTCTTCTGCAAAAGTAAAAAGAGGGTCTGGGTAGCACCAGAAGAAAATGCCCCATGTTTAAGATAAAAGTTATCTTTAGATGACTAGAAGACTGCGCCCCAGTCTCTCTGTTTGTCACAAAATGCAGCTATAAGAGTATTTCTCTGGAAATGATGGAGAGACAACAGACACCAATTTTATGTGAATCCAGTGAAGGTAACACTCTGAAAATGCAATTTAAAGAAACAGGATGGCTAATCCAGGTGGAGAATGTGCAGTGTCCCAGAGCCAGACGCTTGATGCATTATCAACACTGTGGGGTTAAACTCCCTTTTTATCTGCTGCATAACAGACATGGTGTTAGGGAGAAGGGCAGGCAACTCCATACCCTGTGAGAGTAACTTCATCTCTTCCCATCTCTGATATGCTCTTTAGTATTGCTCACATCTAATTTCACAGGAAGTGGTTCTACCGAGGATGTGTCATTTCAGATGTATTTACACATGAGTAACTGAATCTTGTGACCTTGATTGGCATCTTTTGAGATACGAACAATAAATAAGTCCACATGTACTGCAGGAACAGAGTTTTTTACCCAAGCAAACACATTTTCTGGGGAAACATAGGCTTTTCAGTGTTTACTCCACTGCCTATTGCATGAACAGCAGACAGAGAATGGAAAATACGTACTGTCATCAGAGAGAAAAATAACTTCCCCTGTGTTTTAAAGTCTTTTGTAATGTATTATCAGCTCAAGGTGAGCCACGGTGACTGCAGCATCTAGCCGACTCAAGTCTTTCTAGCATGTCCTTTGTCTCATTCCACTGAACTCTTCTGATTCACTGCAATTTAGATTCTATTAGCACAGAAAAGGATAGCAGGCTGGGGGTCAGCCTGCCTGAACAGAACCATTTCCTCGCTGCTGCTTCCCAAGAACCAGGATGTTTTGATTCTGGAACAAAACCCTAACCCAGTACCCAGGAAGAGAGTGATCTTCACACTCACATTCGTTTTCCCAGTGTGCTTCAAAGAACAGGTTTTCAAATGTATACATGTACACAGCATATATCCACATCCACAAATGTATCCCCAGATCAGTAATTAATCTGACATTAAAGCCAAAAGTAGTAGTTGCAATGTAAGACTGAGAGTACATATGTTGCAAAAGTGGGTTCTAAACCATTGTAAATACCATAATAATCATGTCAGTGGAGTCAAGCTGTTACCTTTTGACTTAGAAAACAGGATCCCTCACTTTGAATTCACAGAATTTAATTAAAAATTAAATAAGACTGCTGTGGGGAGAAGTAGGAATTGATCACAGTCTGAATCAATTGAGTCTGAAGTACAAAAATAGAACTGTGTCTTCTCTGGGGAAAATGGATTTGACGCTAAGTTGATTCTCAGCCCTTCCCAGCCCACATCTGTAGAGATATTTTATATAAGAATACATCTACACCTCTGGAGAGTTTCAGAGAGCTGGATTTGTCATTCCTTGTTCCAATGAACAGCACCATAAATGTCTTTGAATGCTGCAAGTAGCCATTGTTCAGTGTGGGGTTAATGGTTGGAATCAATGATCCAATGATCTTAGAGGACTTTTCCGACCTTAACAATGCTTTTCCTTCCTTCTGCACATTCCGCACCTTCCTTCTGCACCTTCTGCACCTTCCTCACCTTCCTTCCTTCCACACCTTCTGCACCTTCCTCACCTTCCTTCCTTCTGCACCTTCCTTCCTTCTGCACCTTCCTTCCTTCTGCACCTTCCTTCCTTCTGCACCTTCCTTCCTTCCTTCCTCCTTCCTTCCGCACCTTCCACACCTTCCTTCCTTCCGCACCTTCCTTCCGCACCTTCTGCACCTTCCTTCCACAACTTCCTTCCGCACCTTCCTTCCTTCCGCACCTTCCTTCCTTCCGCACCTTCCGCACCTTCATTCCGCACCTTCCTTCCTTCTTTCCTTCCTTCCTTCCTTCCTTCTGCACCTTCCTTCCTTCCTTCCGCACCTTCCTTCCTTCTGCACCTTCCGCACCTTCTGCACCTTCCGCACCTTCCTCACCTTCCACACCTTCCTCCCTCTTCCCTCCTTCCTCTCACTCCTCCCAGAAATATTTAAGCTCGAACACAAACAAATCTAATGCTAAGAAAGTGGTTTTGCTGTGCTGCACAGTCTACAGAACACAAATTTCTGTGATGAAAAATGCTCTTTTTGCTATTATTTATTTATTGTGGCACTTTGGGTCAGTAAGAATCATCTAGAAGTTCTCAAACATATATTTTAGATATTGCTGTAATGATCCATGTTTTTAGTAGCCCCAACATGCTAATAGAAATGTCATTTCCTTACAACTCTTTCCAAAACTCTTATGAGACAGTATTTGATAGACTAATCCCCCCCTTCTAAGCATTTAAATAGAAATAACTCTTTTTTATTTCCATGTGGGACCAAAGAGAACAGGACCACCAACATTTTTTGCCTTCTGGTCATCTAGAACCAGTGATTTTTTAATTTTTTTTCCTCTTTCTCTTTTATTGAAAACTGTTGAAGTTTTTACCACCAGATTTTAAAGACTAACTTCACAATACAGTAAAGGAAAGATAGAAATGCAACAGATTAATAGTAATTAAAAAAAAATTAACTCCACAAAAGCCAGAAATTCATAGCACAGGAACCCCCTTCATAGCTACATTCAGTGTATTTGGAAAAATGTGTAGTAAATTCTTCTAGTTTCTTTCAAAATTTTGAAAACCTCTATATGGTAACAGCAGCTATTTGACCCAATAGTTAGGAATGTGCTGAAAGAGTCCTTAAAGGCAGCCAAATAGGAAAGTTTTCACAAACTGAGTTCCTAGTGAATTAACCAGGGAAGGCTACATTTGCTTTAATAATCTGCAACACAAAGCTTGAAACCATCCTGTCAACAGGAAATGGGTTTTTTGAAGAAAAAAGTGTGACTATATTCTGAATGAATACTTTAAAATTACTAATCAAGTTTATTTTTTAGCTATAAATGGATAGGAAATTTGATGGCATGCTCATTTTATCAACCCTAGAGATTTAAAAAAGTAGAGATCATCAATCTGGTTTTCCACATCTAGTAGTTTAAATGTTTCTTGACACTGCTAATTAACACTATATATATTTAAAAATAGGTCAAAAATCCTGTTGTGCCTTGATTTGTACTCTCCACAAAATCAGTGGGTTTTGTGTTTTAAGATGTTATTGTTTGGAAAACATGAGTCTTCCACGGTGTTTTGTGATCTAGCAAAAAACCAAACCAAAACAAAATTTTAAAAAGAACAAAGAAAGCTGCATTTTCCTGTTTGTTAGTCCTATCCAAGGCACTTTTCTTACCTCTGTCCTAGGTTGCAAATAATGACTGCTTATTCTGCCTTTGATGAGCAGGATAAAAGGGAATTGCCACAGAGCACTGCTCCGTTTCAGGGCTCTGACAAAACTTGTGGTGTAACATGAGCAACTACCTGCAGCTTTTACAACAGAGTGCCATGAGTAAACCTATTGTTAGCAGTGGGTTCATTTCCCCTGAGAAGCCAGTTTTGCTGACTGGAGCCCTCTCTGGGTCTGTTGACACACATGTGTGCTGAGCAGTGTGTGCTGAGCCTCTGGTTATTCGTGCACCTGATCACTGCATTAACCATACAGTGAAACCTGCCTCACCCCAGTGTAATCACCTCCCAAGGAAGCACGGCTCTGGCCTTGCCAGCACATGGGAATGAGGATCTGGTGATTGAGAAGCTCCTCTGCCCTAGGAGAGCACCTTGTCAGAGTGTCTGGACAGAGTGCATTTGAACTTGTGAGGCATAATTTCACATGAAAACCTTAAGTTCTGGAAAGACTTTCTGGCAAATACCCTTTTCCCTCTGTGAAATGCAGTGATTTTTGACAGTGTTGATTCAAAAGGATATTTGCTATCACACTGGAAATCCAGATTTTGTACTTCTTCCCTTACAAAGGACACGTTATCTTTTTTCCTGATTGCTAGATTCCTGGTTGCTCCTTTTTCTTCCAAATGCCTGCTGTTTACAAGAGCTGAAGGGAAACGGAATGGCATCTAATCTTAACCTTACACGTCCAATTTTTATTTATACTGTGGAAAAGGATTGTGGTTTTGTCAATTGCGAACCATTGTCACAGAAACACAAATCAGACATTGATTTCTAAGGCCTTACACTCCTCAAAGTTTGGAGTTAACCTGGAATAAGTTCACTCAAATGGAAGTTGTTGAGACAAGAGCACTGGCACCTCAGCAAAAGTTTGCTGCAGGTTAGACCCTAAAACACAGCCAGAAAAATATTCTCATTACCTCTTGAGCTCTTAAGTAATCCAGAGGAGATACAGGTAGAAATACTATTTAATTTCTTTTCTATACACACTGACAAAGGCTGAGAACACCAAATGTGTATTTAAGGTTGGATCAATTTTTTTGCAGTTTGAAACACTTTTATCTATAAAATTAGAGACGCTTTTATACAGGAAAATTTCCTTTCCTAAAAAGTCTTTGTTTTATATTCTCAGCCTTAAAGAGGGGTAAGTGGATCACAGGTTTTAAAAGTCCAAATATAATATGAATAATTTTGGTTTAGGCCAAGCAAATTGTCTGTGTTAATCTGAAGTGTTTTGCTCCCATCTTAATTGAGAAAAACAAAAATGTTTTGAAATATCCTGTTATCCTATGGTTAATTCTAATTCAATCAGAAGGAGTGTGCTTATCCCATTAACTTGCCAGGCTTTGAATAAAATACAAAGAGGCATCCAAAATTCTCTCATTCCTTCTCCCAGAAATAGTCAAGGGCCATCTAGGCTGAGAGGAATGGCACAAAAAACAAAAAAAAAAAGAAGAGAGAAGTGGTGAGAGGATCTTCAGAGGGGGTATACAATCTGTTCCTTTGCAAATTTGTGATTGTTGTGTAGTGTTGAAAGGGATCACTTTGAAATGAGGCGAATGGGTGACTCAGACCCTCGTGGTGGGCATCACCATAGAAATTTAGTGGGCTTAGAGATACTGATTATTTGCTTTGAAAGGAATTTATTTGCAGGTCAGGCAGAATGCCTTTCAGTGACAGTCCTGTTCTTAAAACCCAAAATAATGCAATAACCAAGGTTTGCAAACAAGCTTTCTCTGGGGCTTTTTTCAACACATACTTGTAAAAAAGTAGCATTCCAAGAGCATCTAATTTTGATATGGGGACCATGCTATGTTTTTTACTAAGGTGGGATGCCAAGGCTTTCTCAGATGCACTGGCAGGAGATGTAAGGAAAGCAGCATATGTTATCTGTGAAGAACAATTTCTACCATGTGGGGGGAACAGTGCTGCCGTTGTCCTCCTTGCAGGAGGTGCGTGCTCGGCTGGCAGCCAAGTGTATCCAAAATGCTAGCCAACAGAAATGCCATTCTCCTTTGGCACCTGCCTCTGCAGGATGTTGCTGCCACGTGGCCAAACACCTGTGTGTGTCCATCCAGCCTACTTTGCTCTCCAGGTAGAGGGTGGGAGGGGAAACCTTGCTTGCCAGGCAGATAGGAGCAGCCAGCTGCTGGCAGGGCAGTACCCCTCAGGAGGGCTTCTCTCATCTGCCTGCCAGGCACCATACCAACTGCCAGCCACAACCTGCAAGCAGACACCCATAATACTCCTGTTTGTGCCCCGTTGCCATGGGGTAGGCGCTCCTGCATGGTGGGAGGAGAGCTTGTGGCTACACACAGCCCAGCAGGCATGCAAGCGCCCATGGCCTTGACTGCTGGGCACCCACCGAGGGCACACACAGCCAGGGGCTGTCCCCACACAGGGCATGGAGCCTGCACTGGAAAACCAACCCAGATCCTGATGAAAACAACCAAATTGTGTTAATTTAGTTACAGTAGTTCAATTTATTATGCTAGCAAGGGAACAGAACACTTTTGACTGTGTGAAATCTGGGCATAAGAGAAGCACATTTAGGACTAGTCTTTACCTTCAGAGAAGACCCACAGATGGTTTTGGCTGTGAGGTGCTTATGTGGAAGCAGTGGTGCCTGCATGTTCATGCTCCCTTCTCCACTTGGGCAAAACTTCTGAGTCATCTTTGTCTTTGTGTCTCACAAGGTCACTCACCTGTTGGTACCACCTAAGCACACTACTGCCTTTCTTAGAGACTAAGGGAACACATGGGGAGGTGTTACTAGCTGTCAGGTCAAGCATATTTTCTTCATCAGATTGAAGAAGAGAAACAATTATTTTGAAGAATAAAATAAATCCATAAAAATAGCAGGAAAGCATTTTAAAAACAATGGTTCTAACCTTTTGAGACAAGTTGTATGGGTTTGGGACTCTGGTTTCTCTCCGTGGTGCTCAGGCAACTGGCAAAGATGAAAATGTAAAAAGTCTTATTTTGGTTTCAGGAATGAACCCTGGGAGTTAGTGTTACAGAAAGTTGTACTCCTTTTCAGACTCCATAAAGTATCCCTGACCAAAGTCTAGGATTTCTTCATGTACTGACAATTACATCTTCAGTACAACAACCAGTTCACGAGGTTGTGATTATATCCAGCACATCTTCCTGTCCATGCTGACATTTCAGGCCACTACCAACTTGAAAGAAGGAGAGCTTTCTGTTGGTCTGCAATAGGTAAAGGCGACACTTTTTTTTTTTTTTTTTTTTTTTTTTTTTTTTTTTTTTTTTTTTTTTAAATAAAACTATGGTAAACTGACAATGCTTTCCCTCAGGGAAATGTTCACATCAGCTTGATTCATGGAAAGTTACTCATCTTCCTACCTCAAGGAAAGAATATGTATTTAAGTTCTGAGAATAAACTATTACATCACATGAGCAAAGATGGTTTAACGGGAGGCAAAGCTGTGAGAACTTCCAAAGGCAGCAAAGTTTGCTATGCAATGAGATGCTCTTCAGTTGAGTTTGTTTAACATCTATAGGAAATACTTCACAATTAGTGAATTACAAACATTCTTGTCCCATGAGATGACCTAATACTACTGGCCTTTTCCACCTCATATCTTGCTTGAAGTGCAAGTTACAGCACATATTGTTGCGTTACTGAACTAATTGTCATCACTTGCTTGATTCATTCCATTATATTATTTGTGGTGTACCATGAAAGTCTTGTAAAAGCATGCTTGCACATCATTATTATGGGGTACTGTTGTTAAACTGGGAAAATGCCATGAGGCAAATGCTTAATAAATTATTGACCTCTGAGAAATGCATATTACAAATAGGTTATATGTACTTGGAAATATAACATGGATGAAGAAGTGCCACTTGAGCTTATGTGGTCTGATTATTGACTAAACAAATTGGTATAACAAAAAGTTTTCTGAAGTACAGGACACAAGCTGGTGCAATTATTTGTGGGAACAAAATTCTCTGTGACTGAAGCCTTTTGATGTGGCTGAACACTGTTCCCACCTGGCACTGCCTACCCTTGTCTGATCCTAAATATGGATCAGAAAATCTTGCTGAAAGGTTGCCTGGGGTACCAAGACCATTTCAACATAATATAGTTTTGATACGAGTTGTGGTTTTGCTGGCTTCTAAGTGCATGATTACCTTTCTGGAGAAGAAATAAGGCTTAAACTGGAGTCTGCAGAAATTGTATTTTCTTCTGCCCCTCTGCAGCTTAGGAAAACTTCAACTACAAACTAACAATAAAGGCTAAAAGAATGATTAAGGTATGGGATTGAGACTAGGAAGCCCTTTGCCTTCCATTTTTCCTTATGCAGAGCATTTTCTTAGTCTGAAGAAGGAGAATAAATTTCTGCTGTGCCAGCAGCTCCTCTGTGGTTTCTGGGAAGTCATTTAGACATGTGTCCATGGAGGTGAATAAGCATATCCAACTGATAAGTTTGTTCGGGGAGGAGGTTGGATGTTACCAGGAAAGTGCAGACCTGTGCTAACAGGGTGCTGTGCTTGGCCTAAGAAGCCTTGTGCTCACAGGCTGGGTTTGTTAGACTGAAAATAAAGTTATGGCAACACAGCCACGTGGCACCTCTCCAACATGTGGCTCACAGGAGCTCGGGTCTGTCCACACATGTCTGTGTTGTTAGCAAGACCTTGCTTTTTCTGGACTGGGTGTTCATGGTGAACATCTGTCTTCCGGGATCACAACTGACACATATTAGTTCCACAAATCCGAACCTGATTTTCTTAAATGCCTTCTCCAGCTGCAGTCTCATCCTGTAGACGAGAGCCATAAAATCTCCTGGCTCCTAAAGGTCTACTTGGTGTGCTCAGGACTGCTTTACACTTTAAAACATTGAGTTAGAAATTTCCTTTTCCATCCAACTTGTAAAGCTGGACCAGTGGGTGCATTCAGCATATTCCTACCCAAATAGTCCCTGCTCAAAACAGTGTTTCTAACATCTTTTTCATTCAGAGCTTCACTGGTTCATGTACTGGTTAGACAAACAGACTGTACACCTGATTGAAGACACAGTGGTCACCAGAAAAGCACTTCTCCTGTCCCTGTTTTATTTCATGGTTTGTCTTTTATAGCATTTATCACAGTGGGGATGGATATGGAAAGTGCTTGATCAGGTAATGCAAAACCACCAGGAAAAGCATGGCATTGAACACTAGGCTTTCTTATCACAGCTGAAAGTAAAAGAAAAAAAAAAGCAACAATATAAAAAAATTCAAAAACAATAAAAGCAATTAAAAATAATTGACCTGGAGGAGAAAAAATATATATGCTTACCTCAAAAAGCCCTTTAGAATCTCCCCAGGAGGGAAGACCTTCCTCTGTAAAGCAGAATAATGGGGATTTAATCGTGGCCAATGGGGCTTCAGGAAACATCCTCTCTTCTCTGTTTACTCTCACCCTCCTTAAGGAATTTCCAGTTAATCATCTCCTACAAAACTGCACTGCAGTGGGAGAGTAGCCCTTACCTTGGAAGGTAAGACACTAAGTAGAGAAATATGTTCTGCACTCTTATATCAGAATTATCCCTGGGGTTTCTCCCTCTCTGTCAGATGGCAATGACAGTTCCATCCTATCACACAAGGGTATGGGAAGGAAAGATGCTTTTTCTGTTATTTTTCTGTTATCTCTGTTATTACTGAATTCATAAAGAAGGAAGGAAAACAGACATCACAGGAAAGGCCATTCTGGTTGCAGATTCTTATGACAGTTTGTAATTTCCTCAAGAAGAACCTGTCAGGAAAGGGGATGTAATATGAGATGAACAAAGAAAATATTATTTAGGGATTCTTTCCTTCCCTGTCCTGGCCATTTAAACATTTAATAGTTTAATACAGCAGTAGAATCTGAAAAAAAATATGTAGAATCAGTTCCAAGAATAAAAGTTATGTCCCTTGCTGTATCATTATTCTGAATATCACTATGGTTATTGCAATAAAAAGGTAATTTTCTTTTCCTTCTGTAACTTAGCAGAATAGTGGATAAGTATTTATTACATAACACAGAAACTAAATCTCCAAACTTCTTTAAAACAACTTGATGATGGAGTGTACACTGCTCTACTGATTTGCACATCCAAAAAATTGTGGATTTCATTAATTTTCATATTAATTTTATGTTACAGCTTAAAAAAAAAAAAAGAAAAAATATTTTCAATAATGCTTGTAAATATACATTTTTTTCCTCTGATCACATCACATCTAGGGTCTTTCTGCACATGATATTGTTCATCTAAGCACAAGCACTCCTGGGATAGTCAGATGCATGCAAGCTGATTCAATTCTTGGTGAAGGAAAGAGAAGGCCCAAGTGGGAATGCACTCAGTAATCTAAAACTAAACAAACAATACCCTGACATGGCCAAACTGAAATTCTTTCTTGCCAAGATTTCATTCAATTCTTGTCCTCCAGCTAATATTAATGATTTTAAATTACATTTGCTTGGTCAAAATAGCAAACAGATAAATGCATTAGTTCCACATATGTGTCGATTTTGCTCTGAATACTAGGGACAGGTGGACTGACTTTCAGCTGGACTAATGGGATCTTGTGTCTGGTTTTATCAGGATCTCTTTCCAAATAATCATCTAAACCAAACCAGGTTTGACTTTGGTAGGTGCATCCCCTGAACGATCTGCTGGTTGCAAAGATTTCTGAAAGGAGCCACAGGAATGAAACAAAGCCTGCCACTAGGAAGGAGCATGTAAAACTTGCAGGAAATCTTTATGTGTTGTCATTTAGTATTAAGAAATAGCTATGAACATAATTTTCCACATCATTCCTTAAATGCTAATAAATCATTGGAATTGTATAAACCCACCAGTAAACTGCACTCAACAGTACTTTAAGAAAGGACTTGCAACTCTACTGGCACAAAAACGACAGACAACATATCCTGTAAAGAAAAATCCTCTGCATGGGGATGGGGGAAGCCCTACCCAAAAAGGAACAATATAATTAGATCTCTAATTATGGTGTGCTTGTGTAACTCCACCACTGAGTAAGGTTTTGAACAGGAAGGAAGGTGACTTTTGGCTGCAGAAGTGCAGGTAATTGCAACTGGCAGCCCCTAAATCTGAATATTTGATGTTTGCTCCCAAAGAGAGCCGCAATGGCCAAGGTGGGATAAATGAGAACAGCTGGGCAACACCCCACACACTATTCTGCTCTACTTGTGAAAAGTTAATGGAATTCAGTTATTTTGCATTTTTACAGAGCTTGAAATTAAGGACAGTCTTAATGGAGTCACCTTCTGAGAGATTTTTATCTTCTACAAGATAATTTTCTGCACAGCAGATTTTTTTTCTCATTTTACTTTATTTTTAATATACAGCAAAGTCCTGCATTAACCTGCACTTAACTGAGGGAGATTACTCAAAAAAGGGGCAATTAATGTCATTGTGTTTCCCAGTGTGAATTCTCAAAAGTTGTCTCTATGCAAAATAGAAGAATAATGACATAGGCTGTTTAATTCTTGGCTTGTTTGAATTAGTGCTGTTGATTTGGGATTCTAGGCTGAGTTTTTTCATGTCCAAAAATTGAGCTTTGTCTGCTTGAGTGAATGAAAAAGAAAATGCGTCTGTTATTTTTCAGAAATACTTCTAGATCTCCAGTGTCTGAAGAAGGAAACTGAAACAACAACAAATAAAACTGTAATATCAAGGTACTACCCCCTTTGAAAGTGTTTCTCAGCCTCTCTGTGGAGCAGGTCAGTGTACCCTATTAGTGCTTTTGGCCCTAATTATTTATGCCAATTGTTTGTCCAGAGGAATGCACTCACCAAATCCCAGCAAAGAAAAAATTAACAATCTGCTGCAAATCCTTGATTTTCCTTGTGATTTTGTTGTGTGTGACAACTTCCAGGTCCTTCTAGAAACAAGGATTTTGATGTACATTTCCATGATTCTCTCCTGTGATAAGATTCCAGGTAAATTATATATTAAAAGACTTCAAGGAAATGTAATGATTCAGTGCTTTTTCATGCAGTAACTGTAATCCTAGAATAATTAAATGTTCCTTGAAGTTGGAAGCTTGTAAAAACGTTGCTATACACCAGATGTAATTTCAATTGCTGCTTTGTCTTCCTAGTCTCTATAGTTTGTCTTCTAAGCTGTAGTTTATTATGGTGTCTGCAACTTTTTTTTTTTCCCCCACAGCTAGATCCAGCTTAATGTGCTTTAATTAGAGTGTTTGCCATTTAAGGGCTGGAATGAATGTCCTGTGAAGAGTAGCCGTGGACTTCAGGTTTGTCGAGCTTGAAGAAAAGGAGGCTGTGGGACAACTTCATGGATTTGTGTGAATAAGCCTGTGAAAAGCATGCCCAAGGTTAAATATGGGGCAGAAAAGGGCCAGAAATTCTCTTCAGACTCACACAGGTACAAGGAGCTGAGGTTTGCTGTTAACTGACCTGACAAACACAGGCTGAGGGACACCCTGGTTAGATTTACCCATAATCACGCTGGAACCAAAGGTCACAGTGCAGAAACACCTGTGCAAGTTGTGCATAATCCAGCCCAGGCCAAGAAGCAGTATTGCAGGTTCTTCCCTGATTAATAAACCTTTCCAAAATGTTTGTGCCACTGCAAGATGGTGAGCATGGCTAAAATCACTTCACGTGGACATTGAGGAGCAGTCGTGAAAGACCTTCAGATAACTCAGATAAGTATGTCACGCCACTTCCTCAGAAAGCATAATTGTCCTAATAGTGTGACCATTCACAAAATAAAATATCAGGGACAGAAACACTGAAGAAAGATATGAAGGATCCCATGAGTCAAATCCCCCAATCAAAAAGAAGCAAGAAATTTATTAATAGAATATTTGTCCCCTGAGAACAATCCACATAGATCCTATTCTAGTTAAACAGTAACTGAATCCATAAAGTTCTGCTGTATTTGCATGCAGAGAGATTTCCCAATTTCCTTTTTCACAGAATGCTGATAGTTAAATTAGGATGTTTCTGATTTGCTCTTTTTCATTTTCACTTCCAAAATAAATGTATTTTTTGATAACATGCATAATTCTGCAGCTATTGAAGACAATCATTACCTCTTTAATTTTTTTTTTAGTATTAACTTCAGATTTTAAAGCAATAGATTAGACTTAAGATCCAAAACATGGGCTTTTTTCTAAAAGATTTGGAATACCCACCTGTCAGTATGAAAGCCAATAGGACCTGCCTGATGTTTATCATATCACCCGACTGACTAAGTTTTGTGTCTTTGTGGAAGAAAATGGAATATATGGCACCTGTGCTTTTTAATCATGAGAATTACATTGTCTAAGCTTAGATATCTGATTTAAAATAAGAAAGTAATGGAAACAATATGGGATTTAAATTATTAATAAATACTTTCAAAGCAAATTTGAAGGAAAAGTTAAACTCACTGGCAAGTGGGAAGACATATTAAACACATGAAGGTGCATTAAAGATATGTTGAGAAGTCCAGATCATTTTTCAGAAAACATGCAATTCCATATCTCCCTCTGCCCGAAACTGGTAAACTTCAGCAGCACTGGAGTTTGCCTGACACTTCCAGAATCCAGGCTGGGCTTTTGCTCCATGGAGAACTGGGGGAAAGGGTTTTCTTTGCCCTTTTAGAATTTATCTCTTGAGTGCAGTGCTAGGAATCCTTCTGGCTCCTGAGTGATACCACAGATCTTGCTTATCCTGGAGCTGGTTTGACCTATTTTCTGCCAAACTCCTTCTGCTGTTTGCTCTCCAGAGACAGCTGTGAGCACAGGTTCTTCTGGGTTGTTCCCTAAATCACATTTCTGGATCCAAATATGCTCATTTTGCAGAGCTGCATGTGCAGGGTTGCTGTGATGAGTCACAAAACAAAAAAAACTTAATCAACTGAAGGCCCAAACACTCAAGTTTTCCAGGCCTGAAAGGAAAAAAAACCAAACAAACAAAAAAACCCCACTTGAATTCTGACACATCCCATCTGGAAGACCAAGAGGAGAGGCAGGGAAATAAAGACCACCTCAAGTTTGGCTAGAAAAGGAGAAATTAATGTTTTGTTTCCATTTGACTGGAATAAGGATTCCCCGGGGCTGAGTCACTTGGTTTATGCCATATGCGTACCTTTCGTTTGGAAATAGCTGCATACACAGAAAATAGCTTTTGACAAGTGTCCAGCTGCAGTGCTACTCTGTAGAAAAAATGGCTATAAATCTTCTAAGCCCCATTTTGATTTCTTTCCACCAGTTTTGGGTGCCTATGAATGGCTGCAGCTTCTCTTTGGTGTTCACAAGGCCTTAAGGGCAATATTTCATTTCTTTGAGAAGATTAAATGGCAGCACAGCAATGATATTTTAAATTTGTATGTGAAATGGGTTTCTTTAAGAAAAAAAAGATAGTTGCCACTTTATTTTGCAAATGCATGTTGGGACCTGGCCAATGTTTGGCCCTATCAATACCTGCCATGAATGATCATTGTCCCCATTTCAACAATGTGCTCAAGAGAAGGCTATTTTCTGCAAAATTCATGAAAAATCTATTATTCTATGCACAAAAGGAAAATATCAGCAAAATGCAACAGCCTAGTTGCCTCTTATTCATTGTTGTGAGGTCTAAGCTAACAGATTTTCTCTTTTCACAGAATATTTCAAAGGACAGGTATTGGGGGCCATGTGGGATTTTTGTTGGTTTTTTTAAAATACTGGCCCACTGGGTGTATAGGGAGTTCCAAGTTCAGGTGGAAGAAAACATATTATTACATGACAAACCTGATAAATAGCTTTTATTAGCTTTTAAAAGGGGGGATTGAAATTCCAGATAAATTAAAAAACAATGACAACAACAACAACAAAACAAAACAAAAAAACCCTAAACTGCACAAAGCCAAAACAAAAAAATAAAAAACAAACAAACAAACAAACAAATAAACAAACACAACCCCACTAATATCCAAAGGTGAATATTGTTCGTGTCAATGAATTGTGGGGAAAGTTGTGTGAAAATGTGCGGTATAGGTATATGATGTGCAGATGCCCTAAGGGCTAAACCTGCACCCCACAGGCAATCAAAAACAGCAACACCATAAACTTCTCTCTGCGCTTCAGTTGCTTTTGGATCATGTCTTGTGTGGTGTGGCCTTGGTTCAAAATAGTAGCAATAATGTCCTTAATTAATATTTAGCCCTGGAGGGGAAGCAAAAAAGCTGTTCCCCATTACCAAAACTGAAAGAATCACAATCATAGCTATACAGAGGTATTTGTGCTTTAATGACTTTTTCTCTAGCAAAAGATGAGCTAACAAGGTTAGACTTCAAGTTATACCTTAAACACCAGCAAATGAATGCCACATCTGGAGCACATCACAGTATTTAAATTACATTTGGCTTGTCACAACTGTTTCATACAACTGTTATGGCACAGAGGAGGATAATTAAAAGCAGCAGATTATCATGGTATTTAATGGACTGCTGCTGAACTATTTGTATGTTTGCTGTCCAAATGAAAACTGTTGAGCAAGTTATGGCTTTGGAGCAGGAAGATGTTTATGAGTGACAGTGATTCTGTTGAGAGCATGTATTTACCTTGTGATCTGGGGCAAGAAGCAAAGATTTCAGGACACTGAGAAGCTGTAGGAATTATAATGTAGTTACATTAGGAATATGCTTTAAGCAGAATAATTTGTGTCTTGGCTAAAGGGAAATCCAGAATACATACATTAACATGCCACAATATCAGCTATATCAGCCAAGTTTCTGAGTCACCAAATAAAGAAGGAAAAGAAAGCTGGTTTCTGACAAAAAAAAACAAAACCAAAACCAAAACCAAAACCCCAACCAAACAAAAACATAGGAAGGAAAGAATGAAGGAAATGAGTTGTGGTAATTTGACTGCTTTTCAGGTACACTGAACTCATCGCACAGCTCAGGTACAGACAAGTTCATTTCAGGACTACAGGTGACACACAGCAGAGATTCCCCTTCAGCCTCCTATGATGTGCTTGCAACTTCATATGTCAACACACAAAAGGTGAAAAATCCCTTTTTATTTTTTTAAGTGTTGACAACCATCCCTCCTTCTTGCCTAACAACTGTTTGCAAGCACATTCCTGGAGAGAAAAGCAATGTTTTCAATTTTGATAAAAACCTATTTTGAGTTCCCATGTGAATGCCTGGAGCTACATGGAAATTCAAAGACTTCTATCACTCTCTAGTGTGGTCCAAATAGATAATGGTAAGTAATCTTTGGTTAATGTGTATAAACTTAAAAATAAGAACTCTGGAGTTTCCATTCTACCTTTCCTTTCTTTGCTTTTCATCTAAAAAGCATTTTGTCTCAAGCTCATAAAAAGTCACATTTCTTCTGTCCTAAAATCTGGAGATAATTGGAAAAAATAACCTTCATTTCAACCCACCAAGTGTTCCGATATTGTGCATTAGATTGGCTTTTTCCTGAAATACCTTGAAACAAGTATGATTTTGAAATGTGGCTTGAATTTGTGTTTCCTTAACTTCTGAAGGCAGAAAATGCAGTTGCATCAAGTGTTCTTGTTTGGGTTTTTTCCTTTTCCATAAAAATGCAAGTAAGAAACTTATTTTTGTTACTTAAGATAAAACATACCCCACTTAAAATAAACAAACAAAAAAAATTTCTCATTTATTCACCTGTCTCCAGAAGCTGAAATTTAAAGAACAACGGGTAAGAAGAGAATCAGAGTTTCAACCCTGTGATCTGAAAGCTCCAGAGCTGTAGAAATCATGACAATATGAAAAGTGTCAACATTTGACTGAAAAACTCTTGCAGTAATTGCTAGTGAAGCAATTTCATTGGAGTTAATTAGGAAGCTCTAAACGAATATGAGATCTCTGCATTGCAAATCGCAGAGATTTCTTCCTCTCCATGGGCAAAACATGGTCATGACAGGAGAGGAAATTAAACAGAGGAGATAGGCAAGGGAGATTTAGCCCTCATCTTTCCTTTGCCTAGATAAATTCATGTAAACAGCTGCAGAGAAAGAAATGGCCTCAGAGATAATATTCTCTTTTCAAAGCAGCACAATTACATGCTGTTCTTCTCTCCAGGTACATCACAATCAACAAAATCATCTACAGTATCACCTCGGCATCACAGCTAATGTTGAGAGGAAAAATAAGCACTCAGGGAATCATGATAATATTTTTCTCTTACTTTGATGGTCTCATGTTAGGCTTTAGTGGGGATAGGGACAGAGAGGTGGCTGCATCCAGAGTTGTTAATCATTATTTTTAAATTAACCACAACAAAAAAAAAAATTGTTTGGGATTACACTAGACTGGTGTTGCAGTGAAGGTGGCCGCAACAAAACTTTTTGTGTTCAGAATATTGAGGGATTAAGAGGCTAAAACAAAGGAGCAGGAATGACAGAGTTACCCAAGAACAAAAGAACTTTAATGAAAACAAAACTGGGACGATGCCCAGAAACTAAACACAATATGGGGTCAGACTCACAAGAGAAAAAACAAGTGAGAAATCACAATATATAGACTTGGGGTGGAACAGTCTGGAAACATAACAATAAAGGGAGAACAAGTAACCAATAGGGGAGCAGAACTTGGATTGATTAACATAATAGCCTCAAAGGCTTGTGGGATAAGCTCTTAGGCTCTAAATGACTTTTCAAATGTTTCCCAGGGCTTGAAGTTGATGCCTGGTGCTTTCTGGGCTAACTCTGGCTGACTCTGGGTCCCAGCCAGGCCCACTCACACAGATTGGTTTTGTATTGAAGTAGACCCCTCTTTGTCCCTCCCGAATTTCCCTAGCTAGCTGTGTCGTGGGAAGGGCAGGGGAGCTTTTCACGACCAAGATAAAAGACAAAGGGCTGCTTTTCCTCCAGGATGGAGTTGGAGTTTATTCTTGGCTGGAGTTTAGGAGGAAAAAGAGGTAGAGAGGAGCTTCTCCCACGTTCTTCAAACTTCAGGAAAAGGGGCAGGGAGGCATGCAGCACCACCCAATGAGATAACATTGCAGGGACAGGGAGGGGAGGGGACAAACACGTCACACTTGGGGGAGGGGTACATAGAAACATGTGGGGGGAGAGAAATACATGCACTACCACATCTTCCCTATTTTGTTATACAAAATTAGTGAAAGGTAATGAGCTTATATGAATTATTGACTTGAAGTGGCCCACTAATTCCCATTTGCGGGACAGTAAGGGTTCTTCTGGTCAGCCAACTCTGTATGGTTGACATCTGAGGTAGTTGAGATTAGCTTATTGATGCCCTTATACAGCATCTTTCTCAAAAACCTGGACATTAACACTATTAGCAAGATAACAACTAGAAGTGACAGAATAGTTTTCACCACTGAAACCCACCACCCTGAGAGTCCCCGGTTTTTAAACAGTTTACTGAACTACTTTTTGGTTTCTTGCTTGACTTGTCCAATCATGCTTGTCACTTCTTGGAGTGCGACGTGGACATTAGGAGTTATTGATATCAGATTCATGCAGCAGAACCTTCAAATTCTCGACATTCATGCCCATGAAGTAAGAGGAGAAAATCTATCGCAGCACGATTTTGGAGCGGGGTCTGCCTGGTTATTTCCTCATCTTCTAGGAGGGCACTTATGGTGTTTGATGTTAAATTTGCTTGCTTAACATTTGAGATGTCCTAATTCTCCTAGGGCCTTGGCTGCAGCCACCCAAGGAAGGAATATAAACGCAGCAATTCTTTTTGATTTGGACCAATGAAAAATTTCTGAGCCACAATCTGCATCTAAATTCTTAACACTTCTCTTTTGAATTTTCTTATCCTAATTATTTTTATGGGTCCATTCGCCAATTAATGTTTGATTGGGCACTAGCAGCCATAGATGCCCTATGGTACATGGCACTCCGAGGAGATGGGATGGAATTCCTGTCCACGCTCGGTCCCCACAAATGAGGAACAGCCTTTAGGGAGGCTTTTGGGATGTGTCTGGGATGGGGAATATGCCTTGGTGGGGCTTAGGACTCGGCACCACCTTTTTTCCGTGAATTCTTCTGTACTCTGTATGTACTTATGTACTATGTTGTGAAAGGTTTTATTATTGATCGGAGGACTGACTCTAAAGTGTATGCAGTATAATGCTGGAGAGGAACCTAGTAGTTCTAACTGCTGGGGTTCCTCAGCTGCCTTAGGTAAATGTGACAGGCACTCCACAATGAGGTTTTTAAACTCTGCTTCTGTTTTAGTGTTGTGTGACTTATTACCTGGTTCTGGAGTAAGTGTACCAAAGCTATGTGGAAATTCATCATGCTGCAATGGGATTCCTACCAGGCAGGTGGACATAGGATTTTTCGCTGCTGCAGTAGATAGACATATATTTTCTTGCTGGAGTGTTCGTGCCAGGGTCACACAAATGTTCTGGCATGGCTGTGGGATGATCCACGCAGATGTCAAGGCATTCAGGGTCACCAGGATAACGACTTGGATACGGTTTCTTGTGAGGTTGAGTGAGAGGTATATCTTTCTAAAAGTAAAAACTAACAGTTTAAAGTACATGATAAAGTTCCTGAGTCTGCTGGGGAGAAGCTCAAGATTAAGGTGATGTCTCCTCTTCCTCTCTGCGCCGTCGTCTCTTCAAGGCATCTTCTACTTGGTTCGCTTCTCTTTCAGCTGGAGTGGGATTTTTAGGAACAAAAGGTTTTACCCACTTCTGGGGTATCCAACGTGGGCCTGAGCGGGTGGAGACGCAGGGATACCCATGGCCCCAGGTAACCAACTCATAGGGTCCCTTGGTTTCTCAGGTTTCCAGGTCTTTAATCAGAACTGATGGGCATTTTACTGTTTTGAACTGCTCACCACTGTTAAAGTGACGTGTTACCGGGTGGTTCATGTTTTCAAAAGAACAATTCAGAATATTGATAGTAAACATAGCTTTGCAAAGTTTTTGCTGGGGGGACAGCCATGCAGTTAAGCTGCTCTGCTTATCTAGGACTTGTTTGAGTGTTTGGTGGGCTTGTTCAATGACTGCTTGACTTGTAGGGGAATAAGGAATAAGGGATTGTACAATGTCCTATTCCCCACTGCTGGACAAACTCAAGGAACTCATTGGAAGTATATGCTGAGCCACTGTCAGTTTTAATTTCCTTAGGGATCCCAAGCACTGCAAATTTTTTCTCATAGTGTTTTTGTAGAATTTCTTTTCGAATTAAAAGGAATAGTGGGATACATTTACAAACTGTTTATTTCTCTGTTCAACTTGCATAGTTAATGCTTGTACAATTTGGTCCCATTCAGAGAGGGAATCAATATTCAAATCAGGAAAATGCAATAATACCCATTTTACAAAATTTTTCAGCTTATTTTTTGAGAAAGTGATGTTTCCAGATTTTAAAGTATTTTTAATTTGGGAATAATTTAACCTTTGCTGCGTGGAAATACGAGAACCCAAGCCTGGTGTTGGGGCTTCCTATGCAGTTTGAGTCTATCCTTTTTACTACCCAGAAAAAGCAGAAAAAAGACTGAAACCACGGTCAGGGTTTAGCAGCTGGAGACACACGACCGGCACCCCCACACACACTGTGTACGCTATCACGTGGCTCAGTTGGTGCTGCTGCCTGGGGGGCTGTTCCAGTACCAGTGCCACCACCACCGTTCCCCACTAAAAACCCCACTACAACCACAACGGTCCTCTGTCCTGGGTTCTTACCTCTCCCTGACGAACGTGGCATGTCTCGGTATTGTAAAAAGGTCTTCAGTCCAGGCTGACTCATGTTCTCTGCAAGGTACCAGCCCAATCTCCATCAGTGAGCTGGCGGGGTAGTTGGCGATTCCAAGGCTTATTAAAACACCGGTGGGGTGTTTTCCAACTGTCCCAACGCCCACCACGTTGGGCGCCAACCGAAATAGACCCCTCTTTGTCCCTCCCGAATCTCTCTAACACAGTTAGCTGTGTTGTGGGAAGGGCAGGGGGGCTCCTTCACAACCAAGATTAAACACCAAAGGGCTGCTTTTCCTCCGGGATGGAGTTGGAGTTTATTCTTGGCTGGAGGAAAAAAGAGGTAGAGGGGAGCTTCTCCCAGGTTCTTCAAACTTCAGGAAAGGGGCAGGGAGGCAGCACCACCCAATGAGATAACATTGCAGGGACAGGGAGGGGAGGGGATAAACACATCACACTTGAGGGAGGGGTACATAGAAACATGTAGGGGGAGAGAAATACATGCACTACCACATTGTATTTCTTCTTGTAGTGGTTTTGGTCAGCCAATTTAAGGTTTCCCGGCCAACACACCAATTTATGTGGTGGGTCTATTTTCTGCTGTGAGATAGGATTAGAAGAGCAAAGCAGGCTCAAACTTTAAAGGGTATAAAGAAAATTATATCAACAAAGCTAAAAGAATAAAAAGAATCAGACTGAAATCTTCAGAAAGCTTCTCCTCCTCCCTCCATACCCTCTTTTCTTTGCCACTGACAACGCACAGAAACAACACCATTTATTCTTAGTCAGTTTTCCACCTCTAGACAGTCTTTCTTCAGTTCACTTAGGGAGAGGAGTATCTCTTCACATGCTATGGAGAATTCTCCACAAGCAAACAGTTCTCCTGTGGCTTCAATTTCAACAAAGAGCAGCTGCCAAGGAATCTACATTCATGAAGTTCCTCCCATGTTTGGCAGCCTTTCCCACAGATGCACTTATGGGTCATGTCGACTTATGGGGTACTATTTTAACAATGAGCTATTCAAAAGCAGGGGTTCTCTTCATCTATCTCTAAGATCTCTGGAAACAAAGGTTCTCTTCTTTTTCCCTCAGTGCAAAGGGTCTTCGTCACTCATTTCTCTCTGTTCAACTTCTCATAGGTCCACAACTATTTCAACATCTGCTTGTTCAGCATGGATGCCTTTTCTCAGGTCTAGAATTTGAACGTTCCATCTCCCCATAATTCTTCCATGATTTAAAGTCCATCACCATGGCTTACAAGAGAACTTCAGCCTAAAAATAAGGCATCTCCTCATACTCTTTCCATCTGAGATTTGACTCTTTCTTACTGATTTCAGTGTCTCCATTTTGTCCTCTATGTGTCTTCACTCTGTCCTTTTCTCTCACTCAGGAGAGGATCAAAGGTCTGCAGGTCTCATCTGTACACTGAAAGAGTTAATATTTCATCTGGGGCCTGCAGAGCCACCCCTTGGTTGTAAAGGCCCAGTGGCCTGGCCTGGCCAGTGAGCCATCCTTAGCTGAGGTCAGCCCTAAGCCCAGGACAACAGCACCCTAAGTTCATAGACATTGTTTCAAGTCATGGAGAGTTGAGACTTGTTTGCATTGAATCATGCTATGTTAAATATGAGTTATGTGTAAATTCACTATTGGTTGGAATGTTTCTAGAATGTTCAAAAGCAAGTCTATATAAGTTGCATTCACGCACTGTTCAGGGTTTGTCTGTGCGGTTGCATTCGGGAGTGTTCCTATTGTCGTCATCACAAAATAAAGGACTCTCGGATTTTCACCAAAGACCGGTTACCCACTCTTTTCTCCACAGACGACTGATTGCAATAATTGCCTATCCTCATGGCTGTGGACACTACGATGCAACACTTGGTCTAAGCCACATTATCTCCTGTGGCTCTGGGACAGTCTCTCAGCAATTTGTGGCCGCACTAGGAGGTTTTTGCAGTGGCTGCACCAGGAGGGGGTGAAGGGGGCGTGCGGAGGGAACGGCTAGGATCTCATCAGCCAGGCTGGACTCAGACAAACACGCAGGCTTCCCTACCCCTGCCCAACAGGAACCAGGGCTATGCCCCTCCACGCAGCCTGGCTCCCTGTAGGGAGAAGCCCAGCTCGGCCAGCGCTGCAGCAGAGGCAGGGTCCAGCCCTGCCAGGACAGAGCTCAGTGGGCTTCTTGGGAAGGGGTCCAGCCTTGCAGCAGAGCCCACCCGGCCCAGCCCAGCCCGGGAGCACAGAGGGGCCAGGCCAGCCTGTTACCTGTAGAGAGCAATTACCAGGGTTTTCGTCTTAAAATGTGTGTTCACAAAAAAGTGCGTATCTAATTTTCCATTGGTTTAATAATGTGTCAATATTCAAAATTTGCCACTGACTGATTTTTTTGTCAGGTCTACAGGAAGTTGACAAGGTCCTTACAAGGAATTATTTCCGTAACTTCCTTTCCTTTAACATATTTTTTGATATGGAAGGTCCTCTCCATCCATATCAAAAAATGAATTAATGTAAAACCAGGACACTTCTCTACTCTGTTGTTAACTAATTGTAAAGTAACTTTGCAAAGAAATTTTAAAAGTCCTAAATTTTACATTAATGTAACCCTAAAATATATTTTCATGTATGAATTTTCTCCTAAATAAGTTTTTCAGGCTGTTTGGCATAATGATTCATTCAGAAACAATATCTGCTTCCCCACCCACAGCAATACCAAAAATCCATATCACATGAAATATCAGTTATCTTCACGCACAGTGTTTGCCAACTGAGTTCACTCAAACTGTGAAAAAACTTGGGCCAAATTCCAAGATCACACATTTAAAACAGTGATAGGGTTCTCTTAAGGGCTCCTCATTTCAGTTTGGGAGTCTATTTGTTTTTTTCTATAGGTGTCTTTCTTCAGATCTCCCCAACCCCCCACTGGGTACAGGAGCTCAGGGTGGGAAGTTGTGCAAACATCTTTTATACAGCTGATACTGAAAAGCATTAAAACATGTACTATAAATAATACATCAACTGATTCTACTTTTCTAAAGAGCCCAGGCTGAAGACAAAAAATGCCAAATTGTTTTGTAAGCACAGCATAATGATCTGGGAAATGACAGCCAGGAAAAGATTGGAACACATCTCTAGTTAGTTCCCAGAAAATCCCTAATAGGCAGCAAATGGACCAGAGTAAGTACTTGGAAATCTAAGGAAAACTAAACCTTTCTCTGATGTATTAACAAAAGCTTAAGAAGTTTCTTCACAAAAAAAACCTCAACACTGATATTTCCAAATGCAATCATGGTTTTCTCTGCTTAGAGCCTTTCCCCTTTTGCACAGATTCCTGTTATCAAATACATACATTCTGCTTGGGAAAGGGCAGAAATATAAAGCCATTTAGTACTGTATGCATGCTGAGAATCTACCATAATCTGATTCAGATGAAGGGTCTGGAGGAAGCCAAAATTTTAAGTCTATCTGCAAGTTTTCAAAGGATGATACTAAAGATCCTTAGAGCTAGTCCCTCATCACAAAGCTGAACACTCTCCTGCCTGACATTGTGAACAAATTTTAAAAAAAAAAGTTGTGTGGAAACAGCTTGATTTGTTTTACACTGGTAAACCTTTATTTGCAAATATTCCAGTGCTGCCAAGGGATTCGGTAGCATTGTTTCCCTATTATTGATTAGAGAAATTAAGGCACAATGACTTCTTCAGAGTTCACCCAGCAGGCGTATTTCTACTTAACCCTTTGCACTTTTTCATTTAAGAAGTGGTGATATTTAGACTTGTATTTTTCAAATTTTATTCTATCTCTGTATTCCCTTTGAAGTCGCTAGGCGGAGTTACCAATTAAAATTAATTGCTCTGCCTTGGCCTGTATTATTTTATGGGGATTATGGCAAAGCAAGCCATTGAAGGGCTTTGAAAATGGAAGCCAAATGAAGATTGTGCTGCTTACACATGAGTGCTCAATGTGCTCTGCTGGGAAAAGTATTCCCACGGCCCACATGAATTGCAGGCAGCCTCACCTCCACAGATGTGTGGAGTTAATGGTTCTTGGGGGGAAACTGGCCTGTGACAAATAGGGATGAGGATCTTGGGCTTCTGTGGGAAGCAGAGGCAGCACCTGTGAAATCATTGACAATTAGCCCCAGCATGAAACAGCAGCCAAGTTAATCTCTGCCAGCTCTTTAGTTGGTTTTGCCAGCTTTTTGTTCCATTGCTTTTGTTTGGCTCTACCTTCAGAGATCACTATTTTGATGATATATCATCCCTTTCTTCCAACTCTATTCTCAAATCTATGCCTGCAGGTCCTGACATATTTTTTTTCTTTCAATTCCCATGTGTTGTGGAGAAGTACACACAGTAAGGAGAAAGAACTTGAAGCTCATTCATTTTGTTTCCATTGTGTATTTGCAGAAAAGGTATTTCACCTTTTTTCCTCTCTAAAGCACTCATATTTAGTAGTTTACAATGTCCATACTGAGCAAAAACTAGTGATGCATTATCTGTATTTTGAATTCTGTGGAATTACATGGACAATCATAACATTCTTTGGATCTGACTGTTTATAAAATCAGAAGTCTTCAAATCAACTCCATTAAAGCTATTATTATTAACGTAACCGTTTGTGCAATCATGTAAGAATTTCAAGGAATATGCAAAGAGACTGAAACCTGTATCTGAGGTTTTTGAGTAAACTTGTGATTACTTTAATATCATAATCTTGTAGGGCTGTATATGGCAGTGCATGCTTTCTGAGTGCCTCACCACACTTCCTCAGGAGCATTTCTTCACAAAGTGAAGAAGAAGAGAAATGGGAAGGCTTCATGATCTTCCCCAGCTCCATGAGGTCTGTGAAGATGTCCCCTTTTCTTACAGTATCTACAGAATTTTCACAAAATCTAGAGAATTTTCTCTACCAGAGATTCACTGCAGGCCCCATTCACCCCAAATCCCAGAGGTTCACTTTGCCTCTCAGATATCAGGTTTGCATGCAGATATTGCTTTTAATTTCCACTTGAGTCCAAGCACGTTAAAAGATAGATTTGCACCCAAGAATTTTCTCCTCATGTCAGGGAACATCAGAGATGTTCCCGTGTTTGGCTGTGGTACTCATTTCCTCATGTCTACTGGAAGTTTACATGACTTATATGGTTATTGGAAAACAGCTCATCATCAGAGGTCTGTTTCTGGAAGTGCCTCTTAAAATACATTTTGACAGCCAGGTGGTACTCAAGACTGAAGGAGGACAGAGTTAGATTTGGACCACAAAAGAGAGTCATGAAAAAGACTAGACTTCAGAACTAGACTGAAAAAAATGTGAAGACATTTACACTTACCAATGTTACTTTGTTCTGAAATGGAGAAAATCAGTTCCATTTAACTAAGGCTTCCATGACTCCTATTAAGAAGAAAAACAAATCATAACAAAAGTTATCAGTCAGAAAACCTGTTTTTATTCTCCTCCAAACCCACAGTACATATCACCTCCATCAAGTGAGAGACTCAAGCAACTCCTGTTTTTGTCTGTGGGTAGAAACAGCATCTGCAAGCTCTCCCTACCACATGGCTGACCCACACACTGGGAGAAGGGTTTCCCAAGCACTTTAGCAGTAGGAGTTTTGAGATACAAGGATTACCTAAGAGGCTGGGATCTTAGTTCTGTTGATCAATAGAGCACACCTGACAGCTGCTTTTGAAAACTTCCTCCTGAGATAATTCCTATGACGTCTGTTCTGATTCTGCTACAGTGCAGCTGGGATTGCAGTGCAATCCATGGCCGGGACATTAAAGCAGACACTGTTTTGTGTTCAGGGCAGATAGTCTTATCTCTGTACAAAACTAACTCAGATAACACTGAGGTGGGAGATGGATACAGACGTCTTCCCTTCCAAATCATTAAAAAGCCTTTTTCTCTTTCAGAAGCAGATCTCACCAACCTTCTTTTCTTACTAACGATATGCACTCTCTCTCCCTCTGTGTGCAATTCCTTTTCCAGGGCTCGATCAAGAACCACAGGGCTGCAGTTCAAATTCTAAGTGGGTCATTGACAAAGTGAGTGCCACAGGAATGCACTTCCCCTTTCTTGGGAAAGCTTGAGCAATCCCGATGTTCAGGAAGGTATTTTCTCTACCTGGGGGGGGGGGGGGGAAAAGGGAAAAGACAAAGAAAAAGGGAAAGACAGAATGAGAAAGAGGAAAAGAGAAAAGGTAAGAAAGGGAAAAGGTGGAAATAGGAAAAGAAAGATGAAGAAGAAGAGGGATAGGGAGAAAGGATGAAAAGGGAAAAGGGGGAAAGGAGGAAAAGGGGAAAAGGATGAAAAGGGGGAAAGGGAAAGGGAAATTGTCAAAACATTGTCAAAATTCTTCCTTAAAGAGAAGCAAGCCCAACAACAAGTCAGACTAATATCTGATAGTCAATGGGTGAAACACCGGTAGCAATTTTACAGTGGTCTTTTTTCCCTGAACCTGAGATATCTGCATGGTCAGATGGATTTTTCTTCCCTCCCAGATCAGGACTTACTGACAGACAAATTTAGTCAGGCTCTGGGGCAATGCCACCAGTCCTTAAGGGCAATAAAGCTTCCCAGATGAGGCAGTGTTACCCCCGTGGTGCAGGTCATGTCCCCTCCGTGCCCTCCCCAGACTGCTCCTCCTCTTCCTCAGTCACTCTAGTACCCAGAACAGCTTTCCCAAGGCCTGGTGTTATGGGAACTCCCCTCTCAGATCACGTGCAACATTTTAAAATATATGGTCTTTTTAGATATGTGGATCATTTTAAAGCAGATTTCTATGTGTAAATGTTCTATGTTCCATCCATTGGTAAATCTGAATTACAAAGCAGTCTTTTCCTTCCACTCATAGGAGACCTCAAGGAAAGGCTTTCTCCCTCTTGGCTGCACCCTTTTGAACACAAGGTGGAAGCTGTTCCCTGAAATGTGGTGGGAACAGGCTTACTTATAGTCTTGGATGTGCAAGCCAGACTTCTATGTTCCATTATTGCTGCAAGTCATTACCAGTTTTTGACTTTGAGGAATACCCCTTCCTTTTATTTTTAACAGAAGTACCTCCCAAACACAATAAAACAACATATGTAAACTCTACAGTCCTGCACGTTGCCCTTTCATACTTATTTCTTCTTTTTACTGGATACCTACAGAATTCTTTGCTCCTGTCTGTAAACTTTTGGGAATTTGTTATCTCTGTTTGCTTTTCCTTTTGAGGAGATGCTTTGCATTTTAGATGCTGGACACCATATTTTTATGTGAAAAGCAGCCATACTTCTTATGAAGTACATAGAGGAGGCCTCAAAAATTATGTCTCCCATCCTGCTTCTCACTTGATGCTCAGATCTCAATGCCAGAAAAACAATGTGATAAAGAGGGAGCAAAGGAAGCACATGTGTAGAGCAGCAGCAGTAAGTCCAAGCAAGGATTCTTCTGGCCAGTTGTACTGAGGTGGGTTGTCACCCTTATCTGATGCAGAAATGCCTGTCCTTGGAAGGAAAAATATATTATAAAAGGCATTTAGTAAGCAAGATGAAGGACCTACACCTATTCTTTAGGCACTAGCAATAATTGATGGCATGTGGTATAACTGAGGCTTTACCCTCCAGCAGAATTATGATAGTGCCTCAATGTTTGATGATAGGAAGCCACGATGAAGTGTTAAAAAAAGCACTGGAAGGCTCCATGTTTTCCACATCAAGAAATAATGAGGAGTATGACATATTCAAAAAATGTAATATTCCACTTCAACAAAAGAATAATTTCTCTAGATGCACCACACTGTTTTTTTTTTCCTTTTCTCCTCACTGAAAACACCATTTAGTCAACTACTTGATTCACAGTTGTAGAGATTTCTCAGGTCTCTCTTGACGTCTTTAGCTTCTTTCACTGAGGAGGTTGTAGATTCTAGCCGTTGCTGCCAGCATCTGGCCAGGGAAAGGCAGGAAAGATAGGAATTTATGTGGGAAAGGGGAGGACATGTTTGTCCTACAATGTATTTGTGTGGTGGATTTTTCTTTGTAATTTGGTCACAGCAGCCTCTGGCAGTTTTTAGGATCCCTTCAGCCATTTAGGGAATTGCAGTTTGCTGTGGAAGTACTTATGTTAGAACTATCAGCATCAGCTCCCACCTGGAAAGTGTATTTTAATGCAAAACAACTTTCCAAGCTTAGAAAATTACCCCTTTATCTTCCCTCATGCACAACCTTACTATAAAGGACGAATATCTTCCCCAAACTATTGTTATTATTTCCCTTTTGTGCTGAGGATATGCTTCAGGTAATGTCTTGCTCAGGACACAGTAAAAACAAGGGGCTGCAATTGAAAGTGAGGAGACATCTGGCTCCTGCTTTGAAGGCTGTGCCAACCAAATAGTGAAAAAAAGTGCAAAAAAGTGTTATTATCCCAATTCTATAGGTAAGAAACCAAGATGCAGAAAGATTGTTTCCCAATATTAGCAAAGAACAGGTTTGACTAGGGATGTACTTCATGATCTATGGAAAAAAAAACCAAAATATATGTACCAGATTCAGTCTTCTGTTTCAGTTTTTTTTCCAATCTTACACCTTAGAAAAGAAGTGGAGAAACCTGACTATGCGAAGAAAGGTGTAAGCAAAACCATGCCAACTATTTCCCACTGCATTCTGCATTTTTTAAATATTATATGCACATGTTTCAGGCCTTATAATCCTAAGGGGTGGTGTGAATGAGGGAAAAGACAGGACAGTGCTGCAACAGTTGTGTGCTATGAGAAAAAAAACACAGTGCATGAGCTCTCCCTAGTGGGATCACAAATCCCTGCACCAAAAAACTGTGGCTGCTCGTGCTGGGTTTGCTCCATAACTTAACCTCCACCATGTACTCACAGGGGTCCTTTCCTGACAAGTAATTACATGCAGGGAGAACTAGTGATTCAATGAAGAAAATTAATTTTGAGACAAGTACAGCTCAGTTTTTCTGTGACCTTCCTGGACAAAATCGTAAGGGTTTTGGGGGGAGTTGGGTGGGGGTATTTTTCAACTTTTTATTTTTTTCCCTTCTGTTCAGTAGGAAATTCAAATTTTTGTGTTTTTCCAGTCTATCAGAGTTACTTATTTTTAATCAAAACATTTTTGTTCACATTAAACAAATGCCTTGTGAAGCAGAGACCTCCTTGCTCCAGTATACATCCTTACAGTAAATAATATAGCAATTATAGGGGAACCATAGCTCTTTTCCAGCATTCTGAATTCTGGAGTTGAAAAAGACAATGGTTGGAACTGACCATGATTTTAGATGATCACCCACAGTAAGTAATTCAGAGACAAATGAACAAATCCCTTGCCACTCATTAAGAACCTTTCTGTTTTTTGGAGTTGTGATTTATTGGTGGATCTGCAGAAAGCATGGTCATCTCTTTCTAAAACCACGTGCATTTTGGGGGATGTATTACCTTCCAGAGAATGAAAACTGAGAGCCAATTTAAGGCGCACAAACAGACACACATTAAAATTCAAAATAAGATATAGATATAGATATAGATATAGATATAGATATAGATATAGATA
>CM031878.1:69438439-69458198 GCA_018697195.1 Certhia americana
ATATAGATATAGATATAGATATAGATATAGATATAGATATAGATATATATAAACACAGCAGAGGATTAATCACAGGATGAACTGATGATGAAAGAGGCATGTTCTCCATCTCCTGGAGCCATCCAGGCAAGTCAGGATGCTGTCCCAGAGGAAGGTTTAAGGACACAGCATGTGCTGTTGGACTCTGTGTAATAGGAACTGGATGGAATTCCCTGGGCTTTATTCTGTAGAACTGGCTGGATGAGTTAATGCTCTCTCTGGCTTTAAATCCCTGAATGTATGGATTACAAAACCATAAAAATTTGAGCGAGATTTATTCTTAAAAGTTATTTATTGCACTGGTGTGCTGAAACAGCACAACAGTTGCTTTACCAAAATGAAAAAGAAATTAGTTTTAGTAACTATTTCCAAACATGGAGTTTTTGGTTGATTTTCCTTGTAACTTGATTAAATTGCATCTTTTTGAGATCACGCCTGGACTCTTTGTGGACATATTTTCAAAACTATGAAGACACTTGTTTTCTACAAAGTACTGAAATCAGATGCTTAAGGTAACAAACAAAACCTATGGCCATCTGTTTCTTAAATAATCATCCCTATATGTGGTCAGAGGAAAATTCCCACTGAGCTGAAAGAAGTTTGAGGGAAGTGCTGGTTTTAAATAAAAATATTACCTTCTTTAATATCACTGTGGCCTAGAAAAGAAATTTTCTTTGACAGTGAACTAACATTTTCCAATGCCTTAAAACTGCATGTGACATGATGCCCAGCTCAGCACCTTATCAGATATTTTACTGTCCTCCAAGGTGGGGTGCTGAATTAGAAATAAATCATCACTTAATCTTCAGCTGCTTCTCTGCCCTGAAGTTTCTTCTTTCTTTTACATGTAAGAACGGTGGTTAAAGCCTGACAGAGGAGAGCACTCCTTTACAGGCCATTCCAGAGGACTTAAAGCTGAAACGAGGAAAAGAAACAAAATTAAATGGCACAAAATTTTGCTGTATCTGCTGTAGATGACAACTCAGTCTATGAACAGGAGTTTGTGATGGGTCATAAGAAGTACTGACACCAAAAAATTCAAAAGGACACTTGTGCATAGTTACAGAGACAGAAGATTCTCCTTTGGGGAAGAAACAACTCTTGTATTTTGAGGGGAAGAGGGGGTGTTTTCCTTCTGTAGTTCATATGCGTACCACATAACCCCTTTGGCAGAAGATACAGAATTTTTTTAGGTATTTTAACTTCTGTGGGCACAGAAGAGGGAAGGAAAGATGGAGAAAGCCTTTGGACATTAACACAGAACACATTTCTGATTTTGCTGTGTGTTTCTTTTCAATGCCTTCCTACCAGATAAGAAGTCACAACTCATAAAAATACCTTACACTGTTAAGTATTCTAACCAGCTGTTGTGTCAAGGGCACAGAAATTTGGCAGAAAATAATCCCCCTTGCTTTCCAGCTGGTCCTCAGAGATCAGAGGAGCTGGGTAGGGCTGGGATTAATTTCTGATTATAAACAACTTGACACAGAGAGTCTGGTCATATTCACTGAGAGCTTTCACAAGCAGAAATTCACAAATTAGTGCTTTACCAATTCAATTTTATAGATCTGGCTGAGTTCAATCAGTACTTGCATGGTCCAGATCCATGAACAGTGCAGGTTATTGAGGTGACAGGAAAGTAGCTTCAGCATAAATGCACATACCACAGGATGTTAATGTACACCATGACAGAAAATACAGTAGCAGGGATCTATCTGTGAAACACGGACAGAAAATTACAGAAAATACAGTAGCAGGGATTTATCTGTGAAACATGGACAGATAAAAATATCATATAATAACATAAATGGATATTCCTGAGTGTGCTCCAAGGAAGCTGGAGGTGCCAAGCTCACCTAAAGGTGTCCCTTTGTTGCCTGACATCAAAAGACAAAAACATTTGCAACAGTACTAAAATGGTAAGATTTCTACATTTCTACATCTTACCATTTCGTTAAAACAATTAATTTAAAACAATTTTTATAAGTGTGACTGATTATCATACCTAACAAATATTGTCCAATTAGAAGAGCAGCTGGTTAGGTAATTTTTCCCACAAAAACTGCCCCATTGGAGTTGGTCCAGAGCTTCTTTGCCCCACTTCTTATTACGTCTCGTTGTAGGTGGTCTGCAAAAATAAGGCTAAACAGTATTTCAGGAATGTGTTAGAAAGTTACCTTATTACTCTAAAATCTAAGAGAAAGGGTAGAAAAAAATACTAGGAGCTACATAACCAGGTACTAAAGTTCTACAAAGTTATAAATGTTCAAAAATACATAAAAAGCAAAAATCTTTAGGCATAACCTTCAAGAGGAGAGACACAGTCCATTGACTGATTCCAAGCAAGCAGAGGCTCCTACTGTCACCTCTTTGCAAAACCCCATTAAAAAAATCCATGTTTCAAAGGAAATGGAGTCAACATTTTTGCTCTTATATTGCCATAACTGAAGTACACCCGCATATAGGGGTTGAAATGTGTATTGTACTCTTGGAAGGCCTGCACTGAAAAAAAAACCCCAAACAAAAAACCAAACCAAACCAAACCAAAAAACCACAAACAAACAAACAAAAAAAAAAAACCAAAACAAACAAACAAACAAAAAAAAAAACCAGCAGAAAAATAATCCAGAGTCTGGATTTATAGGACCACAGCAGAAGGAATTGCCTGCACATTTGAAGTGGGAGTAGCATATGCAAAAGCTATTTTTCAGCTGGAAGAGTCTGGCAGGGGACAGGGGATCATTTCTGATGCACCACATAATGGAAAAGAGCAGCTCAGTTGCTGGATCAGGACCATCCAGTCCCAGGAAAACTGGTGGGACAGGCATTCCTGCCTCCGTGTGTGTGTGTGTACACACTCCATATGTGCACACCTGCACGTATATAGGCTGATTTTAATTACATAAGACAGAAGATATGCCTGGCTTTCCTGTTACTTTTTGAGTATGTGCTGTCATTTGTAGGACTGACAGGGCAAAAGAAATGTTGAAGTAAAATCATGAATAAGAAGAATGCCTAAAAAAGCAAAATTGGCAATTATGATTCATAGGGAAAAGCATTACTAAAGAATGTTATACTAGGAAAAAAAAAACACTGGATATTAAAGGTAGAGAGAAAACGTATTTTTGGTACAAGTCTGCTTTCCTTCTTTTCAGTCCCTACTTTCCTTCCTTTGGTCAACACCTCAGTTTTAATTTTCACCCTGCGTGTAGCCCGTGAATCAGCTGAAATAGAATAATACATTTTGTTTTCTCTCGTTCCCATTCCTTAAGAAATGTCATCCTTCACCTTTTGTTATGGAGTATTGCTTTGATACTTTCCAATTAATTATATGTAAGATTCTAGCAAAGGTCAAAATTTGATTGAGGGCCAAAAATTTATAATTAGCAATTTTGTTGGAATATCCTTCCAGCATCTGGCTCCTTTTCCCTAACAGGGAGAGGAAACAGCATCCAGGCAATATTAGGAAACAAGAGACAGCAATGATGGGAAGTCCTAGCCCTGGTGAAATCAGTGGGACCAGAATTTGCTCCTCCCTGTTTCTTTTGCATCAAGCAGTTCTATCCTTCTCTTGCCTATGAAAAAAAAAAAAAAAAAAAAAAAAAAAAAGTAATATTTAATAGGTGCCTCGCACTGAAAGGGAGTCATATCTAATTGTCACAGAACTCTGTTTTGGGAAATGAATAGGTTTCTATTCAGCAGCCTCTTTTCCTGTTGTTTGCATCCATTAACTCAGAAAGGATAACACAGAGTGCTCAGCACCTCTGCAAATGCCTTTTTCTGTACACACCCTCTTGTGCAAGGTGAGGCAGGGAGAGATGGAGGTGTGCCCTTCCACAACAGTCATTTCTCTCTGTATCAGCCTTACTGCAAGGGGTACTCCTGTTTCTCCTTTACAACCCTGACGTCCCCTAGACACAGAGGATTCCTCCATATTCCTCCATTTTCAGATTTTGTGTGCACACCTGTCCCAGTCCCAAGGTCTGCTCCCAAACCCAGGTTTCGGTGTTTTGGTGTGGTGAGTTCCACGTGTTTCTTCCTGGCTTTAATTCCCACCTTCTAGGAGAGGCTGGGAGAGGCTGCACCTCCTGGCTGTGCTTGCTCTCCTCATTCCCCCAGAGCCTGGCAGGTATCACAGGTGCTCCTTGGGTGGTCCCACTCCTGATCTCCCTCTGGGATGGCTGTACCTGTGACCCCCAGGCTGAGCACACCAGCACAGAGTCAGCTACAGGCTATTTTTCAATGAAACAACCATCCCTGCAATTCATTGGCATCTCCTGTCGTGATATTTTGGGTTGTTTCCCTCTTTTCACCCCCCTGACAGGGTAATATCTTGCAAGGAAATGAATAGCTGGACATAATGCAGAAAAATTACTTCTTCATTGTGGTTTATGTGAACTTCACTCGTAACATCCAAAGACTGAGACCAAAACCATTGAAATAATTGTTCAGAGTAGTTTTTGAAGGGGCCTGCATTTGGGGGGGAAGGGGAGGCAGAAATTCCATTTTTCTGCAGGTATTAGGGGCTGATGCCTGCCCTGGGCTGCCTGGGACCCAGCATGTCATGTGCTCCTCATGCCATGGTGGACGTGTGCGATCACAGCCTGTCCTTGTCACCATGCCAGAGAGGTTAAGCCAGGCAGGAATGTCTTCCAGACCATCTGAATTAAATATATATATATATAAAATAAAATAAATATTCTGCAGAGGCTTCATATTCTGCCCATCCTCTCTGGATTGGTTATTTTTATTTTTTTTAAACTCCTTAAAACACTGCAGTAATTGAGTGGGTCAGACAGGACAGCAAATTTAGCATAATAAATTACAGAGTTAAAAAATCTCAGCTCTAATGATGCAGTGTGACTTAAACTTTGCTCTGTTGGCTTTATGGTATTTGATCATACCTTTGGGAGAAGAAATGTCTGCTTAGATTATACCTTTGTCAAACATCTGCCTGCCAGTGCTAACTTTCTCCACTGAAAATATCCTACAATTAGGACAAACTGCAGCAATGAACCCTAATTCCTTCAGACCCAGTCCCAGCAGATGCTGAGCACCTCCTGTGAAATAAACTGCAACAAGAACAAACAGCACTCAGGGTTGTATGAGGCTGTGTCATCTGCTAGATAAATGAACATGTCATTCAGCATTAAAAATATATATTAACTGCCTTTCTGGTCCTCATCAGCCTGTCACTGAGGGAATTCTCCAACAGGCAGAGCAAAGTGACTGGCACTGGTGAACCATTAGTGATTATACAAAGGAGAAAGCTGTTCCCCCTACCACAATGCCTAAAAGAACAAGATTTTTGAGAAAATAGCTTGTACAAGGGATTAGGATTTTTAGGATAAACTGTAGGTCTTTTCTTCATCTTTTCGGGAGGTGCAGAGAATTGACCCCCAGATTTTCAGTACTACAGAGGTGCAGGGTGTGCCATGACTGTTCTGTCCATGAAAACCCTGCAAGGTATCTGCAGAGCAAAGAAGCCTAAACTTTTATCTCTACAGGCCAACAAGTCAAGACTTTCCTAATTGCAAGTGGCTCGTTCTCCATTTTGTTTTACATTTAGGATACATTCTGCAGGTATGACAACTGATTTTTTTTTTTTTAATATACTTTTTAATAAGGAAACAAGTTCAAGACTTTGCCAAGATGTTATTAGAGCAATTTTGGTATTTTCCCTGTCCTGCCCTTACCCCAGCAGATCCTTAGACAGATATCCATCTCTCTGAGATTAATTAGAAGTTAAATAGCTGAACAGCCTAAGGATGATGCCCTCTGTTACACAACGAAGCAATCAGTAATTATGGTCCTGATTTCCACCCTGTTGAAGCCTGTCTGTGTTGAAGTGACCAATCCAGTATTTTTCACCCTAGTAAATTGCTGTTTTGTTTTTTTTCCTACACGGGTTGTAAAGATTGAAAAGGTTTTCCTTAAGGAAGGCATTTTGACCTTTATTATCATGTTCCTGCTGTTCAGACCTGACAGAGGGCCTTTGGAGACCAGGATGATCAGAAGAGCAGAATAAATATTTCCTCTACATATTTTCTGCTAAGAAGCCTGTCAAGCAGTGTGAAAATCTTATGGTAATATTGAGGTTTTGAAACAGAAGTACAGATATGTTATAACTTCAGAAGGGAGGAAAAAAACAATATGTTTTTTATGATTGAGTCTGGAATAATCTTATGAAATCTTCATTATTTCAAAGGAAAATGCAGGGCCTGAAGCTGGAGTCCAGGGAACTCTTTATTTTCAGTTGCTTTTATAAATGTGCCTCTCTTGAAACCCTGAACTGAGGAGCAGTGCTATTTTTTTCCATTTGATTGTTGCCTGCCACATTTGAAAAGACTGACTGCATGGGAGTGGTTCACAGGCTGAAAGACAGGTACATATTGAAATATATATTGACATATATGAGAGTGTTTGGGGTTGAGTTTCTTCCTTACAGAATTTTTTCCCAGAAGTTGCTAGGGAACTAATTACTGTGTACTTATGGATACTCATAGGTACTTAGAAAGACAAAAGAAGTAGCTGAAGTCAGGGAAGAGTGGCACCTGCCTACACTTTCTCAGGGAGTTTTCTCTTAGAGAGACAGTGACATCTCCACAATATGAGGCAGCTGAAGGACGGAGGCTGGGCCAGCTGCTCTCTCACTTTTTGGCATTGGAGAGGACGGCCAGGCTGTCGCTTACTGTGGGGAGAATTCACCAGCACCACCAGAGCTCAGCCCTGAGGGACCTACCACCATCTGCCCACATACCCTGGGAATCCTGAATCACACCTCTCCCTGCCCTGCTGGGAGCTGGGCCTCCGCTGCCCTGTCCCTGCTGTTTCTCTGGTTTGGCTCTGGCTTTCTCCACGCTGTGTCCTGCACCTCCTGCCTTGCTGGGACGTTTCCACAGCTCCAGCTACTGCTGATGAGCTTCTGATACATGCCATCCACCACCCCGGGATTTTTGCTCGCTCCTGCTGGCTGTGACAATAATTGCACCAAAGGGGAAAGTGCCTGTGGCTGAGAGAACTGTGATGGGGTCCCTGGTTCTGTTTGTTGTTAATGCCATAGTTATTGTTGTTCTGTTTGCCTTGTTATGCAAACTAGTAAGGAGCTGTTATTCCTATCCTCATATCTTTGCCTGAGAGTCCCTTAATTTCAAAATAACAACAATTCAGAGAGAGGGGGTTTGCATTCTCCATTCCAAGGGAGGCTCTTCCCTTCCCTAGCAGAATGCCTTCCCAGCCATTCCCAGTTCAAACTGAGACAGAGAGGAACCATAAATATATTGAATTTGTACATAGAAGTTCCTTTTGAAGCCCAATGTCACACACTGGTCATCACGCAGCTTCAGCAGTCTTGCTGGTAAGGGTGGAGTCCTGCCAAAGTTTGAATTATCACTGCAGATTAATTGATTGAGTGTCAGGATTTCACTCTTAATAGAGGTGAGGGGTTTTTTGTGACAACTTATTTATAGATTGCATCTTCTCACAATGTAAAGACTGCTGATTGCTTTCAAGAAAATGTGTTGAAAGGATTGTGTCACCACAAATATGCCATCAGCAGGTGCTTTGGTCAGGCTGGTTTCTTTTACTAGGTGCTGGATGTTCTCCATGAATGTGAAATACTTTATTTCCACAAGCTCTTTCATTCTTTCCATGCTGACCTCTCTTGCTCTTTTAAAATTTGCTGTGGATTGTTGGACAAGGATGCCCATGAAACAGGAGAAACACAAAGGAGGTGGGAGGCGTAAGGGCATGTCAGGACCTCTTTAAAATGGTGACACCAGCTAGCTTTTGCAACTAAGGGTGGCCTCCACTGGCTGCAACACCACAAGTTCTGCTGTGTAATGTGAAGCAGCCCAATGAGGAGCACAGAGTGACAAGGGCAAAAGGGGGACCCCAAATGTCCCAGCTGGTCCCAGTGTCACCCCTGGGCCAGCCACCAGCCAGTGAATGGCCCATAATATAGCTCCCAGGAGCCCAGTGGCAGGATTGCAGGCAGGAACTCAAAGCAGAGGCTCCTGAAGCACCTCGTTGTGACCCTGCCAAGAGTGTCCCAGGACAGCCCCAGCCCAGCATGAAACTACCAGCAGCCAAGGGTCGAGGTGACCTGGAAAGTAAAAGGAGTGGCAAAAGCGAGGAGTAAGGGGGCAAAAAGAGCTGGTAGCAGTTAGCTGGTGGGCACACTTCAGAGCCATGCCCTGAATCCAGCCAGCTGAGTCCTGCTTACCTGAGTCCTTCCCCTGTCACTGGCACCATCTATTGGGTCTGGCTGCAGCTGGTGAGGTTCAGCCTTGAGGGCTACGTGGCTCTGAGCCAGTACAGCAGGCCTTCTCATGCTTGAAATGTAGACAAACTCAAACAACACCCTGATTTCCAAGCCATCACTGGTGAGCATCATGTGCTGCTGCTTTTGGTGTTGAATTGTGCCAAAACCATTCTGGCTCACCAACCCTGAAGTAATACCCTGATAGTGAGGCAAAGATTTGGTAGATAAGGTGCCAAGCTGACTGGGAGACACGTGACTTGCAGTTGTATCACTTTACACAATAGAAGTCCAAGTTCACTTTCTTTTATCAGGTTCCTCAGACATATTCCTCCTTGGAGTGTGTGTGTGAGGTTTCCTCCCTTGGGAAAGGGGTATCACTCCAAGGATCCTCCTCAAGGTCAAAAGAAAAAGACCTCCCCACAAGTGTCAACCTGATAAGTTACATCAATCTCTACTTAATGTCTGTTTATTTTTGACACCTTTAATATGATGGCTTTAATATCATTGCTTTCAGCTGGTGCACTATACTATAAAACACACTGCTAATAATTTTAACTTTCATACTGTGTAGTTAATGATTCACATTAAAATTTTTAGTCTAATCATTTTTTCATGGTAAATAATTTGTTTTATGTAAATACATCTGATTTGTCACCTTTACTTCCTGCAGGGAAAAAATTCCTTAACCTATTGGCAAAGTCTGGGGCTAAGATTGGATCCAGCCACCCCCAGGCTCCTCTGTGGGAAGGATTATGGCAGGGCTTCTCTAATAACCCTCTTGGATCTGTCTGGATGTATTTTCCCCTTAATGTTTCCAGCAGACTTGCATTTTGTTTTCTTCCCTGGACCTGGAATGTCACATACTCGGGCAGAGGGGAAGTAACAACATCCTTGGAGGAACATTATTTCCACCAAAATATGAATACAAATAGCTGGATGTGACACAGCAATAATTTTCACATCACTTTTGCAAGATGTGTTTTGTCCAGTGAAAAAATCTATGCCTTAACTACAGCATAAATGATTCCAGATACGTGCATTTTGGAGTCAGCTAAGGGTTGTAATTTTATTTTTTATAAATGTTGTAAACATAGACCATTTTTCATATACTTCTATTTTTCTGGAAGATGGTTAGCAATGTCTTTCCATCATCATCATTTTGCCAAAGGTAGATATTAATGTTTTTTCCTTAGCTGACATTGTCTTCCACTTCTGCTAAGCAGAAGGTTTGGTCTTTTGCTTCACATTACAAAGGCCAGTCTAGTAAGTATTTTACCAATATATTTTCTTTACTGAATGGGATTTGAGCAGCAATTCTGTTAGCAAAGGTGTACTCTTTGTCTCCTTTTACTGTGTCTTCCAGGCTTGCTGTTGAGTCTAAAATATAAATCTATGATGACAAATACCTCACTTTTGTCACATTACCAAACTGTCTGTGCAGCAGATTTTTGATGTCTGATAGAAATTTCTACAGGCAAAGTTCACCTTTTCCAATCTTTGCACAAAATTCTTCTCCCTGTGGTAGCTCAGCGTAAGGTGTCCCACACTAGGTCTTTATTTAGGTGTACATCAAAATTTAGGTGTTCATCAGAATTTAGGTTTTCATCAAAAGTGTTCATGAGAATCTGCTTTTGTAGGTAACTCCTATGCACCTGACTGCACAGATTAATTTCTTTCAGAAACAGCCTTAGTTGTGCCGTATTGGGTGATAAAAATAAGTTTTTCTTCCACTAAATTAGGTGTACTTACTGAACCTCTGCTTGCTTTTGAGGGTTGTTATGGTTCACTCAAATCTTACACCTTCACATGGGTGCAAGCTGCTGCACCTAAACCTGCCTGGGCATCTGGGAACTTGCAAAAGTGTTACTTTGAGCTCTGCATTCATCACTAGATAAACCACTAAACCACCCAGACAACTTGGTAACTGGCCCTGGTATGAGAATCACCACTCTCTCATCCTGCACTTTTTCATGGTGCTCCTTGATTTAATGAATGACTTGATGTCACACCACCTTAGTACCTGTGGACATCACTTCTGTTTCTGCACCCATTTCAGAGAAGGGCTGTGGTCTCCACGACAGATTAATTCCACAGGCTTGTCCGCTGTCGCCCTTGCTTTTGCATGTTTCTTTCTAGCCTTCTAATGTTTTTGAATTCCTGGAGTCAGTTCCCACACACATCTCTGTAAACAACAATTGTTTACATTCTTTTCTAAAAAGGAAGTGAGAATTGATAAACTTTTGTATTGACCAGTGTGATTAGAGAGGTGGCAAACTTCTTTTCCAATGACTGTTCACTTTCTGCAATGCTATATAAGTTGGAGTATCATAATAAACTTCTCTTCTTCCTCTCTCCTCTTTGAGAAGACCTGTCTGCGCGTGATTTATCTCATGTCATATCTCGACAGTCCACTACTCCTGAAAAGATGGATTATAATCATATGGGCTGCCCATGCCCAAAGTCAGCTTTTCCATCCCATCTTCTGCAACGTTTTAGTTTTCTTTCAACTGTTCAGTGCTACCACTGTGCTGCCACTTGCTGCTGCTTGCAGCAGCCCGATATCACCCTCTGATAAATGTAGAGATGTTGCTGGCATTTTACTTGATCTTACAAATCAAGTAAATCAAGCTCCTGAGTTGTGTTGTTGTGCAATTTCTGACAATATAGATAAAAATTTGTTTCAGAGGTAACCAGGGATTTCCATACTGGGCTCACAAGATACAGCACCTGCCCCTTGTCAGGAGGCACTGTTTATTTCTCGAGGTGTTAGAGGTCTGTGTAGCTCAGGTAGTGGCTATTAATAAAATTCAAAGGCTCTGTTCTAGGTTTATGACCTCCCCATGAGGTAATAAATGTTCCATGGGATGTTCCATGGTAAGATGTTAGATCACTTTGAAGTTAATGCCTGAAACTGAAATAGAGATTTTTGTAGGCTAGACAGAAGCTTCAGTGCGAAAAATTAGTATCAGCACTATGATTATAAGATTTCTTACTAGAATTTTAAAGCAAAATGTCCTTATTCCATGATAACATCTGGAATACCAAACACCACACTTTATCTCACAGGAAAAGGAATCTGTAATTTTAAAAATTTATTATGGTTCATTTGATCTTTTCCAAGCAAAATATCAAAACCAAACATAAAACTCAATGAATAACCAAAGTAACTTTTATACGTTCCTTAAGTGAGGAATAAAAATGTCTTTATTTAATCAATTAATCAGAGACTTTTGTCCTACATGTCTACACACATGGATACAAATGTAAACAGAGTGTGCACCCTCGGGAGAGACTGCTAATGGGTTTTTCTTAATTTCTAATGTTTTTAATGCTGTCTTTAACCAAAACTTCTCAAACAGAGAAACTTCAATCAGATCTACTCTGGAGTATTCTTTTCACTGGAATATTATTCATTTCCAAACCAGAAAATATATATTTCTTGAATAGCAAGTTTTCTGTGGGACTTGGTAAGACAATGTGCCCATGCATATTTTTATGTTTAAACACACACAAATATCTATGCATGTATTTTCAACTTTTGGTAAGAATTCCTTTCATATCTTCTGTTCATAGGCAACAGATGTTCCAGATTAACTCAAGTTCCTGGAATTCAGATGCACTTGACAGGAATTGGTACTCATCACCAAGTGAGCAACCACAGTTTTGTGTCTGGAAATCATTACACATCTGTTACTAATATGTGCTACAACATGACTCAAACAGAGCTGCAGAAATTGGTCTCCCAGCCTAAATTATTTCAGATCTTCTCCCTTCCCCCCCGCCCCTGCCATTTGCAAGCCAGCCTTATTCTATTTAATAAGAAATGGCTACACTCACATTCAGGCATGCAGCAAAAGCAGTCACAGCCAACATAGAAAAGACCCTTTTTTCTCCACTTTAGCTAGGGAAGTGTAGATAGATAGATAGCCTGAAAAAAAAAAAAAATTGATGTTTCTGCTAGTGGATTAGGACATGTCTGTTTTCTGATGGGATGTTCAGGAGCATGGGCAAGCAGAATTGCTTTCCTCTTCCTCCCCAGAAGGAAAACAGTGACATTTTTCTGTTAAGTATCTATGCCACCCTTCAAAACCAGCTGCAAAACCTGGACCTTTAGAAATAAGTGATATGCCATTTGAAGAAACACACACAACCCTGAATCTCTATATTGTTAATTTGTTACACTCAAAAAAAGGAAAAAAAAAAAAAACCACAATATGGTATTGGATTTCTTATCTTAAACATCTAAGTGTTGTTCACATGAATTCATACAATCCATGAAAAGAAGTCTTCTTCCCCTGACAATTGAGATTTTTTTCCTATTTCTACTCTTTCAGCTTTACAATTTCAATAGTTTAAAAGTACATTATTTCCAAAGTACTTCTTTTCTTTTTCACTCTCTTTTAACTGCATTACTTGTTATGGACAGGCACTAAAGCTATAGGAGAAACAAACATTTAAACCACTATCTCTGCTTGTGCACAGCACTGTGAGGGAGAAAAGAGGAAAAAAAATTAAAAAGGAAGATAAATCCTCCAACTGCTTTGACTCTCATCAATAATTCAGGATGCTAAAATGATTCTTTATAGCCCTTCTGTATTTGTTAGGTAAGCCTTGTAAGCCCAGTCTCAGACTTTTGTCTTGCTACCTGACACCTTATTACCCTAGACAAGAAATATGGGATGGCTCCCCAGGCAAGTGAAGCAAAGATTAATAATGACTCACATTGAAGGCATTCTCTTTCTGCCATGCATCATTTTCTCCACTCAATTTTTATATTAAAAGTGAAAAAAAAAAAAAGGGGCTGTGGGCTTCTTCTAAATTTTTTCCCTGCAGTCTCTGTGGATGGCTGGACATTTCTCAGAGGAAAGCTCCTCTGGCATCAAAAACATTTGCTCCTCCACTTTTATCCTGAAAAATCTTCCACATCAACAGAAGAAATAAAGGCTGCCTACCATTATTTGCATGCATATTATAAGTTCCTACCAGGACATGGCTTAACAAATCAGAGCCTTTGGGCTGGAAACCCTGTGCCAATGGGCTCACAGTTCATGTGCTCCTAATGCAGTAAAATAACCAAGACAATTCTTCCATACTTCTCTAGCTTTTTAAATGGACAAATACATCAGTGTATTTACAATCAGTGCAAGATATACATAAATGGCTTTTTATTAGGTTAACAGCTAGACTTTTAAAGTATGTATTTAACTCCTCTCAGCCAAATTAATGAGCCTTAATCGCTTTTCTGCATTTGCATGTGAGAAATGTCAGCTGTGTATTTTAATTGTACTTTTAAGAGTGAAAATGTGTGGCTCAGGTCTTGTTATAAATCCATTTTAAGTCCTGTAAGAATTTTTATTTTATTTAATTTATTAAGCCCTGCATTGCATGCCACAACTACTACAATGCAAACTAAAGAACAGATTGTACCGTAAATGTAAGTAAACAGCTGTGGAGGTACTAATATTTGGAAAAAAGAGTAGTATCACACCATTAAATACTGTTTATGTAATGACAATACCAAACAAATAATTTTTAGTGCCATTATTTTTTTAATATAGATTTTATATTTGTAGCACTTCTAAGTAAGATGAAAAATGTTATTTCTGGGAAGTGGTGGCTGAAATAAAATAAACCTAAGAACACAGAAGCACTAAGTGTTACCTAGGTGGAAAACCATTTTGTATTGAAATATACTTTAAAATTGGTCATTTGTGGGGGTGGGGGATAGTTCCAGAAAGGGCTCAGTGAAGAAAAGCTCTTAATAAAATGAATGTAACCAAGACCTGAAGGCAAATTACAAAGAAATGTTGTTATTCTCTCTCTCTCAAGAGGATGCATACACCTAGATTTTCTGATGAAAAATCAGAAGAAACTTCTCAAACTGTTACTTTAAAGAGAAATTTACTTCTGTTGAATTGTGTCACCTTTGTCAGACACACATTGCAAGCAGGAACAAAGAGACCTACTGAGAATATAAAGTGTTAAACTTTTGCTTTCCTTTCATTAGAATTGATTTAAACTCGGGGCGGGGTGGGGCACAGAATTTTTTATTGGTTTCTGTAGAAAAAGTAATATATTGATAAGTAAAATAGATTCTAACAGTGCAACTGACATGGACCACAAGAGAGATGTGAGAAGTGTCTAAAATTTAGCTTTGAAACTGCAGCATGAAGTGTTTCACCACTTGATGTCACTGTAGCATTTGATGTTTGTAATTCCTTGCCCATTTTTAGTAATTGCTCTTGTCTCTGGATTTTTTTTTTAATTATTATTTTTATCGTGGTCATCACTGATGTTTTTAATCAAGACTGAAAGGCAGCCCCTAGTAGCCCTTAATTCTAACTATTAATCTTGTTGAGTATTAAGCAGCAGCTTAAAGTCTTGGGCACCAAACTGTAATGAGCTGATTCAGGGGTGGATAGACCTTGCACAGTTCAAGGTCCGGAAATCTGTCATATATGCAACTGTAGCTATTGGTGAAATTCATCAAGTAAGTGGTCAAGTTCCAGTCCTCTTCCTTTTACATCAACACTTTTTCCCCTTCCTGAAATAGGTATGTCCTGACACTGAAGCCTCTGTGCATACCTATTTATCAGTAACACAGGCAGCATTCCACATTTTAAATAGAGAGTTGTATTTAATAACTATTCAGGAAAAGACCAAACAAGGGAGAGAGGGAGGGAGGGAGAGAGGGAGGGAGGGAGGCAGGGAGGTGCAGAAGGAAGGTGCGGAAGGTGCGGAAGGATAGTGCGGAAGGAAGGTGCGGAAGGAAGGTGTGGAAGGTGCAGAAGGTGCGGAAGGATAGTGCGGAAGGAAGGTGCGGAAGGAAGGTGTGGAAGGTGCAGAAGGTGCGGAAGGAAGGAAGAAAGGTGCGGAAGGAAGGAAGGTGCGGAAGGAAGGAAGGTGCGGAAGGTGCGGAAGGAAGGAAGGATGACCATGCTGTTGCAGCCAGGGAGCACACGCATCCCTTGATGACCATGTGTTGCCAGGTGCAAAATTCCTTATCCAAAGGCTACAGCTGCACATTGGAGTCTGGAGTGATTCTTTAACAGATCTATCCCTGCTCCTTCCCTGGCTGCCTTTCCATGGCTGCTGTGGTAGGGTCACCGTGGCCAGCTGCCAGGTGCTCTGTGGGCCACCCTCTCACTCCCCCTCTGCCTTAAGCAAGACAGCAGGGGGAAAATAAGATTAAAAGCTCACAGGTCAAGATAAGGACAAGGAGATTACTCACCAGTTACTATCATGGGCAAAACACCAAGAAGATTAATTTAATTTCTTGCCAGTTAATAGCAGAGGAGGATAAAACACCTTCCCCAGCGCCAGCAAGAACTGCTCAGGTGGGAATCCTTTCCATGAGGTGCTGTTCCTTCAGGACCCCTACTACGGGTTCCCATGCACCAGGACCCCTCCAGGGGCTGTCATTTCCTTCAGGACACATCCCCCTGCTCTTCCTGGGCTCCTCCAAGAGCTGCAGGGGGATCTCTGTTCTCTGTTCCCTTCCATGGGCTCAGCTGCCTCACCATGAGCTGCCCCAGAAGAATCTCAGATCCAGCAGCCAAAGCAGCTCCTGCCCCTCCTCCTGTGCTGCCCTGGGTGTCTGCAGGGCTGTTTTTCTCACATTTGTTCCACTCTTGTCTCTCACAGCTGCTGTGCAGTGTGTTTCACCCTCTCTCTCACAAGCTGTCACAGAGCTGACACCAGTGTCACCACAGGCTCAGCTTTTCCCCCATAGCTGCTCTGTTCTGGAGCTGTCTGACACAGGGGTATCCCTCAGTCTCATCTCACAGGAGCCACACCTGCAGCCCACTCACCACCAAAACCATCTGTCTTTTTGGCCTCTAGTGTTTGCTGAACACACATAACTTTGTACTTCATCCCCAGTGATCTCTAAGTAAAATACAGAAATGGAGGCCCAAGTTAAAATTTATGTTAAATGGATTGTGTGAGCAAAGTTTCCTTACATGTGATTTTCCTCTTTTCAGTTTTCCCTTTCAAATTTGGCAGTGCTCTGTTAAATTCTGACATTTACGCCTGTGCAAAGGAGGCTGAAGGGAGGGAGTCTTGAAGGCCAGCAAGAGGTCTAGTGTTCAATTCTAATGTTCAATTTAGTCCAATTTCTAAACAAGTGAGTCAATGCAGCAATGGCCAAGAAACAACTTCTATGAAACTGGTAAAATGGGTCACAAACAGAACCAATTAATGCTCATAATTACCTTATTAATATACATCCTAAGCCATGTTAAGGGATGTTACATTTACTGAGGAATTTTGTCTCTTTCATTTTATGTGTAAAACTATTTCAGGGTTTTAAATTAAATACAAAATCCAGCCTCCTTGGCTCTGTTTAAATGTGTTCAGGATGGTTTGGTTTTTTCCCTTTTACTCCTAAACTTGTGTGTTATCTGAGGCCACAACAATATCTTTGATGAAAGTGAGGCATGAAAATGCTGATGGGGAAATGCATCCCCATGCATATTAAAATAAGGGAAATCCTTATTTTAACAATATCAGATGAAAGAAACAGATCAAGACTCTAAACCACGTCAGGCATTCTTGACTCACAGACCAGAGTTTATGAGAATAATGTATGCAGCTATGACCACCGAAATCACCTCCTGAATCCTGCAGGGAGTTACAGTTCTGGTAAGGTATTTCTCTGAGGAAATGCAAGTTTGGCTAAGCTTCTTCTGGGTTTCTAATCCACTGTTGTAAATTATTTTCATACAGAACCCAAAATTCAGCATTGACCCCGGGAACCTCTTCTTTTGTGAAGCCCTTTGCAAGACAGATTTTTTTTTTTTTTTTTTTTTTTTTTTTTTTTTAATTATTATGCACAGATTTGGAGCTTTCCCTTGTGAGAGGCCTCCCTGCTGTGTGACAAATGTGTGCTTGTTCAGCTGCAGGTAATGCCACACCACCCTCAGCAGAGTTCAGCCTTTGCATTTCACCCTCTCTAAACCAACCACTTCTGGCGGGCTGCCAGTTTTCCATGCAGTTCAGAAATTAATAACCTGGCCATTATGCTCTCTGGTGCAACCAGACTCCAAGTTATCTTGTCATAAAAGCTATACTCTTTTTCTTTTTATTTATTTTATTTTTATCCAATCTTTTGTGAAGCATTTGGGTTGATTAGGTCTTCTGGGTGCTGTGAATGATACTAAATGGAGAACAGAGAGGAAGGCTTTGTGAGATAAGTATCTCTCTTATTTCAGGATATGATGCTTTTTTCTGTGTTAGACCTCTTGAGTCTTCATAGGTAAGGAGTGGGTGATAATTCAGGCTCATGCAGGTGCTAATTCTGGAAGCAGCTGACCTAAAAAACTGTCAGGAGTGTTTTGCAAAAACCTACTTGTGTCTCTAACCAGTGCTTCTGATAATGTTGTGGAAGTCTGCTACAATAAACAAACAAACAAACAAACAAACAAACAAATAAACAAATAACTTTATTCAGATTACTATTTTTTTCACCTCCTCACATGCTGAACCAAGGAGAGGATGCTACCAAATTACCAAAAAGGTGTGATGGTCTCTCCTAACTTTAAAAAAAAAAAAAAATCAAAAAAAAAAAACAAAAAAAAAATAAAAAAAAAGAAAAAAAAAAAAATAAACAAAAAAAACAAAAATAAAATAAAAATGGTTGTCTCATAAACAAAGTTTGGAAAAAAGTGCAGAAAGGTATCCCAAGCTTCAGCTTTGGTGAAAGTAGTTCCTATTACAGAAGGAGTGAACTAATACTGACCAAAAATATTTTATATTTATCTCCTTTCTCTAAAAAAAAGCTTTGAATAATCAGTCTGAAAAATGCAAGCAGGAAGGGGTGAGAGTGCTTATTTTGCAGCAGAGCCAATCATTTGTATTGAGGGGAAACGCTAGAGCACCCAAAATGGCGCGTTTCCTGTTACAGGCTTCATTCACTCACTACGTGAACTTTGTCGTGTTTTACATTGCAAACTTTAAGGCCCTGGTTATGTCTAATCCAACGACGGATGGAACTGGCTTTGAGGGAACTGTATAGGCCCCACAATTTTTTGCTGCAAGGAAGAGTAGTATGAAGAAGAAGTGCATTTTTCTTGGGGAATTTTTTCAAATTGATATATAACTTTGGGATCGTTAGCATTCTTGTTGAAAACTGGAAACAAACAAACAAAAAAACCCCGTATTTAGAACATGTGCTATTTATGAATTATTTATCTTTTTAGTTATATTGCTTTATAAATATAAGAGATAAATCCTGTGTGCAGCTAAAAGTCTGTGTGTTTATGCCGCATCACTTTTGTACTTGGTTTACAAGTCACACACCACCCCCATACACTACAAACATGAAAATCTATGATGGGGGAAAACACAGCCAAGTGAGATAAAATGATTTAATTTCTCAAAAAAAGAACCCTTTAAAGTTCTGTTGCACATGCAGACAGTACTCGAGGACACGGAGTGGTTGTGTTACGCCTTTCTATGTAGGCATAGGTGCAAAAAAATCCTGTGGCTGAAGCCCTGGGCTAACTGATGTTCTCAAACAAAGGCAGGTTTGCGTTACAAAGCTATCACAGAAACTTCTTTTGCTGGCACATGGAAAAACCTGAACCCATAACAGCGTCGCTGATCCTGAAAGCTTGGGGAGCTGAAGTGATTAGTTTTCAATTGATGAAGTTGCGAAAGTAAGGAACTACCAGGCATTGGATTTGCCGGAGTTGCTTGCCAGGCGTGTTTGATCCTAAAACTTTTTAAAAACTAAATTCACTCATCTGACATACATCTCTATACGGAGATATTTGAAAACAGACTTTGCACTTTAGCTGGAGGTTTGAAGATTGGTATTATGAGTTCTGGAAATTTCTGGTGAAAATGTGGATGGTACTAGCTCCTGCTTTTTTCAGGTTACCACATTCCATAACTCTGGGTCAGTTTAGGTCATGTGGAATTTTGGTTGAAAAAATTTTCAGAAACATCCTACAAACACTTTCACAAACATAAGGAAGTTACCAGGAATTTAGTTACTCTGGCCTATTTTTCTCTTATCCAGGACTCTGAACTATTGCACTTTTACCCCCCTTAGGTTCAGTGCCAAAGTGTACATACTCACACTCTCCTTCCTTCTTTGTCTGAAGCAAAACACAAAATAAAGGCAGGGGGAAAAACACCAAACACAAATGTAATTTATTTAGGGAATTTGATACTAGAAGTTTTCTTTGCCAGCTACTCAAACCTTTATGAGCAGGTGTTGTCATTAATTTTCCAGCTGCAAAATGTATCAGGTAGGCTGTAGAGAAGACTGTTGGATGCGCAGTTACTTGTGTAAAATAGAGAGGTGGAAGATCAGTGAAAAAATGAAGTTGAATGGAAAGCAAGCCTTGTGTCTCAGTTATCCAGAATGAGTTTTGGTGATTTAAAAAAAAAAAAAATCGTAATTCTCCTTATTGTCAATTAGTAAGAAATATGTTGGCTGTTGTTCAGCTT
>CM031878.1:69473890-69492867 GCA_018697195.1 Certhia americana
ACAAAAAAAAACCAACCAAACAAAAAACCCCAACAAAACAAACAAAAAAAAGTGTTGAAAGAGAACAGAATTCTACAAACTTTTCATTGTTCCTAAAATTCTTACTTCAAGATCTTACAATCTACAGCAGTGAGATGCTGCTTTATCACCCCAATTAGGGTTTTTGTACATACACAGTAATACGAGCTGTGGAATTATTATTTCTCAGTGATAAAATCTCAGCAGACCATTTCTTTTCATAAAAATACATTTCAATGACAAAATGACATGCATTCATTCTCTAATGGTACTGGAATAGAAATAATGGAGATTATAATTTTTTTTCAAGGGATGTAATATTTTACCTTCATGATTCATTTTTCTGTTCCAGAGGGAGACAACAAAAGTCAACTACAGGTTCTTCTCAGAGACTTGTCTCATCGTGGAATAACTGAATGTGATATATGTATGAAAATTCATTTTCACAACTGCAAATCCATGGAGCAGTTCTGTTACCTCCCTGACTGTCACAGCCCAGTGTCATCTTATAACTTAGATCAGACTTTGTGGCTTGGACAGTCTGAAATACTCCTACATATGAAGCACCAAAAATCTAAGTCAGTATTTACTTTGGAGACAGTCAACACAAAACATAATAAGAAAACCCTAAAATAAAGTTTTAGATTCACTTAATTGCTTTACAGTTATTGGAATGCACAGGAAAAAAATTAAATATTTTAGTAATTAACAATCTGTTTCCTGTTGGATCTCTTTTGTGTCTCTAAATGTGACACATCTGTGCTACTGATAAATGACTCAGCCCTCGTGAGCATTGTTACAAGTTCTGTTTAATAAATGAATTAATAAATGTTTGTTTCCAAGTGCAATCCATTTAATCCATTCTTTTTAATGTGCTACAATGATTATAATATATTAAAGCCTGTGCAACTCTTAGACAGAGTGACCTGACTCATTTTGTCTTCCTGCCTTCCTTCCTGATTTTTATCAGCTAGCAATTAACCTTTACTAACTGCTTTATTGAAACCAAACATTCACTTGTGGGAGTACATTTGAAATGAAAATGTTTTTCCAGAACTTCTTTCTATGTCGCAAAACTTTTCAATTAAACTCTTTTTTTTATGCAGACTTTCGGTCACAAAGGACAGCAATCCTGTGAATAATAATGAAAGATGTGCTAGGAAGAAAATATTGACTGCCAATAGAAAAAGTGCCAGTTGCTGATAAAGTAAGAGTTCTAAGTGAGATTAGGAGTGAGGCTGATTTATGTGATGGGTTGACTTTGCTGGCCCCCAACTGCTCTATCACTTCCACAGGAAGGATAGGTGAGAAAAATAAAAAAAAAAAAATAAGGTGGAGATAGAGAGATTACTTATCAACTGCCTTTACAGGCAGAACAGGCTTGACTTGGTGGAATTAATTATATATGCTGCAAATTAATTGTAACAAAGTAGGATAGTCAATACCAAAAAAATAAGAATTTAAAAACCCCAATCAAACAAAAAACCCACAAACATCAACAACACCCCCATCCCCCCAAAAAAATTTAAAAGACCATACACACACCAAAAACCTACTCCATCTTCAAACACCTCTACACCACTGTATATAAAAAGCTGAAAACTGTCCTTATAAAACCCTGGGAGATGGCTTCACATGCACTTCTTGTGCCTGTGTGCATATTCACTTACTTCAGTTTATGACCTCTTTAAAGGATTTAATTTCCACTGGGATTTCACAGTATTATATTACAAATGCAGTAGAAGGGTTTCATTCTCACTAACTGGCATTGTAAAAGTCTTCTCTTTATACAGTTATTTTTTACAGATATTTGTAGATTTGTGTATTTCTTTTTTTTTTTTTTAAGTGTTTTGATTAGGTGTATAAACCAAGTAGTATTTATTTGAACAAATCCTATTGCAAAAGAAAGTTTTTGCTGCTCTGTTTCAAAGCTATATTGAAGATTTTAACATCCTGGCACACCACCTACATCTCAGGAATTAATTTTAAAAACTGGTATTTGCTGTGCTAGAGTCAGAGTGGGAGGATGAAAACTTATGACATATAACTGAGATTATCTGAAAAGTTTCTGCATTTTTTCAGGTAAACTAAACCCATCTTTCATGAAGCAGAAACATAGATGAAAACATCAGGTTACCGCACCCCTCCTTGAGGTTCAGCTCCATCCTAAGGAGCAGAAGTGTTCCTGAATAATGCTGTTTCCAAGTGAACATCCTGTTCGGCTGGGATGTACTGTGCTGCGGAACAGATTGTTTAGTCTTACCACCACCAACTGGATTCCTTAAAAAAAATCCCAAAAAAATCCTGAGGAGTTAAGAGTCTTTTCTATTGCAAATTCAGTTCATGATGAGGTGAAGAAGCCATGACGACCTTGGTTGTTTTAATTAAATGTACACCTTGAAATAAATATTATCCATCTGTTTGACTTGATCATCAGGGCAGGAAAAAAAGAATGAATTTCACAAAAAAATTAGGTGACATTTTCTGAAATTTGTGCACCCTATCAGTGCAGCCAGTAAATGGTAAGCAGGTATTGTCATGAGGAATCCTAAACTGTTGCAATATGACACGAAACGAATCACACACGCACGACACCTTTCCTCCAGCAAGGACAGAATAAAGAGGAAGTTTATTGTAAAACTCCAATTTATATATGTTACAGAAGTTGTTCAGTTATTGGTCTGACAGGTGGCTTCCTCTCAGACCACACGAGTCAACCCAAAGGTCCATCAATTCTCGCTTCCTCCAAAGAGGAATGTAAACAATTATTGTTTACAGAGATGTGTATGGAATCTGACTCCAGGAATTTGAATACATCAGAAGGCTAGAAAGAAAACATGGAAAAGCAGGGGTGGCACTAAATGAAGTCACAGCTGCAAGAAGTATGGAACCATCCACCAGAGACAGAAGGGAATCATTTCCCACAATTTATTCAACTTGATTTTTAAAATACTGCACATTTTGTTCTCATATGAAATGTGCTTGCTACAAACTTGGCAGAACTCTGTCTTCTCAGAATAAAGCTTCTGCAATCAGAGATGGATCTTCTGAGCCTTATCTGGACCTACAGCGATAAGGCTCCTGTCACACAAAACTGCAGTAACACACCAGAGAGCAGCTGCAGGTTGGTATAAACCAGGACTGTTCCCTGTTCCAATTGATTGTATGTTTTTTGAGTCTACTTGGAGGTGAAATTTTGAAGGTGATATGCTCAATCAAATGGTGTTTTTTAAGCTTTCTCTGTCAGCTTACTTGGTTTTGGTAAGGGGAAAAGTGAAGGTGTGCAAAAAAGAAAGACATCAAGGAGACCAGGACTGAAACTGGTGTTCAACCAAGAACTCTGTTCTTTGCCAGGGTCTTGCCTACCATCCCTACTATGCCTGAAGTGAGAAAACAAAATGCCCTTTACAGCTGAGCTTGCATTAAATATGGAGATGGGAAGATATGTCTCAATACAGAATATTCATTTAGGAAATCCAGATATCAGGTTGTGAATCAACTGGCTTTATTTTTTTTTTTTTTTTTTTAAATAAACTGTATTGTTATTCTATTTATCTTATTGGACCTGCTCCTGGATGTTTTATGAAGTGCACAAATGAATTATTTGGTGGCTTTTTTTGTGGTTTTTGCTCAGTGCCATGTAGAGCTTTACTCTGACATAGAGAACTCCTTCATGTGAGGTACTGAAGGATTCCATTTTCCCCTGTTCCACAGTTCCCCTTAAATTCAGCCCAGGAACTCCCTGTAACCCAGTGAAATCCTACAGGTGTGATTTGCAAATAAGATGAAAAACAGCTTTTTTTGTGGAACAGGATGAAACCGATGCTATACTTCATTAAACGCCATGGGAAAAGAGGTGAGAACAACACAGAAAGAAGCACATTTTCACTGGATTTCTTGAATAATTCTGAAGCACTGCAACAGGAATGTCCTGAGGGACCAAACAGGGAAGGAGCTTTAACTGTTCCTGTTCTTTCTTCAGCTCTGTGCTTTTTCTTCTTCTAAGTGAGGACAATAGGAAATTTAAGTCCAGGAGCGGAATTTTTTAAAGAAAGTAGCCATCCAAAGGTAAAGAAAAATGTCAAGTAGAGTTTTCAAAGGCCTGACTGGATAACTGATAATGAGGATAGCTAATTGATAATGATAATGAACTTAGCTTCCAGTGATTTTCATTGCAGTTAAGTGCCCACTGAAAATCCAATTAGACCACAACATGGACTTCGAATGAGGCACTGATGGTTTGCAGTGCTCAGGTAAGAATGTCTAAAACGCATAAAAGAAAAACAGTGTCAATGCATGGGGCTGTTAACGGTGGGAGTGAAAAACTGCACCTCTTAAATTTATTGAATATTCAGGGCCACATCACCAAGACCATAAATCCTAGCTGTGATGTATCTCTTCTCAGGAAAAACAACTACGTTTGTTTTCCTGGAGTCAAGATGTTTCCAGAAGGAGTGGTTTATCAACTGTGTTGTTTTATTTTTGTTAAAATGTACCTATCCAGCAGCTGGTATGTGCTGAAGAATTATGAGGCATCTGCCTGGATTTGGGTTTTTTTCTCAATCAGTAATTAATATAATACCTCGAGCAGTGGTATTACCCTACAATAATACCATCAGCTTACAGCTTGTTAGTTCCCAGATGTCCTTGAGTAGGAGATGCTAAGTGCTCTTTGTTCTATTATTACAGAACCACAGAAAGGCTGGGGCTGGAAGGGATCTCTCGAGCACATCCAGTCCAACCCCCTGCCCAGACTGGGTCACCCAGTGACACAGGAACACATCCAGGTGGGTTTGGGGTGCTTCCAGAGGGGAATACTCGACAACCTTCCTGGGAAGCTGTTCCAGTGCTCTGCCTCTCCATGGAAAGTTCTTCCTCCTGCTGGGGTGTAACTTGTTGTGTTCTAGTTTATGGCCACTGCTCCTCGTCCTGTCACTGGGCAGCACTGAACAGTCGGGCACCACGCCCCCAAGAACTGCCTTGGAGATATTTATACACATTAATGAATTCCTTCATAGCCTTGTCTTCTCCACACCTTTATTTACTACACTCTTAAAGCTGGTTGGTTCCAGGGTGTCCCTGACTACGGGATGCATCTGCTGCCCGTACCACTGACGAGAATGAACCTCCTTTCTCGCTGATCACGGCTGAAAGCACACCGAGGTTTCATCCCAAAGAACACCCGGCTCAAGGCTCAAGCTCGCCGCATCCCATACTCCGCAGCCCGAGCATCCCGGAGTCCCACAGCCGCCTGGGGAGCGCTGCATGGCAGCAAACGCCCTGCTTCCTTCCAGCAGGAGGGACTTCCACGGGCAAGGCGGAGCCGCGGCCGGGCCGGCCCCGCAGCATGCCCGCCCCGGATGGACGCTCTCTCCCTCCCCGCCACCACACTCCGCCCTTTCCGCCGGGACATGGCGCAGGAGCTGCGGGGCATGGACGGCGACGTAGAGGACGGCGAGTTGTCCGGCTCCGACTCGGACATGCCCGGCGCTGGCTCCCCCGGACAGGTGAGGCTGGGCAGCGGCCGGAGCTGAGGAGCGGGCAGCGCCGGGTCGGGGGCTGCGGGACGGGGAGGCTGCGCAGGCCGCGCCTGAGGGGTTTTCCCCGGCACGGGGCGCTCGTTCCCGGGGCCGGTGGCTTTTCCCGGGGCCGGTGGCTTTTCCCGGGGCCGGTGGCTGTCCCTGCTCTGCTGGCTGTCCCTGCTCTGCTGGCTGTCCCTGCGCTGGCACCGCCGGGGCCTCCCCGGGGAGCCGCTGGCGTGCCGGGCGCGTGGCGCGCGGGAACAATGGGGACAGTGGCGACAATGGGGACGAGCCGCTGGGTGAGCCCCGCCTGCCCTCTCCGTGTCTGGATAGAGAGTGCCAGCACTGTCCCCGTGTCGCCCTGTTTCCCGTTATGGCTCCCCCACCCCCGTCTTCAGCCCGAAGTCCCCACCACAGGAAGAAGCCGGAGCTGCTGGGGCCAGGCCGGAGGAGGCTCTAGGATGAGCAGAGGGCTGGAGCAGCTCTGCTGGGAGCAAAGGCTGGCACAGCTGGGATTGTTCACCTGCACAGCAGAAGCTCTGCGGTGACCTCAGTGTGGCCTTGCAGGGCCTGAAGGAGCTGGAAACACACAGGGAGACAGACTACTGACAAGGGCTGGAGGGACAGGACACTCTCCCAGTGCCAGAGGCCAGGGCTGGATGGGAGATTGGGCAGGAATTGTTCCCTGGCAGGGTGGGCAGCCCTGGCACAGGGTGCCCAGAGCAGCTGTGGCTGCCCCTGGGTCCCTGGCAGTGTCCCAAGACAGACTGGACATTGGGGCTGGGAGCACCCTGGGACAGTAGAAGGTGTCCTTACCCATGGCAGGGGATGGTGCTGGATGAGCTTTAAGGTCCCTCCCAACCCAAACCAGTCTGTGATTGTCAGAGAATATGAGGAATTTATTTTGTGAGGAATTTGTGCTGAAATTATGAGGTACTCACGGTGGCGTGCAGACAGGAAAATATTTCAAACTAAGATCAGTGTGTGACACTGTATGTGCAACAAATTTTATTTTCTCCAGTTAATTGATCTTTGCGATATAGTTCTGAAAAATTAAACACAAAGTAAGTTTTTTACAGAAATTGTCAGTCTTTTTTTTTTTTTTTTTTGTGCTGATTTGGGGGGTTTTGCATTACATTTGAAGTTAAAGGTTTGTATTTCATGACATGGTAAGTTGAATACTTCTCTTTCCTGTTTGCTGTTTGGAGAAAGAAGAAGTGGCACCCATGTTGACAAAAACAGCAAGGCTAAAGAAAGAATTTTCATTTCGCCTGAAAGTGAAAGAAGAAATCTTACTTTGAAAAATCATGGGATAGCATATAACTTTATGATAAGGAATTAGGGACTAACTGGAATTAGGAGTAAAAGCATTTCATGAGTATTTGTATATTGGTGGAATGATTTTTTGGTGGCGGTGTTTGTTCAAATTCATAAGACAGTAGTTTATCCACGGTGTCTTGTTGGTTTATAGGAGGAAAAATGTGTGCTTCTGTAAGGGTTCTGCTGTCCCCAAGTTGGTCATGTGCTGTCCTGACTGAGCTGGGATCACAGAACACTCTCAGTCTGAGCACCGCGCCAGTTTTGTGAGGAGTTTGGTTTTGGGGCTTATTTTTGGTTTTCTCACTTGAAACTCCAGAGATATTGTTCACTTCTCTGCTGTTAGAAAAACCTCTAGTAGGTTGCTGTGTTGTTCTGGTATTTTACTGTTCTTAGAGCTGCTGTGCCTCTTCTGCATCAAGTTTGCACATATTCACCACTTTTTTAGTCCCATAATAATTTTTGCTCAGCAAAGTTTGCTTTAAGGAGGAAAGCAACTGCTGACATGCTTCTGTGTCAGTCATGCTCTATTTCATGCTCATGCACTCAAAATACTGGAGTTTCAAAGGAGACTCGAATGCTGTGGCCCAGGAGATGCTATGGGAGGACTGCATGGCCACAAGAGTCAGAATTATATATTTTTGTTAATCGACGACTTGGTAGCACTTTTAATTTTCATTAATAGTGGGGTTTGATTCTCTTTTTAATTCCAGAAGCCACACGCTGGCAGTGATTCCTGCAGGCCCTTCCAGAGCACCCTCTCATCCTGTGCTCCCAGTGTTCCTTACAGGACCACCAAGAGCGTGGACTCCAGCGAGGAGAGCGCCTCCGACTCCGATGATGACAGCTGCCTGTGGAAGCAAAAGAGGCAAAAGTGCTTCAATTTCTCCCCTGCCAAACCCGAGCCCTTTCAGCTCATCCAGAGCCATCAAAAACAGACTGCTCTGTGTGGCAAGAAGGTCAACAACATCTGGGGTGCGGTGCTCCAGGAGCAGAACCAGGACGCAGTGGCAACTGAGCTTGGGATTCTGGGCATGGACGGTTCAATTGACAGGAGCAGGCAGTCTGAGACTTACAACTACCTGCTGGCTAAAAAGCTGATGAAGGAAGCGCAGCAGAAGGAGGCAGAGATTTTGGATAAGGAGCTGGATGAATACATGCATGATGACAAGAAGACATTTCCAGCAGAGGAAGAAAACGGGCAGGGCTTCCTCAAACGGAAACGGTCTGTGAGAGACAGACTAGGGGAAAGGCAAGAGATGAAATACAAGGGAAGGTATGAGATAACAGAGGAGGATTCAGAGGAAAAAGTAGCAGATGAAATTGCTTATCGGTGAGTTTAATAATGGTGCATCTTCACTCAGTACTGGTGACTGATGTAAAGAAGGGGGGGGGGGGCAGGGGAAAAAGCTCCTCTGCTGCTAAATAAGGTGTCACACGAGGTCACAAAAAGCACTTCCAAAATTCTGGGGTAAAAATGCATCACTGTGGCTGGTGGTCTTGTAGAAACATCCTATTAATATTGCCTGTTTCTTTGAATTTTTATATTTTTATTTAAAAATCCACCAGGATGGTTTGTTATTTGAAAATAGTGGCAAGTAAAAATGTTGCTTCTCAACATACAGATTTAGTAGTGCCATTTTTGTTTTTCTTTGGGAAATATCCCATGGCTGTTTTGGCTTTGACAGCAATGCATACATGCTGTGGTCACCACAAAAATCTCTTTTAAGTTCTAAACCTTTGAAACTGTAGATAACTTGGACAGTGCAGTGTTTTGGATGGAGTCAAACTGCTGCACTCCTCTTTCAATGGTGCAAGGGAAGAAAATTATGTTAAATAGGGAACAAGACTTAGAAGATTTACTGACAGTTAGCTTGACATTTAAATAAAATATGGCAATACTACAGCAATTAGTTATTAATGCTGTTAATAGTTCTGCATAGTTCCTCATTTATTAATTTGAAAATTTTGAGCTTATTTCTTGCAAAGTTCTTTTTTGTTATATAGAACTTCATTGAAATAGGGCAGAAGCATATTTTTTCTAACTGAAGTAGTGGTGGCACTGAGCTGTATCAATAGAGTTCTGGTTATAGTGTAATTTTTGTTTTGTTTCCTTTTAATAGATTATCATAAATCAGTCAATAAACTTGATTGCTTATTTGTTAGGTAGTTTGTCTGAAATGGCACATGATACAGGGAAACTTACACACTTCCTGTTTTCTCCAGTTGCTGATTTAATTGTAAAGTTAATTTTAACTGTTAAGTGCACAAGAAGCTTTTATACTTCAGTTTCAGAGGTTTATGCAGGTCTTTACATTTTCATATTTGGTTTGATATTTCACACATCAGTAGAAGAAAAATAACCACTCAAGGCATTTTCATTGAAACAAGTTTTTAAAAAAAATGCTGTGGGGAAAAACACCCTCAGAAGCTCAGGATTTTGAAATCTGATTCAATAAACTGTTTAAACACACTTGAACGCATAGACGTTTCAGCACAAAATTAATTATTCATTGTGGAAGTTCCAGTCAGTTATACTCAAGGAATTATCCTGACAATAAATGTGCTTTTTTTTTCCCCCTCTGTTCAGACTTTGTGAGCCAAAGAAAGACTTAATTGCTCGAGTAGTAAAAATAATTGGGAAGAGAAAAGCCATCGAGCTGCTGATGGAAACAGCTGAAGTAGAACAGAATGGTGGGCTGTTCATCGTGGTAAGGAAAATGTCATCCTGTGGGTTTGCCAGGGATGGGGAGGGCAACATAACATTTTTACTTAGCATATTCCACAGTTCTGTTGGAAGTCTCTTCATGCTGGACGTGTTCTCCTGAGTTTTATTGCCTTCCCTTGCCATGAAACTCCTCTAATAAACAGTAGTGTAACCTTCCAGCAGGACTTGAGCAAACAATAAGGTGAACGAACCAGGAAATTACCCATGTTCTTGTGCTGAGGTTGGTGTCTGATCTGCAGGGATAATGTTGTGTCTGTTACTGTGGCTCTCCTTGGAATCTTTCCCTCACAGACTTGAGATTGAAGGATTCTCCGGCTTGAATAGAAACCAACATTTCCAATACCCCATTTGCAGAATAACTCCCAAAAGGAAAACTATTTGTTTTAGTAGGGAACCATTGGTTTGTGTATCAGCAGAACAAAACTGAGCACTGATTTCTGTTACAAATTGTGCTAAAAAAACCCTATACTCTGTGGTTAGGTTGTCAATTTTTGGTATGTTTTTTCTGTAGTTAAATTATGAGCCTCAATGCAAAAAACACAGTGGGTAAGAAAAGCTGTGGGTGAGGAAAAAGTGGGTGTAAACTAGGAAATATTTTCACTTGAATACAATTCTTAAGTTCCATCACTTGGAAGTAGAGAGAAGGGGAAAAACAAGTGGGTCACAATCTAAAAACACAAAAATAAAAAGAAACAAAAAACAAACCAAACAAAGAAAACCCCACCTCTCTCCCTCAAAAAAGAAAAGACAAAAAATTTCAGCTAGCTAGTTGTGTTAGAAGCATTCCGTTGTCTTGAAAGATAAGTTAAAAGGTGTTTAACAGAGGAGATGAAGGGACACAACTCTTGGTGGCACAGGTTGCTTTGGAAGCAGATCAGAGTACACTGTTTGAAAGGCAGATCACAAGAGAAACCATGACAGAAAGATGGTCACATGTGCTGTTTCAAGAACCTACTTAAAACCTGACCTTCCCTGTTCTTGAAATTTTTAGATCATAAGTACATTATTTAGCAGGAAAGTATCACATTTTGCACCAGTATCATCCAGTTTTTCCTGAAGTAAAAGTAGTGGTTTATACTGCAATTTTAATTGAATGACAGAATGATAATTAGCACTTGTAATTTACAGAGGTTTCAAAGCTGAGCCCATTCCATGCATTGCTGTTGCTGCACTGAAAACTTCTGGGTCAAACGTATGGGGAGGAATTTTAAAGTACAGGTTGTGTTTCCTATGTCTTCAACAGAAATTCAAAATCCTGTGGATAACAGTCAAGTTGTTGCTTTTCTGAGGACAATTATAAAAAAAACCCCTTAGATGAACATAATTTTATTAAATTTGTTTTAGGCATTTTACTGAGCTTATGTGTTTGAAGTGCTCTGAGTATTTAATGTAGCATATAACTTGTTGCAGATAGCTGTGAGAGTATTGTTACGGCCGGGATAGCTGTTGATGTGGAGATGGTAAAGAGAAGCAGGAAGGGCCTTTGTATGGGATCACAGAGATGTTTATTCCAGCCACACACGCAGACAGTCCAGGGTCAAAGGCAGGGCACATGGGAAGGGTTCAGGTTTAAGTATATGGGTGCTGGGGGCTGGGAGAGCATCAGGGACCAATTATCAGGGGGCATCAGGCTACAAAGGTGGGATTGGGGTATGTGAGCCAGTGGGGAAATTGGGAGGGAGTGACTGAGGGACACAGGGATGGAGAGGGGATTAACAGGGCTGACTGAGGGAGCAGAACAGGGGTACATTGGCATAACAGAACAGGGTATCCTGTGAGAGAAGCCTCTTATGTCTCCTTAATATAGGCAAAGCCTCTCCACAAGTAGTTAGATTATTATTCATATTTTGTTTCTTCATACCAAAATCAAATTTAGTGTGTAGTTGCAACAATTTAGCATATATTCAAAAGGAATTTTTTTGTAATTTCTTGTGAGTAATTCAGTCACAAATGACATTAGCCAGAGCTATTTTCATGTGGTATTTGACACACTAGAACTTAAATTGGCTTTATTCTATCTCAACACTGAGTGTTGCCTTAGAGGCTGTTTTTCTGTCAGCACTTAGTATTAAGCTTGCTATTCCCAATTTCCTCTCTCCCTATTAAGAATGGCACCAGGAGAAGAACACCTGGGGGTGTTTATTTAAACCTGCTGAAGAATACACCAAGCATCAAAGAAGAACAAATCAAGGTAAAATGGCAGGAGTTCAAATGTACATTCTCGTTTGGGTTTTTTCTTCCACTAGAAATGTCATGACTGAAACTCTCTAACTTCTGACAAATCTGTGTATTCCTTTGAAATCAGGCTTTCACATTCAAAAGGCTGGCAAAAAATAAAAGACCAATTGAAAAATTGTTGAATTGCCATTAACTCTAAGCAGAGAGAACACTTTTGCGTGTTGCCAGTCTCAGAAACCTGGAAGATGAGGTTGTAGAGTGTGGCAGAGAAAAAAATTAGATTTACCTAATTTTATATTTGCATTCTTTACTGCAAAGTTGTCCATACTGTGTTTCTCCCCTTTGAGCTTTGTGTCATTGTGCATGGATTGAATGCAGGTCTCTCAGAATATTTTTGTCCTGTGTAGCTCCAGCTGTGACACCAGGTAGGATTTCTCATTAAATTAGTTGATTTTTTGAACCTAATCTTAATTGCTCACTAGGTGAGCATCTGTGGTGCTCTCTAAATCCGTTTTGTAACCCAGTAAATATTATTTCTCTAAAGCATTTTAACTTAGTGAAGGAAATACCAACTTCTTTTTTTTTTTTTTTTTGTGGCCTATGCTACTTTAGTGGAGTTTTTGTTAAAGTTTTTATTTTGATTGTAGGTAGCTACAGGTCATTCTGTGAACTCTTCTAGGGTCTGGTACTGGGAAATGAGAAAAAAAGTTAACTTTGTGTCAAGATTATGATTATGATTGTTTGGAGAAAAAAAGAAACAGGAGAAAAAAACCCCAACATCCTTTCATAGGTTACAGTGGCCAGAAAATATTTTTTAAGTTGCAAGACTGATCAATTTACACTACAGAAAACAAATTTTCTGATTTACCTGTCTTCCTTAAATGCAGTCTTTTCTTACACTTCTGCTTTCAATAACAAGTAGCTTAAATATTTACCAGTATTTGTAATACTTTTTTACTGCTTCACATTTTTTTAATGGAAATATCAGTAAAATGTAAACAAAGATTTTGTTGTACTTGTTTTCTTTCAAGGAAATATTCTATCTGGAAAACCAGAAGGAGTATGAAAACAAAAAAGCCGCCAAGAAGAGGAGGATACAAGTTCTGGGGAAGAAGATGAAAAAGGCTATCAAGGGGCTTAACCTGCAGGAATATGATGATGCATCTCGTGAGACTTTTGCCAGTGACACAAATGAGGCTCTGGCTTCCCTGGATGACCTGCAGGACGGGCACCATGAGGCAAAGATGGAACCTGAGGATACCATTGAAATTGATAATGCCCATGATTTGGAGATCTTTTAGTTACTAATATTCTTGATAAGGGTCTCTATAAAAACATGTTAAATGAGTCTTTCTTGTAATCCTGTGGCTTCTTGTTTTTGAAGCATGGGGAATACTTGATGCTGAAGAGCAGGAAGTAATTCTTAGCTAAATTTAACAGCATGAAATACTTCTAATTGTCCTGTCACTTGTTTGCTGAGTCCTCAGAAACTGTTAAGATTTTTTTAGATAACAGCCCTGCGTCACCTTAGGAAGTGTTTTTAGTAACATGTTAGGTTTAGGAGTTAAGGTTATGTTTTAACCAAATACTTCTCATTTAATTTGCTGAAGCACACAAAGTCATCAGGTGAGCAATGCTCTTTATTACAGAAGAACTGAAAAAAACAGTATAAATTTAGCCTTGATACAGAGATCATATATTATTAATGTGGCAGTGTATTGACAAAACCAGCAGTATTTGTAGGATTAAGATGCGTAAAAGCAGATTGGTTTGTGAAATAAACTTAATTTTAATGGTCAGTGACCTTTGGGTAACGGCCTTGTAAATAAGTGATATTGAGCAATGTATGTTGCAGATTTCTGTAGTAGTTTTATTCTTTGTATTCCAATGGTGACTTGAGCTTCCTATCTGTTTTGTCAAAACATTTTCCATGATTAGATGCACACCTAAGTTCCTTGGATCTTTTTTTTTTGCAGAGAAATATAACTGAAAGCTTTCAGAGTAGTGAGATTATACAGAGCTGTGTTCCCTTCAAGGGTTTGTAGACTGTATATGCAGATATAAACTCTTTACTGTGCAGTTCTTGTTTCAGTCCTATGTGCAGTGAGATAATGTGCAGCTTGCAGAAGATCTGGAGCTTTTCTGTACAGGGGATAATTTTTTTATTATTATTTACTTGATGCAGGAAACTATTGTGTAGTTTGTTAGTTCAGTCAAAAACAATTTTTATGTTGCATATTGTTTTTAATATAGCTGGAGGACATGTGCAACACTGATATGTATAATATCTAAAGTATTTTGTCACTAATGAGTTGTGGCTTTTTTTGTGAGCAGACACTATTCAGCCCAACCTTTGCGCATAAATTTTGTTCATCTTTGAGTCCTTGAGTTTCAGAAGGAAAGCGTGTCACTAAAACACATAATCAGTTGTGTGTAAGATTGAACAATTCAGTACTACTAAGAGCTGGCATTTTAAAGGATTGCAGTGTTTGGAGAAACACTTCTTACACATAACAGCACATTCCATTATTTGCCTTACTAAACCTGGTTTTGACTTTTTCGCTTTTTTCCTGTTCACATGTCAGAGCTAATTGTTAAAAAGTTATTCATCACATGTGCAGCATGCCTTTGCTGGTAGTAGTTGCTTGTGCTGAAATAACAAAATTTCTTAGTTTTTCACTAATTTTCCTAACCAGTGATGGTCAGAGTAAACCAGTAACTTCTGTAAGGTAAACAGAATTTTGTGCTGTTTAGTTGCTTTGGGACTGTACCATTTGATCCTGGTTTTGGGAACTACTTGGGGATATGTCTTAACTGTTTTCTGGATAGAATCAGCAAATTGTAACATTGGTTTAAGCAATTTTTTATTGTTACGTAATTTGCACTGTGTATTTTTTTAATGTCAATATTTCTAATGTTGATTTCCCAGGCAGTAGGTACTGAAATGGTGTGTAAAGTGTTGTCTTTAACAAAAGGATGATACAGGCATTGAGCTATTGGAGAGGGCCGTGAGGATGGGGAGGGGTCTGGAGGGAGTGCGGTGGGACTGAGGGCACTTGGTCTGTTCAGCTGGGAGAGACTGAGGGGAGGATCACTGGATTCCTCAAAATCCTCAGGAGGGGAAGAGAAGGGGCAGGCACTGATCTCTTCACTCTGGTGACCAGTGACAGGACCCGAAGGAATGGCCTGAAGCTGGGTCAGGGTTTTCAGATTTAGATTGGCTATCTAGAAAAGGTTTTTCCCCCAGAGGGTGGTTGGCCACTGGAACAGATTCCCCGGGGCAGCAGTAACAACACCAAACCTGACAGCATTCAAGGAGCGTTTGGACACTGCTGATCAGGCACAGAGTGGGATTGTTGCAGCTGTGTAGGGCCAGGAGCTGGACTGGATTGACCGAGAAATTCCATGATTCCTCCCTGTGTCTGAGAGACCTTTTCTTACCTTGTGGTTTTTCTCTATTTTCCCTGCCTTTCAATGAAGTCGTTCCAAAAGCCAAGCCAGTTCAAAATGATGAGTAGCCAAGTTTTGGTCCACCAACAATCCCTATGTTTGGTATCCAATAGGTTGCATTAAGCAGCACCAGTTTCTGTGTGGTGCTGCAGTTGAGACAGAGGTTTTCTCTCTCAGCTCCTACTTTATCACCTTCAGTCTGTCCTGGGCTGATCCTTGCATAGGAAGCAGCCCTGCCTGTTTTTTGTCTGGGAGCAGATCTGTCTATGTAGATCTTGGTGGCTGAATCTCTGCAGACAAAAATACAAAACCCAATATGGGTTGGGGTTTGAGCTCTTCAGGTTTCTCTGATGAGCAGGTGTGGTTGAGGCATTATCTCTGCTGCAAATAAAGACTGTACTGCTGGTACAAACATCACTCTCCATCCCATAAGCTGTAGCAGCATAATGAGCCATCTAAGATGCTAAAAAAAAAGAAGGAAGTGTGCTTTGGTCTGAAAACACAAAGCTTGTTTATAACCAAAGAACTTTTGTTACCTTGCATACAAAATTTCCAACTGGAAAACAGTGATTTTTAGTACCAGTGAGAAAAATAGTTTATTAATTATTCAGTTTTACTGTGGATCTTGAAAACGTCATTTGAAGTATAATTGAAATTTTACAGATCTCCTTCCTCTTCCAAGTAGAGGATGTCATTAAGGTGTTCTTATGCCCTCTGAGTTTATTAACTGCTGTTTGACAAAATTCTCAAGCAGGCATGTAATGACACAGTTCAAGGTATAAAGGTGATGGGAAAAGGAGATGATTCTATTAATTATGACACCTTCTGTTACAGAGAAGACTAATTCCTTGTATTTTTTCAGTGTACAGGTGAAGGGGTAGACTGAGTAATAAAGCCAGTTCTTGAGGGTTTTTTTTTAAGGGGTTCCGAATTTTTATCAGTCGTAAAACTTCAGTATGACAGCGCTCATTATTTATCCGCTTAATTTAGACCATCCTGCAATTCAGACAAGTCTGTCAGAAGCAATAGTTTGGTTTTTTAAAAAGTTTATTTCAATGTACAGGGGAGAATTCATGGCTCCAGTGAATACAGGCTTCTTTGGTGCCCCAATCCTGTTCTAATTCTTACTGGTCAGCACACCTCAGAGAATTCGAACCTTTTTCTGAACCACTCTGGGGATTCAGTGAATCTGGGAATATCCATCCAGTCTTGGAGCTTTGGCACCACAATTTGCTTTAGGGATTCAGGAATGTGGCAGAGACAATTTCCTGGCACCACCTCTTGGATGCAGCAGGCAGCTGGAAAACACGTGGCAACCTTTGCAGCAGGTGTGGCCTCTTGGTGATTTTGGACTTCATGCATCCCATCTTATTTGTGACCTGCAGAACTAAGAAGTTCTTGCAGAACAAAGCTTTATTTAAAAATTACATATTTGAAGGTTTCTTGACTCCCCATCTGCAATGCTGATACTTGCCTCTTTTTCAGAGCTATGGGAGGAACATGCAGCTGTGATACATTTAATATTGCCCAGCCAAATGCACTTCTACAATCACAAACATCTGGACCTAAGTACTGACAAAACTATGGAATGTGTATCTGAAGGGAGACTACACACAGAATTTAGCTATTCTAGACACCTTTCAGGTTGTTTGGGTTCTTGTTTCTTTTTTTGCTTGATCAGAAAAATTTATTTAGTTATTTAAAGAAACAAAAAACCCCAAAAGAAAACTATGATTTTGTATTATTAAATACATATAGAAAAAAAATCTTTACTATCTTGAAAAACTTTTCTTCAAATAGAATGTATTTTTAATTGAAAACTTACTAGTGACTCAATATATCAGCATTCTTGTTTAAGACATAGTCCCTTCGAAAGGTATTCGCAGTCTTTCATTGGTTCTATCAATGATTAGTGGTGTTTGGGGTTTTTTTTCCCCAATGAATAGTACAGCTGCTTACAGTAATTATTTTACATTTGATGTTTAGTTACCACTGGTGAGTTTTGTACTGACACCTTTTAAGCCACTGAAATATCCCTATTCAACATGCAGAACTGGGGGAAATAGATCCTGGAAGACCATTCTGTCTTGGAGCACAAGGAGAGACCTTGCCATGGAGCTGAAAGAAAAGCCTCCCAAAAAAAAAAAAAAAAAAAAAAAAAAAAAAAAAAAAAAAATTCCTTTAGAAATTTTAGTTGCTGATACCCAGATGTTAGGCAACTTGTGATCACTTCTCCATTTGGAAAAATCATGAGCTGCTTTTTCCACTTAGAAAACAAACTGTAACAGAATAGTATGTAATGTTTAAATGTCATACAAAACTGCACCAAACTGTTGTGTGGACTAATTTTCTTATAAAGAAATATAATTTTAAAACCCCACCAATTTGTCATAATGTTGGCATGCTTGCCTTGATAAAGAATATGACAACCTCAAATATTTAGGACTCAAGGATTTTGGTGGAAAATCTGAATGTCTGTGTAGATGTACAGTAACTGTGTAGCATCCCAATCTTCCTGTTTTTCCCTAAGTAGTCTCAAATCTAAAAACCAAACTGCACTTATATTTACTTAGGAAAATATATATAATGTACCTTGCACCTTGTTGCTGCTCCATGAAGAACTTCTGTCATGGTGGATAAAGATCTGTAATTGACACAACCTTCTTTTCTACAGAAGTTGCTGCTAATACTGAGTCTATTTCTATGCTTTAAGAACAGGTAACACGTTCTGTCTGCTTTTATTTTATTTTTATTTTTTATGTTATTCCTCTGAGCTGTTTTCTGCAAACTTCCTAATTTCTTACCTTACACAGATATTTCCCAGTGAAAAGCACTGAAGGTGAGTTTCTGTACCAGAATATCCTCAGCTCCTCTCAAAAGACTAAAGCTTTTTGCAGGTTTGGACACCCCAATTTAGCAAAAGCGTGTACAGCAGATGAATTCCCCAGCACCACAGCTAGAAATAATGCTGCAGATTGTAGAAATAATGCTGCAATAATCTGCAGTTTGAAAAATGATGGAATGAAAAGATCAGGGTGCCAAGCAAGCAAGTGAAGAAGTGTCTTCAGGATTCCCTAACTAGATGTATTTTCCCGGGTTCTGCCTGCCCTGACTGACTGCCTGCACTCTCAGGAACATTCTGCAGCCAGCTCTGGCAGTGATCTTCTCCAGTAGTTTCCTGTAGATAGATCCAAAAGCATTTATGGGATAAGCTCCATGCCAAGGGCTCTGGCCGCTCAGGACACCACTTCCTCTTCTCTCTCCCTCCCTTTCCTCTCCTCTCTTCCTCCCTGCCCCCCTGCTGCAGTTTTGTTTGCTCTCTTCATAAATGAAAAGAGGGAGTGAGACATAAACCTGCTGCAACATTCTCTGCAAAGCAACCTCATAGAGAATGAAGGGGTGTGCGCATGTGAGACAAGCCATAAGGTAATTCCTAGAGTCAGCTCAGCAGTTATATGAGGAGTTAAACATGAGATTAAAGCAGGCATGAAAGAGGTTGTTCATGTAGTTAATACATCACTCAGCTGCTGTCTACAAAGCCATAGTCCCTGCCCAAGAGACAGCTAAGAGTGAAATCAGTCAGGTTCTTCCAGCAAGCCCTTAAAAAGTGAGGAATTAGAAGAGAATACAGATTACAGAGAATGGAATGGAATGGAATGGAATAGAAATAGAATAGAAATAGAATAGAATAGAATAAGAATAGAATAGAATTAGAATTAGAATAGAATAGAATAGAATAGAATAGAATAGAATAGAATAGAATA
>CM031878.1:69500100-69590001 GCA_018697195.1 Certhia americana
GGGCACGGCCACAGAGCCGGAGGGCAGGGGACAGCCCGGGCACGGCCACAGAGCCGGAGGGCAGGGGACAGCCCTGGCACGGCCACAGAGCCGGAGGGCAGGGGACAGCCCGGGCACGGCCACAGAGCCGGAGGGCAGGGGACAGCCCGGGCACGGCCACAGAGCCGGAGGGCAGGGGACAGCCCTGGCCCAGCCCGGGCCCTGGGAAACATCCTCACCCAGTGCCTGCCGATTCTCCGCGGGCTGCGTCCGCATCAGGCGCTTGAGCTTCTTCCACTCGAGGAGTGCTGCAGCAGTAAGGAGGGCTGCGCTGGAGACCTGCAGCACCGCAGAAGCTGGGAGACAGCAACAGGCCCGAGGGAAGGAGACCTCTGGGCTTTGTTCCTGGGTTGATCCTGCCCTTACGGACCCCCAGCTAGGATGTGCTCCCACCAAAGCGTCTGGGGGTCTTTTGGAGACAGCCGTGGGGGACTGAAGCTCAAAGCCCTGACCTCTGACACTAGTGGGGACAGCTGGGTAGCCTCTGGGCACGCACAGCCTCTGGGGCTGGGGGCTGCTGCCAAGCCCTGCTGGAACAGGCAGGGCAGGTGTTGGAAATGGCCATGCCAGCTTTTCTGCCCCTGCTCGTGCTGGTTCTGCAGGGACCCTTCCCATGGGCTGGGCTGGGGGAATGCTGCCAGCAGTCCCAAACTCGACCCCCAGGAGGAGTCAGTCCCCTCTCCTGACCCCCCCTCCCCATGTCCCCATGCGTCCTTCGTGCGTGTGTAAAAGACAGCTTCCATTCTATGAGAAGGTCTAAGCCAGCACAGCTTGCAGCAGAGCTTCCCGACAGGCATAAGGCAAGGAGGGTGTTTGAAGCAATCACCCCACCTCCTGACTCCCAGCTCAGGCCAAGCCAGCACCCTCCCCATGGCCCCAGAGCCAACACAGCTGCCCTGACACTGCAACTGCTTGCCCTCTCAGCTGTCTCCAGCAGCATTGTGAGGCCCCTGAGCTGCAGGGAAAGCAGACCACTGCTTGGATATGTCAGGAGCCTCAAGGCTTTGTACTGATGAGTGAATTCCTCTTTCTCATTGTGGGCGACCAGCAGCTGACAGGAACCCAGCAGTGAGCCCCCAGCAGAGCCAACGTGACTGCCCACAGTGTGCAGATCCTGGTCCCCAGCAGCAGCTGAGGACACCAGAACTGGGGCTTTTCCTGCTAACTCACAGCCAAGGCAGGTGTCCTTCTCCTTAGTGTGGAAGAGCCCTTCATGCCAATGCTGGATGTGCAGCTCCTTCAGAACCTTCTCCAGAGTCTGGGGCATGGAGAAGATCTGCTCCCACGGTCTGTGGCTGTCCCTGCAAGGGGGTGTCCTGAAGCATTCTATGGGTCTGCAGCAAGAGAGTCTCAGGATCCCTCTGTGCACAGGGAACAAGCCCTTGGGGTTGTTGAGGATGATAGCTCTATGTAGTGTCACAAAGATCAACAGGCTATGGGCCAGTTTCCTGGTGTACTCGTGAGCCAGCATTACAGGCAGAGCAACCAGGCTCTCCACAGCTGACACTGTGTTGGCATACAAGTTTTCTTGGCTGCTGTTCACAATTTATGGCACCTGGAGGGGCCACAGGTGAGGGTGATGTAGCCTTGTCCTCAGCTGCCCTTCCCATCCCTCTCTGCTGCTGTAAGGTGGTTTCAGGTGTGCCTGGGCTTGGGAAGGAGACAGGCTGGGTTCATAGGAACAGGGTGCAGGGCTTGCTGGTGAGCACAACTGGAGCTGTGTTGGGACATCGGAGTGTTCCCTGCTCAGGGACAACAGAAACATTCCTTCCAGGAATGTCCCACCAGGGACAGCCCTGCCCCATGGTAGGTGGGAGGTGACACTGTAGCAGAAGGACAAGGCCAGCCCCATGTCTAGTGATCCCATGCAGGCAGCAGGGTGGAGAGAAGTGTGTGCGTAAAATTTTGGGGTTCCCTAAACTCTCTGGGCCTACCCCATAGCCATCCCCATTCCAAGATCTGCTGGAGAAGGCTTTCCATCTCTACTACTATTCTTGGGTTTGAAAACACAACAAAAATAGTTGTGCTTATAGCTGTAATTATTTAATAGTTGACATAATAGTAATCTTTTAACAATGACAATCTGCTAGATGTGCATGAGTGGAAATGAAACATTTTCACCCCAGAAAGAGCATTAAATTATTTTCTAGAGGAGCAGCTCTGGAAGTTAAAACCCTCCAGAGCCCCAGACTCTCCAGATCCCTGTAAAAAACAGGAGAGAGGCTCTCTGACTGGCAAGAGAGCAGCATATGTGAAAGACAAGCAGGCTGCTAAAATCTGGTTTTCTGAAATTCTGTGCTATACTTGTCCAGAGATGTGGAGCACATCAGCTTCATAGCACTCACCTTAACTCAGAGAATCTGGGAAACTCACCATGCCTGCTGTTACCTGTCACATACCAGACTAGACTTAGGGCAAGTGTTTAATTTTCTTTAAGATGTTTAAATTTGCACTGAGTCACCAACACATTTGCTTTTCTTCCCTGCCTCTAAGGGGACAAGGATCTGTTAACTAAGACTTTGAGTTGTGATTAATCTCACAAATTCATATAATTAGCCTTTGAAAACAAAGCTGACAGTTTCATAAACCTAATTATAGTCTCAGAAGAAAGCAAAATTAATGTATTCTCTAACCATGCACTTACAATGGGAATTAAAGTTGTCCTGTTACAGGACCAGCTACAACAATGCACTCTCATGTACTAGTAGGGTCAATACCTCTGCAGCTTCATGGAAACAAATCCTTTTTACCAAAACCTAGTACTTCCATATAAGCATAAGCCATCTGTGCTAACAATTCGGTTCTTTTGCAAGGAGATTCTGTATTTACAGTCTGGTTCGTAGCCTGTTCTGCAGAAATGTAACTTTTCCAGTTTTGCATGGTCTTTTTTAAAGTGAGCCTAACCTGACCTTCATGTGGAATTGTGTAATTATGAGTTCCTGCTCCTCCTTTGCCTTCCACAGTTTCTCTCTCTCTCTCTCTCTCTCTCTTTCTCAGGGTTTTGCAATCACTGTGGGGAGTGATTTCAACCACAACTTAACAGCCATATCACTGCTTCTGCCCTGTGGGTAGCTCTGCAGTGTGGGTAGACAACATCTTGGGCTGCTCTCAGCCAAAGCCAAACGCCCACCCCATATGTTTATCCTTTCAAACACATATCCCTGCATGGCCCAGCATCTGCCTAAGCAAGGCAAGCTGGAGAGTGGTAGCTTAGATGATGATTTAGATGACAAAGACCAATGCAGTGCAGTTCTTGTGATGATGCAGTTCTCTTTGTTTCTGTTCCTCCTGCTCTGCTTCCCCTGCCCCTGCACTTCTGGATCTTCCAGACTCTCACAGGCACATGCTGTGTGTTCACGTCCCAAATGTGTTTAATCATCCTCTTTTGGCTTCTCCTGGAGGAAGAGATCCCACAGAACACTGAACCAATTTTCTAAGGAAGTTTTCAATGTGAAAGATTCAGCAGAAATGAAAAACACACTTTCCATTCTACCTGAAACAGCAGTTTTTTAAAAAAATGTATTTTTTAAAAATGTCATTTATTTATTTTCATTTCATATACTCATTTAGCTTAAACAATATTGATAGCTTTATCTGAATCCTGGTAAGACATGGTGCTAAATTAAATTACTCTTAATTTCTTTTTTTTAGGAAAGGCTTCATATTCTGCATGAGGGAACCTCAAACTGCTTTGTAGAATACTTAAGTTATTGCTACACAGAGCAGCAATTAGAATTTGCACAGGGACCATGCAGCAGTCACAGTTATCATTTTCACATCACTGAAGCCAAAAACTAGGGAGGAGTATTACTATTACCCCATCTGCTCATGTGAGGAGTCTACAGATTTTTCTCTCTTTCTAAACAGCTGCAAACACCCCCATGCTCTTTCTTCCTGCCATGGCTGTTACAGAAAAAAAAAAAAAAATTCTATTCATATTTTGTTGTTTTGCTTGGTTTCTTGAAAGCCCAGACTGCAGCAAATTCTCTTTTTGACTCCTCTTTAGCAGATATTCCCCCGGTGGAAACAAATAGACAGTATTTTCTCATAGGTACCCAGGTTAGGTAATATAAGTCAAATATTTTGATATTGTCCTTCTTTAGGAGAACAATATCTGAATCACCAAGGTAACCATCAGACTATGGGCACATATGCAGAATATATTCACTATGATTCTACATTAAAAGTAAATATGTTATAAATATGAAATATTATATATATATAAAAATCTATTTTAGCAATACGAAGTTGACAACAGCAAAAATTGTTCATTTACTAAAAACTACAGGATCTATGCAAATTTCCCCAAAACTTTTCCAGATTCTAGAATTTTCCTTAAATCAGTGTACAGAGAAAAGCTTTGCTATTTAATGGTGCATGTTGGAAGGCTTTTGTTTAAAAATGTCTCAGTTATTGATGTGTAGTCTGTTGGGTCTGTTAAGTTATGTATATGCCCCATATACACAATTTATGCTAACTGCAAAATAAGTAAATTAAAATTAATAAATTGTAGCTGCATTGGCATTTTGAAGCCATGTGAAAAGTACTTGTGATATATTTCAGAGGTGTGTCAGAGGCAGGGCTGAGTCACACGGGTAAACACGACATTCCTTCTATTTTTGTTTGTTTGGAGCTGTCCTGAGTAAAGAGGAACAATGTTGAACTTCAGTTTCATAAGCCTACCATCAGCCCAAGCACAGTTTGAAGACCCATCATTTACTTGCTTCATTCTTCAGGCTAATCCAGCAGGAAGAATTCAATCACACAAGCAGCAGAAAGAAATCTCAGATATAGGAAAACGGCAGGGAAATCTGGCAGCAGCAATGATTACTTGTTTCTTTTTGGAAGTTGGTCTTGCTGTTGAAACCAACAAAAGTTTACATTTTTTAAATAATTAGATATTAATAGATTCAACTATTATAATTTTTTATATGTATAGGAAATACTATATCAATTTTTTTTTTAATTAGGTAGAATCAGCAACCTGAAGACACAGACTGGTGAAAATTAAGCATGGAAGTGGCAAGATTAACATTTAGTTTTTTCACTGGTAATTACAATATGCAGACTGATCTGGTCAGCTGCTTCCACTACAATATGTGTTTCCATTAATATTTTTTTATAGTGTTAGCCAACCTTGTCTGCTAAATAAACACCATTTAGTTTAATCTTATGTGGTAGACCAGGAAGTTAAAATGCAGTTGTTTCAACAGCAAAAAGTTGAATCCTCATGCTTCTAAGGGGGAAAGGAAGGCCTTACAAATAGTTTGGATTTTAAATACATCTTTTTGATTTGGGAGGTGAAATGGAACACATCAAACCCATACCTCTGCTGGGAGCAAAAAATACTTTGGTTCAAGCACACCAACGGTGAGACAAATATCCGGGGTGAGGAAGGGATGATACCACACTTTTTTATAATGAAATATAAACTCCATGATTTAAAACCAAGCACCAAACTAAATTCTAGAAGCAGGCAGAATCAAGGCCAGCACTAAACATCTGCAGAGGACTCCATTTGTCCAACAATAAAACCTCCCAAACTTTGTCTCTTGTACTGCCTGTGAACACAGATCCTTTCAGACCAGGGCCAGCTGCAGTGTAAAACTACCCTGGGTTATAATCCTACTGTGCTGAAAATTTTATGTTCCAGCAGGTGCTGTAGAATTTTTTCCCAGCTGCTATCACTCTTGTTACCCAGTTTTTCTAGGTTTCCAGTGGAAAAAGAGTAAATTGGCAGGGAAGGAAAAACCAGAGAGAATGGTTTGTGTCAGCAAAGGCACCATGTGGGAAAAGCAGGAGCTCCCAACTACAATATATATAAGTATATATATTATATACTATACAACTTTAGTTAGATACACCCCTGTGACTAGAAAATATTCTTTTTTCACTTTTAAGGGCTATGACCTAGCAGTGGGAATTTGCAAAAGCATTCCTGCTTTTTCTGAAGAATTAATGTTCAATCTGAGAGTGAGTGCCTGTCACTGGCAGCAAAACTTCAGGAGCCACACCGACCTCAGCCAAGGAATATGAAAATGCAGATTCAAAGTTGAGCTGACTCCACCTGAGGAATTGCACTGAGTCCTGAAATGAGCAAACTTGCAGATTCATGGAATCAGGTTGGAAATGAGCTCTAAGGTCATCAAGTCCAGCCTCTGACTGAACACCACCTTGTCAGCCAGACACTGAGTGCCACTTCCAGTCTTTCCTTAAACACCTCCAGGGACAGGGACTCCACTATCTCCCTGGGCAGCCCCTTCTGCATCCTCATTCTGTCGCTGGTCACTGCTGAGGCCACACTTTCTGTGTCCACCTCTGGGCCCCTCAGGACAAGGAACTGAGGGGCTGGAGCGTGTCCAGAGAAGGAAAAGGAACTGGGGAAGGGTCTGGAGCCCCAGGAGCAGCTGAGGGAGCTGGAAAGGGGCTCAATCCGGATCGAAGGAGTTTCAGGGGCGACCTCCTGGCTCTGCACAACTCGCTGAGAGGAGGGGACAGCCGGGGGGATCGGACTGTGCTCCCAGGGAACAGGGACAGGAGGAAATCGCCTGACTCTGTGCCGGGGGGGAGGGGGGAGTTAGATTGGACATCCGGAGGAATTTCTTCATAGAACGGGTGGCCAGGCTCTGGATAGGGCTGCCCAGGGACGTACTGGAGTTACCATCCCTGTAGGTGCTTAAGGAAAGCCTGAACGCTCAGTGCTCTTATTGACAGGGTGGTGTCCGGCCATACGCTGGGCTCGATCGTCCCCGCCTGATTTATCCCGTGAGTCTGTAATTTACAGCCACACTGCCAAACGAGTGCATCTCCCCGGGACCGCTTGGCCAGGCGAGGAGCGCTGCGGAGAGGCCATGCGGGGATGCCGAGAGGGGACACGGGGTCGGAGTCCCTTTGTCCGGAGCCATGGGCGGGAACGGGGGACGGGAATGAGGGGCAGGATCGTGGGCGGGGCGTGCCCGGGGGGGCGTGGCCTCAGTGTCACTCCCGCCGGCCGTTGGCAGGTTTTGAATTTAGCCCGCGGCGGAGAGCTGCTCGCGATTGGCTGGCCTGCGGTCACGTGGGCGGGAGGGCTGCGAGTGCGGTCCGGCGCGGTGGGGCGGGCGCGCGGCCATATTGGGTCGGTGTGGAGCCGGCGGAGGAGGAGGAGGCGACGGCGGCGGTGGGTCCGTCCGTCCGTGCCACCGCGTGGCAGTCGGTCTCCGCCCGGTCCCGCACCGCCGCTGTCCCCCCCGCCCGCGCTCCATGGCCGACCCCACGCCGCGGACCCGCGGCCCAGCCGTCGCCGCGATGCCGCAGAGCCCGACGCGCATCTCCCGCCTGCAGGAGAAGGAGGAACTGCGGCAGCTGAACGACCGCCTGGCCGTGTACATCGACAAGGTGCGGAGCCTGGAGACGGAGAAGAGCGCGCTGCAGCTGCAGGTGACCCAGCGGGAGGAGGTGCGGGGTCGCGAGGTCACCGGGCTGAAGGCGATCTACGAGGCGGAGCTGGCGGATGCGCGGCGGGCGCTGGACGACACGGCGCGGGAGCGCGCCAAGCTGCAGATCGAGCTGGGCAAGCTGCGAGCCGAGCACGAGCAGCTTCTGAGCAGGTGGGCAGCGGGCACAGGGCGGGGAGGCATCCGTGCCAGGAGGGGATGGAGAGCGGCATGCGGGCGGAGCGGGGGCGGAGGCAGCCGCCGTGCTTGCCCTGCGCTGCCGCCCGCCCGTCCCGCGGGCGCTCCGCCGCGGGTAGCGCGGCCGGGAATGAATGAGGGAATGAATGAGGGAATGAATGAGGCACGGACAGCGCTGCCGCCGCTCCGCCCCGGCGGGAAGAGCCGGCCCCGAGCGCCGCCCCTGCCGGGTACGAGTGCCTCGGTCCCCGCAGCATCCCTGGCTGGTGCGGCGCCCGGGTGCCCGTCGGGATGACTCCGACCGGTGCAGATGGAAAAAAAGGGGAAGTTTTGGTTAGATAGGTTAGATATTAGGCAGAAATTTCTTACTGTGCGGGTGGAGAGGCGCTAGAACAGGTTGCACCGGGAGGCTGGCGCTTAAAAAATGAGGTGAGGTGCTTTGATTGCTACCCGCAGTAAGAGTAACCTTGGAGCCCCTTCCTGTAACTAAAGGAGGCTGGAGACAGTTTTTTGACAAGGGCGTGGAGTGATAAGACAAGCTGGAAATGGCTTTAAACTGAAGAAGGGCAGATTTAGATGGGATATTGGGAAGAAATTCTTGGCTGTGGGAGGTGAGGCCCTGGCACAAGTTGCCCAGGGAGGTTGTGGATACCCCATCCCTGGAAGTGTTCCAGACCAGGCTGGATGGAGCTCTAAACAGTCTGCTGTAGTCAGTGGCATCCCTGCCTCTGGCTGGGAACTTGGGACTAGACGGGCTTTAGAGTCCAGTCTGGTGCCTTAATATTCTTGATTCCATGACTGTTCACTGCCCCCTGCAAGGACAGAGGGCTATCTTTAAGGCTTAGGTTGCTTTGGAATGAATAATAGAACTTTTCTGAAACAGATTAACTTCATGATATTAGAATACTCACTAGGTAATACATGGGGCATACTTAAAACCAAAGAGAGCTGTAATTTCTGTGTGCCTTTCTGGATGTTCACATGTTACAAACGGTAGAATTTGTCTCAGATTTACAGCTTTAGGTCACAGTGCCAAGATCCCCGCTCTTGCAGATAACCGATTTTGAGACACTAGATTTTGCTTAAACGTTTGAGTTGGTTTGATAGTTTATTTGGTTCCTCATTTGTGTTTTCTTTCAGTTTGATTTCTGTGACTGCTGCAGTTTTAGGCATTCGTGCTGTAATCCTGGAATAACAAAGTGTGTAACTGGGAAGGGAAAAAACCTCCAGAGCTGTTATTTTTCCTCTGCTACTGTCTCTTAAATGCCCTCTCATCCCTGATTTTTCATCATGAAAAGGATACTTCTTGTATGTGAAGTATTAACCAACATGTTGATGTTCTTGTGCGTCTGCAGAGAGCTCTGGTATCTTTTGGACTCTGTTATTTATAAAACTGAAGTTGTCAGCTTCTAATTAGTGAGACTGGTTGTTCTTGAGGTTACATCTTGGTGCCTTATGAAGGTCTTCAATCAAAGTGGTCGTTGACAGTGATAGGGAAAGCCAGGTGTAGCTGCAGACAGGCACCAACATTTCTCAACTCGAAGGTCAAGCCAGGAATTTCCATCTCTTAGTGCTTTTATTGAGGAAGACACGCTCTTGTGTCAGCTTCTCACAAGACTCCATGTGTGGGATTGGGATTTAAATGCAGTCTGTAGTGGATTCCCTTTTTGTGGTTTGAACCAAGGCATTAATAATGCGGACTTCTTCATATTCTGTCTTGCATTTGCCTGTGATGAGATACTTGGCAAAAACCTGATGTTTTGATGAGTGCAGGGTGTTGATTACCAAGAACTCCTGGATAGTTCAGTAAACAAATACTTAATGCTGTTTGAGGATCCTGTATTCCACTTGTTTTTGGCTCTTTGGAGTCAGACGTCAGGATGGGCGTGCAGTTTCTTAGTCATCTTTGAGCGTTGTTAAGATGGATATCTTGGGGATATCTATCTAAGCTTATCTGTAATTCTATTTGTAAAGTCTTAAAAAGGAGCAAAGGGGTTTTTCACTTGAACTGGAGCACACTCCCTCAAGCTTCATAAAGTTATTAAGTCACATTATAACCTGACAAAAAAATGCTCTTAAAAACACTTTGCACAGGTGTACTTTTGCATAGGAGTACTGTAAAGGTTTCCAAGGTAAGATGAGAATGTGTCCTCTCAACAGAATTTTCCTTGCCCTCTGTGAAAGCTGAACTGCAGTAGGATGTATGGGGTGGCCTTAGTTTAAATATGGGTATATTGTAACTTGGATCTAACAGAGCCAGTTGGGGGAAGAAAAAGGAAAAAAAAAACTAGTTTCCTGTCATGTTTGGTTTGTATGGTTTAGATATTCTGGTAGCAATGTCATAACACTCAAATTAGTGATGGGTTTGGTTCCCTGAAGAGCCAGTGGAGATAAATATGAGGAGAAATGGCTCTCAAGGTGTTCTGGGTCTGTGCAGGGAGCAAAGATGATTTGTCACTTAGTTGATGTTGGGCAATATCATTCATGGTCTAGCTGGCCTTCTTGTGCTATTTGAATATTTTTGCTGGTGTTATTCTTGTGCAACGCTGCTTACTCTGGGCAGCACGGCCTCCTTCTTAATTGCTTGATCCATTTTATTCCAGTTACCTTTCAGTCACTTTAAGAATTAGTGCATCAGACTCAGGCTTCTAGTTACTCTCAAAGTGCTGTAGGACTACTTCAAAAATTAAAGTTCCAGTCATGAATTTGTTGGATTTGCTGACTTTAGTGCTGTCTATATGGTATGATGCACCAAAAAGCTTGCTCTGTTCATACTTCCAATCCTTCAAGAAAAATTGCATTTCAGTTTCTTTAGCTGACACTTCTAGATATAGCAGACTTGTTGCATGCTCTCCTTCTAGTGTGCTTGCCATGCAGTGAGTTTTGCTGTAGCTAAATATGAAGGTTTCCCTCGATACTTCAAATCTCTAAAGTACTAGGGGGAAAGAAAAGTGTGATTAAAACCAGCTCCCCTATTTCTGTTCTGGGAAGGGGATGGGAAAGTGATACTCAGTTATGTAAGTAGGAATCTTGTGATGGGCAGAATGGAGCTAAAGGAAAATAAATCTCTGTATCTCAAGACTTGGGGGGGGAGGAAATCAGTGTAACTTGTTTAGGTGTGTAGAATTCTTGAAGAGCTCTTGGGAGGTGAAGAAGAGGGAGATCTTTCTTCCATGGTTTGAAAAAGAATTGAGAAACCATACCAATTTCACGGTATTTTCAATTTGTTTTCTCATTAGTGGTTAGGCAAGACTCCACTGTATGTTTTGCTGTTACTCATGGCTGTTGTAGAGACGTGCCTCTGCTTTCGTCCTTTAAATAAATAGTGTAGTTAATTGTAATGGCTACAATTTTGCAATAAAGGGATGTGGAAGACACCAGACACAGAAAAGACACAGAAAAAATGTCCGTGTATATTGATTTCCAGCAGTTGGACTTGATCGTGAACCACGAGCAAAGGTGAAAGGAGGTAGCTGCCCGTAGATAGTGGGATCATGAAGTCTCAAAATGTGTGATGATACAATTAGCAACAAATTGTTTTTGGGTAACAGCTCCTGTTACATTTTGGTAGAATGAACTTCCTATGACAGAGCAGTGTTGCCTTGACTGGGAGTTTAGGTTGCTGAAAATTCCATATTTCTCGAGAAAAGTGTTAAAAAGACAAATCAGTGAAAGATGTGATTGTTGGGGATGTCATGATACCATCATTTAAATGGCAGGTCCCAATTGCTCCATCACATCCTACAAGACTGGAAAAAGCTTCTGCTTTTGAGGGGAAATGTGTCATGGCTTCATCGTTTGCCACAAGTGCACACCAGGGAGAACTGCAGAGATGAGATGGTGGGGGAAAAAAGTCTCTGTGTCACTGGAGCAATTAACTTAACAAGGGTGCACATTGTGAAGTTTGGCACAGCTGTTGTCACCCGGTTGTGTTGAACAAGGGCTGTTGAGAAAGCCAGGCTGGCTGTTGTGTGGCTCTGCTGATGGCTAGGTTTCAGTGTAGTTTTCCACTGGTGGGAATGGTTTCCAAGACAAAGAAAATTTATTTCAAAAAATGTTTGTGATGGGTACTTAGTTAAATGTACAGCAGGTCAGAAATCCCCAGCTGGACTGACAGACCACGGTCTGGTCAGTTGTGTGAGGAAATTGTGTTCCTTAGGAGGTATAAGCTGGTGTTAACACTAGTTTGTTTCGGAAACCCTTTGTTTATGTTTATCTTTGGCAGGCTGGGGTTTCACTATGGCAGTTTGCCAGTGCTGAGGGACATCTGCTCTCCTGGAACAGGAGACAATGTGATTAAAGTAACCTCGAAGGAAATTGTGTGTTTTATTGAAGATGGCAGTAAGGGACTTAATCCTCCTTTATGACCTTCAGGTGTTTTGTAGAGTGCAAGCATTAATAGCAAAAGTAATTGTGGCATGGACCTAAATTTTACTTTTAAATATCAAAGAGATAATTTTATCTGTCTGACTTTGAATCTTCAGTTGGCCTTCCTTCCCATCTACATTCTGAAGTACATTTCAGCACTGAGATTAGGCAATAAAATAAATATCAGGAACAGCTTCCCATCAGCCTGTGGCATGAATTACTGTGCAAGTGTGTGGCACTCTGCAGCTGGTACCCTGAGCAACTACACAGAACCATGTGGTGTTGGTGTAGACAAAGATGTGACACCTCTTCGAGAGTTTTCCAGAGTGCTTATGTGCTGTAAGGAGCTGGAGAGGAGCTGTGGAAAGGAAACTGACTTGAAATTTGTTTAGACATATATTTGTTATTGTAGGTGATCTTCAAAAGTGAGGCAAAAATTGGAGTCTGGGGTACTCCACAAATCTGAGATTTGCACTTTTGATGTATACCATAGAGCACTCGGAGGGGGTAGGAGTGGGGATAACTTGTTTTAAAATAATTCAAGCCGCTGAAATGTGAGAATTTATCTTCTGAAGTAAGCATATCTTCTATGCAGTGTAGGACATTAATACTTGGTCTCAAATATGTGGACATGTAATGATGACAGTGAGATCAGGCAGTGGCCTATGTGTGTATGGGTATAGGTTCTGCTTAGAAATGGGGTTATAGTCATGGGATTCACATAGATGACCACGAACTTCAGGTTGGATTTGTGACCAACCTTCAAGCAGGGTCATAGCTGAGCAATGTGTGACCAGAGATGGTGTGTTGGTTGATTTCAAGCACTACATTTAAATAAAATGGGTGACATGAGACAAGTTGAAACCATGGTTCATATATTTATTTCTAGGAAAGCCAAACTCATCCAGTTACTCTTATTTTCATGTTGATCTCTATAAAAAATTTGAATGCCTTTAGGTGCTTCTTATTTTAAGTCACTTTCTTTCAAAATACAGCCTTAGTGTTTTGTGTTCCATAGGGGAGAAATGTGGGAAACTCACTGCTAGTTAATAAAACAGAATTTGTGACTGTAGTTGGGGGGGCTGGGGTGGGTATTGTTTTCATATTTCTCTACAATTGGAGTGGAAAACCAGCCTCCTGTGCAGTAAATGTAATTTTATATGGGTCTAAATATAGGTTACATTATCAGGAATTACAACACCTGTGTATCTATGTCATGACTTGGCTGGAAGCCAGTGCTTTTCAAGGAGGATTTGATTAATGTTGGTAATGCTTAGCTTTGTGATCAGTGGCAGAAATAGTGGCAGAAAAGGGTGGGTGGGGTGTGGGAGGTGAGAAGAATCTGCTGTAGGATGGTGGTCAGTTTAAAAGGAACTTTTGAGTTACACCTCCCGAGGTCTGGCTGCTGACTGCTTGCGTTGCATTTGGTATGTGGTTTGTCTGGCACCAGATGGTCAATTCAGCTTATTGAACAGCTAGAAAATTAGTCTTTGGCATTTGTGTTTCATTTGTGTTGGGTTTTTGGTTTGGTGCTTTTGCTCCTGTTTTTTTGTTGTTTGTTTGGGGTTTTTTGGTTTTTTTTTGGTTTTGGTTTTTTTGGGGGTGTTTGGGGGTTTTTTTGTTTGTTTGTTTGGGGGTTTTTTTGTTTTTGGTTTTTTTTTTTTTTGTTTTTTTTTTGTTTTTTTGTTTGTTTGGGTTGGTTTTTTGCGTGGCTTTTCTATTAATTTGGCAAGAAGTTTAAGGAGATTATGGAAAATTCTAGGTTGTTGTTAAAAATTCCATGGATAAGAAGATCCATGTACTTTGAAGTCAAAAGAGAGGAAACCAAGCTGCCTCTTTGAAAAAGATGCTAGTCAGCAATTACTTCTTTGCTTTAATTTTTCTTTCATGAGTCAAAGTACTTGAAAAGGAGTACAGTTCTAGATAATTTATGAACACTGCAGCAGGAAGGTGTTTGAGGTTTTTTCATTTGCTGTATTCAGATGTAGCTTTGGCTCTCTGGGGAGGAAGAAGACAGCTATTGTCAAGCTGGCGTTTCTTCCTGGTGAAAATTAGTGGGTGTAAGGGTGAAGTATGTATTGTATACATTAGGTTTTGTCTTTATAAATCACAGAGGCTTTTCTGATCTTTCCCTCCTTTTCTGTATTCCCATTAAGGCTGTGATGACACTGCTGAATTGCAGAGATTTTGTCTGGCTTGAAGTGTTTGAAGTGTTGAGTTCCAGTTTCTGTTTTTCTTTCTGAGAATGTGTTCAGATGAGCTGTCTCATAGCTAGACAACTCATGTCACTAACAACTAATAGTGCTTAATTTTAATTTTCCACCCACCTACCACCCCCCCTGCTGTGTCTTTTGTTGCATTAAATTATAGTGTGGCTTCACAGACAGTCTTGTTGCAAACAAGCCAGAAAGGGCTGATCTAACTGGTTATACTTTCTGTGGTATAGGTACTACACTGAGTTTTAGTCATGTTGTTGTTGCTAGTCCATTTTATATATCTTTTTTTCTTGCTAATGCATGACAAGAATGCTCTTCTCAGCTGCCTTCCAGTCTTTAAATACATTAAAAAGTTATTTGCAATAAAAGAATTTAAAATCCAGGTAGTTCTAAGGAATCCACACACTGGATAGTGGCATACTTTGGGGAATCTCCCTGTTTCAGAGTCCAGGAGTCTAATTTCAGAGTTCAGAGTCTAATTTGGGGCAGACTGGGGAGCAGCACTGTCTATATCTCTGCAACTCTCTCATTTCAGGGTCTGACTTGGTAGGCTTGTTTTCAGCATGGGAGCAGTTTCTTTATGTTTTGATCAAAGTATTTTTTTTTCCAGCAGTGATCAAACAACAAATGTCCACTGTGGGCCCTTATACTTCCTAATAGTGGATGGAGAGATTGAGTTTTTTACAGACTGACCAGGGCAAGACACCTTCCCTTCCTTCTTTTTCCTCTTCTGCTGCACACTTCCCTTGCATGCTGAAGTTCCAACAGGCCTGGATGGAAGGGGAAGAACCTCTAGGGAATAATGAATGCAGAAAGCTGAAAGCAGGAGTCCAAACCCTAAATCCTGCGGTTTTGTCCGAGCTGTGGGTTAGAGGAGTGAAATGCCACTAAGGGAGTGAGGAATGTTGAGCAGAAGGAAGCAGCTGAGTGCAGAAGAGTGTTTTTGTTTGTCTCAGAGGTTCTCAGCCTCCCCAGTGGATGCCATGGGGGAAGCAGGTGCTAATCCCACGGGATTGGGATTAGCAAGCGCTAAGTCTGTTGCATAAAGCCTGCCATGTGGTGTGGCTGTGGTGCTGAAACCTCCAGACATGTATTCCATCCCTGCATCCCTCTGTGTGTGTGCACCTTTTCCTGAGCATGATAAGTGCAGGTAATCTTGGAAAAAAAAGATCTTTTAAAGCTGAGGGTCTCTCCTTTTGAAATTGTAGATTTTGCCTTGGTCTCATTTTGTCAAGAAGCATTGCTGTTGTGTTTTATGAGCTGTACAGTGATTAAAAAGAGTAGTGGATGTATTCTGAATCTATTCAATTTTAAGTCATCTCAGCATTATGTTGTTAATTCTGCCTTTTTTTTTTTTTTTTTAACGTCTGGAAAGAAAAGCATGAAAACTGAAGAAGGATATGCCAGCTGTGCTGTTATTGAGCTTAAGTCTGTCTATTCCTTTAAAAAGTTCGTAGTTCAATTAAAACCTTTTAGGAGTTCTGTATGCTACTGCCCTGGATAGACAAATGTGGATATCCCAGGCAGAAAAAGAATGAACTCCAAGGTTGAAGAAGCTGTTACGCATTTTATGGCTGCTTCTGCTATCTAAGGACAAGAAACATTTTCATTCATGAATATGGATTTCCTTTCTCCTGTTTTGATAGTAGCCTGTAAGAGCATTATTTGTGGATAATAAACTTGTGTTTATGTGACATTACTTGTTTCCCGTTTGACTTCTCTGAATATGCTGGTTTAGGAAATAAGCATCTAGAAAATGCTTGACTGCTTGTCTAGACACAAAAACTAATTTGAAGGTAATTTGAAAATCTTCTGTGCTTGCCTTCATAAAGAAATTATATCACGTCTGCACCAGTGTAAGTTCTGTGATGGCAGATATTGTTGTATAGACAGGATTTGGGTCTGTTTCCTCAGGTCTGTGGAACTATTACCATTTTTGAAGGGTGCTGCAAAGCACAGTAAAGTCAGCTAACACAAAATGTTTTTGACAGGTGTTTCTCAAGTTCAAGATTCAGATTGCTTTATTAGTCAGCAGTCGACTCTGGGGGATTTCTAGGTTTTCTTGCAACAGCTTTCTCTGGTTTGTTCCAGCTGTGCAAAAAAGGAATCTGACCTCAATGGAGCCCAAGTCAAACTTCGTGAGTTTGAAGCAGCCCTGAATTCTAAAGAAGCTGCACTGGCCACAGCCCTTGGTGATAAGAAAAGTCTGGAGGGAGAAATTGAAGATTTGAAAGATCAAATTAGAGAGGTGAGAAGAAAACATACCTAACTATCAGGTTGTTCTAGCAAGTGAGGGAATTTTCTGTATTATGAGCTGACAATCTGATAAAGTATAATTTTGTAACCAAGAAAAAGGATGAAAACATGTAGACTAGTAACAGCTAGAATTAGTAGTTTTTAATTTTCAACACTAGAAGCAGTGTTGAGTAGGTTTCTGAGTCCGGTATTGTTGAGTTTCAACAGGAATAATATTGTTGATTAGTAACGGGAATATAAAGGTACACTAGACACTTTTCTGAAGTGTTTTGAGGGGCAGATTGACTTCACAAGAACAGATAATTGACAAATAAAAGTTTCTCTCTGCCCTCCTTTTGGTTCTGGCTCTGGTTCTCTATGTTCTGGTGGAACAATGAGGAAAACCTCTTGTCCTAGTTTTGTTAGCATTTGATTTGTAATCTTGAGGAGGACCACCTCAAGAGAATGAGTTGTGGAGACCAGGAAACTGGTGTTTTTCATGTATTAAAAATTGATTTGTAAGGAAAATTATGAAGTAGCAATTTTAATGCTAGTTACTAAGGTGAAATATAAAGAACTCACTTGTATAAGCAACTGCAGAAGTTTGTGTGTAATATTAATGATATGTAATAGTAGGATAAATATTGGGATTTGATTGTGAAGGTAAACCTTAATGTGTGGTTAGCTATTAGTTCTATGAGGCTCTGGCCATTGTGTGAGTTCTGCTGCATAACTGTTGTGTTGATTCTTTTGTTTCTTAAAGCTTGAAGGTTCTTTAGCTGCTGCCAAGGACCAGCTTATAAATGAAACCTTGCAGAAGGTGGACCTTGAAAACCGTTGTCAGAGCCTCATTGAGGACCTGGAATTCCGTAAAAATATGTATGAGGAGGTAAATTTAGCCTCAAGAATTAACATTTTTAAAGGCAAGAAGACTGAGAGGTCATTTTAGAATAGGGAAATAATTTAGGTTGGGAGGTACCTCTGCAGCTTGTCTGAACTCCTGCTCAGAGCAGGGTTTACATCTGTTCTAGCATGAAGATTTCTAACTTCCTTTTTCTAGGAAAAACAATTTTAACTCTGAATTTGTGTGGTAGAATAAATTCATGTATGATGTTGTTTCATGTTAAATTCTGATCATGGTGTGCAGTGCACGTCTTTTCTTGTTAATGAAAAAGTAGGTTAGCAATTTGCCACATAATCCCATTATGAGAAATATAGTGGGGAGGGACACTCAGATGTGCTCTGGACCTGCAATGTTTTTAATTTCAAACCTTTCTAATAGGATACTTTTGAAAAATTGAAATAAAAATGGATGAATTTAGAAGCCTTCTAGAACTTTTTCTTGCCACCCTCACTTCTACCTGTGGCCCTTCAAACTTTCCAGGAGAAACCTGAGGGCAGTAAGAAACGTACTTGACTATACTGTCTTTTATTCCATGTATACTTTTTCTTGCTAGGAGTATTTTTAGCTTTGCTTTATGTTGATGGAATCCTGTTTTTTTCAGACAAAGCACAGGCAAGCACACAAGTAAATGGGGAAAGGAAAATAGGGCAACTGTTATTTCACAGTAGTTTGATTTTGTTGAAGCACAGAGATACTTCAAGAAAGGAGGGATGGATATATTTCTATAATCTAATGATGCTAAGGTATATTTGTTGAAAGTTCAGACAACTCTCAGAAAAAAATGCTTATAGTATCCTAGCTTTTATTTTAATGAGTGGTTATTGCAAAATAAGACTGGGGAGACTATTTCTACTGGAAGTTTCATGTCGAAATAGTCTGATACTACAACCTGCATTGCACTCCACTCAGCAGGATAGTCTTCTGAAATTTTTTGTGCTGTATTTACTGAGTGTTACCATGTTTTTCTGGTCCTCACAGGAAATCAATGAGACAAGAAGGAAGCATGAAACTCGCCTGGTCGAGGTTGATTCTGGGCGTCAGATCGAATATGAGCACAAACTGGCCCAGGCCCTCCACGAAATCAGAGAGCAGCACGATGCACAAGTGAAGCTGTACAAAGAAGAGCTTGAAGAGACTTACCATTCCAAAGTGAGAACATGTTTTCACACAGCTGTTTGATGTACTTTGGTTTCGTTTTGCTTAATAACATAATTACTGACAGCTCAGAGGGGTTTATTAGAGAGCTGGGTTTGAAATTAGCATGCATTTGAGTGAGAGTTTGCATTTTCATATCTCACTTTGGGAGCAGGTATAATTCTCATCAAGTACAATAACAGAATGGAAGGAAGCACTGTGTGAAGGTGATCTGGGGGGAAAAGTGATTAATACTGGGATTACTGTTAATTCAAGTAAAGTTCATGCATTGTTAAGCATGATACTGAACAATGGTCAATAAGGTATCCCGTATTTTGTATAAAAATCCATTATGGGGCTTGCTGAAAAGACAGAATATACGTCCTCTGACCCTGTACGAAACATGGCCAGTACAATGCCCAGTAACTTCTGTTTTTCACTCATCTAGACAGAAAGCTGAAATCAGTTATGCTTCATCATTTCCTTCCTCTGCTGTTAAGCATTTATGTCAGCAGGCAGCCTGATGTCTCAACTGAACCTCTTTTCTGTGGCTGTACTTATTGCAGTTAGTTTTTTTTAAAAGCAAGGTGGGATGTTACAGCAGAAAAGCTCATACAAACTGAATTTATTAGCATTGGTTTTGGTCTTTTCAGCGTGCTTGTTTCCAGGCCTTCAGTCTAGCTTGGAAAAGATTATTTAAAATACAATCTAGCCAAAAATGCAGCTTCTCATTGCTTTCTTGGTCTTTCTCATCACGTATGCTTTTCTGTATTTTTGGAAACTTAAAAAAAAATTTAGATTGTTTTGCATCATCATCAAGTTCAATAAATCTATGATGCAGCTCAAGTGTGTGTGGTAGTGCTCAGCAGAAATGATGTGATTGCTTTATAAAAGTAAAACTATTCTAGATTGAAGCGATAGAATGAAGCAGTAGTGGCTTAGGGCACTGGTACTGGTACCAATTTACTTATATTGCCTGAAAGTTAATGAGTTTGCCTCTCTTTAGACAACTGGTAATTTCAGTTTAGCTTCTTCAGTTTAAGCGTATTAAATAAATTTTGGCCAGCATGAAAACTGAGCTTAGTAGTTCAATTTCAGTAATGTCTACAAGGGAAAGTTTCAGTCCTAAATATTCAGAGAAGTGGAATTCCAGGCAGGGCAATCCAACATGGTAACTGGTGCACCACATTTTAGCTCTAAAGAAAGAAAAGTTTCATTGTGTTGGAGCTGCAGAGAGGAACTCAGTGGCTTAGCATGGTGTGTGGGTTTTTTGTGATTCATACCTTCTTCTAGTGAAAGTTACTTCGAAACTGATGTCTTCACTTTGGTGCCCTGCAGCTGGAGAGTGCCAGGCTGTCCTCAGAGATGAACAGCTCTGTAGCCAACACCATCAGGGAGCAGCTGAACGAGAGCCGCATGCGCATCGACAACCTGTCCTCCCACATCACCAGCCTCCAGAAAGAGGTAACCAGCTGTCCCTCCTCAGTCCTGCTATTTCCAGCTGTTGAATTTTGTATTAAAGGGCTTTTCTTTCTGTTACAGTTGTTGAGTTTTGTATTAAAGGTCCATTTTTCCCTTAACTTGCAAGTATGTTCAGCGTCATGACCAGAGTTTGTCTTCTCTCCTGCTCTGTACTTTTTTCAAATTCCTTAATATCTCCATTTGGCAAACTTTATTTTCTTTTTTTCTGTGTAGTCTTCTGCTATAGAGCGAGTGTTTGAAACAGAGTACTGTTAACTGGCTTTTATGAAAATTTTTGTGGATAGATGGGGCAATTTCAGACAAATGTGTATTAAATGTTCTTTACACTCTGAGCAGTTTAGTAGTGACTGGACCAGCCTAGTGTAGAATTCTACAAAGCAACATTCAAGGCCAGAACTAGAATTTGCAGTCTCTTTTCATCCTAGATCCAGTTTGCATCTAGACATCTAAAAAAACCAAAACTAATGACATGATCTTGCTCAGATTAGGAATGTGAGACTGAGTAAAAACATCAAATAACTGTACTTGAGCATTTGTAGGGCAGGATGTCAAGAAGAAATTGGGTATTCCTAGGTCACAGAGGGCATGGATCACACCCAGGGAAGTATGACATAATGTATGATAAGGGATATGTCCAGTACTGGCCTATTTGTAACATTGTGAGCACTGCAGTGGGAAATCCAGAGTGAAAATGACAAGTGTTAGGAGTTGGTGCTGCAGTAAGCTTTTGTAACTCACTTGAAAATGCAACCAAACATTTAAATGTTTTTAGGAATATAAAATACTTGTACTTTTTGATCCTTTCTGTGATACATTCTGAATTTTATCCCTCCTGTATGGTAGACTCTAGTAGGACATCAAGATGCTATGTATTTCAAGTGAAAAATATAAACGTAGGGGACATTATCTCCAAATTTGCCAAATAAATTGGCAGATAGGAGTAAGAGTCTTCCTAGTTTTCCTTTTATCTAGTCAAGTTAGTCTCTGGAAAAGATCAGGTAATAATGAATGTGCATACAGTTCTACAGGAATTGGATGGGAAGTTTTGGCCACTTGGATCTTTTTTCTGCCCTTAGATTACCATCATCTTTTGGGGGTTCAGTCAACATGGTTGGTTAATTGCCTCTGTTCTGTCTTCAGGAGTGACAGCTTGGTTCAGAGGACTTGCTTCTGAAGAGGCAAAAGTGTTTGTTGCTAACTTCAGAGCAATCAACTTCAGAGCAAATCAACTTCTTTTGTTTTGACTGTAATTTTCCACCATTTTGCTGTGGTTTTGGGGTGGGGTATTTTGTAGCATTAGTGAAGTCAGCCAGTACACTTTTGTTTTCCACTTTACTGGCACTAAATTAAGCTTTATTTTCTTGGAAATCTCTTATCCCTGATGCCGATCTGTTTTGAGTTGCCAGCACAATCCTCTGAAGTACACTCCACTGTGATCTTCCACATGACAAAGAACTCCATTTATTAAATTTGTTATCTGACTCTTAACATTGACAACCAGTTACACTGGTCCCCTGTGTCAGACATGCCTTCTCTCTCTGCATCTGGAATGTGTGGTGATGTCCTAAATTTCCGTGCATGCATAGCGTTTGTAATTATGAGGCATTGGTTCCTTGTGTCTGCCCCTTAATTAAAAAAAAAAAAAAATTAAATCTCAAAGGACTATGAAACAGCATGCTTATGGAAAGTAAACTCTAAAGCTGCCATCATTTTAGGGTTACTTTGATAAGCATTCCAGTCTGGGTGTACAATTTTAAGATCTGATGGCTTGATGGAATTTTTTAAGCAGGAGACACATCCAATTTCTTCAAGGAATGCTTATCACCACACTCTGATCAAGCCTTGGAGGCTTTAAGGACAGGCAGGCTAGTTTTCACTGTCAACAATTCGTATTCCTTAAGGGGAGCTGCCTCCCAGAATTCAGGATTAGCAGCACTAAGCCAAAGCACAAAGCAGGCCTCTGGAAACTACAGAGCACTAAAACACCTCCAGGAGTGATGACTCCTCAACTGACTTCCCTGCACAGCCCATTCCAATATCTAGCCATCCTTTCAGTGAAGAAATTTGTCCTGATGTCCAGCCTAAGCCTCCCCTGGTGTAGTTTAAGACTGTGTTCTTGTGTCCTTTCTGGCATATGTTAAACAGTTAAACTCTTAAACTCAGTTTTTATTTTTGAGTAAGTTCAAGTACAGGAGCATATTTTCACACCACAGAAAAACGGAGCAAAGTAGGTTTTTTTCCAAGGATGTTGCAAGTTTCACTGGAATTTGAAGTTTTTGTGGCTGTAGTAGGTGAGGTGGAGAGCAGAGTTGAATACGGGTGAGTTTGAACTCAGGATGAAGGGAGAACGTAATTCTGTGTTTTGAATTCCACCTTGCCTGAGCTGCAGAGCACATGAAGGCTTGGGTGTCCTTTCCTTTGCACCATCACTGATGTTTTCAATGCTTTTTCTCTAGTCTAGAACATGGCAAGACAGAGCACAGGAGCTGGAGAGCAGCTTGACCCAGGAGCAGGAAAGCTGCCGCAAAACACTGGCAGAGAAGGAGAAGGAAATTGCAGAGATAAGAAATCAGATGCAGAAGCAGCTGACTGACTATGAGCAACTCCTGGATGTTAAACTGGCACTTGACATGGAGATCAATGCATACCGGAAATTGCTGGAGGGTGAAGAGGAGAGGTAAGAAAGGACATGGCAACAAGGTGGTGTCTCTGTTATCTCTGTGCTTTTCTTGTCTCTTTCTCTGTTTAAAAGCAGTTTTTAGCGGTGCCTGGCTGCTTTCCAAGGCACTGGTTTTTGCCCTCTCCTGTCTGACATAATTCTAAGTCTCCATGAGACCAAGCACACTGATTATCAGACCAGCTCTCAAGGCAGCAAATACCTTCCTTTTTTTTGTTAAGATCCAGCACAGAAGTAATGAATTGTTTGTATGCCTGTTTGCTGCTGTGATTAATATTCTTCTTCGAATTTAATTGCAGGGTTAATTAATTGTTACCCAAATTTCTTTAAGTATAGAACAATTTTAATAAAGTCATAGCCAGTATGATTGCCCAGCTCATCAGCCAGCTGCATTTTCCACATCAGTGTTCTTCCAATATGAGAATTTTCACCTCTGTCACAACTGTCATTTAAAGCAGTTTGATTATTCACTGTATTCTAAGCTGCTCACTGCTGATTCCTCTCAACTGTGGGGATGAAACAGCCAAAGCTTTTATGCCACTGTGTTTTGCATTAATTTCCTACAGTGGCTTAAGTCTCCCAAGTTTTTGTTTCTTTGTCTTTATCAAATGCACAGAAATGCTTTTATACTCATAATGTTGTAGTCCATCAGTGTTCTGTGCTCCAGGAATATAAATCAGCTGTTTGATGTTTTATTCACCTCTTAAGTACTTATGACTTCACTTCTTTGTGTAACAGGCTTTGTTTACACTGTGTTGCTGCATTAATCTATAGGAAGGAAATGGAAAAGAGATTTTTTTTAAGAAAAAAGATGGGAAAAGTAAAACCAAGTCGTGGAATCATTAAGGCAGGAAAAGATTTGAGTCCAGCTGTGCCAGTCCCACGCTGCCATGGTCAGCACTAAACTGTGTCCCCAAGGGCCACATCCACGAGTGTTGCCAACAATTCCAGGGATGGTGATTCTACCACTTTGCTGTGCAATGCCTGACTGCCTTTTCAGTGAAGAAATTCCTCCTGATACCCAGTGTTCACCATCCCTGGGCCCAGCTTGAGCTGTTTCCTCTCACTGTCCTGCATTCCCTGCAAGCAGAGCGTGACCTGCAACTCACTTCATCCTCCTGCCAGGGATTTGTGGAGAGCAAGGAGGTCCCTCCCTGAGCCTCCTTTTCTCTGATGCGATGTGTGTGTTTTCTCCCCTTCCCATGCCAGGCTGAAGCTGTCCCCCAGCCCCTCCTCCCGGGTGACTGTCTCGCGTGCCTCGTCCAGCCGCAGCGTCCGCATGGCTGGCGGCAAGAGGAAGAGGATCGATGTGGAGGAGTCCGAAGCCAGCAGCAGTGTGACCATTTCTCACTCTGCCTCTGCCACGGGGAACGTGTCCATTGAGGAGATAGACGTGGATGGGAAGTTCATCCGCTTGAAGAACACCTCTGAGCAGGTTTGGAAGTGCCCACGCATGTCATGAGTTGAGGGTCAAGGCCGTCCTCTCAGTGCTCTGTCAGTTCCCGGCCTTTGCATTGGCTCCGGATCATGTGGCGTTAAGGAAGTGGTGTGTCTCAAAGAAAGCTTTCACACACTGTTCTGGATTGATTGTGACATTTTCCCAACGATTTTCAATGCTTTTGTTTTGCTGCAAGGTGGCCCATTCATTGAGTTGTTGCCTCTCGCTTCTGCGTTCTGCCTTGCAAGTAATACACCTGTAAAATTTTACAGATTATGTTGTTCCTGATAAAAAATACTGCAGACACCAGGCTGCTTTAAAAGCCTTTCCAGTACTTTCTCTGCCTTAAAAAGGCCCAAAAGAAATATATACAGATACAGAATAAAATTATAGATGAAATTAACTGCCAATTTCCCTTGTATCTGCATATAGCTTTTCTTCTTCTTTGACTGCTCCCACAATTTTATGAGCCCTCAGTTCCCATGTCAAAGCCACTTTTATAGTGGCTATTGAGATTGATTGTGTGAATAGGTTGGAATTTACATTGGGAGAGTACACTTACCTACGCAAATGAAGAACACTTTCATAAAATGTAATCACAGCTTTTCCTTATGTTGCCCTCAAAACGATGCTGTTACATACAGTACATTTCCTTCCTTTATCTTCAATGAAAGGCAGCTCCTCGTGATGATTTAGGCAACAAAGGCTGGCCTGGTTCCAAGAATCCAGTCCCCCTAATCAGTGAGGATATGGACAGGCTTCTCCAGACAGTGATAATGTGTGTTGTAATTACCACACCTTGGGTGTAATGGTTTAATTTAGTGAATTCAACTTGGTCCAGACACTTCAGTGTGTAGTTGACTCAATTTAGCCAGGTCAAAGACTATTTCTAGTGAGGCAGAACCTGTCTTTTTTTTTCTTTTTTGAGGGTTTTTTCTTTTTGAGCATCCCTGCTGCACATGCACTTCTTGTCCATGTACATTTCCCCCCAGCCTTTTATTTGATTTGCCTACACATCCATTGTTTTATAAGCAAGGAGAGGCATCAGTTTTGTTCCCAGTAACCATAGGTGGTCCATTTTTTAGCACTTTTCTAGAGGGTCTAGATTTGAGTAACTCACTGTAGTACAGTGTAATAAACTGTACCTGCTGAATATTCACAAGTGTTTCAACAGTTTATATAAGAAGATTAAAAAAATTTATGAAATCTCTATGGTATGTTTCGGTGCAATGACAAACTGAGTGTCAGCATCGTTTGAAATATATAAGATTGTTTAATTTAGATAATTTTAACTGGCACTGGCAACTGTTGAATGATCAGAAGCTGTGGTGGTGGGAGAGTTTAAAAAACGTTTACTCTTGTTTTGAATTTAAAAGATACCTACTCGTGTTTTCAAGCAGTCATTTTGTAAAGGTGACTTGTTAATGATTATTTAATGCTTTTCAAATAGTTAATAGCAAAAGATATAATATAGGGTGTACGTGGTGGCAGGTGTGCATATGTAAAAATATTTCAAGAATGCTAACAGCAATATTTTGTTTTCTAGGAAGCTTGCTTGCCATTTTGTGCTTCAAAAATCTAAATATTTGTAAGGGGATTTTAATATTTAATACTTATTACTACTGTGTTTTTCTCTGGACCAAGTGATAACAAAACTGATGCAAATCATAAACATTAGTTAACATCAGAATTCAAAAGCAGGATGTGTTAAGCTTTAACTTCAAATGAGAGGTAAGATAAATTTACCTAAAATTATTCTAATCCCCTGCTGAAGATCAAGTGATAATAAACCCTTTCACTGAAAGTTTTGTGTGTGTCACAATCTTGACGATAAAACACACTACATGCATGCAATGCTAGTGGAAATATTTTTTTTTCCTCTCCGTTTTCTTAGGATCAGCCTATGGGAGGTTGGGAGATGATCCGAAAAATAGGAGACACTTCTGCAAGTTACAGATATACCTCAAGATATGTACTAAAGGCAGGCCAGACTGTTACAGTAAGTTGTCAAGTTTCAGCTGCTCACTTGAAATGGACTACAAGCCAGCTTCTGTGGGTCAAAAAGACAATTTTTTAGTTTTGTCCTTCTTATGTACATGTTCAGGGAATAATCATCTGTGTTTGTGCTAGGCATTCATTGTGTCAATTGCTGGGACCATTAATACAGAGATGTTTTTCAGAACTTCACTTTCTGTATGAAGTAGTAATTTTCACCATGTACAGTTGAAAATTACACCTCATATTACATTATATTATATATTCTAAAGTCCCTGCATTAAAAACACGTGTGTTTTATTGTACAAAACTTTGGAAGATACTTGGTTTTCTTCACTGGCAGAGATTCACAGTGTCACTTAAATGAAATACATTAACTGAATCAATAATTTGGAACTGTGGTAAGACTGGCAAAAAATATTCCTATGTGACTTCTGTCATCAGATCTGGGCTGCAAATGCTGGAGTAACTGCGAGCCCTCCCACTGACCTGATCTGGAAGAACCAGAATTCCTGGGGCACCGGTGAAGATGTGAAAGTTGTGCTGAAAAATTCTCAGGGAGAGGTAAAGCCCCTCAGATCCGTGTGAGCTTTTGTTGCGGTGGCATTTCCTACAAAGATGCAGGTTAGGGTTTCACACAGGAATGCACTGCAGCATTTGGTAGTTTTCTCCTTTTGTAGAACTAGCTGCTGTTTAGAAATGCTTCTGCAGAAGCCTGTGATTTTTTACTTAATAAATAATAATAAAATTACTTGTTCAGACACTTCCTTCATGGCAGGAGCTGGGCAGTGCCTTAGAAAACACTTTGAAAAGAAAGTTTTGGTAAACTCTTCAGTGATTTGTCTTCTAAATCAGTTTTTCTTAAGCCTGGGGGCTAATGAGGAGTGGGTAATCCCACTGTGAAATCCATGTCAAGCAATGAGGTGTTAGTTCAGGTAAGGTGTGGTTGTAAAACTTGGGGTGAGACAGTTACTGTGAAATACTGCGACTCAAAGAAAATATTTAAATATATATCTGAAAAAAGCAGATTTTCGAAGGACCTGATGAGTGTCTTGTCAGAAACACTCCTTTTAATCACTAAGAGATTTAGATCTAAACTGTTTATGCTCAGGAATACCTGAAAACTATGCAAACAAAATTAATAAAGGTAGTTTCCCCAGCAGCTAGAGCTTTCAATTTTCAGTCTTAAGCAGGTGAGCAATAAGAAATTTTTTTTTTAAGAGTTCAAGTCTTAAAAATGCCTTGCAGGAGGTTGCTCAGAGAAGCACTGTGTTCAAAACAACAGCACGTAAAGGGGAAGATGAGGAAGTTGAGGAAGAAGCAGCTGAAGCTCTGGATGAGGAAGACATTTACCGTCAGCAGGTATTTTCTTCTAGAGTTAACAAGGTTATTTGCATTGAAAAAATGGAGATGTAAGTCATGAATTCTAAAAAAAAAAAATGAAAAAATCAAGTGTGGATTTTTTTTTTTTTTAACCAGTAATTAATGAAAGCATGAAGCTCTTATTGAAACCAGTGTAAAAATATTGCCTAATATATCTCCTTGCAGAGAAGTATACTTTTTTCAAAGTTTAAATATATGGAGATTTTTTTTCTTTAAACTCTTTTCCTGGTAAGATTCCCCCCACCCCATGCCAATTGTTTGTTTGGCTTAAGTAGATAAATTTACTGGTAGTTTTTAGAATTTAAATCTCTCTTTATATATGATAGAGAAAAATCATGTTAGTGTCTTCTGTTCACATATTTTCTGTGATAGAGAAAATTTGAGATTTGAAAATTCTTTGAGAGAAGTGTCCCTGGCATGCTGAAAAAACGAAGTTCTGAAGAGCAAAACAGAAAGGACTATACTGGAAATCAGAGACATTAGATTTATTATATAAAACCTCTCAAAGTTCTTCTATATGCTCCCTGATTCAAATATGGCAATTATTTGTATTTTTATGATATCTGTCCTCTATTACTCCTTAATAGGAAAGGACATGTAACATTCTTTTAATTCCAGGGTAAAACAGGTGTTACAGCTTTGCTGACTTCTTTTGTACCACGCTAGGCCAATAATTTCATATTTAGGAAGTATTTATTTATTTATTTATTTGATATGTATTAAATATGTAGTTAATGTATATTTAGCATATAATTCATATAAAATTAATATATACTTATTAAAAAGTATATATTAAAAGCACACTAGATTCTTCTGAGTAGGAAAACATTTTGCTGCTGGGTAGTTGGTTTTTTCAGGGTGTTTGGTTTTTTGTGTGTAGTTTTTTGTGTTTATTTTAAATGGTTTTCCCTGTTCACAACAGGCAGAGCAAAGGGCATCCACCAGAAGCTGTGTGGTCATGTGAAATTCCAGCCACTCCAGGCTCCTCCAGCCGTGGTAATCCCTGCCTGCAGAACAGAGCCTTCTGAGAAGCACAATGTTATTTTCCTGTCTGTGAATTTTTAAAGCTGCAAGTCTGATGGCCTTAAATTTCCTTTGCCACTGAAAAAAAAAAAAAGGAAGGTTTGTCACAAGCATATCGACTTCCTCGCAGCATGTGAGCTGGTGGCTCCTGACAAAGAGAATTGATGCTCTTGTCTCTCTCTCAGATTTATATGCCAGTCTCTCTTCATTGAAACGTTGCTGGAGTAGGAATATTCCAGTGTGTTTTGGGGATCGATTTTTTTTAGAGTATACCACTTTAGTCTAGTTGCTATGACCTCTTTGTATTTTAGGTGCTGTTGGGGATTGGTTTAGAGTTCTTAATTCTGGAAGAGGATTCATGTTACATCTTGTAGTTGTGTTGTTAAGATAGTGTTACCAGCTTAAATTTTTTTATGTGGTTTTTTCTAACAGATTAGAAAGCTGTTTTAATATGGATTGCCTTACTTGTTTACAATTTCTAGTAACAAAACAAAGTCTCTAGAGGTCTAGTCTACATTTGTATGGGGAACAGTTGTAATTTTGCCAATGTTGAAAGTTTTTCTGTCCTTTTCACATTATTCTGATGTCAGAAAAACATTTTAATAAAGTATCTCTACATTACAGAGTAAAGTTTTTGGAATTTGTTTCTTCCTAGAACTGAGATAAAAGTTGAATGAGTGTTGAATCCTTGAAATTGATGGGCTTTGAAGCTGAAGAAACATCCATTAAATGGAACAGTGGCATTTGAGATGCAAAGATTCCTTCTGAAAAATTAATATTGCTTCACATTTGGAAAATTAATTCTTTAAAGCTTTATTCACGCTCTGTTGCATTTGTGCTCCTCTTTGCTCATGGTTCTGTTCTTACTGGACTGGCTTTTACTGCATCATGCAAGTACTTGGCTGAGCAGTTTGAGCAAGCACTGTAACAAGGCAAAATTTACAAGTGCTGTAGTGCTTTGATACAGCCTGAATGTACTGTTTTAAATGCATGGCCAGAATTTTGGACGTTGATTGAATTTTTCATTCTTTTAAATTGACTGAACTTTTTTTTTTCATGGCAGAATTAAGACTTCTTTGCATGTCTTTCATCTTGGATGAGCTGTCTTCTGATGACCAATGTGTTGGCATTTCAACCATGTACCAGCAGAAGGTAGAAAGGGGGGGCGGGGGGACACACACGGTTGATGGACAGTTCTTAAGTTATAGTAGGAACCTTCCTGCATGATCAAGTTTTTGGTTATTGCTTTTGTAGAGCCTGTTCTTCGATGACAATGGGAGAAATACAAATTTTAGCATAATTTTTCTTTCTTTCTTTGCTGTCATAGGAATTCCTATAAATTATCAGAAGGCAGCACTGGGAAACACAACTGAAACTTCCTGCCACAAGGTGGAGGTCTTGTTTTACTCGTCTTTTTTTAATACTTGTACAGCAACAACCCAACATTTCCTGCACTTACCTGCAAGTTCCATAACTTGATTATCATTGGTACTGGCATTAGATACAAATTGCATCCCCTGCAGGTGAAACTCTTTAGTAATTTAGTGTTTGTTGCTGGATAAACACTTTAGCAGAAATGTTTCTGCTCAAATACACTCATTCCTGTGAAAGACAGATTAGGAATTAGGAAACAAATGGTTTGACCTGTGCAGCAAACATGTGAACTGCATTCTTTTTTTACAGCATTCATTATAAAAACCCCAGTGTAGTCAAAACTGGTGCAAATTAGTTCATGGTGTTGTTGACAGCAGTTTTGTGCTGGAAATTGTTTTTTGCTTTGGATTTCCTTGTCCATAATTTACATACATACATCACATTGTCCAAGCAGACAGCAAAATATGGACAGAGAAATAAACTGTAAATTCTGTTCAACAGATGCTAATTATTAATTTTCTTCTATAAATTTATGCAGTTTTAAATGCTGGACTTAATTTAATTTTTTTTCCCTGACAATTTGTCTTATCAGTGTATCATTTTGATACTAACTTGGAGGGTTCTGGATTGGAAAGGATGTTTTTTCTGTAAAATACTTTCATATTCATACTGCACAGTAAGTAGTATCTGTACTTCAGGTTTAGAAAATGGTGCTGCTTTTACAGAAACAGCCATGTGATAACTATGAAGGATTTTTCTCTAGGCAAAGAAATCAAGTAGTAGATGGAGAATAAAAGCTCTTAAAGCCCCCTGTCCTGAGGACAACTGGTAATAATTGGTGATTTTTAGAAAGGGATTGGAGGCTGTGTGTGATGGATGTGAATGCTTATTTAGCCTTTCCTGGTATATGATGATTGACATCAAGGAAATTCTGGGACACTTAATTATTTATAATGCTCAAAGAGCTCCATCACCAGATTATGGCAGAAGTTAGCTGTTTTTTCTCAGGTTTTGCTTGGTGTGCATTTATTGCTCAGAGCCTTTTGCTAATCACCTGGTTTCTCTTTAGTGGGTTTTCGTAAGTTCAGGATTTCTCTGTGATAAAAACACAGTGTGACTAACCCCAAAGAAGAGCTGCATTTGGGGCATCAATTAAGGAAGGCACATTTCAGCTAAAGCTGATTGATTGATAGAATTTTCCTACAATGAAAAATTAACTCTTAGGTGTGAGTTTTCACAGCTGTTCTGCACTTTCAGAACAAAAAATATTATTATTGGCAAGCAAGTCTTAACTTTCTGCATAATAATAGAAACCATGGAATTAAACTGTGACATTGTTTTCCCCTGTAACTGCAGTATCTTGTTTTTGAGGGTGGTGTGTTTTGTTGTTGCTCCTAAGGGCATGTTGTACATAGAATAGCAACATTTATTCTCTATTTTGACAAGTTTTATTGGGAGAGTATTTGGTACACTTAGAAAAAAGAAAACTTCTAGTTCTGTAACCTTTCAATGCCAAAGGGAGGACAAGTGTTTTGTAGCCTTGCCACAAGCAGGTGTGGAGGAGAGGCTGTCAGCAAAAGATCTTAAGACCTGAAAGCAGGTGAAGGACTGAAAGATGAGACCCTTGGTTTTTGAAAAAGCTGCCTTATGTGGAAATGCATGTGAAACTAATTTTGAAATGTGGAATAGAAACAGTGGATTAGGGAGGTGTCATCATCAGCACATATTGTGTTGGGACGAGCTCTGGTTTTTATTTGTCTTTATTGATCTGGAGTATTCCCTCAGTAAATTTGCAGATAACACTAAACTGGAATGTGGATCTGCTGGAGGGCAGGAGGGCTCTGCAGAGGAGTCTGCACAGGCTGGATCCATGGGATGAGGCCATTGGGATGAGGTACAACCAGGGGAAGTGCTGGGTCCTGCCCTTGGGTCACTACAACCCCCTGCAGTGCCAGGCATGATTTAAACTGGATATTAGGAAAAGTTTCTTCACTGAAGGAGTGGAATGGACTGCCTAGGGAAGTAGTGGAATTATCATCCCTCGGAATGTTCAAAAACCCCATAGATGTGGCACCTGGGGACATTTGTGGTCAGCGTGGTGCTGGGTCAGTGGTTGGACTCAATGCATCATCTTTTCCAACTTTTAAAATTGTGTGATTCTATGAGTTTGCATTGTAGTTTTCAAAGATACTTTTGAATACCCAATAATTGGCAGTAAAGAGGCAGGGCTCAGTTCTGCTTGCAAGGAAAATGCTTCTTTAATTAACCAGTTCTGTGTTAAATGAAGTGCCCTCTCACAAAAAGTAACAAGTAAAGACATTTAATTATTAACAGGTTTGGTTTTTTGGGTTTTTTTTTTTTTTTCAAAGGGAGAACCTTAGCTCTTAGCTTAGTGCCTGAGTCTGTCCCAGTATCTGTTCTCATACCTCTCTCTGGTGGTATCCATTGCATCAAAGGCCAGTTGCGTATATTGGCTCTGGGTCCCTTTATGCAGAGTTGTCACTTTGCCCTCTGTGACTTTAAGCTAGTTTAAATAAATAAAATATAATGACATTTTGAGGTTGAGTCTGGCTGAACTGTTCAGTTGAGTAATTAAAAAAAAAAAAATCCCAAACAACACCAAAATCTCAAGTGTCTTTAACAGCTGCTTCTGCTGTGACTTCCTTGCAGCTGAACAGAAAGCCAGGGTATTTCTAAGTCTTTATGTAATGTGATAGGCAAGTCCTGCAGGGAAAAGACTACATAAAAAAAGTAAAACTTCCTCATTTTGCGTTACACTCATCACACTGAATCAGAACAGGCTACTTTTGTCATTTGCAACCTTAAAATACTTGCTCAAATATTGTTGAATACTGTTCCTTCTATGTAACTTCTTATCTGGAAAAGGAATGTAGGTGACAAGGTCAGCTGCATGAAAAGAAAGCATAAAGTTGCTAAGAGGTAAGTTGAGTGACACTTAAAAAAATAAAAAGGTGGTCACTCATCCTTTCATTAATTATGTTCTTCTATTAATTTTGTTTTTTAAGGAGAGCATAACAAAAGTGTCATTGTATTGCCAGGAGCTTTGCTGGCTGTGGCTTCTGCTGTAGTTAATTTTGTCTTTCACTTCTATTCAAACAGAAATGGGTGTTGCTGCTGTTGTAGAATATTTGCTGTGATGATCCAGGTTTGTATGGAAATTTGGGCTTGGTGTGGCATCTACAACATCATCTTGTGGAAGAAAAATCAACTCCCATCTGGAAGATCCTTCTGTCTGTAAATCTTTAGGGCAGAAGTGGGATCAAGAACTAGTATCTCTCACCTCCCCATTCTTGTGTTTTAGGAAAAACAAATACAAGTATGCTTTTTTTTCATGGGTTTAATGCAGTGGTAAGCACCTGGCTGGATTTTTCCTGCCACTTTTTTTTCTTCAAGAAAATCCATGGAATACTACTGCTGGTGACTTCACCACAGAGTTTTCTGTGCTGCTGCATCAAGCACAGAAACTGGGTTAGTCATATACGTGCTAAACTGGATCATTCTTTTTCTCTCTGCTTCAATTTGCCTTCTTCAGGTAAGTAAAGATGTCTTTACACAAAAAAAGAAAACAAAACAACAAAAAAAAACCAAACAAAAAACCACCAAAAAGAACAAAAAGAAAACCACATTGAAGGAGCACAGATGAGCTGGGCCAAGCTGCTGTGCTGATCTCTGTGCATAGACCCTGCAGCTTCACTTGAGTAACTGTTTCCCTGAATGTTTTGCCACTTAATTCCATATCACCCTAATTTTTGGTTTCATGAGGCAAAGCCAACAATCTCACTCACTAACAATTCTTTCAAAGAATTCAAGTGCAGTAATAAAGTTCTGAAGAAAACTTACCTAAAGTATGTGTGTAGGCATTAAAACACTGACAGCATCCTGACCCAGCTAGATTTGCTTTATTTCTTTGCCCCTGGCCAGCAGATTTTTTTTTTTTAATCTGGAATTCTGCTTAAGTGCATGGTCAGTCTTCATTCCAAATAGTTATTAACCTTTGGGAAGAGGTATAAAAAATAAAGATAAATAAAGCACTACAGGTTTTAGGCTATCAGAGATTGTGACGTCCTTATCTTCAGAGCCTTCAATAGTTTTCTCTGGAAGAGAAGTAGTTGCTCATAGGCAAACATGAGCAACCCCAGCCTTGTCAGACTAATGAGTACAGATCTGCAGGTCCATGATTTTCCTACACACCTTGGCTTGTTGTGTAAGTACCTTTCTGTTGAAATGAGGCTGTTATTGCTATATATCCCCATGATTCTCCTATCCCCATGACTGATAGTTACAAAGAACATTGTCAAATTAACACACTTACAGCTAGACTGGTCCACAGACAGAAAGAAATTTAACAGATTTGGCTTTGTGTACTAAACTTCCCCCCCCTCCCAGAACACACAAAACATAAAATAACTTGTCTGATCGTAAATACCCATAATACCTTGAACTTTATGAATAACAAATTATTAGCCTTTTGCTATGTCTTCCTTCAGATTTTCAGGTCCTGCAGCATTTGGAAAACAAAGCACATGGTATTGCCATTCATGCACAATTCTAAGAAATTCAGAGGGGCTCTGGATTGATTTCTAATTCTAGCAGCATTTGGTAAAGAGATTTTGTGTAGTTATTTAAAATAAGTCTATCTACATCAGTGTGTCTCTTCTGGGAGTGAAGAACTGTGAATGAATTTGGCATAAAACCAAGGGGAAGCAGATAAAGTCACTCAGGAATAAAGTGAATAAAGTCTGATCTTTACACTCCAAATTCAATTTGGTCACAATAGAAGACTGTGTATTAAATATTTTTAAATTTTTTTTCTTAGTGCTACCTTGAGAGGTGAGGGTTTGCACACATTGCCAAATCCTACCTGTCAAGATGGAGTTTCTGCTGCTTTAAAATGCTGTTCATCATGCAAGAAGAGTCCCTGCTTCCTAAAACTTATCTGATGATCTCATTCATTATGTATGCAGAGCTTTCCCTATAAAAAAGTAAGCTTCTGTTAAATTCAGCCTGGTGTAAATGCAGCATAGATTGACTAAGTTTGAATTCACACCAGCAGAATGTGCACTTCACAGAAGAATGTGGTGCTTCATGGAAAAGTTTTTTTGGTTTTTTTTTTTTTTTTCTGAGTGCTATGTACTATAATACTTTTGGTAGGAAGAATATTGCAATTTGTCTAATTTTTCTCATGTGCATGCTAGATTCATAACTAAAGAATCTTCCTGTCAGACCTTCCCTGCCGAATAGGAAATGGGTAATACAATTTTCTAATCACTTTGTCGTATTTAAATAATGTGCCAATTTGTAGAGCTCATAACACACACATTTTAATAAACAAAACGTTGCTATAATGAACCTGCAGATGATGAGGAAATGCCATTGCTGTGCTTTAGGAAGCAGAAATAAATATTGATTACTGTCCAGCTGCCTAAAGAAACAGTACTGTAGAAACAAGAAATCATAAAAACAAAGCACTTTTTAAACCTGTTTGGCATTGTTAATTACCATAGCTTAGTACTTTAAACAATAAAAAAAGTTTGCATCACACGATGATGCAACAATTAACATGTCTGCAGAATCCATAGGGTCCCTGCTCACTAAACACTTTTGGCAGCTTAGCAAATGCCACAAATGACTGCAGCATCCATTACTTGAATTCTGACTGTGATTTATCCCTCTGCAGTCAGTCTGTAAATTCAAATTGCACATTCCTGGGTGCTGGACGCTGCCCGACCCCCCAACGAGTCTGAGAAACAAACCATCTTCAGCATAGAGCTCCACCCCAAATCACACGATTGTTTCCTTGGAGCTCCTTTTGAGGGGCTGCAGGCCCAGCAGGGACTGCTGGGTGGAGGGGACATTGGCAGATTTTGGGATGAGCAGCATCACCCGCTGATTGTTCCGACGCCACTCGTGGTACAGCCGGCAGTGGTACCTGAAAGACACCTGGGGACAGAGGGACATGAGCTGCCTTCAGTCACTGCGACCCTGCAAGGAGTCATCTGGGGCTCCAATTGCTTTCCAATGGGCCAAAATGGGTGAAAACTGGTGAAAAGAGAGACCCACCGTGCCCCAAGGTGTCACAGCAGAGAAGAAAAGAAACCTGTGCCTATTTTACCTTTCATTCCCCTTTTTCACAGCCTGAAAAATCAGACATCCTGCCTCTGCCTTTCACAAGAGCTGTTGGCACACATGGAATAAGAATTTGGGATATCCTGTCTTGCTTCAGGTTGCTAAACTGACAAACTGTAATTGTTTGCAGGCAGATGAACACAGGGTTGCGTGTTCAACCTTCTAATACTTTACTGCTGAATGCCCAGCTGGGCGTGCACAGAGGCAATGAGCTGACAATGTGTGTGTTCAGTTTAGATTGTCTCTGGAAATTTGTTGTTATCATGTAATTTCAACCCTATTGTGGAAGAGAAATGTGTGACTGCTGTGAAGATGCAAGATAGCTTGGCCCCATAATTTTAAAAAATAGTTTACAATTTGTCTAAGTGGCAGCCAAGCATTGTGGGAGTTGTAGCTGTGTAAGAGGATGTATATGTGCAGTTAAAAAAACCAACAAAAACTAACAAAAACCTGTAAATTTTGAGAGAAATGTGCCAAGTGATGATTGTTTTGGGCTGTGGGCAGGAGTTGACCCATGCACTGTATCCTTTCCTTACTGCAAAAAAGGTGCCTTTAAGTAAAGAAGTGTACTTTTCAATGATTCCCTACAAGGGCTAAAAAAAAAAAAAAAATTCTTTTTTATAATTAGCTCTTTTTAAAGCTGTCTGAGGGAAACCTACAAAGGTTTGGTTTATTAAGCAGTTTTGCAAAGACCGCTCTTCAGATTTACTCCCCCAACTTTCAACTTCCTCTCCTCCCCTGTAAAGAAAGCATCCTGCATCTTCTATTTCTGTGGAGCAGTGTGTATGAAGGGATATGAGAAATCTCTTCTCAGAAGACACTGCAGAAGCAGCAGAAATTATTTGGAGTAGTGAAGAGGGTAAAAACACCCCAACATGTGTAAAGGCAGATGCCCAGTGACAGCTTCGGGAAAGTGAGATGGAGTTCAGGTTGGGTTTTCAAGCAGCAGAACATGAGGTTCTTTGAGTAACAGAGGCATTGTTAAACCAGGTACCTATGTTACACAAGAGAAAGCAAGTGTAGCTCTGAATTCTTTGTTGAAGTATCAATCCCCTTTTGTTGTCTGCAGCTTTCTTCTTGGGAGGACCAGGTATGTCTTTTGGTTTGTGTTAAAAATACAGAGTAAAAGGCAAGAGGGGTTTATTGATAAAAATATCATCCCTCCTGTTCACTGCTCACTGGGAGAACTGGTGTGTAAATAATCTGTATGCCAGCTTTTGCCTCCAGAGAAGGAAAGCTGATTTACTGGAAGTAAAATGAAGTTTTAGTTCTCTTAACTTCCAAGGACCTAAAGGAATATTGTATCATCTTGTGTGTAATTCACCCTCCAGTACGGAACTTATTCCTTGCACAGCCATAGATAATTAACAGGATTCTCCCACTTCCAAAATGGACAAGGCATGTGCTGCTGAAGAATTTGATGGAATTAACACTTCTGTGTGTGGGACCATTCCTTCCTGCATAACAAGGGGAGCCTGGAGCCCCCCCCAAGGCAAACCCAGACTGGGGCTTTCCTACATCACTGAAGGGAGGGTTATTGTGCTTCCCAGCTTCAAACAGTTGGTGATTCAGTCCCCTAAAGGCCTTCCTGCTTTGCCCTTCTCAGGTGAACTCAGTGCTTCCTTAGCCCATCCATCTCCTACTGCCCTAAATAACAATTCAGAGTGGAATTACAGCTGACCACAACTGAGTGGGCATCAAAGATACTGAATTTCAATTACATCAACCAAGGCACGCATTTACGTCAGGCTCACTATCACTATCATGTTCTCCAAGAGCCAATAGCACATTTCTCTGTGTGCTTTTGAAGTGGTAAAATTTATAAAGTGAATAGAAGGGATTTTTGTTTCTTATTTTACAAATGCAATACCCAGGGATAGGGACCAAAGTTGAGATGCTACAGTAGTCCTAACAAGCAAGGTTGGATAGGTCCATGTGTCATAGCTAACTAAATCCACCTGATAAAATGCCTTTTACCACTTCCAACAATTTAGGTGATGGTGACTTCTTAGGTAAATTGTTCAGCATTTTGGTTTCTAAGACAGCCATACACAAAGGAAATTGAACAATATTTGCTTGCATACCTGCCAGGCACATCTACACCCAGCAGTACAGGGAAAACAAGTGTGGCCTCACTGCTGGAATACATGGTCTGTCTCAGGAGAGTGCTGCTGCTTCACAGAAAAGCAGAAACAACAAAAAGATAAACTGCATGAGGCTGAGGCAAAACTCTCAGCTTTACCTCCAGTTGAGCAATGCCTGCATCCCTCTGTGGGTGAGAAAGGGTTCACAAATGTGTAGATGAGAAATCTTTCATAGCTTTCTTGGACATACTTGTGAGGAAGTGTGGGAGTTTTGTGTTCCACTCGCACCCCCTTTTCCTCAGGGTTCAGCATTTGTTGCTCCACCAATGCAGATTTTTAAAAGTGCTGCCACCTCAGCAACCTACACAGGTCCAAATCTGCTGGAAGGGATCTGGCCTATAGCATGGCCATACCCAGTGAGAGGCAGAGCTGTGTGCTGGCCCTGTAAGATGTGGCCATGCCAGCACCACAGGCAGGTTGGGCTTTTCCTGCCTCAGCAGCACAAGCTGGCACCGTCTGAGTGCATTGCTGTGAGTGCTCCCCCTCTGCACCCACCCTGCTCTTCCGACTCCACAAAAAGAGGTGTGAAATGTCAAACAGAGTGTTAACCTGGGATTTTCAGTGAGCTGCTACACCATGGCTTGATATACCCCTTTTGACAACTGTCCCCTGTGTTCCTCTCGTTTCTGCTGGGCCGACGGCTTGTCAGTGCACTAAGGCCAGTAAATGATCTCTGTTCAACAACTTGGCACAGCACAAGTGGCTCTCAGGATGGACTGTCATGCAAATGACTCGTGCTGGGGTGCAGGATGCAATTTTAACCTGCAGTGCAAAGGCAGCTCTGTTCTTACAGACCTGGGCATGTGCATGTACTGCTGAGGACTTCCCCAATGCCCAAGACTTTTGTATTTTAAAATTAGCGAGATGTCGTTGTAGAATAAAATCTCAATCCTGTTCACCTAAATCCTTTTTTCTTTGTGTGATGTGCCTTCACCTTTTGTACATCACATTTGAAGAAACTCCCTCCTGTAGCATCTGTCTTAAACTCCTCTGTGCTACTTCCCTGTCTCCCTCCTACTGATCCCACTGGTGTTTGGGATTTGAGAGTCCTTACCCCGAAGGAAACAGTCTTTCTGGTGTTCCACAGAACTTGAATGGTGTGGAAACAAGAGGTTTCTTGCAGGTGCAGTTTGCACTTACCAGCACAGGAGGCAAAGAGAAGCAATGCTCTGTGCAATGGTCTAGAGCACTTTGTGTGATTAACTTTCCCATTTGCTCTTTCCCTTTTTCCTGTGAGTTAAAAAAAAGCCCTGATACTTACCAGTGTCCAAAAGAGGTAAATAGTGAAGAGTGCCACAGTGAGTGCAATGAGGCCGACAGCTTCCAGCCTACTGCTAAAGTGCAGGTGGTCCACGGCTCCTCGCAGGCACAGCCAGCCGGAGACGGTCGCCAGTGGGGTGATGAACAAGAAACACACCATGTCCCCAAATAGAGTTCTCTTCTCATGCTGGGGGCCCGGGTTCCTCAGCCACTGCAAGCAGAACATAGACAAGGCAAGGGTCAGCACAGGGAGGGTGATTTACACTCAACTCAAAGCACAAACCCACTCCTTTGGGGACTGAACATGGAGCAGGCGCAGGACTTTTGGTGGCTTTTGGTGTCCCTAATGAGAGAGATGCGTCTCATGTACCTGCAGGTTTTTAATATACAGCTCTATAGCTCCTAGTATTTTTCCTGCCCTCTCTCACATTTCAGAGTAACAAGCCAACTCTTTCTAACACGTTCTTGAAATTCTGTTTCATCTCATTTTCAAGAAGACAACTTCTAACCCCGGTACCTTATTTTACACCAGATTTTGAGAGTATAAAAATATAGGGCACCTGGACCAACTCCAAGGGACAGACACCAGGGAAACTGGTCTCAAATTGGATGTACTTGCTACATATACTAACTGATTAACATTATTAAAATTGTAGAAACCCTGTATCACTTCCATGCTTACCTAAACTTTGTGCACCTGAAAAGCTTTCATTAAAGAACTGCTTTTTACCTGACCACTCTTTATATTGTTTGCAAGGTTTTCATTTGTTTTTAGGCAACACCAGAGACCTGAATTTTTCCCCCTTGCTTTCTGCTGGTGCCCGCCTCTATCTGTACATAGCATATCATTTATTCAGCTGTGTTTCACATAGTGCAGCCCCTAGCATTTCCCACTGGCTTCTCTGAGAAAATCCCTTCTTAATGTGTAAACAAGTGTGCAGAAAATGTTCTAACATTTTCCATGCTATTTTAGGATTTTTTTTTTTTTACATTCACATAACATTCTCAAAGTCATTTTTAACATGTTTTAAGCAGAGTTCAATGCACACAGGTTATTTTTATTGAGAGGATATTAATCTTGAGAAATAGAGTGCCCAAAAGTCAGCTGCTGAAGCAAAAATTAAGACTGAGCAGCTATCAAGCCCACACACCCACATTTCTATAAACAGGATTTGAGATAGCAGAGGTGAACAAGTTTCTTCAACAGTACATTGAGGCCTTTTAATTAAAAGAAACCCCAAACCTTGTCACGCAAGTCAATATTTAAACAGGAAAACTACCCAGCCCTGTAATTTTTGCCAACGTGATATGTAGGGTTTGGTCAAACCTGCTTTGTAGTATCCTTTTATAGGTTTTTGGGGCCAGCAGAACTAGATGAGACTCATGCACTCCTAAAAGCTGTGGTCCTCTTATTTCGCCAAGTGTGTAATGCATGGCAGTAGAAGTCCTGTCTCATGTACAACTCAGGAATTTAGAACAAAAAAAATACATTCAGAAACTTCTTTTTTTTTTCCCCAGGATGTAGGCTTTTAACTTGCTTGAATACTTCTGAAATGCTAAGGAACTGCAAAGTGCTTTAACAGCTATGTATAATTATGAGCAAGAAATTGTAAGGGAAGATGCCAATTAAAGAGGGAGCTTCAATCCTCTTTTTTCCCCCACTCCTTAATCAGGAAAGAGTAACCAGCTACAGTCAGCTTACCCAAACAAGCAGTTAAGCCCTCACACAGACATTTCCTCACCCCTCCACCCCATCAATATGAGGGTGATGAGCAATAGGCTGCAAGCAGAATTTTCCTCAGCAGAGCTTGTGCAAAATAAGGGGACAAACATTTACATTGGAGCATCTTTTTATTTTACTGTAGCTTTAAAGAGAATGCTAAAAAGTGAATAAAAGTCCCACACTATTTTCCTTGGAGCTTTCAATCCGTTTTCTTAAAAACACCTCCAAGGGTTTATGCACAACAGCTCCAGGTTATATCTGGTTGCTTCAGAACAGGACTGATTGCACCTTCCCCTTTTTCCATTTCCAGGAGTCCCTGCAATGTGAAACCACCTAGAAAACAAGAGGAACTGAAAGCACCTGATATTAGAAATTGTGCTTTTAAAGGTTTTAAAGACTGCAAAAAGATTTTGTGAAAAGCACTTGTTTGAAATGTGACCTGGGCATTTGTACACTTCTTCTTGACCTCAACAGGAACTGAAGGTGTTCACCACTTTCCCAGGACAGAATTCAAAATTTTGGCACCCATGCAGCTCAGGTAGTGCAAGAAATAGTTCCTAGTTCTGAGAAAGGAGAAAGAACATCAGGAATGCAAGGAAGGGAGCACACCTGTCAGGGCATGTGCTGTTATCCCCACCCTGTGACTGTCACTAGACACAGTGCTGTGCACCTGAATTAAGACAGCATTTTTCACTGTGCCATCAAACCTGATTGAAAGTTTGAGCAGATTAAAATGGTGTGGAGCTGCTTCACAGTCTGATGGCTCTCTGCTCCTTATGCCCCGTGGCACAAGAACAAAGAGTCAAACCCAAGCAATTCAAATACTAGATGAGGCTGTGACAGGCAAGAGTAGTATTAAATAATAAATAAAGCCATCACAATTCTACAATCAAACCTCAAAAAGCTGGAAGGATTTCATTAGCTAGCTCTGAAGTATAAGTCAAAAGCAAAGATTAAGCAATTTCAGTGGTTGTACAGATTTCAGTCACAGCACCTCTTTTTCTCCTGAAGTACTTCACATCTACTTCTAAATCTGCTTCTGTTTCTAGGTTTCAGTCATTTGTTTTGGGAATGGAATGGCACTGTCAAGTTACTTTCTAGCTAAAATGCTAAGTCAGCAAATCCTTTTGTGCAACTCATACCCACACAGGGATCCTAACAAAGCCCTGAGCTGATTAATTACTGTGGCAGTATGGTATGGACTACCTGCTGGTCAAGAATGAGATGTAAGGCCAGATGAAGCTGTCAGATCTGCACTGTGACACCCTGAAATCTGTCCATTAAAATGTGTCAATGTGCCCAATTATTTCTGCAGTATATCAAGACTCTCAGAGTGATAATTTCCATTTAGGGGACCGGAGAAAAAAGAAAAAAAAAAAAAGGTCATAAAAGGGGTCATGTTTGAATTAAAATGCTGGCCTGCCTAGCATTTTGTGAAGCACAAACTTAAAGTGATCAATCTTCCCTGTTCCTGATCTACAGATAACGGGCTGGAGTAACAAGACATGAAGTGACTTCAGCAATGGCAGCAAAAATTATTTCAAGAACTTTAGGCACAGCACCTGATGCAAAACCCAATCTTGGGTCGTGACTGAGACAAGTCAAGAGAGCCTTTGAGAACCCAGCACTTCAGAGAGATGGGGGTTAACATTTATCTCAACAAAGTCACTCTCAAAATGAATCTTGAGGAAGGCCAGAAGGGAGAACTGAAGGGCGCCATCGGTGAAGTAAAAGTGGTACTTAGGGTAAGGGACAAGGTTGGCTTAAGAACAGATGGATAATAGTTGTCCCCAGATAAATTTAGGATAAGAATCAGAAAAAAATCCCCATCCTTTAGAGGATCCAGCTCTGGAGCAGCCTCCCAAGAAGAGAAGCTTAGCCTAAAACCCTTAAAAGTTGACAGAGTTTTGAGAAGGAACTTGCTAACATCCTGAAAAAGATTTTTGATGCACTGCATTTGACTTGACAAAACACTGTGAACACACCTGGGGCTCCTCCAATCCACAAACGTAATACACACAGAAAGACTTGCTTCAGTCACTTCACAAAGCAGAGTTGAAACTGGAGAAGGAAATCATGGGAGCATGGAGCAGCCAAGGACCAGAACACCTAGAGAGGCTCAGACTCTGAATTTATCTATCCTAACCAAAATGAGCCTCCAGCAGAGCACTACTATGAAACACTTCCACAATTCTGAGCTGCCTCACCACTATATAAGGCTTAATCCTAGAAGCACTCATCTCTACAGGTGTAACTTCAATTAGATGACTCACAAATGAACAAGTAAAGGGTGTGCATAGTGTTTTTCCTGATCAGATCCTAAGGCTACAATCTGCTTCTGCTGGAGAGCCCCTTCTGGTTCAATACATTTTCCGTGAAGAAGTGATTTTAAACATTCCTGAAGCTACACCATGAAGCTGGGGGGAGAGGACAGGAAGGAATGACCTCCCCTAAATGCATTGTCCTTTGAGCAAAAAATAGCTCATTGCACTTGAAAACTCATCAGTTCATTTTGTCATTTTCATGCTGATGGCTCAGCAGCAAGTCCTCGTGGAAGCAGGCTGTACACAAGCTGAAGTGATGGAAACTACTATGGTTTCTGGTTTCATGCCAGCAGCCACCAATGTGAGAATTTTGCCTTGGGCTTACGCACAGAAAGGCTGATATTCTTTCTTTTTTAAAAAGAAAATTTCTCTGTAATGAAGAACATTTTTTTAAGACCAGTAAGACTATTTATTGCTCTTTCTCCTCCCATTTATTGCCCATCCCCAAAAAACTGCATTTGAGCAATATTTTTTTCTGACACTGTTTTTACTTGGAATATTTCTTTTAACTTCTTTTCAGAGAAATGTTTTGAAATTTGGCTTAACTACATGTAACTCAAAAATAAAATCTCCCAGACTAGAATGATATATATTCTTGTTTTCGTTGTCATGAAAGATTTTGGGTGACTTGAAACTTTCCTGGGTTAATGTTTTGCCAAGGAAAACAAACATTTGGTGGTTACTTTTTGGCTAAAAAAAAAATAAATTATGCTTCAGTTTTTGTGTCTCCTCCTTATATCAAACATTCTATTACTGGCACAGTGTCTTTAGTCGGTGCCTTTAGGAAGGCCATGGTGACAGCTCACAGAGATGTTTCTTTGGTCTCAAAGACAGAGGCCTGTGTATTTGAGAACTGGAATCGAAATTATTTGATCTCTGTAATATTATTGTTCCAAAATCTTGGTCTTTTTGTAAATGAGTCTGCTCTTAATTAAGTTAACTCAAATTGCAAGGAATATTTTAAATGTGGATGTCTCAATGAGCCAAGGTTTCTTTTTGAAACAGCAAATATATTTTGCTATGACTGCCTGTTTCTGAAAGGGGGAAAATTACATTTTGTATTGCAAGGATGGTATATAAAAAAACTTGAATTTTTGTTTTGTTTTGTTTTGTAGAAAGGGTAAGTCACAGAACAGACAGCTCCCACCTAGGGCTGGTTCCTTAGTGTGAGGAGATCACCAGAGTCTGTTGCTGTCATACTACACCTCAATTTTCAATTTAGACCTTGGGTCATTTGCCAGCTGAAAAACAGGAGCAAGAAATTGGGCAGGGAAGGCAAGATACCAGCATGGGTCAGTAGGGACCTGCTGGCCAAAGGAAAGGGAAAGAAGCAAATAAATGCACAGGCAGTGAAAGCAAGGGCAGGTAACCTGGAAAGAGTCTGGAGATTAAATTCTCCAAGAGGTTGTGGAGGGCTGGGATCAGGAAAGCCAAGGTGAAGCTGGAACTGAACCTGGAAAGGGGGAAAGAGTAAAAGGACATTCTACAGCTTCATTAAATAGAAAAGGAAGGTCACAGAAGGAGTTTTCCCACTCCAAGCATCACTGCCAGACTGGTGGCAGGGATGGGGAGAAGCCTGAGGTACCCAAGAGTTTTTTGGTCAGCCTCTCCTCCCAGCTCTCCTGGGTGGATGGAGAGCAGGACTGGCAATGGGGGAGCAAAGGCTCTGCCACTGAAAGGAAGGATCCTGCTCAGGGCCAGCTGAGGAACATGGACATACTCAGATCTGTGGGACCTGATGGGATGGAGCCCAGAGTCCTGAGGGAACTGGCTGGTGGAGTTGCCAAGTCACTGTGCATGACACTGGAAAAATCCTGGCAGTCAGGTGACTGAAAAAGGGGAAATATTACATCTATCTTCAAAAACTGTGGAAAGGAAGACTGGGAACACCCAGCTGTTAGCCTCCTCTCTGTTCCTGGGGAAATGATGGGACAGACACTCTGGAATTTCTACTGAGGCTCATGGAGCTCAGGGAGGGAATTTGGAGCAGCCAGCATGACATCACTAGAGGCAAGTCCTACCTGACCAACCCAGTGGCCTTTTTTGATGGGGTGACAACAACAGGGGACAAGGGAAGGACTACAGATGTAATTTACCTGGATTTCTGCAAAGCCTTTGACAGGATGTCCCAGAACAGCCTTCTGTCTAAACAGAGGATTTGTTGGATGGACTGCTGGAAGTGTTCCAAGGCCAGGCTGGACAGGGCTTGGAGCAGCCTGGGATAGTGGAAGGTGTCCCTGCCCATGGCAGGAATGGCAATGGATGAGATTTAAGGTCCCTTCCAGCCCAAACCATCCTCTGATTCTGATAAACAATGCTCTACCAAGCAGCATTAATATTGTGGCTCATGGATATGGCATCCAGTTTCTGGATTAAGCATACTTAGCTTCTAAAAAAGAATTAGTAATTCTCTGGCAGTGAAAACAAATAGCAGAGCTTGCTAAATGGCACTATAGAAATCTATGGAATGTCTTGCAGATCCTATTACACAATAGTATAATTTTTAACATTAGTCACTGATGTTCTGTTTTCCTACTAACCCCTTTTAATTTAGAGATCTAGAGATGCTCATATGAGTTAAAAGATTTCAGGATGTGTCAAGAAAAAAAAAGATTTGCAGAAAAGCTGTGTTTCTTTCTATCTGTGTGTATTTGCAATGCTCTCAAGTTTTTGATGACTGTATTCCCAGTTAGGCAGACAAATACACACATTCAATAAAATCAACAAAAATCACATTTCACATTTTAAAACAAAGGCAAAGCAGATTTGCTATTGGCACTTATTTCAAGACAGTGTAAATGTCCTGATCTACAAGCTCAAATATATGGGAACCAAAGACATGATAGATAAATGATTGATAGGTCTATAAAGAAACATGCAATAAAACTTACCACTTCTATTTTTCTAGAAAATGTAAACTTTGGCTTCTATTAGTGGTAGGAAATGCTACCAGCAGGAAGGACAGAGATGACAACTGGGCAGTTTAGAATTATTTTACAGGACCATGATGTCACCAAACCCATTACCTAAAACAAAAGAAGCTGTACCTTTGAAAACTCCAGCATCTTTCCCCCATCTTGCTCATTCTTGAATCAAATCTGATTGTTCATTTCTTTCTCCTGTGAACTTTCCTCAATTTTTGCCCTTGATTGTTATAATTTAGGAGTGAGAAGTTATAGATGTGATGGTTTGAACTAGTCTGTTCACTGACAAGCAATTTGAATTTTTGTTTTTTTTATGGTGAGCAGGTAGCTCTTGTTTGCACTCTTGCTGCTGGTACTATAAGAAAGATTTGTGAATTGTAGAAAATCCTTGCTGCAAGGAAAATAAAACAGCTAATTAATTTCTCTTTACAGGAGAATGAACATTCTGGTTTGGTCTCTGGATTTCACTCCATAATGAATAAATAGATCCAACAAAATGCATCTTGGAGAGTCTATGGTTTTAAATCTGTGCTGAGGAGTTTATGACTTTTTTTTTTTTAATACTTTATTTAACTCAGACATACTTCTACTGGAAATCTACATGGCTGCTTTGTATTCTCCCTGTATGAGTTGGTCTTAGGGGCATTATTTTCACAGCCAAAGACAACTAGGTACAAAAATGTCTCTATTACCTTGTCCTTTAATCTGCCCTTTTTGGGTAAAGAAAGGAAGGAGGATGGACACACCTTAATTATCTGCTCCCAGTCCTAATATGCTGTATGGACAGCTGCAGTTCCTCCAAACTTTGATTTATGAAAGTTTTCCTGGTTGCTGACTATGCTGAGGAACCATTTATTTTCCTTGAGGCTCGAGGTATGATCCTTTTATAAACTACCTGCAGCAAATCTGGTGTCTGTTCATTACAGTAATTTAATGCTAATGACTTGCTTCACTGAACAGTGGAGAGAAAAAATAAGTACAAATAATCCCAACAGATAAAAACATCGTGACTCAAAGTCTTGCACAGGAAATAAATTCATATTTCAGTGTAAGGCTTTGGGAGGTTTTAATTTATAATGTAAGCTCATCTTAAATACTTCATGCAGAGGTGTACATTTTGGATTTATTTTACCTTACTGATATAAGCTCTATAGCCAGCAACACAGGGGAAAAAACTGAAGTTAATTTTTGCCCAATATTGCTGTGATTATCCTGACTTTATCTTTTCTCCTAGTCATGCTATTTTTCTTATGAACTTTGTATCGTAAATTAAGTCCTTCCTGTTTGTTTGCAAAAAAATAAAAGTGAAAAAAAAGGAGATACCAAATCCTGGTTGGTTTAAAACATGCAAGTAACTTACAAGTAATACAAGCCTGACTTATATGGTCATATAATACTCTTATACTTTTTTTATTTTACAGCTAGTTGTTCCCTAGCATTTTATTATTGCACATAAATATAATTGTACTGCCGCGTTTTGAACCTGCTCCTGCTCTGAGCCAAGTGGAAGCAACACAGATGCAATGTGAAAATTGAAATGAAGATGGTACATAATACTTACATAAAGCTTGACTAATCTTTATGCTGAAACACAGCAAAAGCAGCGATGTGAATAATACCACACATTCCTAATGCAGATTTTTTTTTTTCTGTGGATTGGCCGCATTAAAAAGGCAGCTTATATAAAACTGGAAGGTCCATAAAAGTCAGTAATGGAATTACTGCAGTTTGAGATTTCGCTGTGTTGGTTTTGAGGACCTTGGTTGCTTGTCACAAGAAATATCAGCTCTGTGCATATCAACCATAATATTACAAATTTATCTTTCCTTTGCCATGGGGTAAAAGAGGTGGGTTCTGACCCTGACTCCTCTAACTGAATTTTGCACTACTGTGAATGCTGAAGGAGGGTTCTAATCACCACCATAGCCCTTGATTCACATTCCCAGAGTGGAAACACAATTCTTTTGGGGAGGATAATGTGAGTTCAAAAAAAGAAATTAACCAAGAAGCATCACAAATTTATTGTTGAGAGGATGGATCTGCCTGACAGAACTGCACTACCATTGCCTGCTGCTCTGGTTGGGTTTGGGGCATCAAACAGTCAGCACATCATGCATTTCCAGGGAGAAAAGTCTCCCTCAGACAAAAATATACATCCTGTGGCAGAGACAAAGGAGAAGCACAGAGTTGTCTCTGGTCAACCTCTCCGCTTGGATGGACACAGGGAGGAAGGAATACAGCTGAACCATCAGCCACATCACTTATTTGATTTCAAGCTCACTGTTGCCGCAACCTCTCCTGCTAACAGCAGGAATAAATTCACATATGACATTTCTAGAGAAAATGAGTAAAGTGCTTCAGTTTGTTTCTGCTGAAACAGATTTCTCCCACACCCATGTCTAAGCCACTAGGAAGCAGTGATCAACCCAGTGAAGGGACAAGGAGAAAACATAATAGCATGCTGGGGTTTCTGGATTTTCTGGGGGGGTTGTATTTTATTTGTTTTTTTGTTTGTTTGTTTATTTTTGGGGGGTGGTTTTGTTTTCTTTTTGGTTTGGGTTTGGGTTTTTTTGTTGTGGGGTTTGTTTGGGGTTTTTTTGGCCCTTTGAGAAAGCGTATAATATGTTAACATGTCTGGGAATCATCAGAATTTTTTTTTTTTTTCTTTTTTTCCCATGGTGGAAGATCTCTCAGAGAAAAGATCAATATGATGACTGATTGCTTCAAGCATTTCTTCACTACCTGTCACTGACCCCTGAAAAGGATGTATTCACTTTGTGAGATAGGACCTGTTGAGGAGTTACTGGGTAGGTATTTAGAGCCTGTGCTCTATAAATCACTTTATGAGTACAATAGCCCCTCTTGAGCTACTAAAATGCATTGCTAAAACTCATCATTCACTGCCAGTGAGGAGAGGACCATTTACCCTTTCCATTATCTAGGTCAAGGGAATCTTTGGATAACTAATTACCTCACTAAATGAAGAGAACTTTGACACCCCACCCCAAACCTACACACACTGTGGTATTAAAAGCAGGCTTTTGGCTTGTCACTCATCCAAATGTTACAGCAGGGTTCTTGTGAGAAATGGTCCTACTGATAAACCTGATAAACCTGATAAACCTTCTTCCATGTCCTCACACTCTAGGTAAGTGAGGCATGAAAATGCTCTTAGGACATTTAGAAGATGAGGGAATCTGGCTACTTGCATCTGCTTTAGTCCTGCTTTGGGAATTTTCAGATTTTTGCTGCAATTATTTGTATGGGAAGGTCTTTGCATTTCAAAGCACTGAGTACTAAATAAATAGAAACTTCCAGGACAACATTATATTACACTGACAGAAATCAGGAAGTTTTATTATCTTTGTGCTTAATTTGCCCCGGCATACAGCTCATTTTAGTTACTCTTTGTCTCTGCTGCTCTCAGCTTTGAAAGTACATCTTCATTTTCCTTCTAAACTGAAAACACATTCCCTTTATAAGATCACAAAGGGTTGGGGGTTGTTGTGCAACTTTCCTGCAATTGCACCCAACTGTTGATTTCTGCACTAAAATACTGTGGGTGTAAGTAGCTGAGAAGTCAGGAAACAATGAGTAGTAAAGGTAAAAACTCTTAGCCATGTTTTACAAATGTTCTTGCTCAGGGTTTTCATTTATCCTCAGCTGAGAAACACCTGGCAGGTTTACCATTATTACTGTAAATATCATTGTTGTTGTTTCTACTACTTATTACTGCTTTTTGCAAAAAAGAAGCCTCATTTCATCAGGGAACAATCAAGCACCGACAGTGCCCTGGCCTGGGTAGGGTCAGCTTTGCTTTCAAATCCTTCCATCATCAGCAGCTCTGGCCAGCACCATGTCCAATTTGCGCAGCAAAAGCCTCACCAGGAACCATCAAGGGAGCAATTCTGAGAAGCTGGGCTCTAAAATCCAACTATGATGCCTAATTATCACTTATCTTTCTTCTCAGAGGGCAGATTTAGACTGGCATCGTTCTTGCACCAAAGACTGAGAGGAGAACCAGACAGCAACCCAGAGGCAACCAAGCACAGCTGGCCAAGACTCGCTCTGGGTCCAGGACTTGTGCTAAGTGCCATGTCATGTTCCTTCTGTGGGGGAATCCTGAGGAAGAATGATGATATCCTTAGGCTTAGATACAAAATATACATGCCTATCTTATTTAAAGAAATTTTGGTAGTATTGAACTGCTCCTCCCCTGACCCATTCCCAGAAGTCAGTTCTGTCCTCTTATTTGTGAACAGGAGAAAAACAAAATGCTGTTTTCCCCTACACATTTCTAATACTGTACCTCCTTCCACCAGTTTTGACACAGTTTATAGGAACAAGTAAGAGGCACAGACACTTTGTCCTGAGCCCAAGCTCTGCATAGAGCTGCCTGTGTCACCAACAGGTACAAAATGATTCTTCTCATTCATTTTGTCAAATGTTATTTGTATTTCACTTTTAATTCCAAAAGAGGAATTAAAACTAACTTTACTTCATCTATTTCCAAAATAAAATAAGGGAGGAAAAAGGTCATTAACAGTGTCAAGAGACTGAACTTGTATTAGTTTCTTTTCCTGATGACCAAAAACACCCTAAAACCTGGAAAACTTCATGAAGCTGCTACCTATAGTTGGCAAAACTTTAATTTTCCTTGATAAGGGAGAAACAATTGTCCAATTCACTATTGAGTCTGGCACATAGGCAAGAAGAGGCCAAAAGGCCATTCACTCACAAATGTCCAAACACACCAAACACTGACCAGGAGCAATTCCCTCTTGTGGGCTTGACATGTAAATTGGGTTTCTAAGGCTTCTAAGTTTGTTACCTTGCAAAAGCAAGAAGAAAAAAGAAATAATTCTAACCTATATTTCATATGCTGAGTCCAGACACTTGCCCCACATTCCACAGAAACTGCTATTTACCTCTCTTCCACCCTCATCCAAGGTGGCTGGCATTCCAGGAATTTGCTGCATGCTGTTTCCCAAACCTCCACTCAGGTCTGCAGTGAAGCAAACCCACAGATCCCATTCTAATAATGTGCTTTGATTTGCTCCAAAATGAGGAGTTTTGCTACTTCCCACCCTTCCCCTGAGCTCCCACCCTTGTATTGCCAAACCCCAGCGGAACCACAGAGCCATTGAGATGCCTGTATAAAAGCAGGCACGATTTTGCCAGAAAAAGCTAAGATTTCAGGGCTGTGTCCCATGTACTGACCTCCACCAGTGGCCTGGGCTTGCGCTCCACTGCAAACCTGAAGTGGCAGAGCTCACAGTAGCTGGTATTGGAGGATGACAGCCAGTGCTCCAGGCAGCTGCGGTGGATGGTCCCCAGCGTCCCTGTGCACTCACAGGGGGACAGCAGCTCCTCGTGGCTACTGCCCTCGTGGCAGATCCTACAGATGGGCCGGTCATTGAAGGGGCTACTGCAGGGCAGAGGGAGAGATAACTGCTGGTCAGTGTGGTAATAGCCTTTTTCTATGTCATGAACTAGAAATATTTGCATTTAAGAGTGCTTTGCCCTGTAATCAGTAATCCAAGCTTCTGGGCTAATGGTTTAAGGTCTTTCAGTATTCTTGCTTAAAATATCTTTTCTGTTTTGGGGGGGAAAGTGTAGAGTGAACAACATCAGACTGGCAGATGAAAGGAAGAAGACCAAGTCCTTCTGTATTTTGTATTTCCCAGCTCTCCACAAAGCAGTGATGCAGCTACCTCAGGGAGGTTGTAAATCTGCCTCAGCTGGGCAGTTCTTGTTGTGGTGATCCTCTGACTTAAATATTGTTTTCACTGGCCAACAGGAAAGGACTGCTGAAAGAGCAGCATGTTGCCCTGTAGTACCCCAAAGGCAGGACCACAACTTCAGAAAAGCACATGAAGGCAGAAAGATCCTCTCCCTGGAAAGGGTTTCCCTCTCTTTGGGACACTCCACTGGCAGTGGAGTGAAACGAAACTGAACCGAACAAATAGAATTGAAAAGAACTGTGCCAAACACATCCATGCTGTGTGGCTGCAGATGGGTATTTCTTCTGCACTGCTTTAAGATCCATGAAGTCTTTCCAGCTCACCACCAGCAAAGATAAATTTAATTTTTACCCAAGCATCAAGTCTGGATAAGGCCAAACACATCAGAACACTCTTGCTTCTAATGAGAACAAAGCCAGCCTTAAGCATGCTTCAAAGACATAGATTAACAATATATTTTACCACTAATCTGCCTCTCTAAACCAGCAGCACAAAAAGCCAGTCAATCACTCGGGCAGCAGCAGAAGCTGCAACACTGGTGCTAGAAACAGCTTGTCTGCCTGCTCAGCACACCAGCTGGGGAAGTTTTTAGGAAATGTGGTGCATTCTGCAACATGATCATTATGATGCTGGGTTTAATTACACCAGATGGAAAGGGGACTGTCCCTCCTTCTGTCCCCCACATACCTCTGCACAGCGAGGGTCCGCACGACGGATGAGAGCAGCTGCCCATCCTTGGAGGACACCTGCATGACATACTGGGGACTGCTACAGGGCAGGCTCTTCCCATCATGGGCCAGAGGGCGCGGGTACTCCGGAGGGACTCCAGGCAGGTGGTTGCAGTGGTTCGTCCTCATGATGCTGGGCAGCAGGTCCCCATCTAGGCAGGAATGAAGACAGGGAGGTGCTGTGGGGCACATCTCTCCCTATTTGACCAACACCAGGCATGAGAAGGAACATCCCTCCCCCCCCCCCCCGCCCCGCCCCGCCCCGACCCCAGATTTCTGAAGCCCGCTCAGGGGGGAAAGGGAGTTTATAACATTAGGTGTCACAAGGGAACAGTCTGCACATCCCACAAGCAGCAAGCTAGCAACCCTGCTTTCTTCTCTCTGCCAGACTCCTGAAGTCATGAGTAATAAATAGAGAGGCTAAACCTTCTGTCATTCCCTCTCCAAATATTTCAAAGGAATATACAGTCTTCACCCTGTGCACTTTCAAATTTAAAGGCTGACACTGTCCGCCAGCGGGGAAAGTTTTGTGTAAGAGGAGAAAATGGCTGATTGCCTTCAAATCCCCTTTGAAAACACTTCACTGCTGCTCAGTGTCTTCTATCACCAACCCACAGCAGAGCACAGACCTGGTAATTAATCCTGTACAGGGCTTTAGTCACACAAACCTGCTTAATCACAACCGGCATGCAGCAGTAATTTATGCCACAAGGTGAGGCAGAAATCACAGCCTGCCGGTACGTCTCGTCTCTGCTTTGCTCTTTCTCACATCACTGTGTGTTTTGCATGGTGCTTTCAACCATGGCAATTGGGAAGGAAGGCTTGTGCTGGGAACAAGGAATGTAAATTCCTGATGCCTTGGTGGGATGGATGGTCCTGGCCAGGTGTGCCTGTCGTGGAGGGTTCCACCAGGCTGAGTCCCTGCCCTCTTCCCCTTCAGGTCAGGCACTAGAAACACACACACACAGGGTGGGTTAATCCCTGTGAAAAAGCGGGGAAAAGATTCCCTAGCAGGCCTTGGGACACCTGGCTGCAATCCATGTAAATCTTGTAGGCTGCAGTGATGATATTCCCACGTTAAAATCAGGCGTTTCCCCCCCTCCCCCAAAAAGCGCTGTGCGTCATTCATCACAGCTGTATTGTGTCAACACTGCAGCAGAGAAAAATCTTTAAAAGACAAACATGAATGAAACTCTCTGAACCGGGGTGTTTCTCCAAGGGTTTAGAAGAAATCTTGTGATATGACTTTGCTGGATTTCAGCAATAGCAGCACTAAACTTCGTAAGCCCCCTGAAGGGATGTCTTTGGCAGTAAGATTTTGTATCACATGAGGATCAGTGTGGATGCTGCAACACACTAGTTTTCACATAGGGACCCATGTTCTTAGAAAGGCATCTAAAATAGGAAAATGCTTTGGCAAAGTGTTTGTTTTGCAGGATTACTTCAGCTGCTTTCAGACCAAGCACACCCCAGGGAGTGAGCTGGAAGCTGAATTTACAGGGGAGAGAGTGTTCAGGGAATAGGGAAGGGAATTGGACTCTGGGCCTTACATTTACAATGAAAATGAAGCAAATGGCTGATGTCAAAACCATTAACATATAAAAGACACAGACATTTCAAGAGAATAAAAGCCACAGACTCTCCAAGGAGACTCTGGTGTTCAGCAACATTTTAGTTTTAAAATCTATGCTGAGACTGTTTAACAAGAATGTTCAGCTGCTGAGTAGCTGCTTCATTAACCTTAAAAAGCCTAAGAAGTATCATGCTTACAGACTCAGGCTACAGAGTTATATATTTCTTTCCTGATTGCTTCACTGACCCCATTAAGTACAACAGTGGGTTTATCATTTCGTATAAAATGACCATCTAGGCCTTTATAAACACATCCATTAGTCAATTGATGAGTTTGGAGTGTTTGCTGGAGCCTCAGAAGATGTAACTAAATGCAAAGCTCTAAAGCACACAGGAAATTATCTCGTCTTAACTCAGAATGTTAATTCAAATTTCTGCTTACAGCATTGCATTGATATCCCCCTTTGGCAGAGTAGATACAGGTAATCCTTTTCTACTTTTTCAAAAGGAAGTTGAAAGTTACAACATAGTTTTTTGAATTCAGAAGAAACATTTTCACACAAAATCAATGCATGTGCCTGAAAAGTGATACAATTATAGAATTCAGTGATATGTGGTTTAATACTGAACTCCACAGTAAATAATGGAGATTAGTTGTCCTGGGAAGCACAGATACCTTAAGCAAATCCTAAGTTAAAGCTGGTATTAAGGAATTGTAAATCTTAACAGCTACAAAGTCAGTATTTATCCATATGTATACATTATGTCCAAAGTTTTTCACCTGAAACAAGCGAAAATCTGTCAAAAATGCCTTAAAAAAAGGAGAAAATATAGAAAAAAACCCAGGAAAATGTGTTTAGATAGTATTTATGAAGACAAGCAATACTAAATTTGTGAAGACAGAATATCAATATTTATTCCAGATGCTGGAAAATTCTGAGAAAAGTGGCTAAATTTGGCATGATGAATGTATGATAGTATTTAGCTCTTTGGTTTTTCTTTTCTGTGTTGTCACTAGTCCAAGGTTTTTAATTTATTTATTTATTTATATATATATATTTGTATGTATGTATGGGTTTGTGGGTATCAGTAAAAGTAGAGGTGTTGCAGGTATTGTCTATATGCAATAAGTGTAAAATCAATGACAAACCAACCAATAAATTCAGGAAAATTATCTGAGGGCGTGTTGAAGCTAAGCAGAAGATTCAAGTGCAGAAGACATCCTTCACCCCATAATAATTTATAGGATGCTATACTCCTATTTAAGAGATTTATAACTTCTATACCAAAAAACCTCACAATGCTCAACAAGTGCCAGTGTGCAAGGCACCTCCACTCCAATGGAGTTGCACTCAAATAATATGTTAAAAACTAACATTACTGCCCTGAAATGGAATTTAAAGACAAAGCCATCTGCAAACCTGGAAGAAACTGGAATCCTTGCTGCACTCCTTCTGACTGTGCATGAGATCACTCCAATTCTCAGACCCACAAAGCATCATCAGGGCATCAAGGTAAACTATCATAGCAGAGCTTCTTTAAAGCTGCTTTCCTACTGAGCCTACGAGTGGCTGAGATTTGCACAAGACAAAATGATCTTAACACTTCAAGCAGTGGGTTGCAAATGTTGGACAAATACTCATGGAGTTGCTCCCTTTCACTTTTCTTTCAGTACCTCTGCTAAGAATGGCACTTACTCCACCTCTCAGTCATGTTTCAAACTTGGAAACTCATTCACCTCTCTTGTTCCATGTTCCCATGAGTTTAGTTTCAAGAAATGTGATGCGAGCTTGCATCAATCAGCTTCAAGACTTAAAAGTATGTGTGAAAAACCACTTGCATCCCATCTGGAGACATTTTCCCAAGAATTACTGCATTATTTTTAAAAAAAGACAGACAAGACACTAGTACTAATATTAATATTAATATTATTAATAATAATAATAATAACAACAACAAACAAAAAACCCCTCACACCAACAAAAAAATCCCAAATATATACCCACACAGAAAAATAACAATAATAAAAAATCCCAAACAAAAAAAAAAAAAAAACCCAACATAAAACACAACAACAATAACAACAAAACTCCTAAACAACAAAAAAAAACCCACCTTGCAGTTTTCAAAAGCTTTCAGAGATATGTTTTTCATTCCTATTTATGTAATTTCACATAATTTTGCAGAGTTTACTCCAGAATTTTGGACCCCAGTGACATCTGGTCATTTTTTTACTTGGGAAAGGTCAGCAGATCTGAAGCACAGATAGAATTCTCTATCTTACTGCAAGCTGGAAGAATGGTGTAAATCATGGAGGAGCATCTCCTACCTTCTTTTCTGCTATCAATCCTGGCTGGCTACTCAGAATGCAAATTGTTGCATTTTAAGTAATAAATTAATGTTTTCAAGAGCTGTCAGCGATGCAGTTGTCAGAGGCTGTGTGAAAAGGTGTTCTCCACTGGCTCAAGTATCACAAGATCATGCATTACCTTTGTTTCTAGAAATGGAGCAGGAACTCATCTTTCCCTCACTGAAATTTAGACAATAATTTTATGCCACCCAGATGCATCTCTGGATGCTCCAGATACCAAAGCAGCCTTGCACTCACTGGATCACACACTGGTCCCCCTTCCCACCAAAAAATGCAGAAGAACCAAAATTCTCAACTCCAGAGCACTCTGAAATCTCCTGGATTTTTACCTACTAAGAAACAATGCAGGGTACTGAGAAGGTGGAACAGAAAGAGCACTTTTTTAAGAAGTAAGGAGGTGCCTCGAGGCACCTGAAAATCCTATTTCAGCAGACAAATATCGAGTTTTATGTGTGTCCTTTCTCAGACACTCATATCTGGAATAGTTTGAAATGTTTCTTGACTCTTCCCTCCACAATCCACCACAAAGAGCTTCATGGGTGCCCTTTTGGTTTCAAATACACAAATACTGAGTAAAGAAATTGATGGGGTAACAGGCAGCTCCAGCTGCAGCACCACAAGACCCCCATGTCCCCCAGAGTAAAATATTATTTTGTCTAAACTGGGAAGACAAATTCCTATATTTGATAATAACACGTGGCTCAGCCCAAGGAGAGGAAAAAATGCTGCCTGACCTGTTCATTTTGGAGCTCTAAAGCCATCAGTGAGAGTGGCAGCACAGGGACATAGCAGTTCTGGGACACAGTGAGAGGAGAAGAAGGCTGGAGAAAATTTTTTTGGTCAACAGCATCCAGTTTGCTGTACTACACCACCATCTTTTAAGGAGCTATGGGAGACCACTGAAAGGTGCAAGAGGAAGATGTGGTAATTGTTCACCCACTGAGGAGAACAGATTTCAAGTTAAAGTGTTTCAACATATAGAAAGTAGCACAATATCAAACTTGGATGACATTAGGCAATTTCACTCCGTTTCAGCCTACATTTTACTAATTTTTCATGCTGTAAATAGCATTTCCCATTCATCTGGTCTGAGCTCCAGGGGCTTTTAAAAACTACCACTCAGTAGGCTGCATTCAAAGTGTAGTTTTATAAACAAGCATATAAAAAAATCAAGTGCTCATCTGAGGCAGCAGCACAAGGCAGTCCAGCACAAATAGTCCTTAAGAGTCTGACCATGCATTTAAAACTTCACTGCCCACTCATAAATAATTGTTATTTTGTTAAGTACTGAAACTTGAACTACTTTCCATGAGAGCAATAGACTCCCTTTTTGGCACTGTGAACTCTAATAAATTGCTTTATATGCCTGCACAGCCACTAACTTGGGTAATTTGCTTAGATTTGTGTCTTTTTGTTGGTTGTTGAAATGAAAGTTTTCAGATGATAGTAAATACCAGAAGTACTTGTGGTGGTGGCATTTTAGCCTTGCATTAATTAAAAAAAAAAACCAAACACAAACCCAGAAGATACAAATTCAGTTTACAACTGATCTGGAAATAGAATTTTTTTCCCCCAACACATAAGGAAATATGCATCTTTTCTTCCCTTGTATTAGTTTTTTTCTAGCAGAAATGTCTTTCCTCACAGATTACAAAGGCACCTACTCCTACATGTTTCTAAATTCCCTTTTTTTCATTGCCGCATCTACTTCAGACCCCCACTCCCCTATTTCCCCACTCCTGTCAGCAAACTTCCTGCTTATTCTGTTCTCAGAACATTGGCTTAAACCACAATTGTTTTCACACTTAGGCACCAAAAAGCAGTGAAAGAATTACCATCTGCTTATATACTCAATGCTTGCAAATAAAAGGCCCAGAACTTTGGTGGTTTTTAACTAGAAAGTTTTGGATTCATTTTTCTCTTCTAAATTAGGTCACTTTATGCAAATGAGTCAAGCACTTCTTGGCCTGAAAACCTAAAAGATGAGAAGTTAATTTGCTCTCAACAGCTGTCAAACGACAAAGAACTCCATGACAGTCCTTAAAGCCAGGGTTCATCTCTAAAAATCACTTTGTCCTGGAAAGTGACAGTATTTTTTTGCACACTGTGTTTTACTGGCAAGGCACTTCCTTTATCATGGGAACTGTAAAATTTTCAGCAGTCCTATTCTCTGCAAGTATCTCGGATTTCATCATAAAACCTGTATTTGCCATTTCCAACAGCAGCAGTTTTAACTGCATCAGCCAGTGCCTCTGGACTCTGACCTCTGATCCATTTGGGTGCTTCATTCCTGCTACTTGTTTTGTCAGAAAAGGCAAAATCTGAGAGTGCAGGATGCTCATTCCACCCCCTGAGACTCACACCACACCTGCACACAGCAGAGTGCACCAGACAAATGAACAGAAGTTGCACCTACCACACCTTGATGTTTTCAACTATTCCTTCAGCAGATGGGGAGAATCGAGACCATCTAAGGACCCATGTTTCTGTCAAATATAAAGTCTTAAAGTCTTTCTTAAATACTAGGTCTTAGGAGGGCAAATTCAGTCGGATCTGCTCCAAATGTGATGCATTTGATGGAATTGTTACTATTGGCCTTCCCCACATCTAGGCTGGACTCAGAGCTACTGTCCCACAGTTGTAGGATGGAGCTCAGGGGAAAATATTCAAAGTTAAATATTTATGTACTCCCAAGGCCACGTTTTCATATTCAAAAATAGCTCTCCCCATTTCCACTGCAAGGCTGAAAGAAGGGTGGCCAACATCACACAGATCATTGCCCTGCTCACACAGGTAAACATCAGCTAAATCCAACTGATTCCTCCTGGCCAGGCAGGGCCAAGCTGAAAATTACTTACTTAAACTACAAATGATGTAAACAGTTAATACCTGAGGTTTAATTTCATGCCTGGGGTTTGGTAATAAACTCTTGTTCACTTAAATCTTGTATTAATTAACTCTTTTTTCAAATGGGATCAGTTCTTAACTTGTGGTTTTACCTGGCTCACAGAAGCCAAATCCACACAGATTTTGAGGCTGTGACCCAGCAATGTGTCTGCACAAGAGTCTGAGCAACAGAGAGCACAGAGAGTGCTGGCAGGTGATGGAGGCAAGAGCCTGTAAACTGTGTGGCAAAAAGAGCCAGCAAAAAGCAAGATGTTTTTAACTGCTGATGGGGAATACTTGGAGAAATGTGGTCATGGTATTTCTAGAGACAGCTCAACAAAAATGCTAATGTTCATCACTGCTAAGTTAATTATTTTCACATTTTTAGTCTATTTGATTCTTCCAGTTCCTGCAGTCAATACCGCACACGAATATGATCCTATTACAATTATTGCATTTATACCTCTCACTATTGACCGGAAAACAGTTCAATGTATGAAACTTAGAAAAAATACTAAACCCACTTTCAAATTAAAGTGAGTAGAAAATTGAAAACATTTCTTATTTCAATAGCTTTATATTTTAATTCCAGAGTTTAGCAATATTGTCTGCATCAGTCCTGCATTTAAAAAAAGCTGCATTGCACAAACACAACTTGTCTTCAAGACTCTGGTTTAGAAACAAAGATTATTATTATACCCTCCATACCTCTGTTTTGATGTATTGTTATTCAACCTGAATTCATTCAGGTACCTTCGTATTTTTTTTTCCTTCCTCAGTCTTCATCTGCATAAAAATTTAATATTGACATTTAATTCCTGCACAGAAGACTTCTTTCCACATGATGCATCCCAAACATCTCACTGTCTGCAAGGTATCTGCATGACTAAAAATGCTGTCTGGTGCTCTGCATGGAAGCCAACGTGCACCAAGTACAACCGGAAGACCTTTTTCTTCTTCCCTAGGTACTCTGTTTGTCAATTCTACAGCAAGACTGAAAACCCCATGGGGTGGATTCAATTCTCATGTTTTATTCAGCAATGAGTCACCTAGATGACAGTGCGCAGATACATGCAACTTGGTTTGTGTGTGATGCTTTGCAAAGCATATCCCAAGCTAATATATTTACATGTGGAATATGTGTTTTCACTTGTTCTAAGACTGTGGGATCACTCCAGGTGTTTCTGGAGGTGCCATCTAACAAGGCACTTTCCTTCCTTGATGAGAATTTACATTGCATTAGTTTATCTTGTTGTGTTTCTGTTGGCAGCAGCTGTGTGTTTGATATTTAATGATGGGGGAATTAGTCTTACAAATACCTTGTTTGAAAAAGAGGAAAAACTTTAAAAAGCAAAATGTCTCCAAATGCAGGTCTATTACTCTCTTTTTTCCCTTTCACCCTTCAGTCAAAAGCAGCTAAAAATTTTCTTGCTACATTTTCTTTCACATGGGAAGATAAACATTTCCTCTTCCCATATCAGTCTATTTCTTTCAGCAGGAACAAAGTGTGGACTCCATGGGTTTTGATAATATTTACATAAAGATTTCCCTCTAAACTTGAATTTGGGGGAGGGGAAGAGTTTTTCATCAAACCCCAAGACTTGCACTCTAGTCCAGAATGAGATACATACATGGGAATTTTGTGAGTTAATTAAAACCAGTGATATTTCCCTATACTAACTAGTCTTACATGGGTATGTGATGTGTTATATAAAACTAGATGCTGTGGGGACTGAAAACTCCATTTTTTTTCCAGTAACACCAAGAATGCTTTTAGTCATTGTCACATGAAGTTGGCATTGGTCAAACAAATCAGATCTGATGTGCAGACCTGGAAAGGAAAAGTTAATGCTGCAAAATAAAGCACATAAAATTCAATTTCTCTTCAGTAATCTTCAGAAAATTGCTGAAATGCTGCATCAGTGCCTCAAAACTATAAGACAGAAATCAATCAAAATGGTAGAGGCAAAATTTGACTGGACAACATTATTGTCCTTACTAAATCCATGAGAAATAACAACAAGAAAAATAACAAGAGTTAGAAGCTAACTAGGTATTAGCCTTATTTCTATGAGAAATAAAGGTGATGGAAGTCTGGAGCTGATTTGAGCTGATCTCAGCTGGATATGACTCTGTGTGTTATTGTGACTTCTGCATTGAAATCAGCCCTGACATGCAGATTTTCTTGCATACCCAAGACAAGCTTGGTATAGGACTATTAGAACTTAGAAAAGCAGTGAGCCAGACTAATGCTAAAAAAAATATAATATTGTGTAATTGGAACTGCAAGACATTTCACAGATTTATATAGTGTGATTTAGCAAGCTCTGCTATTTGTTTTCACTGCCAGAGAATTACTAATCCTTTTTTAGAAGCTGAATACTTGTAATCCAGAAACATGAAACTGCATCTATAGGCCACAATATTAATGCTGCTTGGTAGAGCATTGTTTATCAGAATCAGAGGATGGTTTGGGCTGGAAGGGACTTTAAAGCTCAACCAATGCCATTCCTGCCATGGGCAGGGACACCTTCCACTATCCCAGGCTGCTCCAAGCCCTGTCCAGCCTGGCCTTGGACACTTCCAGGGATCCAGGGGCATCCACAGCTTCTCTGGGCATCCTGTGCCAGGGCCTCACCACTCTCACAGCAAAGTATCTCCCCCAAATATCTGATCTAAACCTACTCTCTGTTTGTCTGAAGCCATTAACCTTTGTCCTGTCACTCCAGACCCTTATGAACATCAGTCTCTCTCCATCTTTCCTGTAGCCTCCCTTCTGCATCAAAAAGGTCTCAATTAGGTCACCCTGAAACCTTTCCTTCCCAGGCTCATGCCTGGAGTTTCCCAAACACCAGGGTCTAGTCCCACTAGGTCTAAGAACATGATGATTGTGATATTCCTTCAACCACACTTTTAAAGCAGAATCTTATTAAAGATTCACTTAATGTCTCATCAAAATGTTTGCACATCTTTGTACCATTTTGCACATTCTAAGACATCACTGGAGGCACAAAAATCATCCAGAGCATGGGAATGCTAAAACTTGGCTGGCTTGGCTCTGTTGCAGAAGAATGTGTGTGAAGTAAGCTGTTGCCAAAGGGCAAAGTTACTAAAGAGCTCCAAGGTTTACCCTGAGGGCTGCAAAATTCTGGGGCTTCTGGAGATGTTACGAACAGCCAGAAGTAAAAATTCAGATAAAATACTTATTTGCTTTCAGTAATGTGTTTTACCAGCCTCCTTCACCCTCCAAAAAATTAATCTTTCTTAGTAAACAGCAACTAAAAGGTTCTCCTCCAAGATTTGCCCTCCTGTCATTGTCTGCTGCTGAGGCATGTAAAAAGGAAAACCCTGCTCGATAGATGTAAATTTTCCACAAACTCTTGAATGATTTCTATCTTCCATAATACAGGATTTTGTGGGTCTCTGTCCCCTCCACTACTCTAAACACAAGAGTTTAGGGTTAGCCAGCCTTACCTCACTGTAGGGCTGTGGAAATTTCTAGAATATATTCACTCACCATTAATCTTGACACTTATGGTGCAATGGCTGCAACAGTAATTGAGGAGAGTTTAGGCAGTGAAACAATTACCAAAGAAGCCTAAAACTGTAAACCTTAACAGTCCTAAAAAGAACCAGCCCTAGCTATGTACTCCAGCTCCATCTCTTCAATCAAGAGCAATTTAGAATTGTACAGCCCATGAAATGTTAAGTTTGAGGATCCTGGTTTTCAAAGGAACTCTGCTATTTATTAGACCAGCACATCACATTTTCCACAAGGAGCACTTTCTTTGGTTCAGTTAATGCTCAGTACTGAGTTTTCAAAGCACATACCACGATAATCCAAACCTGATGACCAAACACAAAGGATCAAATGCCTAGCTCCCAATTCCGTTTGCCTGTTTAGCACCTGATGAGCAGGGAACTCTGCTCTGTGTCACAGAGAAAAGATGACACTACTCCTCCCTGGAGGCCTCTACGCAGAGTTGTATCTCACACAGTGGTAAATTGAGTCTACAGATGATTCTGCTGGTTCTGTCAACCAGAAAGAAAGCAGAAAGACTATTTTTAGCATGACACTTCATTACCAGTTTAGTGGCATCCCAAGGTTTAGCAGCCTGTCAGGTCAGAAAAAAATTACATCTTGTTAGAGAAAAGCACTGAAATAAATTTCCTCATTAAGCACCCTATCTCCTAGCTTTTGCCTATTGCTGCAAACAACATTTTTCAACCTGTAAATTGGATAAGTAAGTTTCAATCATTCTTTTGTTTTATGTTAGGCTATCTCCATCACTTCTACCTTCCTTGCCATTGACTAGTGAGATTTTAAGTGGGTGTTTCTGGGTCTTTAATTAAAAGTATTACAGCATTTCCACAAGTATTTTATAGTAACATTGATGCTGAAGTTGAAAAACTGATCACTTTATGTACAAACATCTTAATAAACTAGTGAATCTTTGTATTGTATCACCATTTTGAGACTGCTGCATTTGCCAAAGGTAAATTACATTTCCCATGCTATCTGGGCATTGATCTCAGCTTGTCATACTAGTCCTTAAATGTGTTTAATTTTTCCATCAAATGATTCCCCAGTGTTTTTCTAAGGAAGCTGAAATCCTCTAGCATCTCTCCTTCCTTTCTAAATCCTGGTTTATCTCCTACCACAGCTGTGGAAGTAGAATGAATCCCTGATATCCCATCATTCTATAAAATAAATCTGAATACTCTCTGCATACTTGTCTATGTAACATCCTCCAGGCATACAACGTATTTGTAACCCTAATGAAGAACAGTGAGTTAAAAGAGTGACAACAATTAGTTTAAAGTAAGCCAAAGCTTTGTACCAACCTCTCCTTACTGTTGCTCTCCAAACCTGAACAGTTCCATATAATAACTGAAATAATTAAACCACATATTTACTTCCAATATTTGTGAGATCTGTTCTTTCTGACAGTCAGTATCTGTTTCAAGCACATTACACTCCTGGCTGCTGATACAGACAGAGGATAAATTAATTATGGATAGGAATTTGTGACCAAGTGTTCCCAGAAACTTGAATTATCTGTATCATTGCACAGAGCCTTCAGCTCTCAGATGACAAGCAGGACTGAAATAAGCAAAACAGAGACAGGAAACTTACTTTATCAGCCCCAAAATACTGAACAACCTTGGCCCAGGCCAGAGCACACTTGTTTTTTGTCAAAAGCAAAACCACAGAAGCCTAATGATCAATAAAGGCAATTTTTGCCTTTTTTTTTTTTTTTTTTTTGCAACAGGCCAGAACTGGAAGAGGTGAGGGAGTCCAGGTGGTAGAAAATTTCACATGGATTTTGGGGGTGGTTTTCTGAAAATGGGTTTTCTCCCATTCTGCAAATGGGAGGTGGCAACTGAGTCATTGTCTTTTGAGTCTTCAGGGAAGAGATAAAAAAAGATATACTTGCACACCCCTGAGCAGGTGTGCTCCTAACAGAGTGAACAGCAAATGGTGAAGGTCTGGCAGCCATGGCCCAAATGAGCCGGGATGGAAGTGCCCTTGTGTCATCTGGCTTTAGCACAGATTTGTACAAAACATGGGGAAAATCGAGCCATTGTCACCCTCATTTTTTCATTTCTCCATTTGATATTTCACTATTTAATTTTATTTACTTGATAGAAGCTTTTAAATCAGACTCTGTCTGAAATCTGTTTGAGTAGGCTGAGAGCCAGTAAGCACAAACAACTTGTACATGTATAAAACATTTCAATAAAATGAGAGAGTTGTCTCTAATTTCTAAATCTTAGTGGCAGTAGAGCCTGATTGCAGCAGCAACATCCAGTGAAGTACTTCCACTTGTTCTTCTCCATTGTAGTTTTCTCAGTCCTTATAAATTCCTGTCTGTTCATATTGGCAGTCAAACAGCATACAACTGAATAGCAGGCAGTCAAACAGCAACTAGAAATTAACTCTGTGTTGTGTGTCACAGCTGAAAGCTCACACCAGCCTGGCAGCTGCCAATTACTCCCAGATCAAGATGTGTCCTTAAAAGCAGGATTGTTACAGAACCCTGTAGCCACAAAAAGCGAGTGGCCAACCATTGCTGCACAATGAAATAAGCTTACAAGCTGGCTTTTAGAGCTCTATTATGGATGAGTTCCTCTTGTGCTGTTGAACATACTTTGATCTCCTGGGTATCAGAACATGTCTAAATTTAAAATAAGCTGCTGCAAGGGAAACTATCATTTTATGCTGCAATTGAGCTGCATGGATTGGAAGGTTACAGGCACAAGTAGAAGGAGGGCAGGAATGAGGAGATTAGCTCCCACATTCATCTTCCTGCCTGTCTTGGCACAGGTGCATGCACTAAGTCAGAGAAACTACAACTTCAGCAGCTATGAAAAAGTGGATCTGCAATTTGCTAGGAGGAGAAAAGAGAGGTGGGATTCAATTTCCAGCTTCTGATCGTTTTGGTCCTCACAAACTTGTGTGTGTTATTGATTATTTTATTGATAAAACTTTGTTACATGTAATTGATACTACAATTAACACTGAATTAATAAGTCCTCCCTCTGCTAGACCAGACCCCTCAGACATGACTTGGCACCTTAGGAAGGAGCAGCCTGAGGATCTCTGTAACATAAAGTTCATAAGGTCTCCAGTGGCATCCACAGAAGTATTTTATTCTGTTTCATAGAGACCTTAAAGACTAAATTGGGGTTTCAAAACAGCCCAGAGGATGAAGGTGCAAACCTGTCCTCATGTGAAGATACCAAAGGCTTAAACAAGGCCTTTATATTCCAGCCATGAAATGCTACATGGTTTTATTTCCAAGCATTTTAGAAATAAATGCATTTGATGCTTCTCATAAACAGCCTAGAGCAGATATGCAAAGAACCAACACTGACCTTGTGTCAGATTTACAGTTTTTATTTTTTAAGCCCTCAGAAAACCAATTACCTAAACCATAAGCTAGTTTGGAGAATACTAATCTCCCCAGTGCTCAGCCCAGTGAGACTCATAAAGCATGCAGCTTACACAGAGGTAGGAAGAACCATATGGATAAGGAAGGATTGCAGACTACTGTAGCTCTAACCCTGTCTCATGCTTCTCATGCTTTCTCTCTTTGAGGTAAAGCATTGATTACAATGAGAACTGGGACAGCAGAGCCCAGACTTGATGACTGAAAAAAAAAAAAAAAAAAAGGTCTATTGCATTTCACCTGCAATCTAAACATCTTGGATTATTTCTTCTTCCACCATGTCACTGGTGGTGGTTTAATAGAAGAGTTAAGCATCAGTAAAGGAACACCAGGCTATGGGTCAGCATCTCACACTGAGCACCCCAAAGCAGCAGCCACCATTCTGAGTGTGCAGTTTTAGACATCCCTGAATTGCACATCAATCTGTAGGAATCCCAGGTCTACAAAAATGATGAAATTCAGATAGAACAGAATAACTGCAGATCTGCAGCAGTGTCAACCTCCTGACCTTATCTCCAAGTGATCAGGGTGATCCTGAGCTGTTTACTCAACAGTTTAAGAAATCCCACTGCAGGAGTGAAACATGGCCAATTTCTTTCCATACTAGATTTTTATAAAATACCAGTTATAAAAAAGTCAGACTGCCTGGGTTGTAGCAGCTTCACAACTGTATTTATTCATTTGTTACATCCTAATAAATATCACAGTCAATGAAAGCTCTATGCCACTTGCCTGTATCCGTTGGTTAACCATCTGTAAAATTTGCCTATTCATCACAACTGTCATCATCAAGCCAGAAAAAAAAAGTGTTTTCTTTTGCTAGTGTTTTGTTGGGCTTTTTTTTCACCTGCATATTTTAACACAGAGATGCATTTGCAAATTTTATGTGTTAATTTTTTAAAACTTGCTTCATGGTCTTACAACACCTGCTGTAAGCAGGTATTTAAGCAACCTAATATAAACATGACAGAATAATAAAAAAACCAAGCATTGGTCACCTCTATCTAGCACAGTTCTACTCTAAAATTCCAGTGGCCATCTTCACTGCTGCCTTATACCAGGAGGTAAAGCATGGCTTCTACCTCTTTAAATTATTTCTTCTAAAAATACACCCAGCATCTGAGCAGCAGATTATTAAGGTCCTCTGGCAAGCTTCATAAACCACAGATCTATTTCATGGCTTTGACTATTTCCCCATATTCCAGCAATCCCCAGTCTTGCAGAGACTGCCCCCAGGACATGCTATGTCTCCACATCTCCCACAGAACAGTCAACATTAAAAAATCAGAGAAACTGAATGGAAGTAAAAGAGTTTGTCAGAGTCAGTGTGCTCTATCCAAGGCAATCTGCTTCTCTACATGAAGCCATAACAGTTAGACAAGGAAATTTTGTCCTCAAAATTCAGCAGTTTCATGTTACAAGTAGAACCAGATTTATTCAATATTAAACAAACAAACAAACAAACAAACAAAACCAGGTTAAAAAAAAAAAATCTGCTCACTCTGCTCCCACAGCTTAGTCCAAACTGCACTGCATCAGGGGAGGTTTAGGTGGGACATGAGGAGGAATTTCTTCACACAAGGAATGATTGGGCATTGGAAGGGAATGCCCAGGGAAGTGGTGGAGCCACTGTCCCTTGAGGGGTTTAAGGAATGACTGGACATGGCACTCAGGGCTCTGCTCTGGTTGACAGGTCCAACTCAGAGCTCCTTCCCAGCCTAATTGATTCTGTGGTTCTGCGTGATTCCCCAAAATAAAACTCAGTAAAGATCTGCATAAATCAATGAAAAAACATCCAAGATCTGTCTTGATCATTTAGAGGTTTTTTTTACAGCGTTAGACTAAATATTTTGTCACTGCTTTAGCAATGCCAGCAATGATTCATCCCTACAAAATACTGTAGGGATATACTGAATTATTAAAAGTAGATAATATCTCTGTTCTCTCTTAATAACATTTTTTCCTACTCCTATTTTTTTTTCTTTGAAACAAATAAAAAACAGTCAGTTAATTAACATTCATTTTTTGCTCAGCACTGAGTACACTAACTCTTCAGGTGAAAGTAATTTATAGATTACATTATCCAAAGTTATTTTCTATTCCTTAGTCTTTGGCAGAGCAGTGTTGCAATGACAACCAAAATCTTAGAGCAGAACACATTAACAAGATTGTTAATTTCCTGGTTCTGCTAACAAAAAAAAAAAAAAAAAAAAGCCTCACCACTCCATTACATAAAAATGAATGGCAATTTTATTATTTTCCCACAAAGAACAGAGGATGAAATCCTCGGTTCTGTGAGCTGTTAATTACTCCAAAGGATAAATCCCAGATCCATGAAACTTCTCATTCTTTGTATTGTAGGGCTTTTTTAGATAATGCTGCTGTGAAAAAAACTCTATTCTGAGAGAGCACCTCAGCCATTCATCATTATTATCATAGAGTTCCTTGGCCATGTAACCACACAGAAACTGGGGAAAATGGTTGGGTCCCTCCCATAAAATTTAACATTTGCTCATCAACTGACACAGTCTTTTACTTATTTCAGGAGTCTGGGGATCAGTACACATTGTCCAAGCTGTCCATGATGATTATCCCACTATTTATAGGGCTGCTGAGTGCAATCAACTGCCTGTGGGACTTCACCACAGACAGGGGGATTTTCTCATTGACCCCCCTGCACCTCTCTCTACAACACAGTCACCTTCACTGCCTTATATCTCACTTAGTGGAAATTAACATTATGTTTCAGCTTCTCAAAAACATTTACAGTTAAATTGTGAGGAATACATGATGACTATGACTTTTGGTCACGTTAAAGTGATGCCTATGTTAATGCCATTTTTTTTAGAAGGTAGACTTTTCTGGAACACTTGGGATAATCTGGAGAGCTGGAGACGTGACTGTTGCACAAAGTTTCTAATTAATTTCAGTTTTAGAAGACTTTCCTGGAATCACTTCATGCTGCGTTTTTGAAACCATAAAGCTTTGCATGCCTGTCTGCATGCTTAAAAAGCAGACAAAGCAGTTAACCTGGACTATAACTGATCACATATTTTCCTTTCATATCTGATAAGGAGTAATAAGATCTATTCCACCAGTGTTAAGAACTTCATTTTAGTGGCCATCTTTTTAAGAGTATATTTTCTTAAAGACAGGAAATTTACTTCCTCCTATTTTGGGAGGCTTTCAATGGGTACAAGAAATTTAGTGGATTTTAGGGTGTGTTGAGAGTAAAATGTACATTGGCTGTGCGTAAAGTCTAGTTATTGTACATACAATTTTAATATTAGTACTGTCATACTAAATACAGTATTTTTACAGTATCTGCCAGTATTTTATTCTTAAACCTGTGTCTGATGTAATCCAATGTCTCTCTCCTTCTGCCAAGCACAAATTTATAATATCTTTTGGTTTATTTTATTCTCTTGAAAAAAAAAAATTTAATCTATGTATTTTCTGGAACATTTGACTTGATTGCATATATAAGTATTCACTAATTTTCTGCAAGGGCTGAAATTAACAAAAAGAACATTGTTTTTAATTTTTTGGCTTTAAATTTTTAAGTAAATGCATCCCTAGGCACCATATAAGAAAAGAGGATACAGAACATGCTTTCTTCCAAAATTTATTTGGTACCTAATGGGGCCCAGTAGCTTGATCCTGTCACGTTCTGCTGGACTGACCCAAAAGTAGCACCATGATACTTGGAAAACAAGGACAACTGTTTTTTGAAACTCCACACTGAGGGAAAAAGACCATTTTTTAAAAAAGTTTGTGACAGGAACAAAGCCCAGCAGCAGACAGCGAGGCAAGCTCCTCATGAGGGAGTTCAGCAAATAACACAACATAAGCAGAGGAAAGAAGAAAAGGAATCCATCCTGTCCTGCTGACTTTCTCAGCAGATCCCACCAGAATCTCACAGGTTCCACCAGGAGCCTTGCACCTACTTCCAGCAACTCTCAGGGGCTCTTGTCCAGCACCTCAGATGACCTGAATCCACTGATTTTTAGGACAAGTTTGCCACTGAGTTCAGTGAGGTCAAGAATTCCTTGCTGTTGCGTTGGCCATCACCATCCTACTGCTTTAAAAAAGATTCATCTCAGTAAGTTTTTGGCAAGATCAAATATTCTGCACATTTACAGAAAAGGCTTGGAAACCCAGTTTACAAAACTGCTAATTAGAAATGCTAATTGTTCTAAGCAACAGAATTTACAGCAATTAAGCTCATCTCCTTTGTGCCAGCTGACAAAATCATTATTATTTCTCTCTGATTCTTCACTTGACATTCAGCTATTTTGCAGTAAATATTGGGTGGCTAATTTTACTTTAAGCATCTCAAAACCTAAGTCAGCCAGAAATGCCTCATACCAGTCCTGAGGCAAGCTGAGCAGCCTTTCCAACAGTTCAGGTGAGATTACAGGATGTGAAAATTAAAGTTATGCTGAACCCACACCACAAATCAGTTGCCACAGCACTACAGAGGGACAAAGATTTCAAGTAAAGAATATTTAGCTCATCATTCAGTCGTGTATAACCATCCACATATGCAGTTGCTTGCTGCTCCAAAATTCATCCAGTCAATCATGATGCCACAGGCACAAGGGACAATATTTCAAGGCTCTGGGGATTAATGTTTTGTTATAGCTTAATGTATCATTAGACCAGCAAACAGAAAACAGACTTCCACGAGATGCATTACCCTGGCAAGCTCAAAGTGACTTAGGCATAAGGCTATGGGGGCAGATCTCTGGCTCAGCTGGCCACTCTTTTTCTATTAAGGCTTTAATGCAAGAAAAGCTGGCATGCAGTTTCATTATATCTGGGTTTGGTTGGGAATTACAGGGCAGTTACAAAATAGCATCAGCGTCTAAAAACATAGGCAGCATGTTTTTTTGAACCACAGCTCAGGTAAAAGGCAGAGATGACTTTAAGCTTTTTAGTGCCTCTTTCTATGAAGGTACTAAGTACTCACCAAACCCATTTGATTATTCCTAGCTCTGATAAGCAGCTTCTCTGTACTCATGGCAGTAAAATCAGAAGATTATTTGTTTAGACCTCCTGACAAAACAGGAGGGAGTTCTTCTTGGTTAAACATAGCCAAGATGTTTGAGAAATCCCTGTGGACAAGGGCTGCCTTCCAAGGACTGCTTCTCCCACCAACTGAATTCCAAGCACTCACAGAGAGCTTTTAGTGGTTCAGTCCCACAATATGTGTTGAATTATTTAACAAAACCGAGTACAATGCATTTGTGAGAATTTTATGACCATCCCAAACATATTCAGAAGCACTGAGTTTGTATCTTTAGCCATTAATTCACATAAACACTGCACAAACACTAACACTTCATTTAGTTTTCTATGAATACATCCCACATGCCCCCAGTCTTGTTTTCTTGAGATTATAGGGACAAATAAAGAGTTCTAGTTCTGTCATGAACACATATATAACTGTTCACTGTACAAAATTCAAGCTCATTTTCTCCTACCTTTTCTCCCATTTTCTTCTGGGAGAAAAGCTTCAGGAACCTTTAAAACACAATAATTAGATGATATATCCAAATCCACTTCAGATTATCCATCCCTATGATTTGTGTCTCTGGTCTTCAGCTTTCAAAATCACATTTCAAATATTGCACAATTATCAGTAACTGTGATTTCTGCCTTTTAAACCTACTAGATTTACTTTCACATTATTTTGTCACACCTAGCATAAAAATTTCACAAGATTTCAAAGCTTAGCATGCCTACAAAAGAAGCATTTTCCACTCCCAGAAACACATTCCTGTTCTCTCACACATATCTTAGTAGACTGTCTGAAAGTAATTTTCTTTCATATAGGAAAGTTTTGAAAGAACAAAAATACAATTCCTGTGTACAAATCCTTTCCTCTCCAAACCACAGTCACCAACACCAACATCTGAAAACCAATGGGTGCAAATGAAGTGTGCACCCTGGATATATTTTTCTTCCTTTTCTCGAAACCCAGAATGACAATTCCTAGCTCCCTGTGCTCCTTTGAGATGCTCCTTTGAGATGGGAGTTCCAAAGCAAACAGATGTTTCCCTGATAACTTTTTTTTTTTTTTTTTAATTTCTGCACACTGCTTTGTGAATTAAGTACTTAAAAAACCTGGGTAAATGTACCGATTAAACCTCTGCAATGCCTAATTTTGCATGTGAACTGTGCATAATCCAAACTTATTCCCATAGGGATATTCAACTGGAGAAAAAATAATTCATTGTGAAATGCATCACTCTTCTAAATAGCTCAGGATTTCAAAAGAGCTGACTGCTATATAACCTAGCAGTTACAGCTCACAGATGTGTTAACAGCTCAGTGGTTAAAAGGTGACCATGTAAGGACAGAACTGACAGAGCTGAGCAGTTCCATCCTCTTTTTTCCATGCCTATTTTGTGTTGGCATTAAAAAACAAATACATCAAATTATTAGCTCTTATAGCCCACGCATATGACAAAAGGAGCACAAGTTAGCTGCGATCCTGTTGTATTTCATTAAACGCTTTAAATTTTTGTTTTCCTTTTCCACCCTTATAGACTTCTCATCCTTTCATCAGAGCCACAACCACCTGGGCATTTACAGCTGCCTCCACAGTATTCCTGAGGTCCTCTATTTCACACACAGAGCCCTAACTCCTTCTTAGCCATTAATGCTGAAATGTTTCTTTCAGCTAAAAGGATCTGACATGTGACTCCATTAAGAAAACTGCATGGCCAGAGAGAGTTCTATAAAAAGGCCAAAGGCAAATGCAGTATTCTCTGTCCTAGAGGGTAAGTGCACATCTGGTAACACTGTCTGCAGAGATGGGTTATTTTCCTTACTACTAAGCAAGAGAATAATGAAGGGGAAAAAAAAAAAATAAAGCCCTCCCATGGCTGGGTGTTTTGTACAGTCACCCCACACCCAAAATATGACACTAGAGCTGTGCATGTCACACCACTACAACAGAACAAGCCATGCTAGACAGTCCAAGAGCACATTAAAACCGGTCCTCTCTGCTTTCTCTCAGCATCCTCACAGTGTTTTTTTTCACCTGTCCACAACTGACCCCCAAAGCCTCACAACCTGTGATACCCTCTTGTTTATCCAACAGCAAGCAAGGGTATCTCTTATGCCATGTGCATGGTACACAAAGGGCTTCAAACTCCAAGATACAAAATTAAAAGAAATGCTAAGTTATTTAGCTTTTTTTTTTGTTATTATTCCTTTAACTGAGGCCACAGAAGATGCATTCCAACAAACAGAGAGACTTCCTAGTATGTGGAGCTCACCTGTACCTGAATTGTATCCAACAGCAGAGAACTATGTTTTTAAACACACAGGATGTGATGAATGGCGAGGGGAATAATGGCAATTTTACCAGAAAAACTCACTTTGTCATTTCACTTAACAAAACAAACCCAAACAAACTACACAAAACAGTGAGTGGTTACTGCTGTGAGACAAGAAGCTTTTCCTAATAACAGGGTTTTTTTAATTTTCATATTATTTTTAATTTGTAATTTAGACTGAAATGTTTACATGCCATAGTCTGTCTCAAGGACTACAGCAGGTATAGCACACTTATTGATTTCCCACCCATTGGCAAAAATTGCAAAAGCTACTTACCAGCGAGTAACTGATGATGGCTATTTAATTTAAAAAATTAATTTAAAAAATGTACGGATGGTAAGTGAACTGGATATTATACCTACTTACGAGAAGACTATACCATAAAACAAGCTATAATCCTCATCTGTGTCACTCTGTTCTTTCCTCTTCTTTAAAATGGAGAGAAAAATCCTAGCTACAAAGTAAAAAAAAAATTTGTGGGGTTTTTTAAGTGTTCTAAGCAGGCACAGCTTCACCTTCCCTGATTTTGATAACCAGCACCTGGCAAGGGGAAAAGACTTAAAACCAATCAAAGTGTTGTCAACAATAAAATCCTCAGGACTAGCTGGCACTGGTGCTAGTGAATGACTTGTGGACTCATGACCCCTGTTCCAATGTGTCTGTCACACACAAAATCAGCTCAGAGGCAGTTGGAGTAGTCCCTGCTGCCATTCCTATCAGCTCCTTCCCTGCTCTTCATTTAACAGTCAAAAATCTGAGAAAGAATTTCAGGTTTAAAGGCTTCTTTGGAAGTGTGTGGATCAACAGAGTGTAAATCACTCCTTCCTTGAAATCACAGAGATAAGTAATTTAGACTGTGACATTAGCATTTCTTACTCCTTCTCCTTGTGCACTTTGGGTTTTTTTCAAATTTTGTTTGAATTTGCAGTGTCTTTTCGCTGTGGAATTCAGTGTGATATACACAATTTTTGTACTCCCTTCTCCCTTCAACTCCTGCATCTCAGGCTTATGCTTTTTTCCGCTGTGGTAAAACTCTCTTTTGCTGGGTAACTTCTGCATGCTTTCCACCATACAAGACAAACACAGAAGGCCTGCAATTAGTGGCATCTAAAAATTAGGAAAGTCAATGGACAAAACTAATGAGAAAACAGAGATTTGCAAATGTTTTTAAAGCTAAGTCTCTTTCCCACCCTCTGGGAAAAGAGCAAGAAACTGTATTTTCACTGTATGCATGATTTTTTTTATTTTATTTTTTAATTTTTTTTTAGTCTGTAGAAATCTCTTTCACATAAACCTCCAACTAGGAGCAAACATTTCCTAGGAAAAAATTAAACCTCTTCATTCATTCTTGATGAGTCAATGTCTTACAGAGGTGTTGGGGAGGAATAAGCTGGGCTCAGAGGCTGCCTGACCTTACCACACAAGAATAGCAGCCTCTGTAAAACACAGAAAGCAAATATTCTGGCAAATATTTGTACATTGAAAAGTCAAATTACACACATATCTGCACACACAGCACAAGCACAACCTCTGCTTTCCTATTTCAAAAGCTGCCTGGGACAGTCAGTCAGGAGATTTTTAACTGAAAGATTCAGCACTGAAATCACTGTCAGATTCTGCACACAGCACTGAAAGATTCTGTCCGTTTTCACAGTGATGAGAAGTCGTAATTCTTCCAAGGAAAACAGAGTTTAGGCAAGACTGAAATTACACAGGTTTAGGGCTGACACACAAGGCTGCCAATATGATTTTTTGCCCACTGAAAAGATCCACAAATGACAGGAAAACATGTTGATGCACTCAGTTTCACATTTTACATGAAGATCCAGCTTTATCATCCTGAAAGTATTTCTTTCTGCTTTTAGGAATACAAGAGATTCAACTTCTCTGTTTCTGAAGCAGGAAACCTCATCAGACTAAAAAAACTTCTATTTTGACTGTAATATTTTAAAGTAAGAGATGAAACAAGTAAGAGATGAAATATTTAAAACACTGGGTGTGGGTTTGTTAAATCTAACTAGCTTCTAATAAAAAATAAAGGGCACAGAGAGCTCTATGAAAGACTTCTCAGTTCTTGCAAGCAGAGCCTGACCAAACTCTTACTCCAATTTATGTATATTTCCATGAGCCCTCAAGCAAGAAGAAAAAGCACAAGGGGAAATTGAAAAGAAATACCACTATCAAGACCCCAAAAGTTTAGTAAAAATATTTTCAGGCAGAGAACTTGAGGAGACACATGGGTTTATTTTTCTTTTAAGAACAGTGTCTCCGTGAAAAGAAAATCCTCATTTATTCTTGGTATCATGTACTAAAAAGCTGCTGCTATCTCCCACCCAGCTGCCTTCCCCCCTCTCCATCCCTACCCCCAGAAAAGGCTGAGTAAGAACCATGTCATTGTGGGAAATGAAGAATATTCCCATGTTTTTTTCAAAACACTGAAGACATGCTGTAAATCAGCTTCAAGTATTTTAAGGCTGGCCTAAATATAAATACGTGTGTGAGTGTGTGTGTGTATTCACATGTGTACACAGAGTTTGTGGTGAGATCCCAGAGCACCGGGAGGATATTGGACTACTGATTGTTTCCAAACACAAGAAACACAAGCTTTTAACAGGAAACCAGTAAAAAAAAAAGTTTAAAAAATGTATAAAAAAATCTAAGTTTCTTCTTCCCTTAAAAAAAGCAGAAAAAAACCAAATTCTGATTCAGATCATATCTAAGTTATGCGTACTACTAAGTTCCAAGACCCTGCTTTATGCTTTTCATTACTTTTTATGATTAATATTATTATTTTTATTTAATAATAAGGCACTGAGAAACTCAGCCACTGCTGCAAATGTCAGGGAATGACTGCTTGCTAAATACTATAATTTGTGCCTGTAATAAAAATTAATAAATCAACAGCACAGTGGCTGCGGTTTGGCATAGCATTACTTTGGCTGCTTCTTCTGGATGGAGCCCAGAGTTTAAGGACCTGCCATAAGCCCTTAAAAAGTGAACCCAGATACAAAATGTAACACACTGGGGAAGAAAAAAATTATTCTGGACAGGAAAATGCTGTTTGCAACAGTACTACATCCCCCTGCACAATTTTAAACACCCTTATATGTTGCACAACACTCTGAAAATCTTTAATGTGGTGTAAAAATGTCTTTCAAAAGTAACAGGATTAAACTTCCAGACAGATATCCACAATCAGGTGTAATCAGCCACCATCCCACACATGCTCCTGATTATCCTAAGGCACAGGATTTGTGGATTTTATTCTTGTTCTTGCAAATAACTTGCAGCAATTCAAGAGTATCCTTACCTCCCTTTTGGTAATCAGCAAAATACTTCAATAGTTTGTGCTGAATGACCATATACAAAGCTGCACCAGAGGAAGCAGGAGCCAAAAGGCTTCTGGTCACACCTGCTTGGGCAGAAAACTGAGAGCAGATGATTCTGGCCTTGTGCCCTCTGTATTGGAGTTAGCACCACGACAATGTCACAAGACAAGGGGCACGTAAAGGTTGAAATCCAGGGCTCGATTCATTGCTTAAAAAGTCATCTTTTTACTGATCTGTGTCCAAAATGCAGTGAGGAAATTCTGCCCTTGAAAATGTGCTAAATAATAAACCAGCATTTCCATTTGCTGTTTACAGTGGGGTAATGAATTTAATAGAACTGCAGGTGGCTGGAGATTTACATATGGAATAGTGAATTCTCTGTGGAGGGTAGCCTTGGATCCAGGACCACATCAAATGAAGCAGACATTGTGTTTTATCTTCCTACTGCTCTGTCTGGGAAGGTCCTCAGATTCCTAACTGGAGTTTATCAGAAGCAGACATCTGTAGACGACAATTATCTTCCCCAGTGGCTAATGAAACAGATTCTGTTTCTGATAGGATGAGACATTAGCACTAGCAAAAAAGGTTTGGTCAACAGCTCTGAAATGTCCAGGACGAGGTTTCTATCTTGCCAGTCTGTCCTCACAGAGTCAAACCCACAAGACACATCAATACTTTGTAGGAGCAACTTGACCTCCTAAAGGGGCAGACCTTCAGTCTAGCCACCTGGGATATATTCACTGCCACATTTCCCTCAGCCTTCAAGGACTTAGCCTCACTTCAGCTAAACAGCTGAGATAAATGAGAAGATCTCTGAGTATGTGAGTTTTCTTCATTGTGTAATCTACCAGCCTTTGTGTGCTGCTGGCACAGCTTTGCTTTCAGAGTCTGATGCCAAGACCACAATCCTACCTCCTGTTGTTTTCCCTATATTCAGTTGATGCTGTGGGTAAGTGCCATGTCCACCTGAAAAAGATCATTGTCAGCATGAAAAATGCAGTGCAAAGGGCCTTTTGTCACAGAACTTGTGTAGCCAACATGAATTACAGGAGTTAGAACTGAGAGGTGCTGGTGGCTCCTACTGCTGGGAAGCCCTGATGGGTGTGGGTGGGGAGACCAGATAAAACAGGAGATAAGGGGAAGCAGAAGAGAAAAGTAACAAATCAAGGCAGAGGGAAAAGGAATACAGGGAAATGGTAATCAACCAGCAGTAGTTCATCAATGGCAAAACACAAAACAAAATTCAGGAAAAAAACCCCAAACCAACAAAACACCAAAATGACCAAAAAAAATTTCAAAGCTTTTCCTGGAAGGGGGAATACATTTGTAAAACTACAAAAATTAACTGAGGACTGGCAAGATTAAAAAAACAAGAAATGCTATTCTGTCCTTTTTTAATGACCTCTTCAAACTCCTTTCTGAAGTGAAGCTTTGATCACTATCATTTTATGTAGAAAGCTGAGCCAACCCTGAAGCAGTATGAACTATGTAACTTCTTCGGCACAGGGAAGTGAAATGCAAAGCTAAGGAAAGACAAATCACTCTTGCCTTTGGCTATCATTCACTCCCTACCATTAGAGAAAACCCAGTGATTGATGATCGCTGCTGAAAGAGGTAATAATCTACAAACAGAAGTAAAATAGCATCTCTGGTACTGCTTTAGAAGGCGTCCTGAAGGGTTTGACCATCACTGAGAAACAAATTCTGCTATTGTCACTTTACTGAAGTTATGGGTTGCATGTTACTACAAAACTACATACAAAGTTACTACAACCTTTCTAGCAAAGTGGACCAGTACTAAAATATGAAATCATTACTTTCAGGCAGTCATATTCATTCTACAAATAATAAAACCGAGGTGCAAGGAAGTACTGCCTGGCTTTCTCCCACTTGCAGTGGCAGGAATAGGCTGGCAAATTTCCCTTTTCAACTGCTAAACTGAATTTACTCTCTCCAGAGGCCATGCTGCCATGGGAACAATATTCAGTACAAATGAAGTGCAAAAGTTGGTTAGTTTATAGAAGAGCAGGGTTCTGTAGGACAATTTTTCATCACTTTTTCAGAGCACCATGTACCCTGATACATGCTCTGAGCAACACAACCAAAAGTGAGCACATTAAGATCAGTTGTGAAACAAATGTTACACAAATCCAAAGCACCTCCAGACAGAGCCTTGTTTTCCACCTGAACTTGCACTAAGCACAGCTCATGTTCACTGCTGCTAAGTTTAAGCTCCACTTCTCATTCCAGTCTGTCCATACATGCTCCCTCAGATTCCTTTTTGGGATGAAACTATTGGTTTCACCTGAAAACTGCCAGATTTTCATTCTGAGAAGGTCCACATGGACACACAGAGACTCATTCAGACACTAAAAAGTCAGAAAATATCAGAAACTAGCCAAAGCTCTTGTCTACAAGGAAGCTGCAGCTTCAGAACAGAGAGAGGAATAGGAAAGGAAAAATAACTCTGTGTACTAGAAGGAGATTTGCAAAGACATATTCAGTCCTGTTAAATTCATTGCCACTGAGAGAGGAAGGGAGAGAGGTTGAGAGTATTTATATTTACCACAAGTTAGTGGAGAAACACCAACCTTTTGCTGATTCCCTCACAACAAATCATGGGGATGATCAGAATGATCCAGAATTTTATTCCTTAAAGAATAGAGCTTGTTCTTTTATAGGATCTTTTTCTGTAGCAATTCACATTCAGTTTTCTGAAAGATTTTTGTCTCCTGCTTTAAACCCCCACATTTTCTCTGGTGGTTGACTCTTTGCTGGCTGCTCTAGCACGAGCAGAGAAATTAGAAGACATGAAAAGGGTGGAGTTGCAGCTTTTGCTTAATAGACCAAATGGACCAAACCACACACAAAAATGCTTTTTTTAGTGAGGTAGGACACACAGGTCTGTTTGCATTGCAATTTGTGTCTGTAAATCCAGTGTATCTGTATCTCTGAGCTTAAGCTGGTCCCTCCACAGATGCAAGGGTGCTGCTGAAAGGGGTTTGTTTTCTGAAATTCTTACATATGTCTCCACTGCAAACTGCCTAGCTGAGATGAAAGAGCACCCTCCTCTGCCCTATTTACAGATGCCCAGAAAACCCTATCTGAACTATCCTTGGCAATACTGATTGAACTCAGGTAAAGGTGAAGCTCTATACGTTTTCTGGGATTCACTGTTTGAACAAGAGCCAAAAGATAATTCAAGTTTTCTTTAGAATAATGCCTACAACTAAGAAATGTGCTAAATTCAACACCACTACTACAATTTTATTCATAAGGATTCCTGTAAGAATTAATTTATTCACAAGCAGCATCAAGACAGAATTTAATATTAATTAAATATTAAAGTTAATATTTAATAAACAGGTTTTAATATTACTTGTTAACTTCAGAAAGGAAGGAAAATAGATTTTTTTAAAAGTTGTGTTCTCATATTTACAGATTACTATATATATTCCACAGAATACACACAGGATAGAGAATATTCACTTCACATACAATCACCTACAGACACCATGAGTCCATAAACTCTCTCAGTGAACAAACTTAAAGTATCCTCATCCTTTTGAAGTACTGAACACAAGCTGTTGGGAAGGTCAACAGCATAGCCTTCAAACCTGTATTTCTAAGCACTGCCATGCTTCTATTGTTGTTCTATGCTGCTGCTTAAGTATCTTGAATATTATAGGGACTAATCAACAGTTTATAGATAAATAAATAATTTTTTTTTTTCAGGTTAAATGAAACCCCACCACTTTTACTATCAAAAACTTTAAGGCAGGACACATACACTAATATGAACGTAGGACCCACCCATTTGCCATGTCCTCATTACCACAACGATTTTTCAAATATCCAGAGAATAAAGAAACCACCACCTGTAGAAGTGCATATCAGCCTTTGTTAGCTCTGGAAATCCTTTTGGCAACATGTGAAGTCAGAGTCTCAAAATGCCCCCATGGTCTGGAGCAGTTTGTCTGGTGACAGCAGGATGGGTGACAGAGCACACACAGACCTTCAGCCTCAATTAGGGCTGAAGTTTCATTTTGGCTTTCCGGAATCTGTCAGCATGTGAACACATGGACACCACATGCACACTTGCATCAACTCTCCTCTGGAAGGCCACAGCTATGAAGTGATAGTGTCACTGCACCCAAAAATGATTTACTGCTAATTTCTTAATGGTTATGCTAATATATGACATATTTGCCAAAGAGGAGTAATAAGTAAACTCCCCAGCCAAGGGGACTTGTAACCCAAATACAATACAGCAACAACGTGTAAATTAGAGAGAAATGTGACAGTTCATTTAGGCAAACGGTGCTCACATCTAGATAATTCCCCTTTTATAGTGCTACAGTAATTAATGATGAGACAGGTCTGGTGCTTAACTAAAATGGACAGTCAGCTATAATTATACATAGTTAACGCTGAAAACTACTGGAAAAGGAGTCAAGGATAACTCTTCCAATCACAGAAAGGCAGAAGTTTGAAGTCATCTTGTCCATCTCCACTGCATCAACAGGAACCTTCAGAGGATAACGTCACACATATGGCAGCAAAAATGAAAACACAGAGATGATTACAATAGACTCAATCAAAGGATGGAGAGAGACAGGCCTGAATGGTGAGAGAGATGATACAAGTGGATATAACACACTGCAGAAGAGAGGCATCAAGCAGGCAAAGTTATGTGGGACTTTGAAGAGAATTTTAATTTGGTTCTGTGCAGGCATACAGAGAGAAGGTGACAAATCTGTGTCAAGGACTGCTGTGGCCAGTGGGAAAAACAATGTTAGAGCAATCTGCAGTTTGCCCTTACTTTTACAATTGCCTGTAGGGCAGAGTTCAAATTCACTGCTGGTTATCCATTACCTCACTTAACAGAAGAGAAACAGGTTTCATCTTTTCTGAAAAACAAAGCAAAGAAAAACAAAGATTTGTTTTGTCACCGTGTTCCCAGGGTGATCCTCAGCTGTGTAGATAGGACTCAACAGTTTAAGAGGTAAAACATAAAACTTATCTGGAACAGGGGCTTCAGAGAGAAGTAAAAGGAATGAGGGAGATGGTCCCAGTGGAGACTGGCAAAAAATGCATCGTGCCATAACCTGATCACTGGATGAAACGTAAAATGTTGGATGAAATCCCTTTGCAGGGGTGAAATATGGTACAACTCTTTTTCTATACTACTTTTTTACAAATTACCAATTCTAAAATGCTTCCGACTGCCTGGGCTGTCACAGCTTCACAACAGTATTTGTTTATTCATTTGTGTTTACTGATCCTAATAAATATCACAGTCAATGAAAACTTTATGCCAGTTGTGGGACAAGACTCCCAATCCACCTTTCCCTACCCAATTATTGCTGGGCAAATTCTGTGGAAAACCCACTGGCCAGGACAGGACATCCCCCAAAAACCTACAATCTGCTCGCTGTGGGGGGAGGCAGGGGAGGCACAGAGCGGAAAAACCTTGACAACACCAGTCCAGCCATGACCCCAAACCCTCAGCAATTTATGGACTTCTACTAAAGGGAATTATCTCCACCCCAGCCAGACCCAGCACAAACAGGGAAGGCTGGCTGGACAGCCACAGACATGTTAGGATGATTTTGAACGCTGGACAGTCAGACCTCAAACTCCTTCCAACAGTCAGAACAAAAATCTGTAGCTTGAAAAGGGCTGGAATTCCAGGTCATGCCTACAGACCTCATGATCAGATCCATAACACAATGAAGATTATGGATCTGAAACTTTATGAAAACCCTCCATGGCATGGAAAGTCCCCTGACAAGAAAAATGCCCCCTGAATGCTGTTTTTCAAAAGGGTTTGAGAGACTGATTTAAAGCATACTGCCTGAAGTTAAAAGCATTCAGTCCAGAGTGAGCCCAGAAGTTTTTCTAGGTTGTTGCAGCAGTCACTTGCATGGTGCACCCTGTGTTTGTGTTATTTCTGCTCAGGACTTTCAGTGAATGAATTACAAGTCTCTCTCATAAGAGATTCAAATTCAGTCATTGCTGCATAACTCTACCTACTTTTATCTAAATAACCCCAGGCTTTTGGGCATCTATTCAACCACCTAAATTAGCATGAGGAGATGCTCATGTTCCTATCAGTAACCAGAGCCAGTCTCAGCCTGGCACTAGTAAATATATCCCTGAAAGCAGCTGGGATGCAGAAAAGATTTCTGTTGTGCTACAAAATTCTGCTTAAATGAATATAAAGTTTATTTCTTTTTTTTTTTATTTTTTTTTTTTTTTTTTTTTAAATAACTGCAGTTTTCAAAGATAAACTGAGTCAATTTCTTTTTCCACTTCCTGTAAAAACTTGAAGGTTCTCCTGCAGAATACTGAGGATCTTATGGATCTGAGAAAGCATCTCTGCCTTTCCCCTTCTGGCTCACAGGTCAGTTTGTAATCCTTTACTAATACTAAAGAGACAAATACATTTTAGCAAGCATTTAAATTTAAAATATTTGTATATGTTACAGAAAAATTTTGAATAGCCACTGGGCTCTCTGACTAAAACAAGAGCAAGCAAAATACTGGCAAATTACTTGAAGTAATCATATTCATCTTAACCAGGAGCCAAATACTTAGATTGGGCATCAGACACCTAACGGCTAAGATTAAGTATGTAAAACAGAATGTAAGGTAACTGAGAAATTTAAGTAAAAGTAGCTATCTAAGTTTTACCTGATTACATGTAAATATTTTTCCCCTTGACAGTGTATTTCTCACTTCTCATTATAAGTAGATTAAATTAAAAACTATTCCTAACAAGGGCACTGAATTATTTAAGATTATAATGCTACATATTTCAAAAGTGTCTTGACTCCAATGCCTCAGCTAATCCCTTCTAAATGCATTTTCAGATAAGGCTCAGCTATTCCATGAAGAAACAGAGATGGAGATAAGAAGACTCAAAAATCAGAGAAGGTCCAGTGAAGATCCTGCTGCAAAGGTTTGGTCAGCATCAGAAAAACCTACAGCACTCTTGAAATTTTCCTCACTATGGAAATAATCTCTCTGCAGACAACGGGGAATTAGTAGAAAAAAACTTCTTCCTAAGGTTTTTTCTAAGTAGAGAAATTCAGCCCATACTGGATTTCAGATGAACACCAATGGACAATAGCAAATGTCACAAAATGCACTGGTTTTGCTTCTAAAAGCTGTGATATTTCCCATGTTACACCACTGAATCACCTCCTCATTCCTTTTTTTTTTTTTTTTTGTGGGATTTTCATAGCCAAAATAACAGATTTTAAATATGCATTTTTCTTCTTTCTAGCCAGAAACTCAATATGACTAATATCAGCAGAATGCAATACATGAGATACTGGGACTGCTCTTGTAATTGGCCTTTGCATCTCTGAAACTTTGGGGATATAAATTATGCTGAATAATTCCATTGGTTCTTATTTCTTATTGTTTACAATTTTAAGACATATAATAGATGATTCTTTGCCATTAGTAAAAAGTATTATAAGATGGAAGAGGAAAATTTTGTGATACAATTTTTCAACAGCAGGGAAAAAAACCCTTTCAAAAAGACAATTTCCTCAACTTATTATTCAAGTTTTTACAGTGGCTTACTTAGAAACCAATTAGTTTTAATCTCCATTTGATTTTATGGAATGGCTCCAGAAGAGCTCTTAACTCTCCAGTAAGGACAGTGCAAAGATGATGAGAACTCTGCTAATATTATCCTCACAGAGATAGCAGAATTGGAATTCTTATATGTTTCTGATAAAAAGGTATTATGGGCATAATGTTCAAACCTCTCTAGAAATTGCTCTTTGGGTTTACATTGACAGTGGCTGCATGAGACCAAATCTCCTCACACAGACAATGAAGTACAGACAGCAGAATTCAATCCAAAAAGGGGCAGAAGTACAAGGAAAAGTCACTTACATTGCTGAAAAGCAAAAGGAAAATATAAAACCTCATTCTGAATTATCACTAGGACTAAAATACTGTGTCAAATGTTAATACTTTTAAATTACAGGTATTAGAATTTAGAATTAGAATTTAGAATTTAGAATTTAGAAATAGCTCTCTCCTTCTTTTAAATACCTGGTTGAATGAAAGTTTCCTTTCTGAAGACTGGCTCGAGTTATATTGATTATTTACCTGTCAAAGCCCACTCAAAAATCTCTGGTGTTTTCTGCTAGCTTTGACCTGTAAGTGACCTGAGAAAAGACTATTTCTCTGTTAATTAGTAACAACTCCTGCACCTCCCCTGTCACTGCGGCCCAAAATCCTGCTCTTCCAGACCCCCAAAATGAGATGAAAGCAGCTTGCAATACTCCTGCTTAAAGGTGTTTCAGAAACTCATAGAAAATGACATTTTAACACTGTTTACATAACACATTTAATAAGTGGAAATTCTTAAAAATGGATGGAGGTAATCTTCAAAATTTAATATAGATACCTTGCAGTGGCAGCTTCAGTGCTGGGTGCCAAATACTAATTTAAAAAAAAAACAGAAGAGCATTCCAAATGAGACAAAAGACTAACAGATATTCATGCATATTACCACATGGTAACAGCAGGGACAGATTTGTTCATAACTTCAGTTTATACTGAATTTAAAGACAGGTAAACTGTAGGCTCTTTTGCTATCACTTCTTTTAAGTATGCCTTATTTTTTTCATCACTTCATACTGGCCACAAGCTTTTTGACCACAATCTGTTTTAAAAATAGCCTCCTCATCCTTTCTGTGTATTTTGAGTTACCAGGGTGTCAAGCACTGAATTTCACCAGCAGGAATAAGTCTGATATTGCTAATCTGTGGTATAAGCAAATCAAACTGAGTGACAACTCCAAGAGGAAGCTGCTTGTTAGGGAAGAAGCATGCTAGTAATCATAATTTCCCAGAACACAGCATAACAAATACACTGCTGTTAGATGGGAATTCGTTACAACATCCATAAAAAAAAAAAAGGACGGGGAGAGGCAGCTTTCAGTTCAAGAGCCAGGGAGGGTCGAAAGATCAGGAATTTACAAAGTGATATTCAGCAAACCAAATGGGCCACAGTTGCCTCATATTAGTCAAATTTCATTAGTGTCAGGACGACATTCCCTTTAATCCTGGTGCTGATCCTTGTTCCCTCCTTGCTACTGGTAACACAGTGGTCCAGATTTGGGTGCTGAACTATTCCTATAATTGGACCTACTAGAAACCAAACAAGCAGTTTTCCACTGGCATGCCTCTCTGAGACATAATCAAAGAAATATCACAGTGATCACCACTGCAGTGCACACTGATGTCCAAGCATGGGTACAAATACAGAAGGGTGACAAATCCTTGCTATTCAGAGTGTTCAGGCACTGAACAGAGAAGACAACACAAAAGCAGAGTGATAATGCTGGCAAATATACTGGTTCTGCCAGCTACATTTTAGCAGGGGAAAGCTATCAAGGAAAGAAAAACTGTGAGGTAAATACTGGAAAAATGGGGAAAAAAACAGGAAAGTGCATGAGCTTAGGGCAGAAAAAAGGTGAAGACAAGAAATGTGGAAGGATGCTAAAGTGTCAAGGCATGGACATACTCCAGGTCAGAAACAGATATGTCTGAGGCAGGTCTAACAGTGGTTTTATTATAATTAAGTGTTGTGGGAATGAACAAGGCCTTCTAAAATTGTCTGGAATGAATAAGTATCACATAAAAACAATTTTGTCAGGGTGAAAGCAAATACCAAGACACCAGAATTGTTAACATATGAGAATCTCCATTTTGAGGGTTTACCCCTCAAAAATAAGTAGTGTTAGGCTTCAGGAATAAACAACTTCTTCCCTTCTCTCCCCCCATCCCCCTTCCCTCAAAACCCTGAAAAAACCACAACTTTGACTGCCATCAGGACAGAGAGAATTTTATGTGAAACAATTGCCCTGGGCCACCCTGGGCCACTCAGCTGAATTAAGTCAAAGGGACTGCTGGCAGGCTTAAAATAGGTATGTGTTTAAGAGCTTTGCTGACTTTGTTGCTGCAGTAAAAAAAAAAAAAAAAAAAAAGCTGCAGATGCATAAATTTGAAAATGAAAATATCATAAATATCTCAAAGACACAAAGTAGAATTAGAATTAGTAATTAATTCTGGTCTACATTTTCTTGAATGAAGCTTAAATGAGAGCAAAGTGAGAGAGCTACCAGATACACTTTTTCTCTTCCTGTTGCTTTGTGTTGCTGTGAAAACAGTTTAGTAATCAAAAGAAAGAAAGAGATAAAATTCTTTGCTGTATGGAGGGGTCCATAGCAAGGACACTAAAAAGTATCTACAGGACAGCACCAAGAGGGCTGACACAGTGAGGATGACACAGGAGCAATGCAAGAATCCCTTGATAAGCATTCTTATTCTCACTTTGGTGGTTTTCAGCACTTTGATTTTGTGACAAGCCTTCCTGCACTGTGTCACAAATAATTTCCCTCCCTTTCAGACTGTGGGTCTAAGCAGCAGCAGCATTTCTTCCTGCCAGCTTCCATAAGGAAAGCAGGACACCTTCCTGGCAGCAGAAATCTGCCATGACCACTTTTGTGATGCTCTCAGATCCTTTTCATTGGTTTATAGTCTGTTTTATTTTAAGGGAAGGATGCACACAATGGCTCTTCTGGGCCTGCTCCAACTAGCTAGAGTCATCTTTAGGGTAAAATTGTCACCTGATAAATGGTGATCTGAGGATTAATCTGTTCAGAACAACATTCAGAAACAGCCCTCCACCCCCCCAAAATTTGTATCAAGAGACCCTGCAGGGCTGCAAAGAACATGCAAGGTAGATGTGTTTGCAAACGTAGGTGAAGTTTCTGCTACTACAGAAACTACACACATCCCTTTGCATCTGCTGCAGAGAAGAGTCTATGCAAATTCAAAGAGAAAGTGGCTCTGCCAACACAAGTGTCACAACAACTACAGTTACCCTGATGTGTCTTAATAGGCATTATTTGCAAAACACTAATTTGATAGATCAAAATAGCTCTCAGCCTAATTACAGACATTTTAAATGGAAGATATTACTCACCCTTTCAGAGCTCAAGCCTGTGAGACACCAGGCAGTGGCTCAAACATGTTTGAAGCCCAGCCATGGAAGGAGCCTGTCCATAAGGGCAAGTGGAGACCTCGCAGAAGTCGTTGGCTTGATGCAGAATTTATTTGTGAAATCCTGTAGCCTGTGATAAGCAAGAAATCAGAAAAGTATTAGAAAAAGTCCCTTCTGACTGGGAAATCTGGCAGCAAGCTGATCTATGTATTTTCCGGTGAGCTTGATGCCTGTAAACCCCCCCACACAAGCACCCCACAACCTGGAAGTTTCAGAGCAGACACTGCACACCCCAAGATGCCATCACAATAATAATTACTGCAGAAAGACAGGCTGCGATTTGCCTCCTCAGCCTCCAAAACAGCGGCAGACTAAGCCATTAGCAATTAATTAAAGATCAATGACATGTAAAACCCTAAGGAACACACATGCAATTAGAAAATGTATTTAAAGCAAGCCACAAACCCACAAATTGTTGTCTGACACCACTCCCCATCTCATCCCACTCCCTTTACAAGCCAAGGGGGCTGTGGGAGGGTTACCTAGAGAGTTCCACTTGGCAGAGCACATTTCCAACACTGTGCACTCATCGAAAGCCCTTGTCAGTGAGAGTTTTCCTGTTTATTCCAATGGACCTTGGATGGCCTGTAAACATCCTTGCGAAAACAAGTACTCTCTAATAGATAAATATGCTCTGCTTTCACTGACTTGGGAATGGCTGGATTGCCCTATACAGTCCGAAGTTGAGACACTACTTGGTAAACATCCTGCATGCACCATCAGTCCCCAGATGTTGCAACACAGGGTTGAATTTAAGTTTAAACAATTGCTTTGCATTGAAAGTTTAACTCCTCTGACATATGTAGGTACATTACTGAGTAGTTTCACAACCCCTTATATCTGCAAAGAGCCCTATGATACCTGGCAATTAAAAGGAAAAAGGATTTTTTTAAAAATAAAAAGACAAAAGGGTGAGTTCCTCGGCCGAATTTCAGAAACGGCTACAGTTTGTCACAGGCTCTGGAACAGAAAGAAACTATATTTCTTTCCTCCTCGGCTCCAAAGTCAAGATAATTCTGCCTGAAAGACCCTCCAGCCAGATTGCTTCACGTTGGACATTATTACTCTTTACAAGGTTTTGCTTCGCTTTCTTTAACGAGAGAGTTAAAACCTAACCTCAGCTGAACTACTGAATACGATGATGACGATGACAGTAATATCAGAAAGAAGAACAACATCACGAAGAAAGAAACAGCAATTTACTCCCGTACGGAAAACGCAAACACACACCTCCCCCCGCCCCCGTCCAGACCCACGCATTTTCATTCCCGTGTGTCCAGCCACACTTACTTCTCCCACCCGGACCCTCGGCTGTCCTTCCTTGGCGAAGCGGCCAAAACCAACGGGAGAGAGCCACGAGCAGCGGCCGAGGGACACACGAACCGCGCCTCCGGCTCGCCTGTCGACACAGGACCTCGCTGCTATCAACCACTCCTCCTCCTCCTCCTCCTCCTCCTCCGCCGCCGCC
>CM031878.1:69590101-69602981 GCA_018697195.1 Certhia americana
TTCCTCCTCCTCCTCCTCCTCCTCCTCCTCCTCCTCCTCCTCCTCGTTCTCCCCGCGGAGCAGCAGCGACACAAAGGAGCGGCCGGGTAGCGGCAGCTCCCTGCGCGCCTGGAGCAGTGCGAGGAATCAAGGAACTCATCGTTTTCTTGTCACGTGGGAGTTAACAAAACCTCAAAAGAGCCGTGCCTCTACAGTCCGAGAGGGAATAAGCTTTCCCACAGCCTGCTGCACCTCCGGAGATGCTTCGGTGCTGATGCCAATGAAAGCGTCCGAGGTGCTGAGACTCAGTTGAAGCTTCAACTCCTGGGACCTTGGAGATCTTGTTGCAATCGATGTCTCACCTCCTGGAGAAGAAGCTTGAATAAGTGTCTAGTGTATAAATCAAGCCTATGTGTATCAATATGTTTTGGTGGTTTGATTCGCCATGTTTTTCTCCGCTGGATAGAGAGATATGTACCCCCTTGGGCAGATCTCCAGGGAATGTTCACGGAATGTCATAGTAAGGAAAAATTCAACCCAAAACAAAACAAACAAAAAACAAACCCAAAAACAACCCACAAAAAAACCCCCAAACAAACCCAAAACAAACATTAAAAAATACCCAAACAAAAAACCACTTGAAAAAATGACAAAAAACCCCCACAAAACCCCAAACCAACAACCCCCCCAACACCACAAACAAACAAACAAACAAACAAACAAACAAACAAACAAACAAACCCCACAGCACAAAAACACTCAAGAAAAAATCCCAGCTCTATCACCCTGCTGAACTGGTCCCTGGGTTAAATATTCCTGGGAAGGGGATAAAGTAAGGGAAAGGATAGGACTGATACAAGATTACACAGTCCAAGTCTCATTTCTTTAGGTGGCAGGCTAAAACTATCTGGCCTGGAGTAAGACCCTGAATTTTGCACACCCTAGCCTCATGCCTAGGTGCATTCCTGTCACACCATCCATGTCACACCATTGTTCTTTTGCCTTCACCCCAGGAAAACTGAGTGGATGCTGTTGTATCTCATTTCAGTGAGATTTTTGTACAACTGGGAGCAATTTAGTTTTTACCCTTGTAATCCACCTTATGTGCCCCAGAAGGCAGCACTGAGGGAAAATGAGGAAGGTCTGGAGTGCCCTCAGTCCCTGCAGTTCATTCCATGGACACGACAGCTGAGAGTATTTGTCTCCTGCAGGAACTCATTTTACCCTTTGGATAGCCTGGTCATATGCCATTTATCTCTGGAAGATTCAGACCAAGAAACAGAATTTGATCTGAAATTCTACAAGAAGTGAGGATAGAGGACAGAGAATGGCTTTGTTCCTACCATCATTTTTTTTGCCAAAGCAACTTAAACCATTATTCAGTTGGAGTTCCCTAATTGGAAACTGTTCTGTTGTTCCATCTCCATTCATGACTTTCAAAAGCTTTGGTTTGGGGTAAAGAAGCTTCCCAAGAATGGGATGAGCCTTTTTGCCAGGGGATGATGGAAAATAAGGGAGATGTGATTGGTAGACTATAAAGCAAAACTGCCCGGAAAGTGAAATTGCCAGTAAAATGTAAAAAAAATAAAATAAAATAAAAATATATTTATAATCTTGCAAACACTTGCACATGGGGCTTTGTTTGCTTCCATGTGTAGTTAATCCAGATGACCATGTGATTATAGCTGAATTTGAGATTATGTATCACAGGCCAGTTTGAACAGGAAGACACTGTGCCTGGAGTCCTGTGCCTAAAAGAAATGAGACATTTTCTGCTATGTATTGTGGACAATTTAAAGACATAAAGAAAGAGAAACAGAACATATTATAGTTACTGGAAGAAGATGGGACATTGTCTATGTGCTTTTTATTGGCCAGCAATAGGAAATAAATCCATATTATATTCAAATTCCTTTTACTCAGAGATAGTGCATTATGAGTTTTGCAATCCTGCCAGTACTCACTGTCAAAAGAGTAAATTGCCAGTTTTCAGCAGGAGCATATACCTTCTCATTATAATGTGTGTGTCATGTTTAACACATTTGATTAGAGAGATGCATGTGCTGGGAGACTGCATTTTGTACACTAAAAATAAGGGGAAAAATAAAAAAACCCACCTCAAATTTATATAGGATGCATCCTTTCTTGCTTCTGGAAAATGAAGGTGAGTCTGTGCCACCACAACTCCATATTGACATATTCCCACTTCCTATCCCTGTGTCCAAACTGATGAAAAGAGGGTTTCCACTCTCTTGTAAGTGTAGAATACTAAAGCCACTGGAAGGTGTTTGACAGCACACCCTAATGGAAAAGCTCCATCTCACTCATAAAAGCTATGCAATGGATAAAAGCTATTATGGAAATCTGTTATCATTCACTTTAAATGGGGAAAATGTATCTGGCACTGGCTACAGAAGAAAATCTCCAGAGTCTGACAGGAAAACGAACAAGGGATTCATCAACTCTAAAATGATTAAGAAGTTTGGGTTTAGCTTAGTCTTTTTTTTTCCCTTCCCAAAACAGACCTTACTAAAATAAAACAAAGGCAAAATGCTCTCTGGGAGCTCTGCCAGTCTCTGTCAGTTATGTATTTTGGGAAGTGGGGCGAGTCCACATGACCTCTGTTGTCCCTATCTTTGAGATAATGCTGTTACATTTAGAAGAGCACTTGAGCTATGGTCGACAAGTGCTCTATGCAGTCCTCTTATCACAAAACCTCAGAAAGGGAAAAACTTGGGCCTTCTGAAAACATCTCAAATCATAGAAGAAAAGCGAGTGGCACTTGCTGATACAGAGGTAATTCAGATCTTTTATTTAACAGTAACCTGTGGAACAGCGGATCCATGAACTTCCCTCAAATTGCCTGCTATAAAAATGGCACAGGTCTCCCTCCTGGGAAATCTTGGATGGTTTCAGACCCCAGCCTGAGTGGACTGAAGCTGCTAAGCTGGAAGAAAGTTTTAATTTCTTACTCTTCCTCCCCAGAAATTTTTCATCTTGGAGAATACATCAAAACTGGATTGCAAATTATCTGTCAAATGCTAAAGACCCTGCAGGACGAAGTCGTGAAGGAACAACCCATTTTCACCACAGCAGATCAGCTGGCTTCTTATTTAACCGTAGTCCAAAACTTAGAATCTTTCGTGAATCCTGCTGTATTTCAGTTTGCTGTTCCAGTCAGGCGTTGCGTCAGGATTCCTCCCTCTGTGCAGAAACATCAGGTGAGCCTGCTTAAATTCCTAGTGAGAAGAAAAGACTGAATATCACCATCATAAGAAGAACAGAAATGCAGCAGGTAGGGAGTAGTTTTTGTATTAAAGAATCTGTTAAGTACATCAAAAATACCAGCAACTTTCTCCAGTCTGTTACAGACTATTTTACCAAAAATGGTTGACTTTTCCTGAAGCTATCATTCTCCCTGAAAATATGTTTAACTTGGGCATTCTGTCTCCTTCACAGGCCTACACTGCCTACGGTGCTCTAATGTAACTGCAACAATCCTTGACAAAATGGCATTCTTGCCACATGAGAAATGGATTTGCAGCTGTGCAGCAGACAGAACTGCAACATGAAAAATAAACTATTCAGTGTCAGGTGTTAGCAATAACTGTATCAAATTGTGATGATCATTTTATAGATACAATTCCAGTGAGAGTGTGTGGGCCTTAACAAAGTGTCCTTTCAATTTAACAGTAAATGCCCTCTTCTCCATTTAGGATAGGCTCCTAGAGTTCTTCAGTGAATTCTCCTACACATCTATAGTCTACATGTGCTAATCATCCTTTAAACACTGATCCTGGCTGGATGCCACACCCCACAAGAGTCACTCTATCAGTCCCTTCACCAGCTGGGCAGAGAAGAAAAAACAAATAAAAGGCTTGTGGGGTGAGATGAGAACACAGAGATCAGTCACATATCACTGTCACAGGCAGAAGATACTTGACTTAGGAAATTAGTTTATTACCAATTAAATCACAGTTGGATAAAACCAAAAGAAACTAAATCCTAAAAACTCCTTTGTCCCACCCTTCCCTTCTTCCCAGGCTTAATTTCACTCTCAAATTTCTCTTCCTCCTTCCCCTCGGTGGTTCAGGGAGATGGAGAACAGGGTTTCTGGTCATTCTATTAAAACTCTCTCTCCTTCCTCATCATCACTGATGGTGTCAGACAAGGCCAGAGGGTCCCCCTTGGAGCTGGCAGGCGTTGGCTCAGCTGGATATAGGGGAAGCTTCCAGCAGCTTCTCAGAGAAATCACCCCTGTACCACCCTCCTCTACCCAAATCCAGCCATGCCAACCCCATACAGAGTTTATCTGCCGTTATGGAGCAGCTTTAACTCTGTCAGTGAAAAACCAGCCCACCAGAGCAGCAAATGAATGGCACAGAAAAGGTGGCTCCTGGTGCAGCTAGGCTGGGTGATTAACACAAAACAGAACACAAATCACTCAAGTTTTTCAGACTCCTATGTCCTAAGAAATTCAAGGCCATATAATGAATATGGGTTTTTTTCCACACAGTTCTTTTTACCTTTGAGATTTGCATCAGAGCAGCTGCATTTTCTTCACTGTTTTCCTGCACTTTGCAATTCCAGCTTCCTAAGTTGGTCCTCAAACTTTTGAATGTCAACTCGATGCTTCATTAAGAACTTTCCATTTAAATGAAAAACAGGTATGTCATATTTGTATTTATCATACCACGCTGAGTTCTCTGGAAGAGTAATATCCACCTCCTTCAGAACAAACTGTGGCAGAAAAAAAATATGTCAGCTCCTACTGACACTGAAAAGCAATACCTGCTTGTCTTCTGATCAGTGTTTCCCTCAGAAATGCAAGGCTGTTTCCTTGAAGCTTGTGGGTTTACTCCTTGTGTTGTAGATAAGGGCCTGTTTTTCTGAGTCCAAAATACATGTGGCCACAACATTTGTCTGCCTCTCCACAAGGGACTCCCTCCCTAGCCCAGAACATTCTCGTTCCACTGTGCAAAACCACTCTCCTGTGGGCAGCAACCACAACAGTTGGGAACAAAACAGGCAGCAGAGTGCAACAGCTCATAGGATTTCCATTAAAAGTTTCACCCTTCAACAGAGAGATCAAAATCTGATTGAAGAACAGCAAAAATTGCAGTCACACACAGTTCAAATATTTGAAGCCTCACTTAGCCAAATCCTTCCCAAACTACCTGCCTCATAAAAGTTGCAAACTCCTCCTTCAGAAAAGGCAACGGTATTTACAAAAGGAATGTTTTCATGAACTACTGCAACATGGTGTATATTGGTTCAGTTTGACAATACTTATTTAAGTAGCATTGTCACAAATTGCTTTTGGATAATGAGTTTTATGTAAATCACTGCTGAAATTGTCTTGAAGAGGTCATCCATGAAAGAATAACTGATGCAAATAAATCCAAGCAATTTTGTTTTTACAAAGAAAGAATCCTGATTAACTGATCTTTCGTATAGCAAACATATACAGTATTTCCATACATTACCCTTCTCTTGTATGGCTCAAGAACTTCTTTTGCTTCATCACACAGAGGGCACGGTTTCTAAATGAAAACATTCAGAATAGCTTGAAGCATGCAGTAAAACACAAAAGTTGTTTGTACTGTGAAGTAACACATACAGATAGGAGCATTCATTACTAGAAATGAAGGTTCCCTTCCCTGCACCAAGTACCCTGTTCAAGGGCTTTCTAAAACTTTACTTATCTGTGCAGTATGGATGAAAAAAACCCCAATGAACTATCCAGCCACTGAATTTAATTATTTTACGTTTGCTGTTCCATTTCTCATGGAGGAAATTAAGAGTCTTCTACAAGGTGATTCAAGGGAATGATCGGAAAGGTCCTACAGAGACCCCTCATTTAGGTCAGCAATGAATATTCTAAGCACAGTCATCACCAAATGAAGACAGCTGCAGGTAACATTCCTGCTAAAAGAGGATTGAGAAAGCCACACTTCCCAGCCTGTCTCAGATGAAGACACATGGCTCAGTTCAAATGGGAAAAGAAGGCAATTTAAGATATCCTGGGTGGCTTTGCCTGGAAGAAATTAAGCGGGATCCTCCAAACTGCAAGAGCTGGAAGGAGAGGAACCTCCAGCAGGGAGAACTGGCAAACAGCTGCACTGTTTTGACCCGTGATGGGGTAAAAAACCCCTCACATTTTCAAAAACTCCCTCATCTTCCACTACAGCTGAACATCCATGTTCTGGTGACCACCCAGGCCGTAACTGAAGAAGTAACTCATATGAATGTATACTTCTCCAATATTTCCAGCAACAGAATTTGGCCTATAATTCACATGGCAAAGTATATGGAGGCAAACATGACAGCTCTCTCCCTCTGCCCCAAGACACCTTCCACAGCTGGAAAAGACCTTCTCCTCTTTCTCCCACTGAAAAGACTTCCTAGGGCTTGTTCAAATGTGAAATTAATCTGAAGCAGCTACTTTTCATTTCCTGCATGTGAATTACTTCAGATGAAGCACTCTACTTTTATTTAGATCTAAACTAAATTGCCTTTCCCACGCAGAAAAGTCCATGTGCTCTGAAAATCTACGCAGGATACTAAAGTGCTGTGCTCTTCATAGTCCTGGTTGCTTTTGGAGAGACTGGTTTTACAGATACTAGTGACTGAAAGGAATCACCCAGAAACCTGCACATCCATTTTGTAACACACCATGCTCCTTCCATTAAAGCAGGACACACTTGGTTCCTCTAGGCCTGCGGAGAGCTTCCTAACATACCAGGCACATAAATGCATTTGGCAAAGGAGGCGAACTTCTAGGAAAAAAATACGGCTTTACTCTTATGGCAAGCTTAGGCACTGAGTGGTACTGGTTTAAAATCAAAAGTGAATTAACAAATAGTGAAAACTTTTCTCAAAGTAGATTTATATAAGCAACTGTTGCACAAATGCTGGGGTGGTCATAAAAGGGGACTGCAAGGGGAAACCCATTTGGTAGTTTCTATCAGTTTGATCCAGAAGTTATAACTCCCTTCTGCTTTCTCCTCCTCTTTCGTCCTTATTAAAAATAAGAAGGAGGCAAACAAGGGGTCAATTAGCATAAGCTAACAGTGTAGATTAACATTTTTTATAGTCTGTGCTTCTCTTTGCAATTGCCAGTGAACATTTAAAGTTAACTGTAAACATTTAGAGTTAAAAGCACCTTCAACAAAAGGCCATTTTAGAGAACTGCTGGAAATCTGATATCACACAGTGCCTTACTAGTTAGGTGTTTTAAGACACAAAGAGCTTTTTTTTCCCCAATTATTAACCCAAAGGTAAGAGCATTATTCCCTACTTTACCCCATTTGAATTATGAATGAGTTCAGGCTAAACTGGGCAAGGGAGGACAAAGCTGCAACTTTATAGTTCTGATTACTAGATGGATGCTGACTTATTATTTTTAACCTATTCATCTGTCATATAGTTTAAAAACTCCTGTATGGTTACTGATGGAAAGAACAAACATTGTGCAGAAGGAGGAAATTATTTTAATCATATTTAAAACCACCACACTGATGTCATCACTCTCAGTGCTTTGCATTTATTCTCCCCTGATTTTTCTCCTCTTGAAGGCTACAACAACCACAAAAATGCAGCACAACTCACCTGTGTCATCCTTTATTAAACTGCAAAACTATGCAGGAAAAAATCGAAAACAATCCATGGAATCTGACATTCCACAAATGATCCATCCTGCTCACCTCATCTGTTTTCTAAATATGCCTAGGAATTCTACATGAGTTTTATCTGTTGTCAATAAAGCAAAAAGAGGGCAAAACAAAATCCACTTTTCCCTCACGTGCTCCCAGCACTATTTGGATACATTTTACATTCTCACAGGTGGTGCCAAAATTAAAAATGAGCACTTTGAAAAGCCTGTTTTGACTGTTGATGCTTGTGGTTGGCAGATTGTGCATAACAATTCATCTCTATTCTCCATTTTCAGGGTGAAACACTGGCAGCTGAGCTAAATTTTCAACTAGTAAATGAACCATAGAGTCCCTGAGGCATTACTGTCCTGAAATATTTGTTGATGGCTGATTCTTGTTTGCTACAACGAGGGTAGGACTGTGGGGCAAAGCCTGGTGAGCAGGAACCCACTAAGTAAAATGCCCAATACTACTTTGAAGATTGGGAAAAAAAAGGCAAGGACAAGTAATTTAATCTGCAATTCCTGTGTATCAGAGCTAATAAGCCTACAGTCTTGCCCAGCTTTATGGTGTAAAAAGCTCTTACCTTGGTGAATAAAGTCAACACTGGCTTATTTGTGCTGGCCAAACAAAGTTGTCTCCCAAGTGGGCTGGGTGAAAGCCTCGCTCGTGGCAGGGCTCTGCTCAGAAAACAGAGCACTATCATCCTGTTTCAGGCAGAGATAAAACTCTGAGTTGTGCTGTGCCAAGTTATAGCTCATGAAATTTAATGTGAGGATAAACATGATGCTTCTGTGGAGGCTCTAAATCACACACAATCAAAACATTCATTCCAGGGATTTTATGCTCACAGTATCAACACATTCATCAGGGAGGTTTACTGTGTGGCAGGCCAGAAATGTCGTGCAGCTCAAAACCAGCAGTTCCATAAAAAAAGAAAAAAGAACAACCAAACATCTATGTTTTCTTGTTGAAATGCCTTTTTAAAAGTCCCTAACACAAATGATGACATAAATGCATTATGCTGCTCCAGCTCCACAGATGCCAGCTGGAATTACATACTTAAAACTGCAAAGTGCTGTGCTTTGAACTCCTGTAATCTAGCTGCAGTATTTGACATAGTCTACTTACTCAAACTATTCCATAAAAAAACTAATCTGTATCTAATCAGAATATTAATGTTATGCATTCTGCAGTGAGTAAAAAGCTGCAGCCAAGATGATTTAGCTTGGTAATATTAAAAGCATTCACACTGCCCCAAGTCCTTCCTGCAACAGCAAATTGATTGATGGGTTAGTGATTCCTTTGAGAGAGTTTGAGAAGTTAAGTGCTATTGAAGGGTACTATGCTGCAGTCTTGAAGTCACCTGTTCACAATGTCATTAATAACAACTTTTGTCTAAATGTGACCTTTACAAGGCATTTTAGGACTGAGAGACAAAAAAAATCTCAGAAGCCAAAGCGAGTCTGCATGGTGATTATCAGCAGACATGACACCTGATATCAGAATTTACACTGGGAAAACCAAATCAAATCCCTTTTACCCAAAGCCAAAAGGCTTCTGCTCAGTTTCAGGTCTGACTTACCTATAACTCTATTATCTAAAGCTAAACACACAATATGATGTTACAATTTTAAAGAGCTCAAGAGTGAGCAGGATCTCACTGCAACTGCTGAGCACAGTTTAGCACATTTAGTCAAAACCAGCCCAGTGCTCTTTTGCTTCTGGATCTCTCAGAACTATCTCAGAATATCACAAAACTTTTTTTTTTTAAGAAGACAGTTTAGCCAGAAGAACACCGGAAGAACACTGCAGTGGACTCTAAACTTTAATGCTGTATTTCTAAGCCACAACCACAATAAAAATGGCTGACAGGGCACTGCTCCACCAATTCTCCTGCCCAGCCAAAGAACAGCAGTTATTAGTGAGAGTCAGCTGCAAGGGGCAGGGCAGGAAAATTCCTGTCATTGAGCAGTGACTGGCACAGCTCACACTGCCAAAGGTCACAGTCCTTGGCAGCTACTGAATTTGTTTCAGTTAGGCAGGTAGAAATAGAGCTGCCTGTGATTTTGCATGTTAAATAAAAGAACAAGCGTGGGACCTTCTGGAAAAATGCCGATCTGGATGACAGGAAGAACCTCAATCAGGCTTGGAAAATTTTAAAACTCACAATAAATGGAAGTCTGGAATTGATACAGTATTTACAGCATGCTTGCCTATTCACATGCAAAATAAAAAATGGGGGGGGGGGAAGGAAAGTCTGCTTTTTGACTAGTTTTTTAAGAATGCTTTTGTTGCCAGCCTAGCAAGCCTTCCAAAGGAGGAGGATGCGCTCAAATTCTTCTGCAGACAACCCAATGAATAAAGCCTGAATTTCCACAGATCACATTCTCTCTTCCACACACCGACATGCATAAAATAGCTCCAGTTCAGTCCTACAGAACCCCTTTTAGATCCCTCCATGTACTGCTGTCCTGAGGATAACTCCTACCAAATCACCAGCTGAAAGGGAATGAATAGAATATCAGTACCTGAGCTTTGAGATCCCACAAAAAGAAATCAGCCAGCAGTGCCTTAACTTCCTTACCAATTTTACGTAATTACAAGCAATTTTACCTTCAGAATCCAGAATCAAATCTTCACAGACCAGAACTGCTACTGAAGACAAAATCCGCTGTTACCGCTGCTAGCATGAGACTGGCTGGATGTTTTTATAAACAACTGAAAGAAAACAAAGTCCTGTCTGTCTGTTTATTCACCTAAGTAAAATGATACCAATGACATTAAAATGCACAAAACTTCCCATGTAATTATTCTGGATGGCTCTCTAGACTACTCCTAATTATAAAGATTTACTTGAGGAAAAAATAGGAATACATAAATGCAAAGAAGGATACTTGCAAACTTGAGAATTTACCATCCCCTACAACACAACGCTACAGATTTAACAAATTATTCTTTTAAGTTTGGACTTGGTCCATGCTCTATTTTGCAAAGCCAAGTTGGATTCAATTCCTGTTAACAGAATTTCCATCCCCCAGTAAATCCTCATCTGCAGGAAATGTAAGTTGTGACACTAAAACCATCCATTATTTAGATGAGATAACTATCTATACAAACTTAAATCTCAGCATCAATCAAGAAAAGACAAGTATGGATTGTTTTTTCCTTGAAGCATTTACCTTTTAAGTAAGAGCTGAAAGGCAATGGGGGGTGCAAATATCAGAATGCATGTTGATGTCATTTAGAACACCTATCCTCCTGCTGTCCCTCATTCAAAACCAGCTAAGGCCATCAAGGAAAATAAATTTTCTGGCAGTGTGCGTTTGATTACCTACCAACGAAATGCTGAACAGGAAAATAGGTGCCACAGCCAGAGACCAAGGAGCCCACGTGAGTGGGGACAGCAAATCCTGCGGCTGTGGGAGATCCTCATGTAGCTTTCACCCCATCAGACGTATAGAGGAGGCCTGCAAAATACAAGAAAATCTTTTCATGCATAACTCTAGAATAGTCTTTCAGGGAGAATCAGGTTCTCACAACAATTCAAAATTCAAAGGTACCCTCAGCAATACCAGCTGTATCTGTGGGTTGATATAATGCATCAATCGGTGCATGTTTCCATGCATTTTGTCCGCCAAAGCAGAGCAACTACAGGGGAAAATGCCACAAACACACTGCACTCCATCCCAGAAAGGGATCCCAGCAACACATTTTGTTTAGTTATCCCTTCAAGACCATACATCCTTAGAATTTGGTCCAGGACCTGGTCCAGAGCCACACTCTAAATCTCAAATAATTTAAATAACATCCAACAGCTTGCTATAGTGGCCTGTTCTGAATACTATACAGAACTTGCACAAAACAACTGCTACTATAATATAAAGTTTGCAATGGAGTTTAAAAGATAATAGTAATAATAGCATAATAGAGTATAATATATATGTCATATATATTATAAAACACAGCACATAATATTTTAATATCTTTATAATATTAAATATTATTAACTATTATTTTATATCATAAAATAGATTTTATTATTTATTTCTTTACTTATATAAAATATAAGTATTACTAAATATTTTTATAATATTTAAAAATATAAACATGTATCCCATTAAATTATATTAACATGTTAGATGCTACACATCCTATAACATTATCATATTAAAAATATATATCAATAATATTAAAATACTAAGATACTGCTCACATTATTCCATATTAAGATTTATATAGATCAAACAGAAGGTGGTATTAATATATCATTAATATGGACTATTGGTTTGGTGTATTGTATTGATACTTATATTAGTGATACTGTATGTTATATATATTATGTATATATTGATACTGTAATTGTAATATACATATACAAATAGTAGATAATATCATATATTATGTGATACATTATTGTACATGTTTGTGTATATGTACAGCTTGTATGTTTTAATATATATATACACATAAATACACACATATACATATACTCATACATACACATACACACATATATTAACATAGATTACATATCATGTCTCCACTATACTTTATATATGCACACATATTTGCATACATATGATATATATAAGATATATTTTTATAGAGAGAGAAAATACATAATATGGATTATATACATGGATACACATAATAATATTGTATTCATGTAAGACACATACTTGCGTGTATATATATATATATAATATATACATATAATATGCATATATGTTCGTATATATATATTAAAAGTAAATATAAACCCATATTTTTTCACATATATATATACAAACACATATACATATATATACACACATATATATACATATATGTATGTATATGTGTACATATATATATATATATATATATATATATATATATATATAAACCCATAAAAATATCACAATAAGGGTTTCAAACACTGCTATTTGGAAACTTCCGAGCTAAACCACCCAAGCCCCGCCAGCCAGCCCAGCCAGGCACAGTGTATGCAGAGGCCTCCTCATTATTCCGCGCAAGGCGCCAGCCCCACGGGCGATGCCGATACTTGCAAACCTGTGACCGGGCCCTCCGCAGGGACAAGAGCCCGGGGCACCGCGCTTCCGAGGGGCGGCGGAGCGCATCCCCGGGGGAGCGCATCCCGGGGGGAGCGCATCCCGGGGGGAGCGAATCCCGGGGGGAGCGAATCCCGGGGGAGCGCATCCCGGGGGGAGCTCATCCCGGGGGGAGCGCATCCCGGGGGAGCG
>CM031878.1:69602991-69627220 GCA_018697195.1 Certhia americana
CATCCCGGGGGGAGCTCATCCCGGGGGGAGCGCATCCCGGGGGAGCGCATCCCGGGGGGAGCGCATCCCGGGGGGAGCGCATCCCGGGGGGGAGCGCATCCCGGGGGGGAGCGCATCCCGGGGGAGCGCATCCCGGGGGAGCGCTGCGTCCCGAGGACCCAAGTCCCGAGGATCCGCAGCCGCCCCATGCCCACCTGCGGGAGCTCGGCGGGCAGCGCAGGGCTCCGCCGGCTGTGACGTGGCATCGCCACGGGAAGGAAGCGACACAGGCTCGGGAAGCGCTCCCGGGGCGGAGGGGGTGGCTGAGGTCCGCAAGAGAAAGTAAAATGCTGATACTAGTGATAATAGCTACAATAGCAATAGCTATAGTAATAATAATATCGCGATGTTCTGTTAGTAAGGTGCAGACTCGCCATGGAAATTGGTGTGAGAAGAATAAAAGGGCCAGAAGACCTTCTGCTCCCTTTTTAAGCCTTTATTAGATCACCCGTGGTGGGGGCCCGAAGAATCGCACTCACCGCCACTGTTTCCAGCAGACAATAAAGACAAGAAGGTGCAAGCAGCTTTGCCTGAAGACAGAGCTGGGGACTCTTACCTGACAGGAGTCCGCTGAAGTGTCCCGATATATGGCTTGTCGAGGTCTAGGGGTGTCTTTGAGCAGGCTCTGTGTGGTTATAGAGAGATAACAAAATAGCTCCACAATAATCTGTTGTTCTGCCCAGTCTTCCAGTGTGGTTTTGTACAATATTTGTGCATCGGCTTTCAGGCTTCAGGGGTCTGCATACGGTGGTCTCACTTCTGGTAGTTGCTTAGATTTATGGGGGTCTACATAGTTTACATACTGGGTGGAGCTATTTAGATCTCATGTGTAGAGGGGCAGTGGAGGTGGGACCCGATGGGAACAGGAAACAGGAACAGGATACAGGTAACTTGGGAGAGGGGATACAGGAACACGAAACAAAGTACAGCAACTTAGGATAAGGATACAGCGTGTGGGGGGGTTACAAAATAAGTGTTAACATAAAACAGGTTACAGCAACTTAGAGTAAAGATACAGTGTGTGTGGGGGTACAAAGTAAGTGATTGTTAACATTATTTAATAGTCGTACCAAACTACTAACACAACAAAAACATTAATTATGCAACAATAACATAACAAACAGTAACTCTTTAACTTTTTTCTCAACAGGCGTAGGAAGGAAAGGAAGGAAGGGAAGGAAGGAAGGCAGGAGGGAAGGAAGGAAGGTGCGGAAGGAAAGACAGACAGAAAGATAGACAGAAAGACAGAAAGGAAGGTGCGGAAGGAAGGTGCAGAAGAAAGAAAGAAAGAAAGGAAGAAAGAAAGAAAAAGGGAAAAAAAAAAAAAAAAAGGAGGGAGGGAGGAGTCTGTCCAAATAAGATTCTCTTCAAACCCACTTTGTGCCGATCCTGCCTTTTATTTCTTGTGTCCTAGAACAAAGATGTTTGTCCCAGAAAAGTGCTGCCTTGCCTCTGCATGGCCCCTTTTCCAGTCACATCTTGCTCTTCTCAGTGTGTTGGCAATAACAACCACCCTTGGTTGGCTTCACAGCCATCAGGCTCCCCATGGCCAGCACCAGCCCACAATCCTGACTGGCAGCTGCCTCAGTTCCCTAACTCCATGCCCTCTGTTATGTACCAGAAAGTGGGCAACAGCCTGAAAAATCTCCTTTATCCTCCTACAACATGGATTTTGGACACCCACTCAGGTTGGTATAATATATAACAGAAAAAAATCACATTATTGGAGGGTATCATTAGAGCAGAAAAGGTCACAACAATGAAAGCACACAGGGAAAGAGCTGCACCTGTTTAGAGGTGACTGCGATGGGATCATTTAATGCATATAAATATCTTCAAGGCAGGTGCTAAGACGATGCTTTTTGATGCTCCATTTGAGTTCTCTGAAGTATTTCAGTTGTCAGGCGTGTTCATTTTCCTTTCTCCAGAGAAGTTTTAAGTAAAAAAAATAGAAAGTGTCCACTGCTGAGCAACTAAAGCTGCAGGCTCATGTTCACATAAGTGGCTGTATTTCTATCAGGATTTTGGTTTTGCCATAGTAGTTGTCCCTAGGCTGAGAGTGGGAGACAAATCTTTTGAGGGGAGGCTCATGTCAGCTTCCTCTCTTCATCTGTGCTTTGAGACACACAACAGCACACAGGGGAAAGACTCACTAGGGGTGTAATCCTACCCTGCTGATCTGACATGAGTAATTAACCAGCATTTAAATTAGCATGAGGCAGAGTCAGCTCGGGACCCTAGTGATTAATTTTCAGCCACTATCTTAATCCCTGCTGTTGAATAGAGATGTAATGCTGGCAGCTGACACTGGCTGCTTTTTTTTTTTTTTTTTTTTTTTTTTTTGTTCCCTGCATCAGAAAATCCACTGTCTGGCTTTGGTGTTTGGCACTGGTACAGGACAGACCTGACAAGCCTCACACAAGGGAATTGCTGAGCTGACTCTCACCTGGCTTATTCTTTCTCAGAAAGGATGGGAGAACATTCAGAAAGAGGGCAGAGGCAGGTTGGAAGGTAGGTTTAAGTAAAGAGATCAGCATGCTCTTGACATCTCAGATTAATTTTATCCCTCTCACTCCCAACCCAAGTCTAGCCTTCTCTGGGACATAGCTAAAATTCCCAGAGGAACCTAGAGGAGACAGCTTCTGAAACTGGCCATTTTATTTCAACAAAATTGCTGCCAACGGCCAGAAGTGATCTGGCTGTGTTCCTTTCCTGGTTTTAGTAGGATTGTCGTGTTGCCTAACACAGTTCAATTAACCAAACCACTGACTGGTCCTGCCAAATCAGAATTTTCTTCCGTTGACAAGATGTGTTTATTGTTGTGCACCCAAGTGTGGACTGGTTTCACCCTTAGATCAGGTTGTTTATAATATGGTATAAGTATTTTAAAAAAGGTTGAAAAACAATGGAAAAAAAAAGAAAAACCAAAAATTTTTAAACAAAAGAGGTCTCCTTATGCCACAAACATATGCAATTAACCAGTTTTGTTTTGGCAGGTTTTTGCTCTAGTGCTGTGGATGTCTCAGCATAAAATTAGCTTTGGTTTTAATCCAGAATTTATGAAATTAATCTTCTTAATCTTTATAGTGACAGATGCAGAAAGAATTATTACTTAGAGCATGTCTCACTATTGCTGTGCTTAGGAATGAGATGGATTGCTGTAAAGCTAGATATTTAAAAATGTGTTCTGAGATCTGAAAGAAGTGCAACTCCATGCTATTTTTCATTATGGCACATAGGACATCTTTACATTTCAAGAGCAGTTAGGACTCAATGATTATTTGCTGCATAGATACCTTATTATGGTGCACAATTCTTCCTTTTGTTTTTCTTTTTAAATATATCTCTTAAATAAAGTGTGGACGTGGTTTCACAATCCAAACTAGAAAGAACTCATGCTATGATGGACTGCATTGAATTTGGGTTTTCTCCAGATTGTGACTTAGAATCACAGAATCACAGACTGGTTTGGGTTGGGAGGGACCTTAAAGCTCATCCACTCCCACCTTCCACAATCCCAGGCTGTTCCAAGCCCTGATGTCCAACCTGGCCTGGGATGCTTCCAGAGATCCAGGCCCAGCCACAGCTTCTCCAGGAATCCTGTTCCAGGGCCACGGTGGCACAGCAGCAGAAGCTGAAGCCACTGCCTTCCCAAGAGCGTACTCCAAGGAAAGGGATAGCTCAGTAGCACTGTTCGCTGGTGAGCTGGGATAGTAACTGAGGGTCAGCGAGGAAAGACATGGCGGGGATTCTTTGTCTGACATCCACAGGAGTTCATGAGACCCACTTAAAAGTGGTCGGGGACAGAGAACCGGAGAACAGAGGAGGGTCCAGGGTTTTAAACTCAGGAACAAGGGCGGAGCAACACAACTGAGGGCCAGTGGGTTGAAGTGGGTGATATGGAGGTGGGGTTACAGGGTAACATCCAACCAGGGTCCAGGGGAGGAGTGGCAAGGAAAGGGAACAAACTGGGGAGCAGTTTGTTCTGGTGGAACTGGGGTGTGGAAAACGATGATGTAAGTGGGAACATTAATATAGAATGGCAAGGGTCTGGGCAGGGGGGATATTCCTTAAATGGGAGGCTCATCCCAATGATGCTGAACCTCAGCATCCCCCATTAACTCTTGGGATGCAACACAGGGCCTCCCCACAGGAAAGATTTGTTTCTCATAACTATGTTAAATTTACCCTTTGTCATCTTAAAGCCATTCCACACCTCAAATCCTGGGGTCAGTTTTGAACAATTCACTCCAAGGAGGACATTTAGGGGCAGGAGTGTGTACAGAGAAAGGAACAGAGCTGGGGAAGGGTCTGGAGCCTCAGGAGTGGCTGAGGGAGCTGGGAAAGGGGCTCAACCCAGAGAAAACGGGGCTCATGGGGCCCTTCTGACAGGAGGAGACAGCCAGGAGGGTTGGGTTCTGCTCCCAGGAAGAGGGATAGGAGGAGACAGAATGGCCTCAGGCTGGGCCAGAGGAGGTTTAGGTTATTAGGTTTAAAAAACCCTTCTCTGAAAGGAGTGTCAAACACTGGAACAGGCTGCCTAGGGAAGGGAATCATTTTGAACCAGTGAAAAGTGAAATTCATAATGCTCAAGTAACTTGAGTACTGAAAAGGCTACAAATCGAAAAAAAAATCACAGCATCACATATTCAGGAGCTTCAGTAAGGAGTGGAGGAATGCAAGAAAATGTATTAGAGAATTTGACTCTAATACGAGAGAAAAGTTTTGTTGGAAGAAACAGCATTTAGAGATCTTAGCCTGAGGAACAGCACCTTGAGGAATATGTTTTAAAAGAAACCCATGATGTGTTCTTTAAATGATGAATGTCAGTGGAAGAGCATTTTCACTTGCCTAAATTATTTGCAGAAGGGAGGGGACTGCATGCTGATGAACTTTTCACTGTCTGCTAGCCCAGGGATCATCTGAGCATTACACATGGTGACATATAACAGACACATTATGTAACAGCGATTTGGGCAGCACTTTGAATTTATTTTTGTATCTCACGTTTTCTATTGGACCATTGCCATGGTGGGATGTGGTGTCCAAATATTAATTTACTGAGCACCAGAAGAGCACTCAGTTCCAGGCTAAGCTAGAGCCCATTGGAAATCAATGCTATTCTTTTTTTTCTCTTCAAAAGCTTCAGGTCAAGACATTTTTTGTGTACAGCACAGAAAATAATTTATGGTATATATTGCTCTGAGTGCTAGGATGGAGTTGTGTTTAACAGCTTTTTTAATACTAAAATTTACTTCACATAAATTCCAGCTCAGTGAAGAGTATTTAAGAGAGATGGAAATCTAAGATAAAGATTTATTTTCAAACAAATTAAGGCTGCTCTGGTAGATGGTGTCAGCAAATGCCCTACTCCCCTAATCTCTGAGATTACATAGCTGAAAGAATAACAGGGCAGTGAAATAAAGTGTATAATTTTAGGCCATGTAAATTTTGTGAGGGTTGCAGCAGTCACTTTGCTAAACAAAATTTTCCCATTACATCTCACTATGCCTTTGATTGCTCATAAGTGACACGTGAACCAATAGCATTACAATGTGAACAGCAGAAATTTCATTTTACTCCTATGCATTCATACCTTTTTCCTAGAAGTATCTCCCAGTGATTTGCATCTCAAGGTAAAAAGAGCCTCTCCTTGTAACATCCTAAAAGCCTCAACACTTCAAAAAACATTTACAGTTTGAAAGAAAATGAGGGAAAAGACAGAGTGGGAGGCTCTGCTATGGTCTTCAAATGAAGAACAATTTCTTTTTCAGGCAACTGATATACTTTGCAATGTGTTAAGTAATGAAGTACTAACTAATATAAAATGTGTTTCTTTTATTTTCTCTCACATACTACAGGTTTCTAAAGGAAATGGATCTTCTTCTAATACCTTACACTCTTAACACTCCTTTCAAATTAATGCAAAATTTGGTTCCTATCATGCAAAAGTTGATTTTTGCTGTTACTCCTAATTGATTATGATGAAACACAAGTCATATTCTGCCCCTTTGCTAAAAAGACAACAAGAAGTGTTAAGGGTGTTAAAACTCTGTGTTTTGGAGTCTATAAGAATAAAAAAGCTGTGCCTTTACATTTTAAATTACAATTGTTTTAAACCTAAATTAAAGTCAGCACATGGCATAAGAATTCTAGTCACATGATTTTTTTTTTCTGGGATAATATGCTTCTTTTTGCTGTTTCCCCATTTTGTGTTTATTTAAAATCAATTACAAAATTATTGCACAGTTAAAATTGAAAAGTGCATTTGACCCTGATATAGCAAAATGCTCATAGTGGTTCAGCTGCAGAAGTTTCCAGGTCTATGGATGTGATGAGCAATTTTTATGATAAAATTCTTTTATTATCATAAAAGAATGATGGAAGTGAGATGGAAGATGAACAAAGGCTAATGGGTGCAGCTTTGAAATTCATACAGAGCCTGTTTCCTGAACAGAACTTTTCCAAAGCATGGGAATGACTTCCTTGTGGATTTACTGTTCTTTTCGTAAACAAGAACCTAAAGTTGTGAAAAACCAAAATCTTCATTTGCTGCTAGGCCTTTACCTGGGTTGTTTTTCTGCCCAGAATGTGATCTAGCACAACGTGATGTTACTATGATTTTTTTCCACAAATGAAAGCTCTGACTTTCTGTGTAGAACTTCGTGTTACCAGAAATGTGTTGAGCCAGAGATTTTCCTCCCCTAAACATCTCAAGAATTTGGTATGACAGCAGCAAAACTCAGTTGTGGTGTGCTGTGTGGGTCTCTGAGGGGGGCTATCTCAAACCTCTTCAGAGCTAAGCTTCTAGTAATGTTTTTTTTTCTCAGCATGCAGGGCAGTACTGCCCCTGATACTGCAGAGACATGATGGGCTAACTCCTGCCTGGGGTGTTGCTGTAATTATAATCCCACAGGAGAAAAGTTGCAAGGGGACACATATAAAGTGTGTCATCATACTTTATTAACTGCTCTGAGATCTACCTAAAATAAACATCAGACAGGATGGCAACTTTATTGCAACAGCATTTGCAATTGAAGCAATCCTGTTGTAACTTGTGCATAAGTACTATAAAAGAAGAACTAATTTCATTCCTAATCAATGCAGCTGTATCCTATTCATCCCCTCTGTTCTTTCCATCTGATTTAATTTCAGGATATTTAATTCAATACTTCACCAGATATTCAACACTTTCCTGGAGAGATTACACTAGAGTTCCCACAGTTAAAAAAAACCAGCATGCAGGCATTTTGTTTTTTCTACCCAAAAGTAAATTTTTAATCCATACGTAATTTTTAATATAACAAGACTGTGTCGCTTTCAGTAGGCATAAAGGAGAAAGAATTTATTATTTTCTAATCACTCCTTTATCACCTGATCATCTCTGTTTGTGCAGGTGTATGGATTACTGGGTGGAAAATAAGTAAAGGAGGTAGGATTCAACGATACTCACCTGTTTTTTTCTCAGCATTTTCTCTGTCAGTGAATGAATCCTCAAACACAGGTTCAGCTACTGGTGTAAGCTGAAAGTTCTTTATTCTAGACATCTCTACAGCCCAAGTGAAAATATAGCTAGTTAAGTACCTTTTTTTTCTTTTTTCCTCCTGTTTGTTTAGTTTTCAGTTCTGCAAAAGTAAGACATAATTTACTTCTCTGTAGGTTCTCTATTGCCACCTTGTTTTATTCTGTCACTCTGAAATACCACCATAGTGTATCTTGTCAGGCTGACAATTGGGCAAACCCTTAAACTCATCCCTCTCTTTCTCTGGTCTATCTAAATCTTGTCATACAACTTCTCTAAACAATTTTAATGTTATTATTTATTTATTTATAAATAAATTTGTTTATTGACTTATGCATTTGAGATTCTTGTCTGCAATGCTTCAGCTCATTAGAAAGACTTTCTGCTACTTTCTATTTGTGTTGGAGACAGCTATTTTCAGTATTTCAGAAATTAATGGGATACAAAACAGGTGGTCAGTTGGTGCCTTTACTGTTTACTCTACATATTGACCTGATTTTCTGTGGTTTTCTTCTATTTCCACTGTTGTTTCCCATTCAAGAGAAGAAAAAGGACTGTGATGTCTGGCAGCCTGTATCTTCAAAAAGAGTTCTTGCTCATGAAGCCTATCTGGACTGCGACTGCATACTGCCCAGGCATCTAAATAATACAGTAAATATTCAGCAAAATTAATTTTTGAGAACCCTGAAGAGGCTTTTTTGGCAGTTATATTTCAGTGTTTTGTGACAGTAATGTGTGATACATATATTTATTCTTTTGGTGAGAGAAAGAAAACGATATTGAGACAGTTGTTTTGAAAAAGGTAAAAAAAGTTACCTAAGTAGGCAAGAATAATTAGTGAACTCTGACAAGGACGAGCTAACTTTTATCTGAGCAGAAAAAGCAGGAAGTTTTAGAAGAAAATGCAGAAGTCATATTTTGGCTTCAGTGGGGCTGTGTAGACTAGAATTTGGTGAGTCAACCTACATGGAAAAGGTGCTCCATCACAGCCTCCTTGTAAAAAATTACTTTTTTTCCCTGATTTTTCTGATGTATTAATATCTCAGACATGCTGCAAAACTTATTCCTAAGGGTGCAGTCTTGGGCAAAAGGTGAAGAAGTACAGTCCTATTTTTTATTGTCTTCCTGTTAACTAGTTGAAAACTAGTATTTTGAGAAAACAGTGTTAAGAACTGTCTGAGTTTGGAAAGACAGGGATGCCTGCTAGGGAACTAAAAATGGAAGCCTCCCTTGGACTTGTTATAATTCTAAAATTAAAGGGGTCTCAGGCAAAGATGTGAGGGTAGGAATAACACTTCTTTACTAGTGCATCTAACAAGGTAAGTTAACAACAATAACTATAATGTTGACGACAGAACTAGAGAGAAAAAAAAAAACCAAAAACAAAACAACAACAACAACAACCCAGTTACTGTTCTCTGGCACCTTCCCCCCTCAGTACCGTCACAAGCTAGCAGAGTGAGCAGCAGTCCCAGGGGATGAGATGTATCCGAGGTTCAGCGGCGGTAGCTGGAGCTGTAGAAATGTCCTGGCTAGGCACAGGGTGCAGAACACAGTGTGGGGAAACCTCGAACAGAACTGAAGAAGCAGCGGGTGCAGGGCAATGGGGCAAGAGCTCTCAGCAGGGCAGGGAGAGAACAGGCTCTGAAATCCCCGGGGACACACGAACAGACGGTGGTGGGTCACTCCAAGCTGAGCTCCAGATGAGGGATGGTGAGAGCTCTCTGCCGTCCCAAAGATGAGCAGTCCTGGCAGTTTCCTCCGAGAGCAAAAAAACTGCCCTGAGCCAAAGTGAAGTCTGGCTGCCACCCTGTCTCTGACTTAGCTGCTCCCTTTGTTTTTTCCCAAGCACCCATGAGTACCCTTCAAGCACCCAGCCATTAGCTTCTTAGCAACTTCTGGGAAAAAATTCTATAAGAAAGCAACCCAACCCTCAACAAGAACTCATGTTGCTTTACAGATTTTTAATTCAGAGTTGGGTGCTAAGAAAAGTGCATAAACCCTTGATCAATACAATATTTCTGATGAAATAACAGATGAGATAACAAATCTGGATTGATGTTGATGATGATAAAGAGCAGTGTTAAGTAATTTTGTTGTAGTAATTTATTTCTTTTAACTGAAGAACAAAATTAAACTGACATGACTGAGATACAGTATTTGGAGTCTCTTTTCAGAAGTCTTTCTTTATAGTTCAAGAAAGTCCAGTTTCAATGCTGTGATGTCCCTTTGGTTTGAGCTAACTGCAGTCTTGTCCGGAGGCTAAATTAAGGTTGAAAATTTGTGTTTATCTGTTCAAGGACTTCTAGTTTGTCAGAACAGTACAATATCCACGATTCAAAGTTTATATCCAGTACAGGTATAATTCTTTTAAAATATGCCTAGGATTCTTCAGCCAGACAATATAATTCCTTCAAGGAATCACATTTTTCAGGTGTAATATATTATATATATATATATAAAAAAAAATATTTATAATTTTAATTAGCAGATTTTCAGTCTAATGAGCTTCCAAATGTTCCTTGCATTTGCTGAGCTTTCATATAACCACATAAAGTTCTAAGCACCTTTAATCTTAAGTTTAATCATAACCATGGTGTCCTAGTATGGTACATAATGACATCTAACTTGCAGACATTTTCTCCAGTTGTAAATTAACATTGAAAGAAAAACTGGTAAATCAAATAATTGGCACAGCATTTTTCTCAGTGTCTCTGCATCTCTGATTACTTTCAGTGGCTGAAATGGTGTACCCGTAGAATCTATAATGGGTTGTTATTGCTACCTTCATTATTTTTAGTAGTACTGCTCTAACATTTGCCTAATGGTTTTGGAGGGGTGGGCAATTTTGCAGGGTTTTATGGAATTACATTAGAAACACTGTATATTACTGAATACAAACAAATAAAATCTCTCTAAATAATATTTATGTTTAATTTTGAAGACAGAAGTTTATAAAAAAAGATAATTGTATATTTAAATAGGAGTAAGTGCAAGGCTAAAATAATTTTATCTGTTTATACTTCATTTCTTATTCTAGTGTTTGCCACCTCATAAGTTTTAAATCCCAAATACTGCATAGGTGGTTCTGGTATATTTTAGCCCAGCTAAATCACACTCTCTTGCACTCCATGACTTCTTCCTAGCAGCTGTTTTGGAAGTAAATATAGCAGTGTTTTACTTAAAGTTACTTGAAATGTGATTTTTTAAAAAATTTAGCCTAATTGCCATGAGGAGGTGCTGAGGCCTGGTTTTAGAATCTCAGTAAAAGGCATGGGGGGTAGGTTCCAGTTCCTAGCTGAGAACTAAGATGAGAAGTGTTAACAAAAGAAATTAATAAATCCAAAAATTTTAGATACTGCAGTGAGCTGAGTTAGGACAATCATCTATTTGCTGTACTTTTACAGCAGTTTATGGAAAAGTAATTACATTCTCCTCTGCAAGGCAGCTATTAAGATGCAGGAGAATCTTCTATTCTTAAAAAATATCACTGCGAGGTATTACAAAACCAGTATAAAGATGAGGAAGCACTTCATCACTTTGAGGTTACTACAAGAAGCAAGGCACTACAACTTCCCTAACAAGGTACTTCCAGCTTGTTATAATGCAATTGAATAAATAATTTCTGACCAAAGAGACCTAATCTCTGCCAAGGCCATTTCAATACAGATTTACTTAATCAGTACAGACCAGTTTTTCCTGAAGCAACACTGAGAAGAGCCATTTACTACTTAACCTCATCTTTGTCCCAGGTACAAAAGGACAAATCTGCCAGAAGACATATGCATCTCAGGAATGAGGCAGGTTTTAAATTAAGAACTCTGTGCGTAACACCCTAACAGGTGGAGCATCAAGGTCTTGGGGGATCAACTTCAAAATGTTAGGAGCCTGTCTAAATACAGTACACACTAATTAAACTACAGACTAAAGCATCTGATCAGAATTTTGTGTGGTGATAAGAGTGGAATGGAAGAGTTGTTCGGAGCTTGTCTGGCTCTGCCACCGCGTTTTACTCCCTTCTGTCATTCTGTTCATGCTGAATTTCACTCCTCATTTTAATCATTTCACTGATTGCAGTGAAGCAGCGGTACTACACGCCATAATTACTGAGGCGGAGCCATTGGGATGCAAAACCATTCCTCAGTTCTTCCAAGGTATCACTGCAACTTTTCCTATTTTCCCTAATTCACTGGCAAGTAAAATGCGGGAAATGATCGTTATTTGGCAGAAGAGTGGCACCCTGTGGCTCGTGCTTGACTTTACTTTGAAATATTCAAAATCTTTCTGACTTTATCTGGCAAATGCTAGTTATTATTGTAACACAAGTTAGAAGTTATTTTAGCCCATGAAGGATTTCAGGTATCTTTTTTAGAGACATTGATGCTTTGCATATGAGATAAGAGTGCACTGGGGGCAAGAACATGAGTTCATCTTCAAAGCACTATTAAAAATTTTGTGTGTACTTCTTCAATTATTCACAGAATGCCACAAAGCCATCTCTGAGGTACTTACAGGTGATTTTATGTCCAACAGTATGGAATAAAATTAGTCAAACTGACCTGGACCTCAGTTAGTGCCTTGGGTAGGGCTTTGTGAACCTCATCCGCTCATGTTTAGAAACCTAAAATGTAGTATTTCAGTTCATTTCTCAAATAAGACATCTGCTGCTAATTTCTGCAGATTCTGTGTTCTGCAAAGGACTCTCAACAATGAGGCAGTATTCTGACCACCTTCCTGTATGACACTTCCTGTGTCCCCTGTGACACCTTTGAATGTCACTCTCACATTATCTTAAAAAAATCCTGACACACCTGCCAAAGAAAGTGAGGCAAACCAAGCCACTGTTTGCACTCTTATTCCGCTATTATTTAATTTATTCTTTGTTAACTAGCCCTAATACCACTACTGTTTGTTCCACAGCCTATGTGGTGAAATCTCTTTATTAATAAATCTCTGCAGAGGTTAGTGCTCTACTTGCAAAGAAGCAAAAATGTTGATGTATTTCTTTTTTTGCTGACCACCAAATTTATAGCACTCAGCACAAGTCCCAGGTGATGCGTTTTGTTCCACCAGCACAGACATGTGTCTTGGCAATGCAATTAAAGCAATAATCAGTGTTTCTAGGAGAGTAAATTATAGCTGAAACACACAGAAAAGTATAAAGGATTTCTACTGCATTTGGGGTGGAATTTTAGTTGTGTAAGTCAAAGCAGGGCTTTACTAAGGTCATGCTGCTCAGAACCAGACCAGCCTGTGAATCTCTTCTAGCTGCAAGTTGTTAAGTTTACGTAACTTATGCATATTTCATATGCCCCATCTTGATTCTGCACCCATATTTCAGGGTTTTGTCTCAGATATTGACGCAGCAACTGAACAGGCCCTGCTAAACTGACGTTTTTTCTCAGATATATTGAAATGAGAATCACAGTTCTAGAGCAGCAATTGCCCCTTCAGTTGGGACTGGGGTGAAGGCAACACCACTAAGGCAAGAAATCACAGAGCAACCTAACAACAAATATAAGAAAACAAAGAGCAAGAGAGAGAGTGGTTGGTGGGTGTACAATTGCATAGAGAAAAGAAAGAAATTTCACGTTAAAATATATTTTACCATTAGCAAGCATGCAGTTTCCTGTGTTGTGCAACATACAAGGGATAACTGGCAGATAGGCTGGCTAGGTTATTGCAAAAATTGCTGGAAATTTTTCCTTTTGTTTTTCTTTTTTGACAGGTCTCTATCAGATTATCCGCTCTATGCAGAAAAATTACAGCAGAACAGTGGAAACACTTGACTTGCTTTAAAATTACTGCACTGGATCTGCAACAAGTGAGACACAACACTGCAGAGCTCAGTGAATAATCTGCCCTAATGACAAGTTAATTGCCATGTTTAAATAGTAACAGCTGCTGAGTGTTTTTACTATTATTTACTCTCAGGTTCATATTTCAATAATCAATGATGCCAATAACACCTTTCAGGCCGGAGCTGTTGGATATTGCATCAGAGACTTAAAAAACAACTCCATAGCAGGAAATTTACTGAAGAGATCCTGAAAAATACGTTTAATTCTCCTGAATTTTCAAGTGGGGTTGAAAGAAAGGCATGATTTTTAAATAAATATCAGGTTCTGTAAGTACACTTGCAACCATTTATCTACTTAGGTTCTAATGCAGAACAGAAATAATGATTTTGACACGTTAGCAGAACGCATAACTGAAATCTGTCAGTATGACATTTCAGTAACTGTGCTCCATCCTGTCTGTATAGTGTTGGATGGATCATTAGCAGTTCAAAGCTCTATATTTAGGTCCTCTGAATATACACCAATAGTCTGAAAAGGGTGTAGAAGAGAATTTTTAGGTCAAAACTGTTCGTATTTAATGAAAAATGTACAAAGGTCATAATGAAATAACAAAAAAAAAATTAAAATATTCAAAATACAGTATATAGTATATATGTTTTCTTCAAAATTAGAAGTTGTATTTCATGTTAAAATATATTTTACCATTAGCAAGCATGCAGTTTCCTGTGTTGTGCAACATACAAGGGATAACTGGCAGACAGGCTGGCTAGGTTACTGCAAAAATTGCTGGAAACTTAAATTAAGATTCTTACACTAACATACAAAGCTTCTTTCAGAAAAAAAAAAAAAAAGTAACTTAATGATAAACTGATTTATATATGCATAGGTATTTATATTAATCTTATAGACCTAACAGGTGCTTTGTAACCATCAAGTCTTTAATAAAAGAAAAAAAATTCTAAATTTACTCTGATTTAGATGTTCTCTCTGAAAATTTCCTGATCAGTAAGAATGAAGAAGTGTTGCTTTTTCTTCTTTCACAATCTGTTTTTTTGACATGTTGTTCCATGGAAAAAATATTGAGGTATATAAAGTGCCACAACTTCACCAGTTTGGTTGTAAAAATATATGCTACTGTTAGGGGTTATATGTATTGTAATTGCAAGATGCCTAATTATAATCTGTGGAGAGTAGCTCCCATTCAAGCCTGGACATTCAGTTTTAGGAAAGCTAATAATTAACAGAATAAAAAAGATGGATCTTTCATCAGAAACTGAGGTTAGGTGAAGCATAGAAACATTTTAGGCAAAAGCACTTTTTATTGTTAGATACTAAAAACCCCGCATTTTTTCCCCCTCCTTCTCTGAAGGAGGAGAATAAAACTCCTTAAACTCTAGTAGCTTGGAAAACTCTTGTCCTAATTTGAAAAATTATTTAAGAATTTTACTCTGTAGAAGACTACACCTCATAAATAAATAAATGTAAATAGTTGCATAATATAATTTTATCTACAGATATCTTTGCCTCACTTCAACAGTAGTTATTATATTTATGTAATAAAATATATTAATATCTAATAATATCGAGTTTATGTGTTTAACATTAGTAATACTCTCTTCATCTTTTGCAGAGAACAAAGACTAAAGCTGTAAAAGAATCCTTTTGCTGTAGATGTAAAAACAGCAAGAAATGTCTTTCAAAATAAGAACTCTTCCTCTAAAGTTTTTTGGTTTTTTTTTTCCACCTAGACTTCTCTATGAGACAGGAATGTCTGCTTTAGAGTGTATTTTGGAAGCCATACTCCCTCCTCCTTTCATCCAGAGCCCTCTGAACTGTGCACTGCAAACACAGAGGAGAGAAGTTTCAGCCCAAAACTTGGCTGCCAGTGCAGCACCTCGAGCTAAAAATCAACACACAGGTGTTCATGCTGATGTTATTTCCTCTGTTAGGTTTGTTTATCACAGCACTGGGGATGAACTGGTGTTTTCTACATAACAGCCTTGTCTCCTTTCACGTGGAGAAACTACCCAAACAGCCTCCCTTGCCTCTAAATGATTTCCATGAATTTTGGTTGTCATGTGTACTTTAATGCATTATAGCACCTGGAGTGGCTGCAGTTGTTCCTGAGACAGCATGGTGAATACACCAAATGTACTGTGCAAGTGTTCCCATTCTATTTTATTTTATGGATCTGTAAGGCACCACATCAGCTTCTGCATCTTTCAGACACTGCAGAGTAAGAAGTGTCATTTCTGTGTAATTTTGTTGGAGGAAGCAAAGGTGATACCCTAGTTTCCAGAGTGATGTGAGTGTGTACATCATTAAAAAAAAAAAAAAACAGTGTGAAATAAATAAAATGAAACAACCCCTAGGGGTAATAAATAAAGCTATAAATTAATACTGACCTGTTGAATCCAGACGTGCTAAAGCCTCTACACCTGATCTATTGCCCCCAAGAGCACAGTGATTTTGTTACCAAGAATGCAATCGGGCAAATATAATTGCCTTATTGATTTCTCTCCCCTTAAGTACCAGCATGAACAGTAGCAGAGGAGAGCTGTACTAAGCACAGGCACATCTGGCAATGCCTCAGAGTTCCAGGCAGCATCTCCATATTTTCTTTGCAATCCTATTTCCATGAGCTTCAAAGCCCTGAGATAAAGCAAAGCGATGATAACAAATAACCAGTGGCACCTAACTGAACTTCAGGCCACTGAATTATGTTGGAAGGAATGTGGCAGTATTTCCTGCTTTTGCTTTTCTAGCCTGGAAGTCATTTCTAGTCTTTCAGAGTTTCAGCTCTGCCAGAAAATGTAGCTACTAACACACACCAGTTGTGTTATATTGGAAGAACATGCCCTTAAGTGTTTAAGTTGAATTCGAAATGCAAAAGTAATCCCAAACCACAATTATCTTTTGAAAAAGTAAATAAGAACGCACTAAAATCCTTGAGGAGGGTTGATAAATCCTCCACCCTTTTAAATGCTAAAGGATGTTATATTTAAACTGTGAGCTATGAGGGATCTCTGATGATTCCCAATGCAGCTGCATGGCAGCATTTGGTGCCAGGTAGCTCATGGTGCTCCAGAGTCTGTGACCCAATCGAGTGATGCTCTCCTATTGCTTCACACAAGAGGTGTGTGATGGATTTACACTGCTTTTAGTTTTATGAGGCTCTCAGTATGTTCATTTTCCTACTCTGAGGATTAGTTCATCTAAGAGGGTATTATTCATTATTTTGCTTTTAGCTTTCTGTAAAACAAATTAGATTTGAAAATACAAGCCCTTAAACTGAAGAAATTCTTAACTGCTAATTTATGCATCAGTTTGCCTCATGTTTCTCTTGTCTAAGTTCTCTTTAATATTGAATTCCTCAACACACCAACCTGAGGGAGTTTGTAGCAGAGTTGTGCCTTGGGAATTTTACATGAATGCCTCTGCCACCAAATCTGTTTCCATACTAAAATGTAATCACAATCAAGAAGTCACAATAAACTGCAACATGTATCTTTATATTCTCATAAGGAACTAAAACCTGCGAGAGAAGCCCTGCATCTTCTTGTGGGTGCAAGAAAACCCTTTTGTCTTGGACATATTCCACCAACTGTGTCTAAATGTTACTTGGACAAATCAGAACTAACTTCAAATAAGGTTCTTTCTTTATGTGAATGTTTTTTTTACTTATTACTTATTTATTTAGTGGGATCTAAGTACAACTTCTGCAACACTAACAATATTCTTATTGAAAACTTCATTAGATTAGGGTATTTTTTGAATGTTATGGAGGTTATTTCTGTCACCTCAAACAAATACACTAATATATACCATTCACACACATAGGGTCTGGTATTTGAACAGGAAAAATTACAATTTTACACTAGACATCAAGTGAATGAATAAAATTGTATGCCATGATTGTGTTGACTATAAGCACTTCTCCAGAACATGCAAGCAAGTACTCAAGGGGTGTTTCGTGCAGTGGTTTTTACGCGGGCCCCTCATGCAAACATTCCCTTGTTGGTAATGGGGCAAAAAAAACTTAACTTATTTCCAAATTTATCAAGTTGGACTCAATGATTTTATGGGTCTTTTCCAACTTAAATGATTCTAAGTAGAGAAAGCTGAGGTTAATCCACTGTGACCATGCAAATGAAAAATCACTCTGTTGGATCTGAGTTGTGTTTTGGAATGGCTGATGTTTACGTATGTCCTTTCTTCTTTCTGTGAAATCTATCAGCCTGAAAACCTACAATTATTGCTGTAGAAGAGCAAACTTTTTCCCAGAAATAAAATTTTATTAGCAAGATTCAAGAATTTGAAGTGGCAGGTTGTCAGAGCCTAGTGAAACCAGGTTATTTCGGGCTGTTTTCCAAAGTAATAGAAGTTCACTCTGGGGACGAAAAATTATTTTTAAGAGGTGATATTGTAAAACAGTGAAAGGAAAAGGTGTTCTTACTCTCTGCAATTGTGATAATCTGTTCTGTTTATTTCGACATCAGTCTTAATTTAAATTACACAGTCTTAAAAATGAAGTATTTAAACTAAGAAGTACCCTTGCAGCCATACTTTCAACTGAGACATTCTAAAACAGGAGATTACAGAAAACAAACAAACAAACAAACTAATAAAATTTGATGTTTGTGTCAGTTTTTTCCCTGCATGTTTGAGTAACTATTTCATTGAAAGTGCTACTGGTTTCTTTTCCTTACCTGCACCAGGAATAAGAATTCAAAATTGTATTTGAAATCCATGAGTGCTGCATTGATGGGGAGGCAAATTCTTTGCAGCAATATTGTGCATGTAGTAATATATAATACAAGGAACAATGCTGATATATAATTACATATAAATTATGTTTATAGCTATATATTTTTTCTTTGTATTACATATAGAATCTATGGTTACTGTGACTTAAAACCAATAGAAGTTTGGACCTTACAGACAGTGATTCCTGTTACTGCAAGCCTAATACCAGCTATTAAATAAAGGCCATATGATAGCTTGATTTTCAACAGTACAAACATGTGGTAAAGCCACATAATCGATTATGTCAATGAGTGTGTGCTATTTATGGTCCAATGGCTCCAGGGGACACTGGTTGCATAAACCAGAAATTGGGAATTAAGATTACTACACACTGGAATGTTACGGACAAAATTTAGTTTTAGAAGAAAATGCACTGTCATCAGGGTGCTGTAGTGATTTTTCCAACAAAGTGTGTATCTGTTGATAAGACTGAAGATGCTGAATGTTAAGTAGTTGTCCCAAGACCCCAGCCAAGTATTTTTTTCCACCTGATAGCTACTGAATGCTACTGTAAAATGAAGACAGATTGCCTCCACATAAAAGTATTTTTACTCTTACACAGTAGAAAACTTACTAAAATTCCAATACTCAATGTCTTTTTTTAATCTGTGTTTTCAAATCATCGATAATTCCATTTTACATCTAAAGTTTTCATCTTTTTTTTACTTATATATTTGAAAGCCTGTTTTGTACCTGTTGGAGGTTGGGTTGTTGCTGTTTGTTGGTTGTTTTTTTTTTTTTCTCTCCAGTTCTGTTTGTTGTCAACAATATAGTTATTGTTGTTAACTTACCTTGTTAGGCTCACTAAAGTAAAGAACAGTAAAGAACTGTTATTCCTACCCTCACATCTTTGCCCGAGACCCCTTTAATTTTAGAATTATAACAAGTCCAAAGGAAGCTTCCATTTTTAGTTCCCTAGCAGACACCCTGTCTTTCCAAACTAAGACAGATTTTGGCACCCAATGTGCGGCCTGAGGGCATCGAGAGAAAAAGGGTAAAAAAGGAATAACAGCTTTTGAGTAATCTAATTTTTTGTGTACTGAATTTAAGAACTCCATTAAGCAGAACCATGTTGTCTTGCGTACCCTGGTTTGGGTGGCACGTGGCTACAACTATATTTCTTCCATTTGCAGCCCCTTATCTAAACATGGATCCCATAACTAAAGCTACCGTGGCTGTTATCGAGTTTATTTTGTGGGTTGATAATGTGAGGAATTCCTGGATTTTTAACTTCCTCTGGAAGGCAGGCTCATTGATCCAGAGCTATCGCATACTAACTGAATGTTTTTGGGGTTACTTTAATAATGGCACCTACTGTGAAGAAATGACACCGGGGGAAATTTTCTCCCAACCCTTCACCTAGCTCTTTGGGTCTACCCCACCAGTTTTTGAAGGGTTCACATTTTCTCGGTATGCTAATGATGTCATGCAGTGGCTGGTGCTGCTGACAGGCCTGCTCTATTTAGCATTCAGAGATAAGGGGAAATTGACTTGGATAACCACCCTGATACCTACCCCAGAGAACAGGGATACTGCCACAGAACCTGACCCTGCCCCACAGACCACCTCAGAAACAAACCAGCCGGATTGGGTGGGGGTTCTGCTGAAAAAGATGGGCCAGATGCTGAAGGAGAACACCTCCCCCACTAGTGAGAAGCCCTCCTGCTGCCTCAAAAAGGGAGAGTCTTGTGGTGCAGCAGTGGAACCCACAGATGTTACATCTGTCCAGGCTCCAGCTGAACCACAAGGGAAATCACAGCCAGCAGCAGTCGCCCCTGTGGAAATGAGGAAGGTTAAGATGAAATCAGATAAGAAAGGAGGGCCCTCACAACATGCAGGGGAGCCAGAGGTAAAGGTCATCACTGAGTCTCTGTCCTATGAAAGTCTCCGTAACCTGTGGAAGGACATTGTACGAAGGGGACGTGAGGCTTATACAACCTGGTTACTCCGGGTCTGGGACCTTATGAGTACAGGTGTGCAGCTGGATGGTACCGAGGCCAGGAATTTGGGACCTTTGACCCAAGACTCAGGTGTGGATCAGGTATTTGTAAGGGAGCCTGGGCCCCTTTCCCTCTGGGACTGTCTTTTAATGAGTGTAAGAGAAAGGTTTGTCCACAGAGAGAGAATGCAGGAGCACCACCATAAGCTGCTCTGGAAAACCCTCGAGGAAGGGATCCAACAGCTGAGAGAAGTGGTGGTGCTAGAAATACTCTTTGGGAGGGGTGGACAGCACAATAATGACCCCGACAAAGTCAGGTGCACAGGGCAAATGTTGTGGAGCCTGGGAAATCTAGGGCCAGCTCAATACACCACCTTCATTGCAACAATCAATGCAGCTAACAACCGAGAGACAGTGGGTTCTGTGGCCAACAAGCTTAGGAATTATGAGAGTATGGTCAATGGCCCGATGCATGCTCATGTCTCTGCTGTGGTTAAGGAACTTGAAGAGGAGTTTAAAGAGGAGATGAGGGAGGAAATGAAGAAGATCAGCACAGCACCAGTGCGAGTCACAGGCCCCAAAGTCAAAGTCCAACATTCCCCAGCTAAAGAAAGAGGATACACCCCACGAGCTGACCTGTGGTTCTTTCTGTGTGACCATGGGGAAGACATGAGAAAGTGGGATGGGAAACCCACTTCTGTCCTGGCAGCACGAGTGCGTCAACTCAAGGAGGGAAACAGTAATCGAGGGGGTTCCACAAAAATGAAGGTAGCCTCAACCTCCCAGGACCGATCTGCCAGGCATTACAGAAGGGAAGATGATTTGTCAGACCCCCTTGAAGGAACCTCTACTATGTATGCTCAAGAAGAAAATAATAACCAGGGTTAAAGGGGCCCTGCCTCTAGCCAGGAAGAGGCACGGGAGAACCGGGTCTTTTGGACATTGTGGGTCAGATGGCCTGGCACATCAGAGCCACAAGAATACAGAGCGTTGGTTGACACTGGTGCACAATGTACACTGATGCCATCGAGACATGTGGGGGCAAAACCTGTTTCTATTGCCAGGGTGACAGGGGTGTGGAAGAGTGGTTAGAAAATAATGTACAGCAACTTGCAGGTGCAGAGTTAGCAAAGTTTAAGACTCAGCTTAGCTGACAAGGACACTGTGCCTTGTAGGAAAGCGTTATAACATGAATGGAGTTTTATAGCTGATAAAGAGGGAAAGGAATGTTAACACTAATCCACAAGTGTTAGAAACTAAGAGGAGTTAACATTTCTGTAAGTAGCCAATAATTAGCCTGCTTTTGCACTACGTATGAGCTTCATTATGAATTGTATAAAAGACATAACTAACGGAATAAAGTTGAGACTTACTGATCACTCATAATGAGAGCAGTCTGTTCCCCTGCTGACCCCAACACAGGGGGATCACAGGAATTGACTGTGTTGGAAGCTGAGGTGAGCCTGACCAGGAAAGAGTGGCAGAAACACCCAACTGTGACTGGCCCAGAGGCCCCGTGTATCCTGGGCATAGACTTCCTCTGGAATGGCTATTACAAAGACCCAAAGGGACTCAGGTGGGCTTTTGGAATAGCTGCTGTGGAGACAGAGAGCATTAAGCAGTTGAACACCTTGCCTGGTCTGTCAGAGAACCCATCTGCAGTAGGACTCCTGAAGGTGGAAGAGCAACAGGTGCCAATTGCCACCTCAACAGTGCACCGCCGGCAGTACCGGACGAATCGAGATGCCGTGATCCCCATCCACAAAATGATCCGTGAGCTGGAGAGCCAAGGGGTGGTCAGCAAAGCACACTCAGCCTTCAACAGCCCTATCTAGCCTGTGCACAAATCTGAAGGAGAATGGAGACTGACTGTGGACTATCGTGGCTTGAATGAAGTGACTCCACCACTGAGTGCTGCTGTGCCAGACATGCTGGAACTCCAGTATGAGCTGGAGTCCAAGGCAGCGAAATGGTATGCCACTATTGACATTGCCAATGCGTTTTTCTCCATTCCTTTGGCAGCAGAATGCAGGCCTCAGTTTGCCTTCACGTGGACGGGAGTGCAGTACACCTGGAACCGACTGCCCCAGGGGTGGAAACACAGTCCCACCATCTGCCATGGACTGATCCAGGCTGTACTGGAAAAGGGTGAAGCTCCAGAACACCTGCAATACATTGATGACATCATTGTGTGGGGGAACACGGCAATGGAGGTATTTGAGAAAGGCGAGAAGATCATTTGGATTCTGCTAGAAGCTGGTTTTGCCATCAAGAAGAGCAAAGTCAAAGGGCCCGCTTGAGAAATCCAGTTCCTGGGGGTGAAGTGGCAAGATGGACGGCGTCAAATTCCCACTGAGGTCATCAATAAGATCACTGCGATGTCTCCACCAACCAACAAGAAGGAGACACAAGCTTTCCTAGGCGCCATAGGTTTTTGGAGAATGCACATTCCAGAGTACAGTCAGATCGTGAGCCCTCTCTACCTGGTTACCCGTAAAAAGAATGATTTCCACTGGGGCCCTGAACAGCAACAAGCCTTCTCCCAAATCAAGCAAGAGATCGCTCATTCAGTAGCCCTTGGCCCAGTCAGGACAGGACCAGAGGTAAGGAATGTGCTTTACTCTGCAGCCGGGAGCCATGGTCTGTCCTGGAGCCTTTGGCAGAAAGTGCCTGGAGAGACTCGAGGACGACCGCTGGGATTCTGGAGCCGAAGCTACAGAGGATCTGAAGCCAACTACACTCCCACAGAGAAGGAGATCTTGGCTGCCTATGAAGGAGTCCAAGCTGCCTCAGAGGTGATTGGGACAGAAGCACAACTCCTCCTGGCACCCCGACTACCAGTGCTGGGGTGGATGTTCAAAGGAAAGGTTCCCTCTACCCACCATGCCACTGATGCCACAGGGAGCAAATGGATCGCTCTCATCACGCAGTGCGCCCGTATTGGAAACCCAAATCGCCCTGGGATTTTAGAGATAATTACGAACTGGCCTGAGGGTGAAAAATTTGGTCTCACTGACGGAGAGGAGCAAGAACAAGTGACACGTGCTGAAGAAGCTCCACCATACAACCAGCTACCAGCAGAAGAAAAACGCTACGCTCTTTTCACTGATGGTTCCTGTCACATTGTAGGGATGAACCAGAAGTGGAAAGCAGCTGTGTGGAGCCCCACACGACAGGTAGCAGAGGCTACTGAAGGAGAAGGGGGATCAAGTCAATTTGCCGAGCTCAAAGCCATTCAACTGGCTCTGGACATTGCTGAGAGAGAGAGGTGGCCCAAGCTCTACCTCTACACTGACTCATGGATGGTAGTCAATGCTCTGTGGGGGTGGCTGGAACGGTGGCGAAAGGCCAGCTGGCAGCGTAGAGGGAAACCAATCTGGGCTGCTGAGGAGTGGAAAGACATTGCCACTCGAGTAAAGAAGCTCCCTGTAAGAGTTCGTCATGTAGATGCCCATGTCCCCAAGAGCCGGGCTAATGAGGAGCACCGACACAATGAACAGGTAGATCATGCTGCAAAGATAGAAATGGCAAAAATAGACTTAGATTGGGAACACAAGGGAGAGTTGTTCCTATCTCAATGGGCCCATGATGCCTCAGGGCATCAGGGTAGGGATGTCACCTATAAGTGGGCAAGAGACCGAGGGGTGGATCTAACCATGGACAGTATTTCTCAGGTTATCCACGACTGCGAGACGTGTGCTGCCATCAAACAGGCCAAGAGGCTGAAGCCCCTCTGGTACGGTGGGCGGTGGTCCAAGTACAAGTATGGGGAAGCCTGGCAGATTGATTACATCACACTGCCCCAAACCTGCCAAGGCAAGCGCTACGTGCTGACCATGGTGGAGGCCACCACTGGATGGTTGGAGATCTACCCTGTGCCTCATGCTACTGCCCGGAACACCATCCTGGGCCTGGAAAAGCAGGTCCTGTGGAGGCATGGTACCTCTGAGAGGATTGAGTCAGACAATGGGACTCATTTCAAAAACAGCCTTATTAACACCTGGGCTAAAGAACATGGTGTTGAGTGGGTGTACCATATTCCTTACCATGCACCAGCAGCTGGGAAAGTTGAACAGTGCAATGGCCTGCTGAAAACCACCTTAAAGGCACTTGGTGGGGGGA
>CM031878.1:69627230-69649726 GCA_018697195.1 Certhia americana
GTCTTTGCTCATGGACCAGGCTGCACCTGGTGGGTCATGCTGAGAGATGGAGAGACTCGATACATACCTCAAAGAGATCTTGTTTTAGGGTAAGCTACACACAACACTGTGCCTGTATCTGTAGCTGCATGTATATATGTATATAATTAAAGTACTGCATGTATGTACATAATTTAAAAGTTTAAATTTGATGTAACATATTGGTGTGAGAAAAAAATTGAGGTGGATAATGTTGAGGGTTGGGTTGCTTTCTTATAGAATTTTTTTCCCAGAAGTTGCTAAGAAGCTGATTGCTGGGTGCTTGAAGGGTGCTCATGGGTGCTTGAGAAAAACAAAGGGAGCAGCTAAGTCAGAGGCAGGGTGGCACCCGGACTTCACTTTGGCTCTGGGCAGTTTTTTGCTCTCAGAGGAAACTGCCAGGACTGCTCATCTTTGGGATGGCAGAGAGATCTCACCATCCCTCACCTGGAGCTCAGCTCGGAGTGACCCACCACCGTCTGTTTGTGTGTCCCCCGGGATTTGGGAACCTGTCCTCTCCCTGCCCTGCTGAGAGCTCCTGCCCCATTGCCCTGCACCCGCTGCTTCTTCAGTTCTTTTCGAGGTTTCCCCACGCTGTGTTCTGCACCCCCTGCCTAGCCGGGACATTTCTACAGCTCCAGCTACTGCTGCTGAACCTCGGATACATCTCATCCCCTGGGACTGCTGCTCACTCTGATAGCTTGTGACTATACCGAGGGGGGAAGGTGCCAGAAGAGAACTGTAACTGGGTTGTTGTTCTTGTTGGTTTTTTTCTCTCTAGTTCTGTTTGTTGTCAATTCTATAGTTATTGTTGTTAACTTACCTTGTTAGACTAACTAGTAAAGAACTGTTATTCCTACCCTCTCATCTTTGCCTGAGCCCACTTCAATTTTAGAATTATAACTAGTCCAAAGAAAGCTTCCATTTTTAGTTCCCTAGCAAACACCCCTGTCTTCCCAAACCAAGGCAGTACCCAAAGCCACATAAATAAAAAAAATCAGCACTTTTCAAATTGCCCTGTTTTCTCTCTGATGTCACATAGTTAATACGTATCATACCAAGACTGCAACTAGAAATCATGCCAAGAATTAGACCCAGAGTGCTTTTGCTGTATAAAACTAAGAAATGGTTAAAAATATTGTCTGTCTTGAAATGGAGGATAGATGTGTTTGAAGAACTTCACAAATCAAATGCTATTCTGGCATCATCTCTTTCATACAATTTTACTTAATCCTTTCTCATTCCTCATTTGGTTTATTATTTTTGCTTTTACTCCTTCTTATATTTACATTTATTTGGCACCTCCCTTCCTTTCCCTTTTTTTGTATTTTTGTTCTACAATCTTGTTGGGGGTTGGGTTAATTTTCTTATAGAATTTTTTCCCAGAAGTTGCTAGGAAGCTAATGGCTGGGTGCTTTTCAGTACTTATGGGTGCTCAGGTCAAACAAAGGAAGCAGCTACCCAGAGACATTGATTCCACTTCGCTGGGGGCAGTTTTCTGCTCTGGGGGAACTGCCAGGGCTGCTCGTCTCGGTGAGGCAGAGAGCTCTCACCATTCCCTTCACCTGGGACTCCGTTGGAACACCGTCTCTTCATGTGTCCCCCGGGATTTTGAGAACCCGTCTCCTCCCTGCCCTGCACCCACGGTTTCTTCAGTTCTGCTCGAGGTCTCCCCACGCTGTGTTTCTACAGCCCCTGCCCAGCCGGGACACTTTTCCAACAGCTCCAGCCACTGTGAACCCTCGGAATCATCTCACCCTCCTAGAGCTGCCACTAGCCTATTTGCTTGTGACGGTACTCAGGGTGGTGGTGGTGGGGGTTACCAGAGGAAGAACTGTGACTGATTTGTTGTTTGGTTTTTTTCCTCCTCTAGTTCTGTTTGTTGTCAATATTGTAATTATTGTTAATTTACCTTGTTAGACTAACTAGTAAAGAACTGTTATTCCTACCCTCCTTATCGTTGCCTAAGACCTCTCCTTCAATTTTGGAATTATAACAAACCCCAACGGAAGTTTCCTTTTTTTTTTTTGGTTCGTAGCGGACACCCCTGTCTTTCCAAACCAAGACAAATCTGCTGTCCCTAATCCCCAGAACTTGTATCTTTGAAGTCTAGGGCCAGGCTGTGATCACTCCTTCATTTCAACTTGGCCTTCTAAAGATCATTCTGGTACCAGTGATCCCCTTTCCCCCTCTCTTCCTCTTTCCTGCAATTGCAGTTTGAAAGCAAACAGCAATCCACTCATCACTGAAAACCACTGTAAGCTTAAGGAACACAGGAAATGCAGCACCATTCCCCTTCAAGGTAGATGAATGACGAAACCACTTGTAGCTCATAGTCATATCACATCTCTCCTTCATCTTCTGAGGAGGACATAGGATGGAATTGAGCTACGATGTGCCTGCAGAATGCCATGGCAGCACAGAGAAGCTTGTCTCCATCTGACCCTGGGGAGAAGAAATGTGATGTCCAGACACCCTACACAGAGGAGCTTGTCAGACAAGTGATCAGGTGTGATTACCCCCATATAAGGACATTGAAGCATGTTGCTGATGCAACAATGTGTGATACCTCACTTAGTGCCGAAATACTATATAAGGAAAGAAATACCATATAAAAACAGCTTGTTTTTTGCCATAAACATCTCAGTATCTTCACCAACCTGAGTCCATGCACTCAGTTGCCACAAATGGCACCTGAACAGGGACTTAAATAGGCCTGTGCAACCTACAGTGGTTGCACTGGTGGCAACGCTCATCTGAACTTTACATGGGCTGAACTGAAGCCCGTGGTGCACCAATCAACCTTTCCACAGGACGGAAGGCAAGCAGTCAACAACAATGCGGAATAATATATCTCGGGACAGAAGGATGTTGCAGAGATGTTGAAACTGATTTTGAAAACAACGCAACAGGAAAATTGAACCTACAGTTTGAAATGACTTGTTATGGGCTAAAGACTGTGATTCAACTTTGACTAATATCAGTGTTTTCCACCTTCAGACATGGGACACTTTAGGAGTTAGCTTGTGGGACCAAGCTACGCACGGTGACAGAGCCCCAGCAGAGCTTTTGTGCCCGTCACAAACGGTATTCAAGGTGCTCAAGGCACATGCGGCACCTGGAGATGTCAGAAGGAACTCTTGTGACACCTTGACAACCCTTCTGTGCCCCCACTGAACGAAACACAAAGCTCTAATTGTAAGCTTGGCAGGGCTATGGGAGGAGAACCAGAGGATGGCCCCTGCTCCCCGGATCTGTTTGATCTTGAGGGGGAGCCTGACCTTTTCCTTCCTCCCTGACCTGCATTATCAACCAGCAGCGGAGTGAAAACATGCTGCCACAGAGGGTGATACCAACTTCTGCATGCTATTCTGGTCGTTTACCAGCCCAATCAACTGCCGAGAAGGGAAGGCTTGCCTTACTGTTTCATAAAAGATAACATTACAGTTATGCATCACTCTGCCTTAGAGAATGGCATTAGTGCCCCTTTTACTATTAGCCTTTTAGAAACTGGTAAACTCCTATGATCTGGCACCTCAAGACATTAAACAAATCAGATTACTTATGCTGATGGGTATACAATTCACTGTCTGGGTTTCAGAATGGAGCGAGCTTTGCACTATTCAAGCTATGACAATTTACAACAACCTCAAGGGCAACCTACAGGCATTGAAGCTCTTAAAGGCGGAGGCAAATATGTGCCTACTGCTAGACAGGCTCAGCTGCCTGCAGAAGCCCTTCAGCAGTCACAGGAGCTCACTTTGTGGGCTATTTGCAAAGTGATGTGTATGACGTAAATTTGTAAAATTACATTGGTCTTGTGACCACATCATTTGTTAATGCAAGACAGAATGCTGATGAACCTTTTTAGCTAAAAACCACCCTACATAATAAGCAGACAAACAACATCACTGCACGAAAATATTACTGAAGCAGTGCCACCATGAAACCTTACATACTCCCTGTTACTTTGTGGGGACATGACTGCCTTAGCCAATGGGGTTTTGTGTTGGGAACAAATCTATCATAGGGGTCACTGCCGAACAGCATGTCCCAGCCACCACTTGGACAAGAGATTGTCCTGTGTGGGTGGACCAGTGGCCCCTTCCTCAGGAGAAGCTGCAACATTTGCACCAGCTTCTGCAACAGCAGTTTCAAGCTGGAATAATCATTCCTACAAATAGTCTATGGAACTCTCCTGTTTTTGTTATTCAGTAAATGAGTGGAAAATGGTGACTCCTTCACAATCTTAGGAAACTCATGTCTCTCCTTCATCTTAAGAGAAGGAATATCACATCCTCTAACCATGACAGTATGAATTTGTGGACTATAGGGACTGTGAGGGAAAATTTTCTGTTAACTGTAGATTAACAGCATTAGAAAAAACTTTTCTATGCAACAGCTGGATCAGTCGTGTTATGTATTTTCACATCAAGTTCTTTTTAGATCAAATAATTTGGCATCACTGGAGAAGTAAAAGTGAAGAATATTGAAAAGCTATATAAGAAATTGCTACTCTGACTTGTTTACATACATGTATATTTTGTGCTTAAATAACTCTTTTTCTAAGTAGAGAGTGTTCAATTCCCCTTTCCAGGGCTTGTGCTCTTCCTTCTGAAGTTTTACTACTACCTAGTGTCACTTAATGCATGTTCAGAATCTCTTGTGGATGCACCTAAATGTCCTGAGCTGCTGATATGGGCCAACAAAATCCCCCTTTGATTTCTGCTTGGAGTCTAGAATTCAGATATTCCACGCAATAATTTAAAATATTTACTTACTCAAAGACAAACCAGATTAAAGACATTGTTAGTTATTTTTTTAGGGAATCATTCTAGTTCAATTTCTGAGGGCATTTTTAATTCATTAAGCTTCCAATCAAAACAAAGCCAGCATTAGTTTGATCACAGTGAGATAATGGAAATATTTTGGGTATGCCTCCTTTTTCTTCTCTGGAATTTTGCATGTATTGCCTACAGATAGTATTGCAGCTATTACAGCTCTGCTGCTTCCTCACACCCTACTACGGGAGCAGAATAAAATCTGATCACACCACCACAAATAAAAAGATGCATAAAAAAGCAAAGAGCAAAATTGCAGGGATGCCTGACAGGAGCTGGGGCTATCCATAACTGGTGCTGGGAGTGAAGTGCTGCATCATGCTCCTTCCTGGTGCATCAACTGGATGAGCCTGCAGCAGTTCTCAGGAGCTTGTCCGAGGCAGAGTAAGCTGATGTGGTGCCGAGAGAGATCATGGCAGCTGCGCCGTAGAGATGTGGGGACACCAAGTGGTCAGAGGGATTGCATGGGGTTGGGATGGCTAGGAGGGGTTGGCACCGAAGTCTTGTATTTGAGCGGATTGCAGGGACACAGGCATGTTGAGGAAGGTGTCCTGAAGCACGTTGTGGGTGTAAAGGGGCTGGGTGTCGCTGAGGTTTCTCACAGGGTCGCGGAGCTTTTCTCAGGGCAGATGTCACTGGGAACCGTGAGTCCCACTGCAGCCTAGTGAGCCCAATGACCCTGAGATGGAGACCCAGAGCTGCTGCCACGGCTGGTCTTTCTTCTCCTGTGCTCCAGGAGCAGCGCCCACCAGCCTCTCCTACAGCAAAGATCCTGCTCTTGCAGCACCCTGCCCACCCTTCCTGGCTGCCTCCAATGTTGTGTGCTTGCTGACCACAAGCACATAAACAGCTTAAAAGCTGTTCAAGCTCTCGTGCGCCATAATCACACTTGAACAACTGCAGGGAAGGCCTGCAGCTCCTGCAGTCAATAAGCAATTGCTCACCCTTGGCACGAATTTGCAGGGAGTACCACAAGAACTCATCAGGCAGGAGTGTGGACACAGAGCTCGTTCCACATGGCTATACCCCCACAAATACCCACCTCTCCCTCCTGACTCATTACACACATCAGGGACACAGAGAAAATGACACAGCCAAGTGCCCCAGGCATGAGCTCCTTTGCAGGGCCAGGAAAAGTGTCCCTGCAGTATCACCCCACGGCCCTGCTCCATTCCTGCTGTGCTGGCTCAATGCTACAGCAAGGCAGACAAGGATGCCCCAGCAGGTATCCACACCCCAGCCCGGCCCCACTGGCCCCATACAAGAGGCACACACCAAGCTCAGCACCTAGGAACACCGCACCTGCTGCCTGTGGACAGCACAAAGCTGCTGTTCTGGCATCTCAGCCCTCTCCATCCACTTGCTCGCTGCCTCTCAAGCACAGGCAAGTGCTGCCAGCACTTCGGCATTCTCCCAGGATGGGGCTCTGCCAGACGAGTGGACAGCATTCAGCTTCACCTACCCCTGCACTTCCCAGAACAAAGCACACCCTGCTCCTCTGACCATCCTGTTTCCACCTCCTCTGTGGAGCAGAGGACAAGAGGCTCAGGACAGAAGGCAGCAGGGCTTGGGCTGGCACTGGCCTAGTGCCTGGCATCTGACCATTTGGAAGAAAAAATCCAAGCTCTTTGAGAGCTGGATCCCCATGGTGAGTATTGCCCAAACCAATGGCTCATTCTGCTGCTGACATGACCAGGAGAAAATGCCAGAGTGTAGAGCTTGTCTCCCTCAGTGCAGGTAAGATGGAACCAGGCATGGCAATGTGCTGGGCATGTATCATGGTTTGGAAGGAGCTTTCATTGTTCAATCCCTCCATGCAGATGCTGCAGATCCTCTTCTGCTCTGGGCAGGCCTGCAGCAGCTACTGAGGCTGGTGCTCCCCTCACAAGAACCTGCAGGCACAGAATGGAAGGAGAAGTGCCAAGGTCTCTGGCACTTCCTTTTGCCATGGCCAGGACACAGATGGTGTCCAGGCACCCCAACCCCTGTGCGGGCTCTGCTCTGGATGGGACATGCTGCCACTTGTGCTTCCTCACTTGGGTGGTCATTACTGGATGACAACACAGAGCCCCCAGCACCAGAGCTGCCAGTCTTTCCCTGTCTGGCCTCAAGGACTACCTGATACGTGCCCCTGGCAGCTATCGCCCCACTCGCTCATCCTGCAGGTGATGGCAGCTCCCATATTGCAGCAAACGAAACAGTGCTGTAGACCATGGCACACCCTCAGCAGCATGGTCCAGGCTGCGTGGCCACCCCATGGCTCCTGGCCAGGGGAGAGATGCAGCACTGCCACAAGCACAGCCCCAAACCTGCCTGGCACCCAAGGCTTGCCGGTGCCACAGCCTCTGTGCACAGCAGCTACTGGCAGCAGCCATTTGGCCCAGAGCTGCTGCCACGGCTGGTCTTTCTTCTCATGTGCTCCAGGAGCAGCTCCCACCAGCCTCTCCTACAGCAAAGATCCTGCTCTTGCAGCACCCTGCCTACCCTTCCTGGCTGCCTCCAGCATTGTGTGATTGCTGTCCCACACTTAAAAGCTGTTCAAGCTTTTGTGCACTATAATCACACTTGAACAACTGGAGGGAAGGTCCATAAGCAATTGCTCACCCTTGGCACGAAGCTGCAGGGAGTACCACAAGAACTCATGAGGCAAGAGGTGTGGAAACAGAGCTCGTTCCTCATGGCTATGCCCCCAAAGTATCTGGGTCCACATCTCTCCCCTGACACATCACACACATCGGGAGACACAGAGAAAATAACAGAGCCAAGTGCCCCAGGCATGAGCCCTTTTGCAGGGCTAGGAAAGTGTCCCTGCAGTATCACCCCACGGCCCTGCTCCATTCCTGCTGTGCTGGCTCAATGCCACAGCAAGGCTGACAAAGACGCCCCCACAGGTATCCACACCCCAGCCCTGCCCCACTGGCCCCATACAGGAGGCACGCAGACCCCCAATCTGAAGCATTCTACACCTGAAACATCCCACAGAAACATTCAAAAACCTGGACTTTTCCCCAAACTTATCAAGAGCCAACAGACCCAAACTGTCAGCCACTTCCAAACCCACAAACACCTGCAAACCCGTCTTTGACATCCAACAGTGCCCCATGACCTAAAAGAACTGCCACACAGGTCCCCAAAACAGAAAAAACACCCAAGCTCACATGCAAAACAGCAAAGAGTTCCTCAGCACTTTACTCCAGGCTGGCTTCATACACTTCTTTGATGCTGAACCTAAAAGGGGCCTGGGGACAACAAAGAGAAGGGGACACCCAAATACAGAAAGAGCTGCCAGTTACAATCCTGCTATGCACACAGCAAATGGAGGTGGAAAACCTCAAAACACAGGGACCATCCCTAAAATGGGGGGGGGGGGGGGGGGGGAGAGGGACACCAACAAGAGATACAAAGGTGTTCCATCCTTCTGTAAGAAGGACTCCATTCCCTTTTACACCTACATTCACACTGTAGTTGCACCAAATCTTTGGCTCCCTTGAGTCTCGTGCTATGTACATCCAGTTTCCACCTCCAGCTGCATCTCCGTTTTTGCTACATCTGCATCTCAACTACATCTCTGCCCATCCAGGGCCTCAACAAGGACACATCTCTTTCCACCTGCAGGCGGACAGACGAGCTCTGGCACCAGCTGGTGCCGGTTCCTGGGGATGCAGCAGTTGCCACTTGATCTCCAAATGGGGACTCTGTGGCCAGGTCTCCATCTCAGGGTCATTGGGCTCACTAGGCTGCAATGGGACTCACGGTTCCTAGTGACATCTGCCCTGAGAAAAGCTCCGCGACCCTGTGAGAAACCTCAGCGACACCCAGCCCCTTTACACCCACAACGTGCTTCAGGACACCTTCCTCAACATGCCTGTGTCCCTGCAATCCCTCAAATACAAGACTTCGGTGCCAACCTCTCCTAGCCGTCCCAACCCCATGCAATCCCTCTGACCACTTGGTGTCCCCACATCTCTACGGCGCAGCTGCCATGATCTCTCTCGGCACCACATCAGCTTACTCTGCCTCGGACAAGCTCCTGAGAACTGCTGCAGGCTCATCCAGTTGATGCACCAGGAAGGAGCACGATGCAGCACTTCACTCCCAGCACTAGTTATGGATAGCCCCAGCTCCTGTCAGGCACCCCTGCAGCCCGTGAGCTCCCGCCATGGGGACTGAGCTCCCACTGCCGAGGTCCCCCTTGTGCAGGCCCGCCTGGTGCTCAAGGGCCATCTCCTGCTCCCGCCTGCGCCCCCTCAGGCGGCAGCGCCGCTGCTGCTCCAGCCGGCCGCGCCGCTCCGGGCAGCGCCCAGGCAGCCCAGCCGGCACGGCCAGCAGAACCAGTGCACACCGCACACACAGAGATCATGCGGCAGCACCCACAGGTGGGAACACTCGGCATCCCCACAGCCCGGGCTGGGGCAAGTCTGGCACAAAGGAACCCCACAGTGCCTGGGGACAGCACCCTCAGCACCCCTACACCTCATGGGCTGGGGGTGGAAATCTGTATGGGGTGGCATGGCCGGGTTTTAGTAGCGGGGGAGCCTACGGATGTGCCTTCTCTGAGAAGGTGCTGCAATGTTCCCCCCGATCCCGAGGAGCCAATGGCACCGGCTCCAAAATGGGCCCGCCGCTGGCAAAGACAAGCAGCCACCGAATTAAGAGTCTCTGCGACAGCTTGTTCGAATAGGGACAAAGTAAACCAAAAAGAGAAGCAACCCTTCTTGCGCAGTAACTATCTGAAATATACTAGAATATATTGGAGTGGAAAAGTCACTATGCTCTTCCTTTCCGTAGCAGTTCTGGAAAGGAGCGCATTACGTTTCTTTTTCTTCTTTTTGCCTCTCCTGTCGGGGCTGAGGATCAGCCCGTCCTTGCGGGACCTAAGCGTTTTGTTGTTTTAAAAGACGATTTCACTCCTCGATCTCCTGCTGGGTAGGTACCTATCTTTCACTAGGCCGAATAAAATGACCTCTGAGTATGAGCTCTGTGTAGCTCCTACTTTGCCTGCAATTGTGCGGGGGGCGGCGATTCCGGGACAAACCTAAAGCCCCAAGCGATCGCTGCCGCGCACCGAGTGAGACTGGAGCGGAGAACGCGGGTAAGTGGTTAAAAAATGTCTGTGGGTCTGGGAGGGGGCGGTCCGGGGCAGGCGGAGGAGGGGCTGATCCCCACCGACCCCGCCGCTCACACCGCCCCTCGCTCAAGTCCCGGCGGCGACAGCTCCCGGCGGCGGCTCCCGGCGGCCGGTCGGACGGGGAGGGCGCCCTTGGGACAGGTAGGCACTGCCGAACCCGTCCCGTCCTGTCCCGTCACAGAGATGCCGGGTGCGGCAGCCTCGGGGAGGAAGCGGAGATGAGGCGGCACCGTTCTCGGAGCGGAGTTTGCCCTCGGCAGAAGCACAGTCCCGGTAACGGGTGGGATGCGGGGCCGTTCGCGGTGCTTCTGCATTCGCAGAGCATCCAGTGTTTGTCCCCGCGTTCGTGCGGGGTGACCGGGATGGTGGGGCGGGATGCGAGAGCGCTCCTGCGGTTCCGGACGAGTCTGTTCAGGTTTTCCTCAGAGCACTTTTTTTTTTTTTTTTTTTTTTTTTTTTTTTTTTTTTCTCTTCTCTTCCCCGCTACGTGTCTGTTTTTGAAGGTTATCCCTAGTTTTCGCGGAAGGCGTTTGGCAGTCCTGACCAGAGACTGGAGTGAGTGTATGCACTGGAATAGAGTGATGCTTGTGTATAGATGTAAATTCATTAGCGTGACCTGCACGTGAAAGTGCACATCTGTGTAATACCTTGATTTCGTTCCAGCATACGTCCCTTAGCAGAAGCTGCCTAGATAAATTCTCAGTTGTGTGGTATCCTGCACAGATTTTCTTTTGGCAACAGTAACAGTAGCATAAACATTTCTATTTTGTCTTTCAGCCAAGGAGTAGGTTCAATCTGGAAATGTAGGCACAAATCAATTAGGAAAAATATGCAGCTGGTTTTCCTCGAATGTGCTGGGAATGGAGAGTTTTTGGTAATCTTATTAATTACTTAAATATTGCTGCCAGTCATTGACTACTGAAGTGTAGTCAAAGTGAACATGCATTTCCTAGAATTACATACAGCATTGAAGTTTTTTCAAAGTACCAACTTCTCACTGTAGAGTGAGTTTAAAACCTCACTTGGAACATGTCATCAGTATAGAAGATGTTTCATAGCTTGTTTTATCAAGTTGGTAACTGAGCTTTGGCAGCAGCGTTTTAGAAAGCTGATTAACATAATGACTCTATATAGGAAAAATGTTTTTATCCAGCATCTTGGAAGAACAAAGAAAAAAAAATGACAAGTCTGGAGAGTAGCATTTGTTTCCCAGCAGATAAGCTGCATACCTTTGCTAAAAAGCCTTAGATTCTTTGATTGAGTAGCATGTCTGATGTGAGACTGAAACTGAAAGCTGTCTTCAGTTGTCTTGTCAACGTCCTTAAATAGTATTTGTGTCCAATAGCACAATACTTGGAGGAACACATATGTGATTAGGTACGTGTGTTCTTGAAGTGGAGGGAGTGGAGGTGCAACTATCTGAGCTGGACACTGAATTTAGGAAAATACGAGGCTGGGTGGTCAAATAACTGTACTGCTTGCTACTTACTGGCCCTGCAAATGAAGTAGTATTAGCTTGTCTAGTTTGATTTCCCAACTCTAATCAGAAAGACCAGCTGGGCAGGTGTGCTCCAGATTTTTAATAAGGTGGACAAACTGACATTTAGGGCCAAGTTTCTACTTGTTTGCCTATGTAACTTATGCACCTGCATAGCATCAATATATGGCACCTTATGTAACAAATGTTATTTAACATGTTATTAGCAATGTTATTATTATTTAATTTTTTTTACATAGCCAACCGTGTGGCCTTGTCGTACAATCAAATTTAAATGTGTGGTGCCCCCACAGGGGGTCAATCAGTGACATCATATTAGTGTTGACTGTTAATATGCTGTGGAGGTGCCATGGCTTTGTGCTTGGTTCCTTAGTTTTAAGTCGGGAGTGTTACAAGTCTCTGACAGAAAAGAGCAGTTCACAGGACTAGCTATGAAATCTGTGTTCTTGCTCACTGATTACAGTCCATATCTGGCAAAAAAATTCTTAACTGCGGGCAGCTCAGTGACCTGTGTGAAGGTTGGCTATGTCTACTTAACTTCCCTGGAAACAGAGTTCCCCTTTTCTGGTGTATCAGGTGGTAAAATAGTCCAGAGGTGACACAGTTATCCAGGGCAGGACTGTGCATGCCATGTTTCTGTCTGTGCCGCAGACAGAAACTGTACTACCCTCGCGTCACGGGGGGATGCCTTAGCCCTTTGTATAAAAATGTCACCATTTTAGGTGTCTAATTAAAACTTGGATAGCTAATGCCGTCATTTTAAGTGCATCTGGTGGGGTGGGAGTGGGCACCTGGAGGACCAGGGGTTACAGTGTTAAATGAGCTGTTCTGAGGTGAGCAGAAGAGTTTAACCAAGTGAACAGTCCTTTGGTGACTTGCATAACCACGTTCTCCACAATCAGCTGTATGGGTACACACATCCCCCTAAGGAAGCAAGTGCAGTTAACAAAAGCAATTAACTCATCTAAGCAAAGAACACAGGAACTGTGCATTAACATACTTAAGTTTGATTAACATCTAGCAGAGTTTGGAGTGGGCTTTTGACTGCAGCTGGTAAAGATCCCTTGAATTTATATTCAGATTACTTGGCAGGAGTTTTGCATGGTTTTTCTACATTGCTTTTTCTTGTCTAGGCATTTTCACTTCTTATCAGGGGAAGCAAGTGGCTTTCGAGGAAGGTGAAAACCAGATTCTTTGTGTATGTGCCACAGTTTGATTCTAACCAAAGATATATTGGTTTAAAAAACCCGAAGTTATGTAGATAGTACTGTAAGATGGATGTGATCCCTTTTGGTATTTTTTAAATTTAGATTAATGGAACACAGTGTAGATGACTAGTTTGGACAGGAATGGTGAAATGACAGTCAAAGTTCGAACATCCTTACTCCTGTTAAGTAGTGTCTTCCTTGATGAATGATGCCAGTGGAGTCAGATTTCAGTGTGTAGTAGTTATGTTACTGACTCACTGCCAGGAATTTGATCCTGATTTTTAATATTAGCAGCTTAGTTTGTCAGTAATTAGTACTGACTTCATATGCTCCAGTCAGCATAGCATGAACATAGATATAACTGCAGTATTTTTTCATCTGTGAGAAGAATCTGTGTCTTGATATTCCAAATGTTGTTTTGTTAGTTTTTTTTTTTTTTAACTTGTGAAAAGAGTATGTATCATCTAAAGCCATCTGTCAGAAAACTAGGAGAAATATTCTGGAGTGGGATTTGCTTTACTGCAATAGCTTTATTGATTGTGTCAGCATTCATGTTAATTAACCCATTCAAACTGTCTGGTCTTTAATTGATGTTTTGCTTGTGTAAGGATATGTGGTTCATGCCTTTGGATGTACACATTAGGTTTATATTAAAATATGGACAGCCATCTCTCTCAGTTTTATCAGTGTTTTGTATCTGATTGTCAGAGAAATTAGCCCATAATCATCAGTGAGAAACTAATTCTGAGCTCTTTTGATGTCCAAGACAATGAAAAGATACAGCAGAAAACATAATTTTAACTTTGACATTGACTTGCTGTGTGACCTCAGGAAAGAAATCTAATCGTTTTTCTATTGCTGTAAAAGAACACCCTTCTCAGCCTACCAGATAATTTTTGTGGAACACAGGGAGGTGCAAGTGTGTGGAAAACTCTTTTTTCAAAGAAATGTAAAGACTTCATATTAGTGTGTCACTTTAGAATTAGGATCACTGGTGTGAAGAGCTGCAGCTTGTATGGCTCTAGTGTCTACCACTGCAGCCACAGGAGATGTACAGCAGCACAAGAAGAATAGCAAAAAATGATCTTGCCTTTTGTAGTCTAAACCCCAAGACAAAAGTCAAGAGGAAATAAGGAGAGACAGTGAAATATCGAAGACAGGTGTCAAGCTAAAGTCATGTTATTTCTCATCAAAAGTAAATGGAAATTCATACATTTGAAGAGATTTATAATAGCTCTTTTTTAGATGAGAATCTTCAAATAGGAGACAGTGAAGAACTATTTCTCTGTAATACCAATATATTGCCAATGATTGCTGGAACCAAGGCTTTGCCAAACAAAGGGTCAGCATCTTGTAAAATACTGGAGATGCTGGGTATGGGAAGCATCCATGAAAGGCAAGGGGCATCACTGAGAAGTCATGACCTTAGGATGATGCAGAAGGTGAATTTTTCAGGCTGGACAAGAGGAGACCAGCAAGAGTTTGTGGTCTGGCAAGAGTGAGGGTGGACCTGATCCATTGTGGTGATATTTCTCCAGGGCAGTGCTTGTCTGGAAGGGTCTGTTCAAAGCAGCAGTAGAGGTTATAGAGAAGAGGAAGGCTGGCTCAGGCTGCTTAATAAAGAAAAATGATGCAGAGGAAAGTAATGCATGTTTAAGGCACCAGGCATGTGTATGAACAGTTCCAGAGTGGAATACCAAACCAGGGCTCAGAAGAAGTTATGTTACTTTGATGGACTGCAAAGGAAAGAAGGAGGAACTGGGCAGAAGATGTATGCGATCTGGTTGTATCCATGCACAGCCCCATCTTTTGGGAAGAAGCTATTGCTTGCCAAAGTCTTCTGCAGATCAGAGGCATTATGTCAAGATTTTTTCCCACACTGTGCGTGTAAGTTCTCTTCAGAATGAGTAGTACTGTATTTCAAGAGTAGCTGTAAGGACAAAATTTTCAGTACAAAATTATTCAAGAGACAGTATGGGTAGGAGGATGTTGTTCTTTACATGGTTTTGTCTCAGCCCTGTGAGAATAATTTTTATTAATGAAAAGAGAGACGTACATACAGGGATTCAATGAGTTCAGCATGTTTAAAGCAACTTTTGAAGTTTCTCCTGTATGGAAGTCTTGTCTATCTACTTTTCAGAATTTTTTTTGGCAGGGAAGGGTTGGGTGTTCTTGATGAATTTAAAGGATTTATGGAGCAAGTAGTAACATAGCATTGTCACCTGGTAAGTTACTTGTCTTTGTCCTGTGGAAATGTTTTATCTTGCAGACATTTTTCTGAAGTACAGGAGAAAAATATTCAAGGTGGAGATAACTTTCATTTGGGTTTTTTTTTTTCCCATCCCCCACTGTTACTTGGAGCACAATTCTCTGCTGTCATAGGGCTTAGGAAAAGCAATTTAAAGTGATTTAAATAAATGATGGCTATGTTACCTTACTTGCCTCGCTCTTCATGTGGTCCACAGAGAAGCTTCATAATCGGTTGATTTGGATTAGAGCTTTTGAATCCTGACTTTTAAAGTTTCAGCGTTGCTGGGCTGATTAACTAAAGAGCAGCAAAAGAGTTTCGATTGTTGGGCTCTGCCAAAAGGAGCCCCCAAAGTGAGTGTTTTCTGTGAAAGCATGCCTTGCAGTTTGAGCCCAGAGTGACAATGATTGTAACACAATGCTGCTCATGTGACAGTGAGACAAAGAGGCCATTATACACGGCTGACTGGCATGACATCCTTCAAAAGCCAATAGTCAGACCAAGCTTGATCACCCTGAGAATGTGAACACACTGGAAGCACTTGCATGTTTAAAAATAAAGAAAAAGATGCGTGTTTGTGTGTGTGCATGCCAAGGTCTGGTTAAGTTTTGAGCACAAAATGACATAATTGATTTGTTTATGTTTTTTTGAAAGCTGCTGTCAAGAATCAGCAAAAAACATGTAACATAGAGTTAAGAGCAGACATAGTGGGAATAAGATGCAATATGCCAACAGGCCAAGTGGATCTTCCACTTCCTTTGCTTCTTTGCTCCATTACTTCCTTCTGTGTACTTTTGAGCACGTGTAGCTGAGTTTTAGTTTCCTCTAAAGTGTTTGTAAAATTTTGGACCACATTGGTCTGTCAGTGCACACACCTCATGATCACTGGAATTTAAACACAAATAATGGCTATGTGTGTTTGTGGGAAGCATCTGTTTGGTGATTTAAAGACCCTCTTCAAAGGGTTCAAGAGCACTTGATACATGAAGAAATGTCCCTTACAAGTTGTGAGCTGTGGCAGTCTTGGTCCCAAAGGCAGCAGGGCTGGAAGTCTACTGAGTAAAAAGGATACAGCAGCTGGAGTGGAGAGCTCTTCAGCTAGAAGGGTATTTGTTTAAAAACAACTGGTTTGCCTTTGCAGCCTTGTGGGCTGGATTGACTTCTCCAGCACATGGGAGGTGGCACCTGATGATGGCCAGAGTTACTGGTGATCACACCCTGCAAAGAGGTTTGGCCTTATTCCCTAACTACTGTTGTATGTCACTTTTCCTTTTTACTGTATTCCTACAATAAGAAAAAATTAACAATCGGCTCAGGCTGCCTGAATCCATCACTCTGTCACCACTGAAAAATCAGAGGCTGCCTCTTTCATATCCTCTTGACTATGAAAACCCTGCTTAACTCTCTGGTCTCCCTCCCTCCCAACTTCTTCCTGCTTAGACGGTGAATTTATGAAAGCAGAATGATGATTTTGGGCCCCTTTTTCCGGAGCTGTGTGTGGGCTCCTCCGGATCTGGGGGAGCCCACTTGGGATGGAGCACTGGACAGGATATTTACCAGCAGCAGCACTGGCTCCCCTGTTTAACTCGTGGCTCTGCTCGCTCAGTAACGGAGCTTTCCTGCCTTTTTAATCCACGCCACATGCGGGTGACCCGAGCAAACCCTGTGGGAAGACAGAGGCCCTGTTGTGTGTTTGTAGAGCAGTTGCTCGGAAGCTGATGTACAGCTGTGGCTGGGCTTGTTTGGAAGTGAAGAGTAACTTGATCTTTTAATCTTTTTGTTTTTCCTTCGTCGTCTTTTTTTTTTTTTCCCCCCCTTCCCCAGACTGATATTGCAGATAGCAAATGTTTGGAAGGGTACCTGCCAGTGAGATTGAAATGCATGTTTTAAATTGAGGGGTAGAGTTCATGAAGATTTTACCAGTCTGCAAAGAATGTAATTTATGCTTGGCTTTTATTTAAAATAAATTAATTTTAGCTAGTTTAATTTCATCTAAAATAAAAGGCATACCTGTACAGAGGCTGAGGGCTGAGTTTTCTAACTTGCATTGAGTAAACCAGGAATGACTCAAGTGAGATCAGAGTAACTTCCAGAGTAACTGGGGTGAAGTTCATGATGCCAGACCCATTGTTCATGCATTTTAGGATCTGTGAAGACGCACACGTGTGTGTCATCCAAATATACCAAAGCTGTGTCCACCAAAGCCGGAACAACTGGCCTCTTTTAATAGATAATTAAAATTTATTTCAGACGAAAGCAGAGTTGCCAGCACTGTGATGGACTCTGCTGAGAGTGCATATGGTGCTCTCTGTGCTTTAGGGTTGGTTTGGATTAAAGGCTCTACACACTGCAGATTCTGCTGTGCAGGTATGCCACAGGCCTCCATCACTTTAAAAGAGAAGAGGATGGTGCTGAAGAAAAAAATTACTACTTCCAGGAACTTGTTTAAACTCTGAACCCACAAAAGACTGCATTTTTAAATTTTTGAATAAGAAGATTGGGTGAGTAGTTACTGAAAGAGTAAAACAAAAACACAGCAAGAGAGAAGTTTCCTTGTTTTAAGTATCCCCACTTCTCATCAGTAGATTTTTCAATCTCCATAACCCATTTCAGAAAGCTGTGAGACTTAATCTCATCTCTGGAACAATATTGTTCCTCTGCAACTTTAATGCACTTTTTAGATATGCTTCATTCTTTCTTGCTGAACACAAGTTCATGCCAATTTGCATTATGTATGTGTAATGTCAGTCAGGATATGCAGTCATGGTAAACGAACTTCAAAGGACGCAGTAGTTTGGAGTTCTGCACCAATAATATGCAGGCTAAGATTTTTTTTTTTGTGCTTTTGCAGATTGTCAACCTTTCTGTGTGTATTTTGACAATAGATCAACTTCAGGAAAGAGGTTTTTGTTTGGCTTTGTTGCTGAAGTAGTGCTGGGATGCAGGGAGGAAATATGCTTTCTCATCTAGCAATGAGACAAGTTGTGAAGAAAGCCTGAGGCTGCTGCTGCTCCCTCTCGAGCTGCACAAGGGGGGGGGGGGTGTTTGGAATTAAGTAGAAATCCATTGCAGTCACTCAAAAAATGTCTAGTGCCACTGAGTAACGTTTCTGGAGCCTGCCTTCTCAATACACACTTTAAACTTTATTTTCTTCTCTTGTGGGAGTCTCTCAATGGGCTTTTGAAAATTACCCTGCTTTCTGTTACATCGCCTATCTCCAGGGAAATAGCAAACCCTTAGTTCACTGATATTTCCTCTTAGGCATATGTGTGTGTTTTTCTTCATTGTTGTTTCCAACAAGAGCACAAGTGGGAAAAACAAACAAAAAAGCAGACTGACAAGAGGGCATAATTGGCCTCTTCAGAGGTAACCCAAATCTGTAAAAAAATTTCCCTCAGTCATGACATTGGGTGTGGTGGTTTCTCTGTTAATGTTTAGGACCCAGAAGTCTATATTTCATGACTTGCTACACCCAGTTAACCATAAGCACAATGCTCATGTCATTGCAGTCATGGCAGAATATCAAACTGGAGGTATGGGTCCTTACGGTAGGTTGAAAGTGGAGACTAGCAGACCTCAATTCTATTTTCAGTTCTGCTGTTGACTTGTTTTGTGAAAGAAGATGAAACACTTGGACAGATTGGAGTGGAATGCTTTTCATGTACAGTGTGGTTATTAAGAGTAGCCTCAAAACCAAGAAGCCTTGCAAGCTTAGAAGTAGTATTGTAGATCTTGTAGTGAGTTATGTGAATATGAATACTGTGAGATTATTGCATAATGTGTATCTAAAACAAATGTGTTTAAGTGAGTGCTATCTTTTCCTGTATTCATTAGGTTGAGGGAAAACATATTTACAAAAGAAAAGAGATCTCAAATAAAGAGCCGTGTGGAAACTTTCTGGATCCCCTTGTAGCATGGAGCAGCCTTGAACTCCTGAGAGTGCACAAAAGCCTTCAAACAGTGACAAAGAGCATCTGCCCTGGCTCATCTCACCCATGGGGGCAGACTCCTTCCAAAAAACAGTCACTTGCTGTCCTGGTGGGGGAGGCTTAGAGTGTCCCAATCTGCCCTCCAGAGAGAAGAAAGATTTATACATGGATTAGTTCAGTGGGCAGCTGACAGGTTGGGTCAGGCCAAGGGCCCATCGCTCGCCCAGCCCATGGTGGACAGCTTTGCTTCAGCTTCCACCACGGAAACATCCTTCTGCCTTTCAGGAGCGGATGCAACCGATATTGGTGCAGTTTTTGTTGCACTTCCACACATACTTTTACCTTTTTTTGCACTCGCCGGAGCAGCAGAGAAAATTGGTAAGGAAGATCAAATAATCCCTTGCTCTTTACTGGATGAAGTCAATGAAAAGTAGTTTTCAGCAGTACTGCAGCTGGCCTGTCTGTCTTCATGCTTACAATAGCAACATACATTTCTGTCCTCTTGGTAGAAAGCCTGTGTGAAATTGGAAAAAAGAAGTTAGTTGAGGGAGAAAGTGTCATTTTGCTATGTCAGGACAGTAGATGCTAAGAGTTTGGGTTCTAGAGCCAAAAGAAAATCAGCTGGTCATAAACCCAGTTATCGGCCAGCTCAGGATAACTGGGGTTTTCACCAGGTGTCATAATCTGTGGATTTCAGAGAAAGGCAGTTCCTGAGTTCAGGTTTCATCCCAAGTTTCCATGTAGATCAAAGGAGAGTGTTCATTCCCTTTTTGCTCTTCCTGAGAGCTCCCGTGTTCTGATTGGGCAGTCCCCCTGCAAACACTGTGCTGTTTGTCACTGTCCCCTCAGCCCTTTGCTTATCTGCTGGCAAAATAAGGCAGCGGATGCACCACTGAGTGTGACATTTCATGTGGTGCAATTTCCAAATTCTGAGTTGCTTATATCTCTCTCGTGTCATTAATGACAGATGACACACTCACTCATTCAGATAATCACTGCTCTTCCTTCTGAAAATAGGGTCTGCTTTTAATTTACCTTTAAGGAAAAAAAAAAAATAAAATGAGGTGGCACAATTTGCAATGCTTACTTTAATTTTTAATGAATGACTGAACCAAGGCCAGCGTTCCTGCAGTTTTAACTGAGAGGCAGCAGAAGCTGTAACAGAGATGCTGCTAGTGCCAGTTGGGCTATAAGTTATAAGATTACTTTACAAAGTTTGCCTGTTTTCTGGCACAGTCTCTGACACATACACTCCAGTCAATCAAAGTAAAGTGCCTAATAACAGATGTGGCAATTAAGCTGAAGAATTCTGTCTCTCTTGTTTAATTTTTATTACAGAGAATAACAGAGTACCTCATTAAACCCACCATCATAGAGATTTTTTTTTTTTAAATTTGGCATACAAATGACTGCAAAAATTAGATCTCTGAATAGCGTGCCTTGTTACTAAAGGTGCTTTGTCAGATAATGATATGAACAGACCATTTTTGTATGATAAATGTCTTTGTGCTACTGCAGTCCTTTTGCACACTGCAAAGAGGTACAGGCTTAAAAAAGTCGGCATGTGTCCTGAAGCATAATATTTTGTGAGATTTAGGGCCTTGTGTTCATTTTGATAAGAACATGCTCTTGATTCTTCTTGGTTCAAATTACGCTGCCCTCACCTGAATCAGCAGCAGGCATTTGAAAAGGTCTCAGATAATTTCTTAACTCAGGTAAATTAACATATTAAAGTAAGAGAAATTTTTTGTATAAACAGTATTAATTGCAACCTAAAAAAGCTGTCTTATGATTCTTGGAGCTTCTGAGTCATTTGCAATCATTAGTTTCTTCTAATGATGTATTGGGCACTCTTTTTAAAAAGGCCTCTGATTCATCATTAGACAAAATTAATGAAAGAATTTATTGATTTGAGGTGCCCTAAAATTTATGGTAATAGAAAACTGATACTGCTGTAAATCAGAACAGGAAGTTTTGATATGAAATTACTCTGTTAGTATAAAAGGCATAAAATACGAAGTTGTTTACTTGGTCACTTTTAGAAAGAATCTGCTTTTTTACTGCCTGCCACAAGTGTTGGTAGCAGTTTTATTTCTTGGAGGTTTTATTTATTTCACTAAAGCACAGTGTCTTGTCTTCAACTGATACTCTAGGAGTGTATTGAACCAGTGTGTGTCTGTGCACATTCACCTGCGTGTCTATATATCTTCAGTTGCAGGCAACTTGCAGACTGGGAAAGTTGAATTTCTCCCCAGGAATTTTCATTTTTTCTCTGCTGGCAGATGTGGGGACTAAGTACTAGAATTCCACAACTACAGACATGGTTTGAAATTTGTATTAATGTTTATGGAGGATGTAATGTGTTTAAGCCAGTTTAGTGTGAAAACGGCATTTTTTGCATGTTGCTCACTCTATAGGCTTCTTAAGGATGTGTTGTAATCCCTGTGGAAGTTCTTCAAGGCAGAAGTTCTTCAGGACTTAAATAAAGATAGGACTTATCCCTTTAATCTTGGGTTTGTAAAAAAAACTGGAATTAACCTGTCTCTTTTGGTTATGAAATACGTTCTTCCGTTTTCCCCTTTGAGTGCAGTAGTACTACATCCATACTATCAAAGGAAATTCTTTTGTGTTCCCCATTCTTCTGCTAAAATGTTTTGAATTTTCTTAGTAGGGTGGTGGTGGCATGTGAGGCTTTGTGCAGTGAATCACAGATGCTTTGATTCCTGGAGGTGGAAAAACTGATTTGTAATGCATTGAAATGTTTCAGAAGCTGTTAAGGGGAAATGGCATCAGAATTAATTAATTTTGGTTTTTTAAGCAGATAATATGAAAAATGAAGTTTGTACACTGTGATAAAGATTTATAGGAGTATAATACTTGGTGTAAATCATGAAGTCAGGAGCTAGCTGGAAAGACAACTTTATTTTCTGCTGGGTGTTAGATGCAAAATGGCATTTCACTCAATGATTTACAAGAACAAAGGTACTGAAGTAGAGTTGCCAGGAAATTTTTTCACAAATTATAGCATCTTGTTAGTCGCTAGAAGTTATAAACAAATGCAGGAGTTCATATGTCTAATTTTCCTAATGAAAGAGACCAGTGAAAGGCTGTGACAAATGCAGGGAGCTGCAGACTGAAGTATTTTGCCAGTGATAACAGAGGCTGTGTCTAGGAAAGGGAAGAATCTAATGTATGATGAAAATGTGTGTGGAAAAAGAGAACGCTCGTGATGGGGAAGGGAAAGAAACAGAGGTTCTCTTTGGAGAGGGCTGAAAAGCAGAAGACTTTTAAAGAAAGGTGGGCACGTTTGAAATTGATCCTAAATTGCATAGGAAGGTATAGTAATTACCTGAGTCCTTTGATTGTACTCTTTTATATCCTGGCAATAAACTGGAAGTGACACGGTGTCTGGAAGGCTGGTAATAGGAAAAGAGGGGGTCACAGAAACTTTGTTCAAGAAAGGGTAAAATCATGAGTGATAATTTCCACAGCAGTAGAACCAGGGCATTGGTGTATTTAGACAACCACAGGATTGTCCCAGGCAACATGTCAGCAACCACAAAGTTTTCACAGTTGCATCCACAAGTGCAATGTCCTTTTTTTTATGATCCACCGCCACCAAAAAA
>CM031878.1:69650126-69672378 GCA_018697195.1 Certhia americana
TAAAAAATTTTTTTAAAATGTATTAATAAAAAAAATAAAAGAGGGAGGGAAAAAAGTAGAGGGGGATATGATTTTTGTCTCAAGCTTAAACTGTATAGACTCCGTTAAATTATATGTTATTTGCCGTTTCTGCTGAGAACTGTTAACTCACAACATCCACCCTGGGAAAGATGCATAAGGCTGAGAGGTGCCATCTCTGTATGAACCTGACATTGTGTAAAAGAACAGTATCAGGATTTATGTTCAAGGTGCTATTTCATCTTCTCAAAGTATTTTCAGAAACTTTGGTTTGGGTTCTACAGCTTTAACTGTCTTTATTTGGTAAATTTTTATCTGTATGGAAAACAAAAAAAGGGCAGCGTATGTAGCCAAAGGGTTTTTGTTGACAGCTCATCCTCCTGGCTCCCCGTGGGAATAATCTTTAAACATACAATACCATGGGCTATAGGCAATCTTAATGGTTCAACACCAATATTTGCTGTCTACCTGAAAAACAGAGAAATACTTTCAAGTGAAAGGGCCCTAATTTAGCAGACAATGACAGCTACAGTGAAATGACCCCATTTGTGATGTTTGGCAGCCTTTACCTGATCATCAATAATGAGTAATATACAATAAAAAAATACTGCAAAGTATCTGGCATGCTGAGATTTTTCTTTACCATGCTTCCTTGCCTGGCGCAGACTTGACTTCCACTGAACTGTCTTTTCTTGCCCTCTTAACGTTAATTTGAGGGGGAAGAGCACTGATTAGTGAATATATGGTCCCTGCTGGCTTCCTAGCTTCAGAAACTCTCACCGAATGTCAGTAAGACAAGTCAGTGGGCCAAAGAGAATTTTGCTTTTCAAGAGAGTAATTCCTAGAGGAAACTCTCATATCATCTTTTGCAGTAAGAACAGATCTTGTAAAAGATACAGCTGAGTGTTCTGCAGGGAAGGACAGAGTCCTTGAAGACCTTGTTGCCATATTCCCATGCTTTTGGGTCTGTGCTGCAGCGTGATCCATGCTATCCCACTACCTATTGCATCTGGAACTGTGTGGCATTACTAGTGCAAATCCACATGTTTGCTGGGTGGTAAAGTTTTCTGTTCCCTTCAATGTTTGCAGTTTCCTTATTTCATTCTGTGCATGTAATTACAATCCAAGAGGTTGGTTGATGCTTACAAAACAATGTGCAGTGTGACAGCTCCCAACCTCTCCAGGTTTCCACCAAAAAATGTTTAAATAGAAAAAAAGAATTAAAAAATATAATTTAACTCCAAAATTTACTCTGTTTTGCAGTTTTAATATACTTTGAAGGGTGCTCTCTGTTATTTAAGATCAGGTCATGTGTTACTGCATTTATATGTAGTAGGAATGGTAGAGAGATGCATTCTGTGAAATAAGGACTGTGCTGCTGTAGCTTTCAAAGCTGGGAATCCCATTACTTAGGGGCAAATAAAGCCTGGTCTCCTCCAGACTTGTTCATTATCACTGGAGTCTCTGGAACTCCACAATTCAAGACTTCTTCCCCTCTCTTGCTTCCAGTTCAAGTGACCAATAAATTTACAAGTTATTGGGCACGAGGCCAGAACACACAGACAAACACTGTGATTACATAAACCTCATTTTCTTAGAAGCCTCTGATAATTAAAGAGAGACTGAAAAATAAAAATGATCTAATCTAATAACCAAAGAAAAATGGTAATTGATTAGTGATTTATTTTCCTTAGCAATGTAACTTGAAAAAAATAGCAGCATATCTGTCTCCATCAAGGAGACCTGTTCCAGCACACTCAGCCTCTGATTCAGTTATTCTTCAGACACCAGTCTAAATGAGTTGTTTTTCCCACAAAAGATGCTTAGCCCATCTTCAACACTTTGGACTCTTCAAATGTGTCAGTCTGTTTCACAGTGAGGTTTGAAAGTAAAGCAGCACAAGTTAAGAGGGTCAGATCTGGTTATGCTGCATCAAGTAGGGCTCTTACAATCTCTGAACATGGAGGGTGTGAAAGTATAGGGCACTGTTGGGTTATCCTTAGCAAACTCTGATGGTGGCTGAGCAGATCCCACACATTTTTTGTTAGGCATAGTCTCAGCCCTCACAGCTTGGTCTGTCCTGAGCTCCCCGTGACAGTGACAGTCAATGCTGCCTTTGGAGTGACATGTTTTGAGGATTTGGGAAAAGACCAGTCAGTTTCCATTTGCTGTGACTGTACATCTTCAGCCTGCCTAGGGTCTGTGTGATAATGCTTCTCATTCAGGTTATTTTGTATTTGCTTTATGAGTGAGATTTCATGTGACTAGGTGTCAAACTGATTTACTGATTTCCAAAGGGAAAGCGCCTTCTGCTCTTCATCCATTAATTCTCTAATGCAATCGATAAAAGCAATCGTGGTTTGTTGTTTTTTTTTTTTTTTTTTTTCACAGAAGCTAACATGGGATTAATCATCATTGACAAGATTAGGTCAGATTCACATTTTGCTCTGCCTGGCATCAGTCGTGAGAGAGATGTTTTTCAAAGCAAATTGTGTCCCTGGTAGAGGAGCTGAGCCTCAGGAGTGAAGAGTGTTACAGAAAAAGCTCTGTAGGAAGTGAAAGACCAAACAATTCTTCACCAAAAAATGTTTAGAAAAACTCTTTTATCTCACATATAGCTGTAATTTCCAGTTGCAGTCACCAAGTCTGTGTATGGTGCTCTGGAGAGAGAGTGAAGGCAAGGACACCTGCAAGGGGCACTGCACAGATGACTGTGTGGGCTACAATTCTGTCTGAAATTGGAAGGAAACTGTGATAGACAGAGGGGAGATCTTTTTTGAAGTAGCACTTGCTGTACATGCAGGTTGACACCATGTCAGTGCAATTAAGAATAGCCCATGGGTTTGCAGCTCAGGAAACATTCTGATGTCCTGTGCCATGTCTCTGCAGAAAGGCTGCGGGCTGAGTGCTGTAAAACCTTTGATATGCCACGACAGAGTACGAAAGGAACTCACCACTCTGGAGTTTGTCTTCTAACTAAATGGCCCGTTTCTGCTGCATTTTTCATGTTTCAATGGTAAAAATGCTTTCCCAACAGTAATGGTAAGGCTGCATCAGCGTTTCCCTTGGTCTTAGGTCCATTATGTCATGTTAGCAACTGTGTTGTACTGTTCCCTGTCACTCATGCAGTTCTAATCCTGGTTAATTCTCTGGCAGCACTTGATTTTGCTGACCAAAAAATATTTGTTTGCAGCCTTGAGCAACCTTCACTTCTTTTACAATGTCCATCTTACCTTCCCCTGCCCCCAGTTGCACCTGTATTTATTTACTTTTTATAACAGGGAGAGCTGTGTGCCCTCAGTTTTGCCTGTGGCTCTGCTCTGGTTGGGTGGAGAGACTAATTTGTAAGCATGTCTTAGTTTTCACTTCATAAAGAAGAAGCATTGTTTTGCCTTTTACATTAGTTATTACATTAGTTCATTGTCTGGTTTTGATTTTGAACTCTCTATGGGGAAAAAAACCCCAAATAAAAACTGTCAACACAGTTGGTACTGGCAGAGAAGTGCCAAAGAATCTCAGATACTGGGTATTTATGGTTAACTGTCTGTGTCTGTATAGTGCACATACAGGATTTTTCATCACCTTACTAGTGAGACAAATGCAGTTCATGTAGTTGCTCAAGTTTAAATGTATTTTAGGGGAGTACCTGTAATTTATGGGAGTATATTTTGTACACCTGTTACACCATTTTGAAATGAGATTGTTAGTAATTAATAATAAACCTCAGGGTGATTAGGTTAATTTTTTAATATGACTATAATTGATTATCTGATTTTTATATAATAAATATATAACATGTTAAATTTCATTAATTAATTTACAGAGATTTAGGGAAGTACTTTACAGTTGTTTCAGGCAGCTGTACTGTTTTCCTGTAAAAATTTTAAATCATGGGCCTGGATTAAGCTTGAGGGAAACAGAGAAGTCAGACCTGAACAGACACTGGACCTGCCTTAAACTCCCTGCCCCAAATAGGAATAAAAATCAAGTTTTGTCAGCAAGAGATTTTGCCTCAGATTCTGTAGAAAAAGCTAACAGGCAATAAGATTTTAGTGTTCTGTTGTGGAAGGAAGTCCTGGTAGTGAAACACTAAGGATTAGCTTCAATTTGCTGGGGTTTTTTCTGTCTCTTGTGTATACTAATTTGCACGGGGAAAACATTCGTCAAAATGAACATTTTCAGTACATAAACTACAGGTTCTGTGTAGGTGTAGATAATGAAAATACTCTTGTGTTATCGCGTGAGATAATTTGAGCAATATATGGTATGAAGAGTGAATCTCTGAACAGTTTTTCTTGGTGCAAACCATAGGCAGCAAGAGTTAAATGAGTCATCTACATCTTTTATTGCTAATATCAACACTTTAGCAATGCTAATCAGCTGAACTGATTTTCTGTTTTGATTTTCCTTAATAATTAAGCAAAAGATCTGGAATGCAATCAAGTTTTACTCTAGGGGGTTCGTGTAATTTTTTTTTTTTTTTAATTTTAAATTTTGTCAAATGTATCCTGCAAAAGGAAAGTTGCTGAAGTTTAGGATAAAAGAAAAAAAAAAAGGAAATACCATTTACAATCTACTTAATCAGAGTGAATATTTACAATGAAATCACCACTTCACTGGAATTTTTAGCTGAAAATACAGCTGCTCTTTAAATAACTGCACATTGCCTACTTTGCTGCATGCAGAGAAATAGTTACAGATGATGAAATATCTTTCAGCAGCCTGATTTTTCAAGAACAATTTAGCAAAATGGGATCATCTCTGTATCATCAGATACCTTAAATATAATAGTTTCTTGTTGTTAGCTTTTTTATGTTGACTTCTAAAGTAAGGGTTAAATAAGACTATTTTGTCTCTTTTTTCCCATGGTCCTGTGGTCTTTTTTCTCATGAAATAAAGTGATTGATGTAATTTGCTTTATTCTGTTCCATAATATTTTAAGTAAGAAATTGCTATTTCTGGATTAATTTACTTTGTTAAAAATATTTGTATTAAATCAAACATATTTATTAGAAATAATTTTCTCATTATAGTACAGATTAGACTCAAGGATCTATTTTTTTTTGTTATCTCTGTAGCCACGTAATATTAGAATTAGCGTGTAAGTGAGGAAATAAGGTCAAATGTTCACTGAAACAGAAATGTAGCTTAAGTCATTATAAATAAATTACATGTTAATAGCATTCATTCTGGTGTTTGTGGATTAATGACCAGTTGGATTAAGAATGTTTCAGCATGCAAATTAAAGTAATTTGCTTAGTAAAAGTGTTAGGATAAGCTTTTCAGACCTTCATGTTACTACAACAGTTTTTTTTAATGAATGTTTATCCTGTTTGGAAACTGTACAGCCAGCTGAGGAGGGGGAATTATGTTTTGGGGTTGAAGTTTGAAGAGCAGTGACAGTGCAGGGTGACATGTGAGGCTGTGTTGGCCATGGGGAGCACATGGGGAGGCACAAACCCTTCCTGTGAATGAGGGCCCTGCAGGGTTTCTGGTGCTGTGTCACAGCCGAGCCTCTCCACTCTTGTGGTCTTGAGTAAGTGCCAGCCTTTATTCCAAACCTCAGCTCTGCCTTTCAAGAGTGAGCACACCCAGCCTGAGTGGCTGTAGCTGAAGAGGACAGTGGAACCTCTGAGATGCAGTTTGTCCAACAGCTAACCTTGTGGGAAACTGCTCCATATGGGTTCTTCTTCCAAAATGGGCATGGTATTTCTGCTGCTGGGCAAGAAGTGTGTATTCCTTGAAGTACCCCTTGTTTTAGATTGATTATAGATGGGTCAACGTTATTAGCTACTTTATATTCTGTATGCTATTATTAATGTTTTTGGTTTGGTTTTTTTTTTTCCCCCTCACAGTCATCTCTTTGAAAGATGGTTCTTCATTTCAACTACCTTTTTGGCTTCCCTGTCATACTCTTGTACCACTGGATGGGTTTGGCTGTGTCTTTGAATCTGGAAGATCCCAATGTGTGTAGCCACTGGGAAAGGTAATACTTTCCTTTTGGAAAAATAAGTGATGTAAATTCTAATGTAATAAATTTGCTTTGCTTTACTTGTAACTCTACAAATTACTGAAGGCTTGGGGCTGAGTTTAAAAAATGGGGGAAAAAATTTCACTTTACTGCATGGGTAGGTGAGTTCATGAATAAGTAAATGACTAACAGTGGGCTGAAGTGCATCTTTGCATTGGGGGCTAGGATGCAAAAGAAACCATTACAGTGATACTAGCAATGTTAGACAACCATCTGGGTACAAGAAGTGAGTAAAAATAGCTCTTTCTGATTTAGGTGAAATGAAGTTTTATATATGCAAAATATAATTAACCATATTGGAATTTGGCCAAATTTGATTATGCTGATTCTCTCCTATTCAGCACTCACAGGATCTGAATTAAGATTTGTTGTTTAATTATTTTGATGAGGTTCAAAAATTTATAACATGCAAAATGAAATTCATCACCCATGTAGCTGGCCTGTTTGTTCATCCAGTTTCATGTGAATTGCAAAATGCCACAATGGATTGGAGAGGTTGAGCCTCAAGCATCTGCTAAAATTCTTTCCTTATGTAAAGGTTATGATAGTGAAAACAAGACTTCTGGTCTCATTATAACTGTTGTGCCTATAATTGATCAGCTGGTCCATGGCAAAGTCTTAATTTTCATAGTTAATTTGAGGACATCAGTATTTCCTGCACTTAATGTAAACTGTGTTTTATGGGGAGTGCTGCTAAGCCACTGTACATATCTTTGTGATTGTTATGGCTGAATTTTTACAAAGAAAATTGAAACTTGTATTTGTTTTTTTCATAAAGTCTCTCTATTAAAAAAAACCAAACCCAACACTTAAGGACTTTCCTTGGGAATTTACCTGAGTTCACGTGAGGCACCTCTGCCTCAGCTGCTGTGTACAGTTCATACAACAATATGTATATGAAGTAGTCACCATATTGAATGCATGTTCATAGTAGTCAGGTAGTCAGGCATTTGTCTACAATGTTACTGGGTACTGTCCTATATTGTCTGTGTTTTACAGTTTTTGTAGGTGAAAGTGTTTTGGGAGGAAGCTATAATGTAGTGAAAGCAAAATGGGAAAGAAACCCTGAATACAACTATTTACACTAGTATAATTTAAATAATATATATTATTTAATTATAATATATATTTTTATATAATAGGTATTATATATAATATAATTTAAATCATAGCATAATATAATTTATATTAATTATAATTATATAATTATTATATTAATAATATAACTTAAAACAAGCTAATCAAAGTCTGCAGAAGGAAGAAGATACTGGAAAATGCATCTAGCAAGCATGGCCACTTTGTATCATGAACTTTTTTTCCTTCTTGTGCTGTGTCTCAGAAAGGTGGTGGAAACTCCAAATAAACTTATTGAAACATTGATGATGCTTCCCAAAGCAGAAGTATGAAAGGGCAAAGTTCCAGGCAGAAGCTCTAAACTGCCACTGGCACTGGCGCTGTTGTTTGTTTAAATTAAAAATAAGCCTCTGTTAGTACTGAAATTGTATTTACAAATGAACTGTGAGAAGGGGTAGAGTGTGCCCTGCCTCAGGGTAAGATCGCAGAGCCTCAGGCAAGTGCCAGCATCCCACTGATATTTTGTCCGGCTGGGACAGCTGGGTGGATTAGGGCTGCTTGCCTTCATGCAGGAAAACAGGGTGCAGGGTGTGTGTATTTAGGGGACAGTGGCTCTCGATGTGCTCCCTCTTGTTGTAGATGGTGACAGCAAGATGAAAAGACTGTCACCCAGCAGTGGGTGCTCAGGGGTCAGGGAGGGTATGAGTGGAATTGAGGGAGAGCTGGGTGGGCTATTTATTGTTTTGGCTTGTCCTGGGAATCAGTCCTGCTGCAGGAGCTTGCTACGCATTCCTGTATTTTCAAGCTCTCTTGTGCAATCCAGGACTGGCTGCCAGCACAAACAGCCTCTCAAAGAGTTTTCTAGGATGATTCAGTATTTCCCCTTTTTGCAACAGGGTTCTGCTCTTCTTGCCCTACTGACAGCTTTGGAGGCTCTCAGCGTAGATTTGTTTCTAGGACACAGTATAATTGTGTAACTTGGCAAAAATATTAGTGAGATTTCTTATACTATTTCTGGGGGTGTGGTGTGATGTGGGTGGTTCTCTGTTAAGAATTATCCTGTAAGCAAAAGAAAGTAAGGTCTTCAGTATTCATTAATTTCTGATTGCTCAATAGACTGTTTGGTGGTATGCCTGTAATGTAATTTTTCAGTAATTACTACTCGGGTGTACTTCTGTGTTAACATTCACTTAGTACCTAAATGCACTGGATGTCTTCCTATAGGCCCAGATACAGTTTCTATGAGAAATTTCTCAGAAAGTCCTGTTTTTCTGTTTTGAGTGATAACATTTTATGAATCATTTTCAGGCTCCTTAACTAGTTCTACAGTTATCCAGTTGCATTAATAGAAGTTTCCACAGGAGAACGTGTAATGCCCACTATTTCCATTTGCTGCCTATTTGAGATACAGGCATTCTGGTTTTTAAGAAGTTTAGGCTAACAGTAATTTTCCTTAAATGTCCAGTAGTGGAATTTCATCAAATGTGTTACACAGTAGAAACATGATGACTCTCTGCATGCATATTTTTCTTTGCAAGCTTTCTGTCTCATTTTTTAGACAGGAGTATTTTGTTATATTTATTCCATTCTGTAACAGGATTCTTTGAAAGACCTAATTAACTGAGGCTGTACTAAAAGTATTTGCTTGATGATCTCCCTTTTTTCTCTCTATCTCTCCCCAGTTACTCAGTTACAGTGCAAGAGTCATATCCACATCCTTTTGATCAGATTTACTACACCAGTTGTACTGACATCCTAAACTGGTTCAAGTGCACACGACACAGGTGATTATAAATCCTAATATTGTCAATTTGCTGATATTGTTAAGATTCTTGATTCAAAATCAAGCATGATATGTAGGATTTTTTTAGCTGTAATGTTCAGCCTGTCTGACTGCTGTGATTTGTGTCAACCGGAAAATGCCTGTCCAAGCAATGTCACATACATTTTATTAGCAGGCTGAGGTGTCCATCCCATGGAGTGCTAACAGAAAACAAATGGCTTGGGAAAAACTAAATTCTCTAGACCCTGCAAGGTGTATTTGTTCATAAATCTGATGGGGACCCTTGCTGCTCTCAGTGTAGTGTTCTGAGGGAAGTAAGTGTATGTTTCTTGAAAGAAAAGTAAAAAGATTTGTTAAAGGAAACTTCCTGTGCAAGCAGAAAGCAAGCAAGGGCTGAATGATTGAAAACTGGGAACATCTGTAAAGAGCATTTTCCTCAGAGGAATATGCCCAAAAGTATGAACCATCACAAGTGAAAAAGTTCCCATTCTTTTTCCTGCTTTCTGACTACCCATGTACCTTAGGCATGTCAGGGAACCTTCTAGACTCTTGAATTTGGCAACAGTTAAATCAAGACCACATGGAGCATTTTTTCGTCTTTTCTTATGACACCTGAATGTTTTTTAAAATGTGTAAGAATATATCCTGTCTTGTTTCTGAACCAAGGTATGTGACAAAAACTCTTTCTCATCTTTAGGATCAGTTACCGTACTGCCTACAGACATGGTGAGAAAACAATGTACAGGCGCAAATCCCAGTGCTGCCCTGGATTCTATGAAAGCAGGGAAATGTGTGTCCGTAAGTTCAGCTTTTTTTTGGCTTTGAAATTCCATATATCCATTGCAGTGCTGGTGTGACTCCCCTCTGATAGGTGACTTATGGAGGCTGAGTTGCAGGAGCTCAGTTACTCATCAGTGATGCATGTGCAGCTCTCATTGAAGCCAGTTGGTGTTGTGCAGATGCAAATGACAAGATGGTTGGATTACTAGATGTCTAAGTGGCCAGCCAGCCTTGATGTGTCTAGCTAATGATCGTGTGGAAAATACACAGTGTAAGCATCAGTTTTCCAACACAATAAATAAACACAAGCTTTAAAACCACGAGGGAAATGGAAGTCTTTTCTCCTTGGAACAGACCCTAGTAGATCCTCATGCTGAACCTCTGTTGGAGATGCAGAGGTCTGTAACAACTGTTTGGAGGTCTGAGCACCTTATTTCAGTGGCACACATCCCTGTCTCCTCATCCAACCAAAAACCAGGAAAATTTGCATCTAGGAAGACTGGCAGGCAACCTTGGCTTCTTTCTCTCTCTTGTGTGGCCTTGTGCAGACCTAGGGAGGTCCTAAAACAATATTTGTTAAGAACATGTTTTTCATACTGGACTTCAAAAAAAAAAAAAAGCTTTGATTCAAAACATTTTCTGCATCTGCAAAAGCAAGGTCAAAATATTTTTTAAAAAATCTATATTTCTGATATCAGATTGGCAATAATTTTAGCCTTTTTGTTTGTAATATGTATACATAAGACTTGAACCAATTTCTGACTGTATTTGGTTATTATACAGCATGTATGAATAATGATATTTAATTTTTTTATTAGGTAGACTACTTTTCGAAGTGTGTTTCAGTTTGACTCACCATGTGATGACAAGTGTGATGGTGATTCTCTTTTGTGACTACAGGTTTTACATAGCTATGGCATGTGTAATCAATTCATTGTGTTAACGCAATGATATTCAGAACCTGAAAAATTCAAATATGATTGGACATACTAATTTTTCCTGCTGGTTCATAAAAATATACCTGATCATGATACTCAGGACATGTCTGCTCTCTCTGACTTCTGAAGTGATTGTTGAATGCCTCAGTCTTTGAATTACGTGCAAGTACAGATCCTTCAGTGTAGCTGAGTTTGCATTTATTTGACCTTGGAAAAGTGAGACCTTCAGTCTTCATGATCTCCAGCTGGAGCATTTCCATTACTGCAGTTTTATTTTCTGTGCAGTGTGTATTATTTTGTTTACCTAGTGGAAGGATGTAAGATGCCTCTAAAATGCTAAAATCTTTGTGGTGCTGTTGATATTTTGTTGTTCATTTGTTCCTTTATTTTACTTCTCAATTTGAGAAGGTAAATTAGAAAAGTCTACTGATAGATGATTATGACATTGCATGAATTGAAATTTCATTGCTTCTCCTCAAAAATAATAGAAATTTGAGGTTTTATTAGTTGTGTCATTTCATCTTCAGGTAGGTTGACAAGAAATTGTATTTTAGTTTTAAATCCAGCATTATAGGTGGTCAGTACTTGCACTGTTTTATGAGTGTAGATATCTTGTTAGTAAGTACTAATTAAGTTTCAGTAAAAATGAGTGTTGTGTGCTGTCCTTATGAAACTCTGCTTATAGAGGGTATAATGTAAAAATTTCCCATTTGTCTTCACTATTGCCAGTACCTCTGTAGAACTGTAGGTTAATTTGATCTCAGCTTGTTATTTTTGCTCTTAAAAATTTCAGTGCATATAGCAGTGTTTATACCTGATGCATTTTCTGAGATGAACTGAATGCAGTTTATATTCAGATGCAAAGGCAGAACAATAGTTCTGTGATGTTCTATAAAGGAGCTTACTCCTGGCCGTAGCAGCTCCACACCAGGCTGAGTGATTGACTAAATTTCTTATTCATTCCAAAGAATTTCCTGCCACTTGTCTGCTACTATCAGTGGCAATTCCTGGGAGATTTGGCATATGGATACTAGCCTAAGCTACAGACTAGAAGCTTTTTCATAAAGTGCCAATTCGTTGGCTTTTTCTTTTAGCATATTTCTGGAAAGAAAGGTTTCAAAGGTTTTAAAACATTTCCTAGTGGATTTCTTGCGGATGGACACTCAAGCAAAGTTTGATTGTTCCTGGCAGCTTGAAAATTAGCCTCACTTAGTTTCTAACATTGTAGTACATTTCTAAGAACCTTAATGGAGACATATGCCTGTTGAATTTCCTCAAAACATGAAATGGAAAATGAACTATTTATCTTCAGGTATATCTGGATATCACTCACTTTACTAACAAGTAGCCATCAACATAGGAAAAAAAGATCAAATAAGGGGTATGTTATAGCTAACAGTATGAAAGTGAAGGATTTATTTGAAAAAATATGTTTATAATGTATTTCAATAGATAACTAATTTTTTCCCCTGACAAATATTTGTTTCAATTAATTTGGAGGAAGTTGGAGTTAAACCTTGCAGTCATTTACTTTATGTGCATAGTTACATCCAAAATGTTTCAATTTTATATTAACTGGTTTATGGCTGGCTTTTTGAAGTGAGAAGGGAACAGATTCTAAAATGCATGCACAAACTTACATCAAAGATAAAAAGGCATTTTTTCAAGTTTTCTTTTAAAATCAGATAATGAAGGCAAGAGTGTGGAAAAGATCTTGAAAAAACAATAAGGCACAAAAGAAAAGGGCAAATGAGATGTAAAAGCAAATGTGTAAGAGTAAACCCAGATTGCTTTTCATACAATAATTGAGCTTTGCAAAAAAGCTTTTCAAAGATTATTTCATACAATAATTGAACCCTTGCAAAAAAAAAAGAAGCCATGACAATTGCTGCCAAGGAGCTTTTGGTGCTCCTGCACACGGGTCAAGTAAAAAAAAACTTCACGCTAAGTTCTTCACCTGCACCTACATATAATTTTTTTTTTTTACCATGCCCAGCAATTCTATAGAAAACCAAGAGTAAGTAGTTTATTTGTTCCTGGTGTCATCTGTTCCTGAAGTCCTTTTCAGCTTCTTCTAGTTGCTTTTCATGTTGTCCTCCCCTCTTTGTAGCTCTGTGTAGTAAGTTTTGGTTCTCTCATCCCCTTGTCCACTGCAATATTTTTTTTTACGTATATGGTCTCTTAGAGATGTAGGATACAGTTGCCAAGAATCAGTTAGCCTAGCAGGTGTCTGCAGAATAATTTCTTTGGGTTAAAGAATAGATTTTTGTGTGTATCCAGAATGTGGATCCATGTGCTCAGCGTGGCCTGAGGGGCAGTGTGAGGAGATAGGTCTGGTTTCTTGCAATTTCTATATTTTTCCAGCTGTCTCACAGAGGAGGTGGTGGAACATTGCCTTACTGTATTTAAGGTTCAGTGCTCAGGAATTTGGGCTGAGCATACTTGCGTTTCCTGGCTTATTCATACAGGTGCTCACACTGCATGTTTACAATGACCTCCTGTTGCCTCACGGTTTGCTGGCAAGGTTTTTCACACATTTGGTTTGTGGAGAGTCTCAGTGCCAAAGGCAGCACTAACTAGGAAGGAATCTTCAAAGACACAAGTGATTCATGTCAAGTTACAAGACTAATGGAAAATTGTGATGTATTATTTAAACTCAGTCCTTCCATAATACATAAATAGGCAACAACGCTTTGTTTTAATGCCTTGCTTCATCAAATGTTTAAAAATTATTATTGTCCCTGTTGATTTCTAACGAAGATCATTTTAATGCACATCTTAAAAGTAGCTTGTTAAGAAACAGTTGAGAATGAAAACTAAAGGCAGTAAAAATAAGGAGTTAATGGCTGGGATCCCATATAATCAAAATTTTTTATTTTATATATGATTGATCTTTGTGTGGTTTTTCTTTTGCTTGGATACACTAAATGTAAAGATGACCAGTGTGCTTCATCATCTTAGAGAAAACCCCAGAACATTTGCAAATATTTTACCTAAGTACCTAATTACTCTAGAATATCTTCAATCCATTCAGAACCACAGTGATTCACATGTAGCCCCATTAAACTTCTTTTTAACATCATGTCTTTTTTTGCTTGCTAACTTTGTTTTCACTGGTATAGCAGTCAGATTTCTCCTTTACTTTCTCTGGAAATGTTGATACAAAGAAAAATCTCATCATCTGCACATTTTCTAAGTTTTATTGTTGTTCAGAGTTGAAGGAAATTATTACAGTGTATGTATTTTGGAAAGTTAGGGGTATTTTGTGTTCAATATGTTGCCAGCACATTGTTGCTGGCACAAATTCTTCCACTTGGGTATATTTTGTCATTGATAATGCTGGATATTAATGCCATTTCAGTTTTTTCTTAGGTGTTTCAAACAAAAGATCTGCTTCAGAGTAAGACTTAACTTAGAAGCACACTTGCAAATCATAAAAAAAAAAAAAAAAAAAAAAAAAAAAAGATAAATTTCAAGCAGCTCTGTATAGCACTTAGAATAAATGTTGCAGTGTTGTAAGGTTTTGTGTCATGCTTTACTTTAAACACTGTCACTGTTTGCTTATCCTTCAGTTGAATTGTGCAATCAGTTGGAAAAATTGCTACTAAAATATTTGTGTGTTGCAAATCATATTTTATTCATATTTTTAAAAAAAATCATATATTTTTATGCTGCAAAAGAGCATTTCTTTGGGTGCCTGCTGAAGTTCCCCTCTTTTTCTTGGCATGAGGGCTTGCTGCAGAGAGTCACAGGATGACCAAGGTTGGAAGGGACCTGTGGAAGTCATTCCATTCAAGTTTAAGGCAGGCCCAACCAGAGCCTCTTGCCCAGGTCAGATGGGTTTCCAACCTGGGTCATACTTTGACTCTTTTTTCATTAGATTTGCCAATTTTCTTGGAAGTAATTGAGTAATACTAACACACTTTAAGCTGAAGTTTTCAAACTTAAGAGAAATAGAAGAGACTGAAGTGAAATATATTTTTAAGGGATGCCAGCAAACATCTGGTTAATATACTGGTATTTATTTTGCTTTTAAGAGGTACTAAAGACCCCAAAGAGCTGAGTTGGGACTATTTTAGAATATTTTAAAGACTATTTTTCATAGTGGTAGGAGTTCTCTAATTGTTTTTTTTTTTTTTATTCTCTTCTCTGATAGCTCACTGTGCTGATAAGTGTGTCCATGGCCATTGTATTGCTCCCAACACCTGTCAGTGTGAGCCTGGCTGGGGAGGACCCAACTGCTCCAGTGGTGAGTTTTCACCTGCTTCTGCCTGTCTTGTACTCCTACCATGGTGTTGTCCTCTCTTTTGGACAGATAATCATCAGTTATGGGCTTGGGCTTCTGCTCTCTGATCAGGGCTTTTTTCTGAGTTATCAGGTTACTCTCTGTAACTTGATTTTTCTTCATTTACTTGCGAACTGTTCCCACATAGCAGCACTAATGAGTTGTTTTGGGGTATTTTGTGCTTAGAAACACGCAGATAGCACAGTATCTGGAGTAAAGACATAATTTTATTTTACATGTAAGAAACTCTCACAGTTTTTATTTTACTAATGTGCAAAGTTTGATGGTGCCAGGTCATGTTTAAAAGCTATGAGGAAAGTGTTCCTAATAACTCTGTCTTCCTTTTTCCCTCTGCCACTGACTCAAACATTTTTTCCTTCACTCTTCACTCCCTGAACTCTCACTGTCTTTCCGTTGTACTCTGGTCAAATTTCTCCCACTTTCTTCTCCTTTCCCTTTTCCATAAGAGCATATGCAGGAGATGAGGGGAGCAGAATTGTGCAAAACATAAACAATTATTTTTTATTTCCATTTGGCTGAAATACAGTTTCTCAAAGTAATTTTTCAATTAATTATAATTATTTCTTTATACCATCCTTGTGGCCCCCTTTTTAAGGTCTTTAAAAATGTGTTTTTGAGGCTAACATAAAACTATATATTTGGCTAAAATCATGTTCAAGGTAGGTCTCTGCTAGTGACTGTCCAGTTGAAAGGAATGTATTTTAGCCAACAGTAAAAACAACTCTATGTACAAGTTAAATTCCGTAGACCTTATATATTTCTAACAAATAAATTGCAGCGATGTTACACTAACAGTTTACTTAGTATATTATTGCTATAAAAGTAACATCTCTCATTTATTTTTCTTTTTAAAAAGGGAAATGTTCTTTTTTTCAATTTTCAAGCATGTTGCTATCATAATTCAGTTCACCTGGAACTGATCTGTTGTTCCAGCAGCATATTTATTGGCATGAGGAAGAATTTAACCACTTTAAAATTAATTGCTACATTTGTTGTGTAGCTTTTGTGTGTGCTTACATGGGATTCATATATAGTTCCAAAGATACACTTCAGTTTTGCATAATGTGTAAAACTGAAGGAGGCATTGTTCTTTCACGACAGTGTTGCTGTAAGACTGGTATTAATCTAATGTACTGAATTGTCAAAATAAATTGTCAAAACGTGCTATCTTTCTTTCTGAAAACCTTATGTATTGAGCTCTTCTCTAGCTAATCAAGCATACAGAAGAAATAAGAATCATTAGACATCACAATTACAAAAACATTGTTATTTACTGAGATTTTCAAGTCTGAAATTGTGCTTTAGATGAGACAGGAACCTCTAAATGTGCCTTTGGAAGTAACCCTTCCTCTCACAGGGCTTCTGGTGTCCATTTCTCTTACCTGTGTGGTATAATACACTCTGAGTACATGCACAGCTCATTTCCTCTGCTTCTTCCTCAGCTGGTTGCCTTTTGTGCACCTTTGAACAGTGATATCTGGAGAGACTGGTGATCCTCTGAAGGCTCTTGTGTAACATTAGGGCTACCTGGAAATGCCAAAATTTGGGATCACTGGCATAGCAGGCGGAAGGGGGTAGGCTGAGGAAGGGGATATTTCTGTGCATGTGCTACAGGAACATTTGTTCTGGGATTTATCCCCTTCCATGTGGACAAACCCAAGACAGTTTTCACTCAACTGTCTTCTGAGCTTGAGAGTTGATGTTTGCTGCTATCTAACCTTGATATTGATAACATTGATTTCCTTATCTTAAGAGCTACAGCACAGGTCAAACTGAATTGAAAACAGTGCATACTATTGGTAATACAGTAAGTGAGAGGAGTTTGGCTTTCTGAGCTCTTTTGTTGCATGCCCTGTGTAAAAGATTTTCTGGCTTCAGTTGTATTTTCTGCATGATCCCCAGCTTGGTTTTAGTAACAGAAAGGTACAGTGATACAGAATAAAGATCTGTGCTTTTGTAGTAATACTTCTTTTATAACTAGTTTTTAATTGAGTAGGATTATATGCATATTGCTCTACTGTAATAATGTCCATCAAATATACATTTTCATTACTTAACTGAATGGTGGAACCATATTTGAAAGACAGGCCAGTGTTTTTGTAAGGCAGAGGTTCAGGGATTTTATGGCTGCTGATGCCCAGATAAAAAACCCTGACTGAAAAGGAGATACTGTCCTCAAAGAGTGAGGTGTTAGGCCAACTTCCAGATGTAGTAATCTGTTCATTTTCATGGACCCACACATATTGAAAGGAGCTGTTCTACCTAGGGACAAAACATTTTGTAAAACTGCAGAACTAAACATTTTCTTCCAAATTGCTGTCCTATCTCTTTGTTTATTCTCCTTACAAAGGAATTTTATCTGCAAATATCTGAGAACAGATTTAGTCCTGTTGCAGCATCTGTCCATCTGCCAACCCCCCCAGACTGATTTTTATCTCTTGTTTCTCAGGAGGGAATAAATTTTTTGGGTGACTCCCACTTCCTTTTGTAGCAAATATTACCTCCTTATTGCTATGATTCTTTGCCAGTTCCTGAGTTGTTTAGGCCAGTGGCTGCTCTCAGTTTAGGGAGAGGAGGCCTAAGGTTTGACCAGAGTGCTGAGCCTGTCTTTTTCAAATGCTTAATTCTAACCCAGACCGTAACTCTGCTCCCCACCACATCCTCTTCCTTCCTGGAAAAATAACATCCCAGCTGAGCAGTAAACAGAATTGGATCTATCCTTCAGCAAAGAAAACCTGAGTGGTGGCTTAGGAATTTTGTTAATTAAATAATGTTTTCTTGGGAAACATTTCCTGCGCAAGGTGTAATTTTTCTTCAGCTATTTTCTTTTTATTTAAAGGAAAGAGAGTGCATTAGGCAGTGTTTGCTTGCAGTGAAAGTCAGTGTGAGTTGGATCAAGAAGGTGATGATCATGTATATATGGCTGAGAGAAAACGCCACTTGAATCAAGAGTTCACTCCTTTGCAGAACACTTTCATTATAGTGGGGGAGATGACAGTCATGCGAAACAAATTGTTCTAATAAAGATTTATTGACTGAACACAATTGTCAAGACAAGGGAGTGGACAGGAGATGTCTTGAGTGAGTGAAGTGAGTGAATCAGCACCATCCATAAGCTGTCAGCTCCCCTTTTAAGAAATACTTGTGGATTCCAGGAATACAAGTTGGACAGTTCTGGCCTGGGGACAAGTGGAATATTAATAAAAGTGCACTGAGTGTTAAACATAGGTTAAGCAATAGATTTCATTGAAGAACAAACTGACCCAACTTTTCCCTCCCAAATTAAATTACTGTTTTATCGAATTTTTAACTGGCATGTGTGAGATTGGATTGTTTTTAAGAGTGCTTTTGACTACAGGTTGAGAATAGAATAGTCTTAAGTAGAAGTTGCTACCTATGCTAATAGTTGTCTGTGAAGATGTGCAGATGATCAGACTATACATTTGTAATTTATGTTTTCTGTTCACACTGCTGCAACACTATATTTGTTTATAGTTTCTATTTTTTTATATTATTTATATGTATATATTATTATTTATATAATTATCTATGTTATAATAGATAATATTTGAACCTGATTGTCAGTTTGAGTGGGTGAGCAGTTCAGATCTGCAACCAGGACATCACTTTATTTTTCTACTCATGCCTAGCAGCCCACAGATAATTCCTTGAAAATCAATAGGACACTTTCAGGATAAGCTGGAGCAGAGGCAAAAATCAACATTACACTGACTTGGCTGTAATGGTTTATAGCCTTGTGATTCCATCCAGATGGCATGAGTGGCAAAGCAAAAAAGGGAATGATATGTCTTTGGTTTATGACCAAAGCATGGTTAGGATTGTTTGTGAAAATGGGAGTAGGATTCTTCCATTTTTATTGGTCTGAAGTAATCTTGAGCTTTTCTTGAATCACTGTCTTTTAATTTGTAATTTGATTCTATTGGTGATTAGTAGAGCTTTATTTGGACTGAAGTCTGAAGTCATGGGAGTAGAAAAATTGTCAAGAAGACATAATTTGTCTCCAGGGTTTTGTAAAGCATGAGAAGAAAATTGGATTTTTCCTTAATACATTAAGCTGCAGGTTTAAGTCTGGCACCTCAGAGAAACCTTTACCTTTAAATGGGCTTATTAAGGTAACTTCTAAACCACAGTAGCGCTGCTACTATCAGATTTCCTTCACAGCTGTGGGTGTTTTGTAAAGTTCACAAAATCTGTGAAAATCTTGCTGTTTTCTTTATGGGACTTGGCAGATGCAGGCCGTAGCAGAAACTGGATCCCTTGGCTTTATTGTGTGTGAGATGCTCACGTGAGCCATAGGCAGTGCCAGTTTCCCAGTGCAGCCCTTGATTTCCTTTAACCCTGCAGAGGTGGATGTGGACTCTTCCACTGCACCCCAAGGGAGACAGCCCTCATGGTACCTGCCTGGAACTGCCTTGCATACTTTTGATGGCACAGAGTCTTCCTAAATTGAGGGTTTTTTTGGCCAGGGCATTGCTTTCCTTTTTCCTTTGTCAAGAGCATTTTTGAGTAATACAGCCTGCAAGATATGCTTAGGGAGTTAGCTCATCTCTGAGTATTCCGGGCCATCCAGCAGGTTGCAAAAATAAGTTCTGGTTTTAACCACATCCTTGCGTTAGGAAGGCTTGGTTCCCAGAACTGGGGAGCTGGTAAACACGCAGGCAAAACTGCAGAGTATCCTGGCACAGAGCTATTTACTTTTATGGAAGATGTAAAGAAATTACTTATTCAAGTCATGCAGAGCTGCCCCCAGCCCAGTTCCCAAACAAAAGTGCCAGCAGGTCATAAACAATCTTAAATTTAACCTGTCCATATTTAATATGTCTTCCCTATGCTCACTACCCATAATTCTTCTGTAATTGTTGCTGCTGTATCTTCCCTGATTTCTCCTCGTTTTTCCCAGCTGAACATTTCATTTTCTCCTCTAACGAGGCTGACTATCTTTGAGTTGAGAAGCTAACCCACCAGCAAGTCAGATGAGGGGCAAATGGGAAAAAACAGATCTTACTGGAAGTCGCCATCACCTTCATTTTTAACAGTCTCTATAGTGTCACTGTGATAGGTGGCATCAAAATTTTCAGGGCTACATAGCACCTCTGCTTGTCTAGAGATTCAGTGCAACTATGCATTTGAAATAATATTCTTATGTTTAGTATATTTTTGGTGCTATGAACCATTTTGGTTTGGAAGTCCTAGGGAAATTAATAGATTTTATGGCCATGCTTCAGCATTTTGCTTAATTACAGTGTCAGTCTTTAAGCAAAAGTTGAAACAAAAAAAATTGCTTTCTCCAAAACAGAGTTACTAAATTTACTTACGTTGAGATTTACTTAAAGGGAGGCATTCCATTAAATGATCATAGTTTTATTGCTTTGTAAATGTTCTCTGGACCAGAGAAACTTTTCATTTCTGCTTTCCATCATTTTGGAAACCCAGTAATTTGTACTGGTCACCTAAGCTGATTTTTTGACTAGGATTTGTGCAGGTTTTTTTTTCTAATAACAGTAAGTATTTTTAATGCTGATTGAATTTCAGTCTGCCTTATATGTTGGTGGGCTTATATATTTTTCAGTGGCTCACTTAGTAGGTTTTCAAGGATGCCATTTGTGGCTAATTAAAAAAAACAATGAAGATGACCTTAAAGTTCTTGTGGGGGGGAAAAAAAAATCTGGGGGGAAAATCTAATTTATGGTTCCACAAGGACATCTGTGCAAATTAGGGTCACGGACAGGATGTAGTACAAATAGGTTCTTAAATTTTTTCCTATAGTAATAATTTTTTTTAATATGTTTTATCTCAGTAACATAATAAAATGAACACCAACAACCATCTGTGTGTGTTTTCTTTATCAATTATCCATCCTTGTGTTCTGCTGTCCAAAGCATTTAAAAGAGTCTTGGAAATTTATGGCATGTGAAAGGCATATAGTTCCAGTCTTTCATAAGATCTGAAAACACATTTTCATTGTTCTTCCACTTCACGGCTCAAAGGGCTTTTATAAAGTAAACAAGAAAAACCCCTGAATTAAGTTTAAGCTTAGCATTTTGAATAAAAATCCTTTCTTATACACACAACAAAAAGTAACAATGAAAAATACGCCACAGGGTAAAAGGCCTACAGTATAACAAATGCAATCAGATAGAAACAAAAGACTGAAAGAAAATTCCAGATCCAATAGAAATGGCATTCTGGGGAAAAAAAAAAAAATTCCATGCATTTTTGTGTCTAGGATGTAGGTAAAGTAGGTTTCTTACTAGAAGACATTGGTATTTTGTAATTATTGCGCATGCTTCTCTGAATGGAAAAAAAAAAGTGGTTTTTTTTTTTTTTTTTTTAACATGCATGTGCCATTTTCATAGCATTTTGCAATGACTTAAACAGAGCAAAATAAAAAAAAAAATTAGTTGGAGAATAATCCACGGTTTTATGAAATAATATTTTGAAGGTTTTCTACAGGATGTTTTTTTGTTCTAGTTTTCAGAATAGCTGGCTTTGTTTGCTGGCTTTTTTGACTTGTCTCTGAAGTTTATGTTTGCCATGTTCCACATTTGCTGTCCAGGCTGACAGACAGGCTGTTGTCACTAGGGGCATAATGCATCTTGTCAAATTTAAAACACACTCTGAGTATTTATAGCTTTCAAAATCAGCAGGAATATACTTTTACTTGGCTTAAATTCCAACTGGAAAAATTATTTTGTTTCCTATCCTGCGGGAATATCCTAAGGGAAACAAATGCAATCCATTTAGATCTGCAGATGGAAATAGCAGAGTCGTTTCAAGAACACTCTGTAAACTTTCCAGTAGGGGTGATATGAGTACAGATTAGTGATAATATCCATGTTTTTGTCTTTTTTTTTGCTTAGAAAAATCAATGGATTTCCCTTCTGTTGACTCTTGGAAGTCACACCTTGGGGCATGTCCAGGGATTAGCAATCTTGTTTGTAGACTGTCAGTGGAGTACTGCTTTGGAGAAATCAGTTTTCTCAATGTTGTCCTTTTTTTACTCACACTCTCTATGGTTGGCTATTTGTGATGGAACTTCAGGGAAGGGAAGTTCAGGGAAATTCAGGGAAGGGAAGTTCAGGGAAGGGAAGTTCAGGGAAGGGAAGGTTTGGGAAGGGAAGGTTTGGGAAGGGAAGGGAAGGTTTGGGAAGGGAAGGTTTGGGAAGGGAAGGGAAGGTTTGGGAAGGTTTGGGAAGGTTTGGGAAGGTTTGGGAAGGTTTGGGAAGGGAAGGTTTGGGAAGGTTTGGGAAGGGAAGGGAAGGTTTGGGAAGGGAAGGTTTGGGAAGGGAAGGTTTGGGAAG
>CM031878.1:69687364-69767712 GCA_018697195.1 Certhia americana
ATTTTCTAATCCCCCCCCACAACAAACGCAGACACATTGTCAAAAAGTCTCTTTTTACCAGGCTTTTTTTTTTTTTTTGGAAGGTTTTTTTTTTTTTTTTTTTTTTTTTTTTTTTTTGTCCTTACAGCACTCTTAAAGGAGCTTCACTTCAATAGTGGGAGGGAAATATCTCCAAACAGTCTTCCCATTGTAAATATATTGGATTTGGATCCTAAGGTTTTCCTTTGGTGGGAATTAAGCAAATGCTTTGTCTGCCAGAGTTCTACAGAGCACCCCATTGTGTCTCCTCTCCCAGCCTATATATCTTTGCACAGCTGATGATGTCCATTTGTTACGAGGCAGCAGCTGCCTGCATGCCCTTCAATGAAACTGCTGTTCCAGGTATAGAGGCAGCTGCTCTGCCACCAGGTATGGCCAGCAGAGAGGGGATATACTCCCCAAAAGGTCACTGCACTTATGCTATAGCTGGCTTCTGCCTAGTGCTGATGATTTTGTACTGTTCCCTGAAAGATTCCAGTTGTCCTCTTCCAAACTAATTTAATGAAAAGAAAGTTCTTGCTTTGCTGATGGGGTGCTGTGTTGTCATTTTGTGTTGGATGCTATGCTCTTTTTCTTCATCATTTTCTTCTCAGACAATAGGCTTCTGAGCTTCTGCAGTGTTATGAAATGAATCTTGTTAGAGTGGGAATGTAACAACAAATATTGGGGAATTTAATGGTTTCATTCTCTTAATATTTGTATCCGTGGATCTGTGTCTTATGGTAAAAACTGTGTTTCAGCAAGGTTTCTCTTCAAATAGAGACAGAAAAATTATACCATTTCATTTCTTTTCATGTCCTCCCAAAATGTCTGTATGTTGTATAATGTTACATTTCCTATCTTAATTGGCATGTATTTTTATATAAATACACCAAATTGTGTTCTGGGAAATAAAATCATCTCATGCAAGGCCCTTCACACAACCCATCTGCAACAGTTTGGGGGCTGGGGGTTGTGTTGTGTGGTTTTGTTTTTTGCCTGTGGAAAGAAAATAATATTTGTGCCATGTTTAGTCCTGAATTATTGAGTTAACCTTTCATCCCCCACCCGTGGCAGCTGTCACCCAATGTCTGGGGAATGCTCCTGCAAGCCAGGCTGGTCTGGGCTGTACTGCAACGAGACGTGTTCTCCCGGCTTCTACGGGGAGTTGTGTCAGCAGATCTGCAGCTGCCAGAACGGGGCTGACTGTGACAGCGTCACTGGGAAGTGCACCTGTGCCCCTGGATTTAAGGTAAAAGAGGTCTCACTTTCACAGTTTCACAGTTTTCAGCCCCAATAGTGTAACAAAGTCTTCACCTCGTCCTTTCTCCACCATGGTAAAAGAGAAGTGAGGATGTTTGGGTAGCACTGCTTGTGCTGTAGGACCCTGAGAAGTCAACATTTCTGATGGGTTCTCAGTGCCGAAACTAAGGTATTTTTAGAAAGAGAAGTTACTTGCTTTATGAGGTGTTTGTGAGAATGAGGACATGCTGCTGAGGTGTTAGTAAAGGAAGGAATAATGGATTTCAGTCATCAACTCTTCATGCTCCACCCACAGAAACTCCAGCCAAAAGCTTTTCTTTTTAAACTTCGAGACAGATTATTCTGCAACTTTTACACACATTTGCTGTTACATGTGCTTTGGATGCTAATTTAACATTTTACAGTATGACTGTTCTTGTAAAAGTAATAACTGAAAACGTCAGCCAAATTAGCTGACTAACTTAAAAATATTTTACATACCCACGTAGTTCACTATTAAGCTGATTTCTTACAGTGTTTTGGTTTCAGAAAAAACTTCTTGATTACAATAAATTGATCTAACCAGGTGTTATGTGCTATCTAACCAGGCTATGTGATCTGAGCACTCACAGCAAATCATAGAAAATTAATACCTACTTAAAAAGACTTAAAAATACTTCAAAAGCATGGAGGTGTCCCTCTCTACTGAATTAAAGATAATTTAGTGTCAGCCTAGGATATGCATGAGCTCTATTTTTTCTTGTATCACTTGAGTCAATTGTATTGTCTGAGCCTCGTCAGATGGTTTTTAGACTCTATTTTTTATAATTCAGGGTGCATCTTGTGGTACCCCTTGTCTCCCTGGAACTTATGGAGTGAACTGCTCCTCTGTGTGCAGCTGCAAAAATGGGGCCACCTGCTCACCTGTGGATGGCTCTTGTGCCTGCAAAACAGGTAAGTGTCTCTTCAGGTGGATTTTACTTCTCTGTAGCCATAAAATGAAATTGGGTTTTTGAAATAGAGAAGAGGAAACTTTATGAGAAGCAGACACTTGATGCTTCTGCTGCTCTGGGAAGTGTAAACAAGGAAAACACGTTCTCAGAGAAGAAAGCATGTTGTCTGTTTTGTCATAAGGTCTGTGGGGTGTACCCTTTATCTGGTGTCAGCATCCTAATCAAAGTCAAACAGAATAACAGAATGGTTTTGTTGGAAATTATGTAACTTTTCTATTTTTTTTTATTAATGGCTTTCATTAACTTTTAATAATTTGGTTTTAATTAATCATAACCAGTATGTTGGCTGTAAACAGTGTGTTAGGTTTTAATCACTTTTAGCCACAATTTAGCAAAGTTCGTCATAAGCAGCTGTTGTGGGAATACAGCTTGGGAAAAGTTACTGAAACTTCAAGTTTTCCTTAGCTAACTTTGAAATGCTTCAGTGAACAAAGCCTGGGGAAGGGAAAGAGAGATGTGTTGTTCAAACTGAATACAAGAAGTGCAGAATTTATGGGTTATAAAGACATTTCACAGAAACCAGAAGATGAGGAAGACAGCAAGATAACAAAGGCTCCATATATGCGTGTTGGAAACTCCCTACCTTGGGAAAAGATAATAAACAGAGTAATAATTTGCCTGAGAATTGAGGAATCAATTCCCAATAGGGGCTAGAACGCTTTGTAATGAAAGAGAATTATGTAATTTAGAATCAATGAGTAATAATTTTTTTGTTTGCTAAAAATGTATAAATCATTGGAAAAGTTTTGTGTCTTCATCTGTGTGGAGGCCAGAATTTTGTCAGCTGCACACAAAAGCCCTGACCAGGAATAAGATAATGCCTGTCTTGCTGACCCAGAAAAGATAGTGTAAGAGAGGTTTATTTGTACCAACGATTTTGGAGGATTTGGTAACAGTCTGGGTTAGAAGGGACCTTAAAGATCATTTTGTTCCACCCCTGCAGTGTGGAGTGACACCTTCCACTATCCCAGGTTGCTCCAAGCCCCAGTGTCCAACCTGACCTTGAACACTTCCAGGGATCCAAAGGCAGCCACAGCTACTCTGGGCACCCTGTGCCAGGGCCTCACCACACTCCCAGGGAACAATTCCTGTCCAATATCCCATCTAAATAGAGTTTTCTAGACAAAAAGCCACTAAATTTTTCAGGGATTAACACTGTTAAATCAGTTGTGCAGCAAATGTAGAAGTTTTACTCTTTCCAGAGACAGTGGGTCTGATTTAACCCTGTTCAGGTAGATACTGCAAAGCAGCTAGGTCATGAGGAGAAAAATATTCCTTGGGCAATGCAGAATCCTATCCTTCTGTACCCATGCAGTTTTAATCATACTACAGAGAAAAAGGACAGCAAAAACTAAAATTAAACTGAACTTAGGCACTTGTCACGTAAACAAAGGAAGATTATAAATCGTGGGAAGAAGTTGATGGAAAGTGTCTCAATTTCCTGAGCAATTTCCAAAAAATACATCTTTCCCTGAGATGACTCCTAAATTTGAAATTATCAATGAAGCACAAGGCTGCGTGATTTCTGTGCATGTGTTTTGCATAGCCTATTGATCAGTCTCAGTGCAGAATTATTTTTCCCTCCACTTACTGTAAACAAGGTATAAAATTAGAAACTTGGCCTGTGTCACTGCTAATGATAATATGTAACTGACTTCCGCACACTGTTCCTCTTGAATCCGATGGATGGTCACATTCTAAAAAATCTATTCGCATCCCAGTCTATCCAGTCTGCAAACCATTGCTATCAGGCATGATCAGTGGTAAATGCTGCATTTTGCAGCTATTTCCTATTATATTTCTTTTTGTATTTGGAGAGAAGTACAGGAATCATCTAAAAGGTCTTCTGTGTTTCCTTGGAGAATCCAATTTATGCAATACTTTTATGTTTTTTTCTTTTTTTTTTTTTTTTTTTTTTTTGCTAGATGGTTGTTAAAGCCATATTACAGGACTGTCTGAGTTGAATGCTCGTGGAACAATTATGAAAGCAGCAGCTGGAGCCTAGGGAAAATATTTGTAATTATTTTCAGGCTACACCTTAACATTCTCTGTGTAGTTTAGAGATTCTCAGTGCAATGTCAAGGTGTCTCTGTTACCATTTCAGGTCTTCCATCAGTCTCTTTGCTTGTTGGCATCCATCTGCATATGTATACTGTGCACAGATGTTACAAGGTGCCCTTGAACACCTTTGTTCCAACCTGGACAAGCCCTCAGCTGAAGCTGCTAATAAATCCTGCAGTGACTTTTACCCCAATATTGCCCATTTCAGAGACATTCCCCATGGCAGACAGAGGCAAGCATCCTCTGAGAGGAATGGGGGAAAACCTGATTATTTTCTGACTTTAATCCCTTTTTTTTTTTTTTTTGGCAGGTTGGCATGGTGTGGATTGCTCCATAAATTGCCCCAGTGGCACGTGGGGACTGGGCTGTAACCTGACCTGCCAGTGTCTTAATGGAGGGGCTTGTAATGCGCTGGATGGAACCTGTACCTGTGCCCCGGGATGGAGGGGAGAGAAATGTGAACTCCCTTGCCAGGTAGTTTAATTATTCCACTGAATTTTGAGTTTTTGTAAGAGAATATTGGGCAGGGAAGGGGCATCTGTCATTCTTTGTCTCTGTGGGGATGAGTCACTTTGGAACCCACAGGATGGGATGCAGGGTCAGGGACAGACACTAACAATTCTTCTAACATTTCTTCATCAAATGCTATCAAAATGCTACTGTTCAGCTACTTTTAAGTATAAATAATGAGAGAAAAATAGGAAAAACACAGTATGAATAAAGAATTTTCACTCCTTCTCAGTCATAAGTGAGAAGTGACTCTTACCACCCAGTTCCATGATAGAACATTCCTTTTCTGCTGGGGTTTTGCCTTCTCTCTCTCAGACTTTGGAAAATCAGAAATCATTGTAAGGACAGTGGCAAGCTCCTTATCAGTTCTGTTCCACCTTGTAATCTGCAGCTTTGGGAAAATAAAATACATAAATTCAAATACATAATTTCAGAAGTTTTTAAATCGTAAAATTCCAAGTGGATTTGTTTTATTGTGTAACTGTTGGGTTTCAATTATATTTCATACATTAAAAAAAAAAGAAATATTTTATAAAAAGTAAGTTTTTCCAGGGTCCAGTGTTCATCAGTGATAAACTTCAATTTTCTGGGAAATTTTTGACAAAGCTAATTATTAAATAAATTGCTCTCTGCTCTTCTTTTCCTTTAGCTTCCCCTGTCAATTATTAACTTTTGCAATAAATCTGCAGAGCAGGTTGTTGGTTTGATAAAACTGCAAAGGCATCATCCGATGTCAACACACACCCTATAAATTCCCCTCCCATATCACATTTAAGCTTCTTTCAGTTTGGACAAGCTCTACTGAGCAATTATGTGATGGGAGTAGCTAAACTACAGCAGAAAACTGGAAATCACCTTGTTTTGAATGAAAATTTGTTCTGCTGAACTGCATTAGGAACACTCAGGAATGATTTTTTGGGGCTTTGCTTTTGGTTTTAAGATGAAGCACTCCCATAATGAGTACAGTGGCAAAGAAAATTGAATATGTTCTGGAAAGCTGATGGCAGTACCACCTGTGCAGTGTTTCCAACAATGCGTCTCCATCAGAAGGCTGATTATTCTGTTTCCTCAAGCAGCTTTGTTTATCACTTAGTGCCTGATTCTGAAGGGTGATGAGACCTCCCAAGCTGCATTAGCTCTTCCAAAAAAAGACATGTGTTGTTTCAGAACAGTTGCATCACTATCCCAAACTTAGTAAAGTACAGCTTAAAAGCATTTCTGTATCAGATAATTTAGCATGCCCAAGCTCATTGTCTTCCTCTCTCTCTCTCTCTCCATCTGCATCAAACAATGTCCATATGCATTTAACTATTCCAAATACAAATTCCACTTCAAAATTCCAGAGCAGGGGAATAAACAGAAATTTTTTATTCAAATAATAATAAACATAATAATTTACTAAAAAATAATTCAAATACTTCCAGTTATCTGAAATACTTTTCATGTCTGAGCAGAGACTTTATTTAAATCAATGTATTTCAATTTGTTTCTGTAAGTTCAGAACATTACTACCACTGCTCAGATTGTTGTTCAAGATTTGAACTACAGTTTGGACTTCAGTCCAAATACATAGCAGGCTAAAAATACTGCCTTTCAACAGCATATTTGAGGATTTCTTTTCATTCTAAATCTGATTATATGCAAAGGAAATGCATAATCTTTTCTGTATATAAAAATGTATTGTTGAGATGAGCGAAAGGCTCCTTACACTGAAGTAATGTAGGATTTTGTTCTACTTTAGACTTGAAAGAATGGCAGTTGAATAGTTAAGTCCTGTGATACTTGGTTGGAATGTATGCATGAACATCAAAGAACAGCAGATTAATTTTCATATAGGTTTTACTCAGATTTTTAATGCAACCGACAGCAGTTTTTAGCCTTGAATGTAAATAATTGGGGTTTACACCTGACATGTTTTTTTTCCTTTTTTTTGCCTTTGCTGTGGGTAACCCTGAAGCATTACTGTAAATGATACTGGCCTTTTTTCCTTTTTTTTTTTTTTTATATTTTTTTTTTTTTTTTAAAATTTTACTCTAAGACTTTTTATTCAAGATCACTTGACTGTTGTACTTTGCCTTGTTTGGAAATTAGAAAGAATCTGCTGTTCTTGGTTTCTTGGGTTGATTTTGTGTGAAATTGTCCACAAATCTGTGTGCCAGCTTCTATGGAAGAAGCAGGAAAAGCAAATTCAAATATTTAGATGTTTTCCATGAAAAAAGAAATACACAGGGAGATTCAACTTGTAACTTTAGTATCTTGTTGGTTTAAAAAGTGTTGTATAGGAAAAAACAAAAGTTTTGTCCCATTGCCAAAGATTATCTCTTTTTATGTACAATATGTTGTAGTGCAGAGAGAAATGTTTCTAATCAAAAGAGAGTGATAGTTTGTGTTATTTATGCAGTGAACCTCACACTGAAGGTATCTTGTAATTTAATGGTTTTCACTCATTTTCTTAAAAATTATGCCTCTGTGTAGTACCCATTTCAACACATAAGCAGGGATCTCAGGATTTAGTGCAGAAAGAAGACTTAATTGCTTTAGTCTAGGATTTTTCAATGGTGAAAATTGTGTAGGATGTATACACAAAAAGTGTAGGATGCTGACATATTCCAAACGCCACAAGAATTTTATATTAATATCAGCCTAGAGATTTGGGAGAGATCTGTGGTTGCTCTTTGAGGCTGGGCTGACCATAACTTGTCTGTCCTCCAATTCCCAGCTGCCATCATCTTTGGGTTGTTCTGTTTTTTGTTGCCACAGGATGGTACCTACGGCCTGGACTGTGCTGAGCGCTGTGACTGCAGCCATGCAGACGGGTGCCACCCCACCACGGGCTACTGCCGCTGCCTCCCGGGATGGTCAGGTACTGGAGACACCCTTGGGAAGCACAGCCAGAGTTTTCTCTCCTGTGGGACTTGGCTTTGTGGGCAGAGGAAGAGTTGGTGTGGTTGGAAGGGGAAAGGGCCCAGTTCTGTGGCTGCTATGTCCCTCCTGTGACTCATGGGTGGGGAAGCTTTGTCCAGTGTGGAATCTGCAGAAAACTGAGAGTGGAAAGGGAAACTAAAGCTTGGGCACCTCCACTACACAATTCCTTACAAAAGTGGTGATCAACTGTAAATATCCAAGGTTGTTCTGGCAGCTTTGGGGTAAAGAATCATGTCCGGAAACTCTGGAAGCTTTGTTCAGGCAGTCATGAAGAGGATGCACCATTGTCTTGTCAACGACCTAACTTGTGTCAAACCAAGACAACCATGCAGAAACTGCTGCCATTTCAGTTTCTCAACCTCTTTTAGGCTTCTCTGCACATATTTAGTCCTGTATGAAAATTTTTGCACAATTTTTTTTTCTTTTTACCTTGTGATTTTTAGAACTATGTCAGTTGAATCATTCATCAAAATTTGTGTTTGGCACTGTTGTTTCACCCTCTTACTAGTGGAGAGCAAGTTTTTTTGAAAAGATGGTGGAACCATGCAGAAATGCAGCTATCATCAAACGTTCCCTTTAGGAGGGAGTTTTAGGTCTCACAAGATTTCTAAGCTTTGAATGTGGAAGACCTCTTTGTTCTTCAGTGAGGTTTAATCAACACTTACAGTTTGCCCCTCTTGGAGTGTTCCAGAGTTGCCTCACTGTGATGCTTCAATGTTGCAAAGGTCAGATCTCACATCACCTGTCTGTGTGGGCTCCTTCCATTTAATAATGAGGAATAGGCATGAAAAACAAACCTTAAATGAGCAAAGCATGTTTGTGCTCTGAAAATCAGTGATTTGTGTTTTATCTATGATTTCAGACATATTCCACTCTTCTATAAACTAATATTTTGCCTAACTGACTTGTAGGCTCATGATAGAATTGTTTTCTTTCTTCTATGGTGCTTTTAGACAAAGTAGGTGGAGGTGAGCTTATACAGATAGATACAGTATTACTATTGTTTTATTTCCCAAACCTTTATTTTCGCTCTTTCTTCCTTGCTCTCTTGGATGGATTGCCAACATCTTTTTCGAAGTGCATAATACTCAGTTTTATATAAAATTCAGTTTTATATACAATTCAGTTTTAATAACTGTAGCTGATTACAGGTTATGTGCTGATTTTTCTACTTTTTGTTCAGATGACTTTTATGATTATTGGGGGTAGGAAGTGGAAATCTCTAGGGGATCCAGATACACAGGCAGGAGTAACTCCTGCTTTGCTCTGGGAGACCAAACCTATCTATTATTTACTCATTTTTTCTGTTTATTAGCTTTTTCAGAAGGCTTGTCTCACCATTCCCTCTCAGTGTGAGTGAGAGGAGTTTCACGAACCAGCACTCACCTAACTGAGGCAGGATTTTTTTGGTTCAATTCTCTTCCCGCAAACTGCGTTGTGACTTGCCATCAGCCACTCAGGTGCCTCAGGAGTGCAAAAAATAGTAGAAACTACCTGAATGAATTATGAAAAAGTACTATAAGCCTTATGCCAGCTATTGCTATTTTTTGTGGTGCTACTTTGTGTTATTTTGTTAAAACGTTAATGTTCTTAACTTTCAGGTAGTTTTCAGGTAATTGTGTGTGTGTGTGTGTTTGGACACATTTCCCCAAATTTACATTTGAATCTGCTCAAAATGTGATCTCATAAATTACTAAATGTATTAATCAAAGAATACCCACCATAAAAACATGTGAACAGTTTCTGATATTAATGGTGCAGGTATGTAGAGCTGTTCACAAGTCCTAAAAGCACAGCTTGAAGTACATCCTGTGAGTCTTCTAAAATTGAGACAGACAATCAGCGCCAAAAAGTGTGTTAATGAATGGATCCAGGTTAGAATAGGCAGTTTTGAAAGGCCAGATTAAAAACCTAGCAGCACTTTTTATAACAGATTAAAATTAAACAGGTTAAAAATTACCTGGCCAGTGTGATATAAATAACCCAGGGTGTGACAGAGGCTTCAAGTACAGCACAAACCTTGACTCTGCTTGCATTCAGGTACGGGAAAGGATAATATATCAGTTATATACATTATATAATAAGGTAAAGATACAGTAATTTTGTGTAGTGAAATCTTTCTTCGCCTTCATTTTTAGAAAGGAAAAAGACTTCACAAGAAAGAGACTTCAGGCCTAATTATTGATAAAATGGAGCCACCCCCCCATCCCTGGATGATGTCATCAGAACAGCATGTGTGTGACAGACTAGTTTTGACATGTTAGTGATGTCTAGACACACTTTACAACATCCACAGCATAGCTCACTTATATACTCAGTGTCTGGAAAAATCCTCCTTCCACACTTCGCGTGTCAGCAATACTCAACGAGGAATCCAGGCTCTGTGCAGATGTTTATATTTGGAATGATTAAAAAAAAGGAGGGAATACTTCCGGAAAGGACTCTCAAATAGCTGTGCTGTAACAGTGCATTGCAGGAATAGCAGTAGATTGTAGGATTAAGGAGGGAGGTTGTACATAGAGTTGTGTGGAGTAGCAGGTGGAGGATACACCACAAATACAATACAAGAGCTTCTAAAATGAAAGGAATTTTGTTGGAGTGGCTTAGCTTTTTTTTTTTTTTTTTTTTTGGCATTGGGTTTGTGAAAGTAACCATCAGACATACTAGTTTTGAGTGGGTAGTGCTACTTACCTAGTTGAAAAATAAAGAGAGGGAAAAACGGATTTTGGATCAGTTTAATGCTTATCTAGCCTAAATGAAGGATTTAGTTGTTTAAAACCACTGGGAAGGTAGTTTCAAAAATAAGTACATTTTGAGAAAGCTTAAAAATGTGAACTTGTGAGTATTTTTTGGTTTTAAGCACAATAAATCCATGACACTAAGGTGAACGTCTCAAAATGTTTTGATGCCATCAAAATAACACATACTTTCCAAGAAGGTACTTTAAACGCAGACTTTTCCTCAGCCTTGTGAACAGAACAGTTATCTACACTATCCCCAGGGAATTTCATCAGAGGGAATAGTTTATGTAACTTTTCAGAAGCAAATGAAGGAGTGACACAGTTGTCCCACAAGGCTGAGGAGCAGGAAATGCTGCATGGGGAGGGTGGGTCAGTGACCTCGGGGTGTGAGGGAGCTGTGGGCTGCTGATGTGGGTATGAAGGCTTGGCCTCAGCCTTCAGACAGAGCTGCAGCTCCCCACTGGTTCAACAATGAGATACTCTAAGGTTTAGTTTTGTTAAATAGTTTTCAGTTTGGTTTTGAGCCTGCCCAGGGTGTTCTCTTTTTCTTCTTAGGTTCTGCTTAGGAGTAAAAGTTAAGTTTTTGACTACTGTGAAAAAAAAATCAAGAAATAGGTAAAATTTGCTCTCATTAGGTCTGTTTTTATTTGGGGTTGCTGGTTTTCATTTGGGTTCTGTTCCATCCTTAGCAAAAGTGACTTAGGTTTACAGGACCCCTGTTAGAAATCCTATGCTCTTTTGTAGTTTGCATCATATTTATCCTATGCAGCAGCTTAATTATGTTTAGGGAAGGAAGAGTTAAGGGTGATGTTTTTTTCCTGGCAGTCTGACCATTCTGTCACGTTCCAGGAGCCACATGACAGGATGGCACAAATGAGAAACATCCACCCACACAGAATGATGTCTGCCCCAAACTCTCTCATCCCTTGACATTTTCACTGTATCTTATAAATAACTTCTTTTTCATTTTGAGGGAAAATTCTTTTTCATTTCTCAGTAGCCAGACAGTATAAAAGAGTGAGAACTATAGAAAAGAGAAAAACACATAGAAAATACACTCTCCTGATAGGTAATGATAATTCTGCTATTAAATTTTACCAAATTTTTGGTTTAACTTCCATTTAGAAAGGTACATGTAACTCTTTTCTCAACAAGCAAACCAGCAAGCACCATGATAGTTTCACTCCTTAATCTTACCTGTTCTGCAAGCAGCTGTCAAAATAAATCTCTTCCAAATTTCCTGAAAGATTAGGGAGCTCATATTCTTGCAAACAGAGGTTTCACATTAAAAGATTAATCAATTAAATTAAGTGAAGCAATATGAGTAACTAAATAAAATGGCAAAATCTTTTTTCCTTCAGACAGTTTATTAGTGTAATTGCAGTGATGTGGGTGTTCCTGATCACACATCACTGATCTGCTTCCACTGTTGCGGCTGTGCCACACCTTTGCATTTGTGAAGAGATGTCATGTCAAGGTGGCGCGACATTTGTTACTCTCAAAATCGATTTAAAGGCTATGTGATGCCAGGGATTATGAAATACCACTAGTCTGCTATCTGTACTAAAACAATGGCAGTGGCTTGTGGAAAAGACAGATGCAGTAATACCAGCCCACATTTCACCAGCGGGCATAGTGTTCACCCCACAGGCTGTAGCAGGAGGGGTGTCGGTGACATTTTCTGTACTGGACACCTGCTGGTATTACTCAGTTCACCCATCACCAGATGTGTTTCTTCTGTGTCCTTCCATGTGCCTCTGATAGTATTTCTGAGAGGCACATTTGTTGCTGGATTATAAAGGGGAGGTCTGCCATCTGACACCTACCCTGCTGGTGGAAACACCCAGGTCCACTGGGAGGCTGCAGCTCTGCTTTGACCCTCAGCTTTCCATGAGTATGCATTTTTTCTCCTCCTACAAAGCAAAAAAAAACATAGATAAAAGAGTTCTGTTATGGGTCTTGCTTACCTTTAGAGTAAAAATGAGCTGCTGCTGTAGCACCAGTGCACCCAAGCCAAGATTCTCTTGTAAAAATATGGGTTTCTCTTCACTGCCACCAGTTCCACCTGGCCTCCTGAAGGATGAGGCCCCATTGGGATGAATACTTAGTGAGCTGCAAAATGAAATATCTGAGCACTCCTTCATGATAAATGACAAATTTGCTTTTCAAATTTGGGGAGAGGAATTCTCCAAGAAGAGGCTTGCCTCCACCCTACATCTGGATTTCACTGTCTGTATGTCTGTTCTCTGCGGTGTGGTGGATCTTTATGTGGAAGAAATACCACCCTTTCATAAAGAAAAAAAAAAAAAAAAGCTTTCAGTTATTGATTAAGTGTATCTGTTTTCTGCCTACGAAGAAGTTAAAAAGGGGAAGAGTTATTTCCTGGTGGCTACATAGAGATTGATAGATGAAAAGAAGAGCACCTCTGGAGTGGATAACAGCATGTAGTGAGAGTATGGCCTTCAGAAGGATATCTCTAAAGGGATTCTGCCACTAAGGTTTGCAGATAAGGATGTTTGCCTTCAAACCCAGACATCCTTGTTGACAGTCTTTTCTAGCTAACTTCCTTCTAAAACTTGAAGCCACAGACTGCTGCTGCAGTGAAGCTGCTGAAACCTGAACTTCTACAGAAAAATCTCTGATCATCTCATTAGGTCCTCAATTTGGGACACTAATTAATTCCTCTGGCTATCTTCAGCAGTGGAGCAAGGTACCCCCCTCCCTCAAAGACAGTGGGGGTACTTACAGGTAGTGCCTGTGATATTTTTCACCACCTCCCTTTCTTTGAGCTCCCCATCCATTGTTTGATGGAGAAATTAGGAAAGTAATTCTCACCATCAGAAGTTGCAGCTGCCTTGACTAGAAATGTTAGTTTTTCTCAAATATGAAGGGCATATAAGGACTCATTAGCTTTAATGACACCAAGATTCCTCCAGCCTTTGACGGTCCTGTACCTTCTTTAGTTTGGGCTGCTACGTACCCAATTTTGCACTGACATGGGGGAAGTACACCAGTATATAAATAGGTTTTAATGCTGAGGGGTTATTTTGTAAAGTTCCATGTGTGTTAACATAAACTGCACAGCAAATACGTGTTTTTTATGAAAAAAAAAAAAAAAAAGAATTCTTCTTAAAGTTTGGATAATCTTTTATCAGACTAATGGAAACATAATAAATGGAAAACAGCACGTATTCCAATAGTAAATTTTCCTGGGAAAAATTGGTAAATTTCGTGCCCCCCCCCCCCCCCCTTCAAGTGCTAAAACAAATTAGCCTTTGTTGATCTGACTCAAGTGGCTAACTGAGTCTCAAAAATATAGCATAGGGAGTGTGCAAATATTCTGCTAGCATGGGCAGAAGGAGTGGTATCCCTAAAGATTTCTTCACTTCATTCATGCAATTACGAATGCTATGGGAATGCTGATTTGGATGTGAGGCCCCCAGCATAAAGCACTGGGCATTAAATGCATGAGCATTTCTTCAGAGCAGCTTAGCTGAAGTTTATCATGACCATTCAGCTATTGCCTAGCAACTTGTGAAGGCCATCAAAGAGCTCTTTGTCCATAGCTCTGGCAAAAACATTTTCTCGCAGATATCCTTATCAGTATCAGAACCAACATGAAAATGTAATAAAAACAGTTTTATTGTGTAAGAGATTAATACTTGCATTTAATTTGCAGCATTGAAACTGCTGCAGTCATAAACCAGTTGGTAACACTGTTGTAAAAGCTGAATCTACTTTTGCTTTGAAAGTTCTAGTAAAGTGCTTCTTTTTCCTGAATAATTTCTGGCTTTTCTATCAAAGCATAGCTTTCTTCACTGAAATTTCATTAAAAAAAAAAATAAAGCATCACTCTGGAAAATGCTTCTTTTAATTTTTTTTTTTAAATCCCTCTAATATTTCTACCCTGTTCTTACTCAAAAATACACATTTGGTTTTTACAACTACAAGATACAAAACTCAACTTTTTATTTTTATGTGCCTTGTGAACTTACCAAAATAAATAAATAGTGAATGAGAACTGAAAACTGTTTTAATAAGTAGAGATGCAATAAATAACTAAATGATTTCTGCCTTGCTACATTCATTCTTTACACTCAGAGGAGTGAAATTATTTTCCATATGATCAAGAGTGAATATAATAAAATTACAGTGAAACAGAATCGTACTCAGCAGTCTTGCAGTATGTTGTGTTGTCATCGTTGTTACTCAGTGACATTTAGTGTACACTGTTTATTTGCTAAGTAGAGTGATGCCATTCTTCACTTCCTCGTAAGGGGTGAAAGTGGGAAATAAAAGGCAGGGTTTTTTTCAGTTTCCCTAAGGGATGATTTTCCTAATATGTACTGAAGGAGCCTTTTTCCCCCTTTTTTTCATTTTTAGTTGCTGGCTGTTTTAAGCCCCACGGCTCTGTGCAGCATGGGACCCATTGTCTTCCCCATCCCGGCGTGCCCACATCACCCTTGGACACTCTGCTGTCATAAAGCATCCTCTGTGCACAGATCAAGGCAGTATAATTGAGCCTGGTGTTATTGTATGCCACTGGTCTACATAATCTCAGATAATGCACTTTGGTAGCTCTTGGCAACCACTGGCTTGTTAATAGTGACCATTATACACTGGGCACTGCTGACACCCATTGAGGCTGTGAAAAATAGCTTTTCTGAAGCAGGGTGTGCTGAGTGCAGCTATGTGTGATGTGGCAGATAACCCTCACATTGACACAGGGCTCAGCCCTGAGATGTTCTGCTTGTGTTTTCACAGACTTAAGAGACACAAATTCTCAAGTTTGGGAACACCAGGCAAAGCAGCAGCTGGAAAAAGTGGTCTTGTTTCTGGGGGGAAAAAAAACGAATTAAAATGCAGCGGTGTCATACTGCTCTTGTACACCATCATCTCTTAAAATCAAACCTCTCTCTTGAATTTTTTTATCTATAAATGAGTTAATGAAAATGTTGACTGCTGAGGAGCAAGTCAGCACTGCCTCTCAAATGTAGATGGATACAGGAGAATGACATTGTCTAGGCAGACAGAAAAAGGAGTGATGTAAGCTGCTTTTCATTTTCTGACAATAGGTTTGTTTGGGGTCAGTACTAATGATCCTTATGCAGTCAGGGCTTTGAGGTGGCCTGTGTACTATCTTTCAGTATCTGGATTTTTAAAGTCAATTGTTTTTCTGTCTTGCTGGCATAGGTTGGTGCAATCTGTTGAAACACATATTTGATTCTTCAGTCTGTTGATTGTCCTGCAGAGAAAAACAGTTCAAGAGTCTGGAGTTCTACCTTTCCTCTAATTAGAGAGTTGGTCTTTTGATATGGACAGCTTTGCAAGGCACATGCTGGGGGCGTTGAAGAATCACCTCTTAGTCTGATCTATCAGCAAACCATGTAATTATTTTTCAGGATTTTTACAAGCAGTAGGTTTTGGCATTCAAAGTTGAAAGATTTTTTTTTTTTTTTCCTTGTCACATATAAAGCTGTTTTGCTTTTTTTAGGACTCTGGCAGCCATTGAACGTGTGGCATATTTTGCTGGAAATACTTACAAAGCAAGACATGCTTGTGGTTGGATCCAGTCCACTTTCCCCTTAGTGGAGGGTTCACTCAGTAGAGGCATTACAATAAAACTTGATTGTTAATGCAAAGTGCTGCAGACACAATGCAGTCTGAGTTCCACGGTGGTGCCTGCTGGCAGTTAACATGCACAATGTTTCCTGAAAAAGCAGGAAAATTATATTTAATGTTGTTGCATTGGGAAGGAAACTGACAAGCAAACAAACAAAAGAACCCAGAAAATAAATTGTGATTGGATGATTGTAATGGGTGGTTTGTATTATGATCTTTGTGTAGAGATTCAGGTTGTGGCCATTTTACAATAAATTTTATACCAAAGCAGGTTAAACAAAGCACTGACTGACCAGCATCCTTAACACTGTGGCAAGCTAAGCATTTTGGAATGCTCACATGGTCTGTTTGGAAACCCTTTGTGTGCACTACATTTTTCCATTCAGTAGAGGCTGAGCAGTAATCAGCTCACCACTAATTAGAAATCATTCCATGTCCTGCACCCTATTATTATACACAAATTATGTCAGACACGAAGAATTCTCAGAAGGAAAAGTTCCTGCAATACCTTCTGTAACACATTTCCCAAACATAAAATCTGAAACCAAAAATCTGCTGTTTTGAAACAGCCATTATGGAGGAAGCAAAAGCCATTTATGTACCTCTCATCAAAACTGGAATATGAAGGAAATTCACTCTTCTGGGGAAGGCAGGAACAGAGGTTCTAGTTTATCTTGTAGTTTCCTGATAGTGATGTTTTGACACATCAAACAGGTTGCGTGAGCTGTGTTTTAAAGTTCAGCTCTCTGAAAAGCAAAGGTTTAACCTAACTGTGCACAAGAGCGCTTCACAGATGTTTTGTTTCTTTGTGGTTGCAGGTATTCACTGTGACAGTGTGTGTGCTGAGGGACAGTGGGGTCCAAATTGCTCCTTGCCTTGTTACTGCAAAAATGGAGCATCCTGCTCTCCAGATGATGGGATCTGTGAGTGTGCACCAGGATACAGAGGCACCACTTGCCAGAGAAGTAAGGACAACATAAATGCTTTAAAAATCTGTTTATCCCTCAGTTGGTTGGAAAACAGATCATACAACATCATAATGCTTTGCTAATTGTAGTGTGAAAGACTAGGAAACACTCCTTGATTGGACATTTTTCAAAATACATAAATATTAAGAAAAAAAAGTTCTCTGAGAAATGAACAAATGTTTCCATCTAGTAGTGTCCTTCTTGTTATGATACAGCTTTCCTTTAATTCACTGTCTGTCCTGTGGGACTGTTATGAACATGACTTTCTAAGAAATGTCATAGGGGATTCCATTCTAAAGCATTTCCAAACGTAATTGATGAGTGTTAAGTTTGTAGAAAAGGTAAATAAAACATACTTGAGTTTCAGAAACTAAAAGCCTTCCCATTGAGTCTGCTAGGGATCATTAGCTTAGTTAATATTTGGGGGTTTAACACTTGTTTAGTAAGAATTGTCTGTGGGATCAGGCCCCACGGGAAATAGACGATGTCAAATGTACCCATGGTTCCTTTTGAAAAACTTGCCTGGCTAAAATGCAAATTGCATGAAGAGAGATACAGATGAATTAAGAAAAATCATGCCTGAATCAGGGATAAAATAATGTCTGCCCTCACAAGATTTGTCACGGTTTGCCAGCAGTCCAGCTGTCTTCAGTTTGAATCACTGAAGCTGTGAAGGAAAGGTGTTCAAAGAAGAGGAATGTGACTTGTCTGGCACTGGAGAGAAGGCCAGTTTCCAGAGCAAGTCTCCCAGAAACAGTATCCAGGAGCATGTGGGTTAAGGACAAGCAAAGATGCTCCTGGTTCTTCCAAAAGAGGCTTAAAAGGCAGGAGATGACCTGAAATGGTCACTGTCAGGGAGGAGGAGAACTAGCAAGGTGAAATTCTGTCAGTCCAGGAGTGGCAGCGTTACAAGCTGGAGGCAGTGACACAGACTGCTAAATCCCACATCAGTGTGGCATTAGTATTCCTTGAGCATTTCTGACTGTGAGCAGTAATTATTCTCACTATCTAATCTCTAAGGGCTCTGCAGTCAATCAGTGCATCTGAAGTATAACACTGCCATGTAAAAATGTTTCCTTGTGTTTTGGAAATGTGCCTATAAGCTGGACAAGAGGCTCCCAGTCCAGTGCCCCTCTGAGGCATGGTCTGCAGGCTGGGAAGACAAAGGTCATACGAATAATTTGGATCCTGGTCAGAAACTGCCTTTTCAGTAAACAGGAAGACCTTTTGGCACTGTTTCACTTGGAGAAGTTAATCTCTCTAGAGAGATCCTGGCCATATAGCTTGTATCAAGTGTGTAATTAAAATACTGAATCTTGAATGAAATTGAAATCTTGAAAGGATTCCAAGGTAGTTTTGTCAGTGCTAATTGCAGCTTTTCAGGTATTTCTCTTGATCTGTTACCTAATATTCTAATTTATCAGGAAATAAATGCCAAAGGGATTAGATAATAAAGAAGGAGAAGCAGCCTTTTTTTCCCTCCCCTTTTTTTCTTTTTCTTTTTGAGAAACTCATGCTTTTAGCATCACAGTTAACTGGACAACTCTGTATTTCACGTCTCAAGTTCTCTGAAAGTTGCAGTGACTCTGTGCCATGTAAAATTAAGGTTGATTGGAAAACATCTGTGCTTTTTATGCAGTGAAGTTATGGCTATTTGAATTCCAAGTTAGGAAACACATCAGGAATCAAGGTCTAAGATGACATTACTCATCTAGAGATAAAACTATCCTCTGTTCTCAGTTACTTCAGATGTGCTTCAAAAGATGTCCTTGTTTAGCCAAATAAAGTATGTATGCGTTCCAAACATTATCCAAGTTCAGGGTGGCTTGACATGTAAGGGAATGTCAACAAAGTTGTGATGAACCAGAATAAACCAAATCCTTGAGCAGAGGCAGCAGATTTTGTTTTGGGAGTGTAAATCACTGAGCTGCACAAATAACAACAACCACCACTGGGGCTGGAAAGCAGAGCCAGTTCCAAGCCAGGAGCAGGTGCCCTGCAGGGTGGCTGATGGCAGGACAGCAGCAGTGACAGTTTGTCCTCTCTGGTTCCAGTCTGCTCACCAGGATTCTACGGACACCGCTGCAGCCAGACCTGCCCTCAGTGCGTGCACAGCAGTGGGCCCTGCCACCACATCACTGGCCTGTGTGACTGCCTGCCTGGATTCACAGGAGCCCTCTGCAATGAAGGTATACTACAGCTGGCCATAAAGACTCCATGGGATGCACTTGCTAAGTTCTGGAATGATTTCCATTCCATCACTTGGGGGCTGTGAAACCAAAGATACTTTTTGTTGTGGAATGTTCACTTTTTAGATGGGGAATCTTAGGCTGTTTCATCCTTCACCATGAAACCCTCTGTAGTCTCAATTGCATTATTTGTGTAATGAATATGGTGCTCGCCGTTTATACTACCTTATTTATACTACCTTACTTTACCCTTATACTAAGCAATGCCTGTCTCAATCCAAGTATTGGTTGTTTTCTCCTGAAATGAAGAAAATAAAATCTTGTTCTGATAAGGAGTTCTAATTCTGACAATGCCTTCTCAGTATGTCCCAGTGGCAGATTTGGGAAGAACTGCGCTGGAATATGCACCTGCACCAATAATGGGACTTGTAATCCTATTGATAGATCTTGTCAGTGCTACCCTGGATGGATTGGTAGTGACTGCTCTCAGCGTAAGTACCAGGTTTTTTCCACTTTAATTTTAGAACAAATAATCAGCTATTTAAAACACCTTTTTTTTTTTTTCTTTTTGTGAAGAAACGCTATCTTAAGTCAGAAATTAGGACTTCATGGTAAATTATAGAGAGATCCTAAACTTCTCTGGCCAGGCCAAGAACAAAACTGAAATTTTGTCAGACACAGGTTAGTGCTCTGGCTGCACAACCGTCCTTGTTCTCACTAAGCATTTAACATTTTGTTAAGAAATTTTTCACTGTGCCTTTTTTTAAAGTGCTTGTATTTCTGTGATGACTTTTCCTCTTTCTTCCTTTTATAAGTGTTTGCACAGACATTTTTAGAATCATTCTGTCACACTCAATGAGTGGAGTCTTGGTGTGCTGAACTCATTAGACTCTTTGTTACTGACTTAAAAAGGAGAAGAGAAGGTCCTAATTTTATTACTTTTTGTAAAGTTATTTTATTAAATAGTCACTCCCCATATGCCTGGATGGTTCTATGCAATTTACTAATTAGAGGAAAGAACTGTTTTAAGGAAAACCCTCACAAGAAGCATATACAATCCCATAAGGTGCTAAAATCCACACAGTCTGAAACACACACTTGCCAAAATTTCAGTCCACCCACTTGTGTGAATAGAAGAAGCTGCACCATACCCTGAAATGTCAGACATTGTGCTGGGGTTTCCAGGGAAGTGCATTTTTTAATAACATGGCTCATTGGTTTATATCATTTATGGTTTGACTGGCCCTGGTTAACAGGCCCTGCACAAGTGCAGGGTAACATCTGCTCAGTTTGGGAAAAGAACCTGAAAAACAACTTTCCTGGCTGTATTCTGTGAAGTGATTAGCATGCACAGCCCAGTATGATACCAAAATAAATCTTGGGCCCATTCCTGTGCAAGCCAGCAGCTACAAAAGTCCCTGTTTTTATGGTAAAATAAGTAGGTAGTTGGGAGAATAGCAGAATAGGGGTATTTAGGAGGAGGAGGGACTTACTCACTGAATCAATATCAAGAAAATGGTGCCAGCAATATGAATGGAAGTGTTTATTGAGGCTGTGCTCACGGACCATAACAGAGGAAGTTTATTTGCTTTGTATAAAGGCCTTTCGTTCACATGGAAAATAATGATTCCATTAATTTCTTTCAGAACCAGCGACCTTTTTTAAACTTCTAACCTTTTGCCTGTATGTGATTTACATTCCTTCTTAGATGAACACTAATTTCAAATACAAAACAATAATAAAAAAGTGATTAAAAGGCACAACTGAAGTGAAAGTAACAATAAAAACAACTGCTTTTTTCAATTCATCATAATATAATTTTTTAATGAACTGAAAAAAGTGATACTTAGGAAAAGTACAACCCACTTTTACGTGAATCATTATGCAAATGTTCAAAGGATTCAAGAGTTTTATTAGTCTCAGGCAACAAGATCAGTACAAAACAATAAGGAGTTACAACCCTTTTAAATTTACACAGGAATAAAACTAAGGCTTCAGTGTCTGACCTGTTTCTTCTGACACTGTGCTTCCATAAAACTATCATTAAAGTACAAAAGAATTATTTACTCTGCTGTTTATTTTTAAAATACTAAGTACTACCTAATGTACTGCTTTCTTTACCAAAGGAAAAAACACCTCAGGATGAGAATCCTACTCAACAGAAAGGGTCTATTCTTAGAGTACCCTCTTCACTTAGTGATATTATACCATGAGGAAAATTATCTTTTGCTGTCTCTGAATAGTAATTAGTATTTTGGAACCACTTCACAGTTCTAGTGGCAGCACATAGCATCAGATTCATCCATCATGACATTTACAAAGCAGCCAGTAAATTCTGTCTCATAATGAGTTGACATGATTATGAGCAAAATAATTTCCATTCTGTGGATAATTACTTGATGTTTAGAAATACTATATTGATTATTGGACCCAACTGAGTTAACCACATTAAAATACAGATCTGATTACCTTCACCACGTTTAGGCAAATACATGAAATTTAGCAGTGGAAGCACAAGAAGCAGGCTTGGTATTCAGTCTGAACCTCTAGACTATATAGGAGTTTCAGCCTTCTCTGTTTTCCATCACTTTTCAAGATGTAAAAGCTGTATCACCTTGACTGTTTGCACTGTAAAAAATAAGTGAATGAAGGAAAGCTAATGGCCTTCTCTATGAGAAAGCAGCTGTGAATGTCCTATTTACTGCATATCAGGTATGCATTTTTCACACATCTAATATTTTTCAGCACTTTTTACCTGGAGTAAAATGATGCCTTAGCTGAAATGAATTAATAAATCTGAGGCTGTTTGCTTGGAACAGAGCAGCCCAAAACATGCACTTGGGAGAAAAAACCGCAAACACCAAACAAAGCAGTGCTCACATGTGAATGGAAGCAGCTCTATTCATGTGCATCAAGGAACCTTTGTCATTTGAGGTTAATTAATTGCTCTGGGTTGTTGCAGCTTGCCCACCTTCCCACTGGGGACCAAACTGCATCCACACATGCAACTGCCACAATGGAGCTTATTGCAGTGCCTACGACGGGGAGTGCAAGTGCACCCCTGGCTGGACTGGCCTTTACTGCACCCAGAGTAAGTGAATTTTGTGTTCATTCTTTGTCTGAACATCAGTGACACGATTATCCTCCAGAACAGCTTGAATCTGGAATTCAAGTACTGATACAGAAGCTGTTTTTATTTCGAACCTTGAAAGATGATTTCACTAGATTGTAACATGATAATTTCTTTTGTAATTTTCTTCATTTAATAATGCATTAATAGTGACTTTTTTTTTCCCCAAGAGCTTTTTGGTAAAGTAAAACAGCTGTGCTGTGACTGGGTGTACGTATGTGGCATTCATTACATGCTGGCTAAGAGTTCATACTCTAAAAACATAAAGTTTTAGAAATAGACATTTGTTAGAAATAAATACGAGTAAAGTTGACTTCTTACCTTTTTCATATTATACTTTCAGTTTGGTTTACCTTCAGTTCAGGTTTCCTCACTGACTGTGATCCTGGCCACAACCCCTGTATTTGACCTTAAGAAAAACAGGACTGCTGATTGTGTTTTGCATTCAGTGTTCAAATACCGATTTTTTGTAAAATCAGAACTTTTCTGTTTCAAATGAGTATGTTAATAGTGGCAAGAAATAACAGATACATTACAGGACCATATGGATGCAGTTCTGAGAGACATTCACTATGCTGGTTCAGCTGTCAGCTATCAGGGTTTTTTGCTTCCTGCTGGTGAATAATGATCTCTTTGCAGTGGTGTGTCTTCTTCATACTGAAATGGTTTCTTTGTGAGTAGCTCAGGTACAATGTGTTGTTGTTTTGGCTTTTTTAGTGCTTCAGTATAAACAATGAAGGAAATGTGTCCAGAGGTTCACTTACTGGTGGGCAGACTCTCAAAGTACCCTCTTCTTCCTTTCTGAAATCTCTTGAAGCCCATTTCTTCAAGGAGCTGTCTTTTCAGAACCTCTGCTGCCAGCACCATTTCCCAGCCTCATTTTTGCCTGATGTGTGTTTTAAATCACTCCACACAAGGCAGGTCTCGCTCCCCTTTGCTGACAGAATGCTCTGTTTCTGGTGCTGCAGGAGTAAGCCCTCAGTAATATACTGAACCACAATGTTTGTCTTCCACTCCCAGAGCAGCTGTTTACCCCGCTCCCTCCTCCCTCTTCTTGTGTTGCAGGGTGTCCCCTGGGGTTTTTTGGGAAGGACTGTGCCTTGATCTGCCAGTGCCAGAATGGAGCCGACTGCGACCACATCAGCGGGCAGTGCACGTGCCGGACAGGCTTCATGGGGCGGCACTGCGAGCACAGTGAGCACACCCCTATCTCTGCCTGGGGACACAGCCTCTGGCCTCCAGGGGCAGTTCTGCTGGGCACAGAGCTGGCCACAGGCTTTGCCAGACAGTTTAAAACACGACAGAATTAAGTTCAATTAAGTTCTTATGATTGTGGTATCTGTTACTTTGCACTGAGTTTTAGTTGCTTTGGGTGTAATGTTAATGTTAAAACCCAATTACTCTGTCATGTAAAAGCAACAACATGAATCCAAGGAATTGTCATTAGCATCCTGTGAAAGCAATGAAATGTATAGATTAGTATAAACCACAGTGACAGCTAATAGTTGGAAAACAGGAGATAAGAACTAACACATCAGTGCTGGTAGATAAAACTAATCTTGCAGTGTGGTTTTACAGTGCAGCTGGTTTGTAAAAGCATTGTAGGTGGTGTTTTGTTTTCACATGTGAGTGGTTCTCTCCTCAGGAGGATCAGGGATAACACCACTGGCATCACTGGTGGCATAACGTTGTAGAACATTAAAAGAATAATCAGGCTCATGAGCACAGGACTGTTTGTCCAACCTTTGCTGACTTCACGGAGCTGTGCTTCCAAATTTGTGCATTCTGATTACATCTGTGTTTCTCCTGTAAACATCTCCTCCAACACTAGGAAAAGATAACTTTTTAAGATAGTCTCTTGATGTCAAAACAACAGTTTGAATAATACGGCCAATCTAACTCTGCTACAGATTTTGTATTTTATCCTACAAGGTGATAATAATGATTTATCAATATTAAGCTAAATGTTTTGGTATTCATTCTAATTCAGATCTTGAAATGCCAAAATATATTATGACATGATGGGGTTTGCCCACTCATTTACCCCAGTATTTATAATCTTGTTTTATTTGGTGTAATCAAGAGAAGGAGGAGGTACATAGACACGAAGTTTTTCTCTTGAGCTGGGATTTGTCAGACTGCCTCTGGCACCCATTGTGTCACTTTATTTTTTAAATTACTTCAAATTAGGAATGCATGAAAGGTGAGTTAGATTCTTTTAAAAAACCAAAAAGAAGTAAATATAGTTGCAGAACTTCAGAAATTTCTGAAAAAAGTGAAGAAATACTACGATGATTCCCTTTTCACTTGCTAAAACCATCAAAATTACTTCAATGTGACAGGCCACATAGGACCAAGAGGTGGCAGTATGAAAAAAAAAAATTTTATCAGTGTAGGGTAATTTTCTACCAGGATAGTTACATGAGGTAGGAGACACTTTGATTAGTAATTAAGTGTTGTATTCAAGTAATTCAAATAATTAAGTGAACTTTCCTAGCTACCTCATTCTCCATAATTTAACATTTTTCTCCTGTTGGTAGTTTCTCAATATACACAGCAGTTTCGTTTCTCTGTAAATGTGTGGTGCATTTTAGACTCACTGTTAGAACACTTTCCTTTTGCTATTTTACATCAGCATATCTGTCACACCACAGGACACCATCTAGGTGTCTGTCTCCACCTGTATAATAACAAGATCTTTCGGGCACTGGGATCTGAGTCTTTTGGCTCTTTATTCACACCTTGCCCATTTCTTCATTGCCTTTTCACTAAATCTTTTTTCACTAATCCTTTTTATCTTTTTTGCCTTTTTTCCCTCCCCTTGATTCCTTGCTGCACTACCTTAGTGGCATTGCCGGTGAAGAGTGAATACACATCTAAATACAATTTCTCTCTGTCCTGCACACCAAGGGATCCTCTTAGGAGCATTTCCAGGGGAGATCTGATGCTGATGACACATTGCCACCTGCTGCCCACGGACAGGAACGTGTGGGGTTGGACTGTGGTGCTGCAGACCTGTAACTCCAAAGTTCTTAATGAGTTTTTTCTTCTTTGCTTGCTTTTTTTTCTGTGCAGAGTGTCCCCAGGGCACATACGGGTATGGATGCCGCCAGATCTGTGACTGCCTAAACAACTCCACCTGTGATCACATCACGGGGACCTGCTACTGCAGCCCAGGCTGGAAAGGGGCCAGGTGTGATCAAGGTAAAGCACACAATCAAATTTAATGTCATTTTTTCACACAGAAACTGGATTCACCTATTAAACATCATCTCTGTGTCATTCCCTAAATAAATCTGATAGTATCTTTACGTAGCCCATTCTATTAATCCATGTCAATATTGGAGGCTTTAAATTAGATGCCTCAGTGATAATAACTGGAGCAAAGTAACTGGAGTGTAGATTTGCATGAAATTACAGGGCTGTGCTGCTCAAAGGTGCTGATGGAACCTGTCCCATGCTTCTGCCCAAACAATGTTCTTGCTTTTTCATATTCATGAAAACACCTCTTTTCTGAGAAGAGTCTGGGTGTTTTTCCTTTCTGTGAAGATTCTGAGTGTTTTTCCTTAAATTTAGGATTGGTTTCTGATGGAATTCTATTCTAGCATTATTAAATACAGTTAGCTTTAGAAGTGAAATTTTGTCTCCTGCTCCTGACACGTGATTCTTCTGGATTTGTGTTAACTTATTCTCATTTATTTTTCTATTCCAGCTGGTGTAATTATAGTGGGAAACCTGAACAGCCTAAGCCGTACCAGCACTGCCCTCCCTGCTGACTCCTATCAGATAGGAGCCATAGCTGGAATCATCATTCTTGTCCTGGTTGTGCTTTTCCTGCTAGTGCTGTTCATCATTTACAGGCAGAAGCAGAAAGGGAAGGAGACACACATGCCCACTGTGACCTACACCCCTGCTATGAGGGTCATCAATGCAGATTACACCATTTCAGGTACATGAAGGGCAGGAAGAGCTGTAGATGTTGTGTACCTGGACTTCAGCAAGGCCTTTGACACTGTCTCCCATAGCACACTCCTGGAAAAGCTGGCAGCCCAGGGCTTGGACAGGAGCACTCTGTGCTGGGTTAGGAACTGCCTGGATGGCCAGGGCCAGAGAGTGATGGTGAATGGTGCTGCATCTGGCTGGAGACCAATCGCCAGTGGTGTCCCCCAGGGGTCTGTGCTGGGGACAGCCCTGTTCAATATTTTTATTGATTACATGGATGATGGAATTGAGCCTTTCATTAGTAATTTGCAGACGACACTAAGCTGGGAGCCTGTGTTGATCTGTTGGAAAGGAGGAGGGCTCTGCAGAGAAACCTGGAACAGTTGGATGGATGGGCAGAGTCCAACAAGATGAATTTTAATGAGTCCAAGTGCCAGGTCCTGCATTTTGGCCACAATAACCCCCTGCAGTGTTATGGGCTGGGGTCAGTGTGGCTGGACAGTGCCCAGGCAGAAAGGGACCTGGGGGTGCTGGTGACAGCCAGCTGAACATGAGCCAGCTCTGTGCCCCAGTGGCCAAGAAGGCCAATGACATCCTGGCCTGTATCAGGAATGGTGTGGCCATCAGGAGCAGGGAGGTCATTCTGCCCCTGGACTGGGCACTGGTGAGGCCACACCTTGAGTGCTGTGTCCAGCTCTGGGCCCCTCAGTTTAGGAAGGTCGTTGAGACACTTGAGCGTGTCCAGATGAGGCAACGAGGCTGGTGAGGGGCTGGGAACACAAACCCTGTGAGGAATGACTGAGGGAGCCGGGGTTCTTTATCCTGGAGAAAAGGAGACTCAGGGGTGACCTTATCACTCTCTACATCTTCCTGAAAGGTGACTGTAGTCAGGTGGGGGTTGGTCTCTTTCTCCAAGCAGCACACACAGAACGAGAGAACACAGTCTCAAGCTGTGCCAACGGAAATTAAGGTTGGATATTAGGAAACAGTTTTTCACAGAAAGAGTGATAAACTACTGGAATGGTCTGCCTGGGGAGGTGGTGGAGGCACGATCCCTGGATGTGTTTAAAAAATGACTGAATATGGCACTCAGTGCCATGGTCTAGTTGAGGTGTTAGGGCATGGGTTGGACTCAATGATATTGAAGGTCTCTTCCAACCTAGTCAATCTGTGAATTCTGTGATGATTAGAACACTTTTTTATCTCCAGCTCTTGGCTTTGTGCTCTGATCTGCCCCTTAACAGCACTTAAATTACATATTTCTGCTTTTGGATACCGTGAAGGTGGCACACCCTGGCAAAATGTGTTAATTGTAAAGAAAAGTGACTATATACCTCTCTTTACTATGCAACATTTTGCACCCTAAAGCTTTTTTTCTGCATTAAACATGGACATTTCTATCCTCTGTGCCTGCTTTTATATAAAAGTTGGAGTGTGCCAAAACCTGGTTTCTACAAGGGACTTTAAATTCAATGCCAACAGCTTGAATAGAGAGTGTAGAAAATCAGGATTTCATGCTATCTGTGGCAAGATTCTGCAGAGAGACAGCAAAAGGTTTGAAACTAAATAAGGAAGGAAGCAATGAAACAAACAGGAGTTTTTGACCTATTAAAGTGCCTGTGAGCTGGGATTCAATGGGTACATGAAACTTTAGACAATGGTGCCTTCTGAACACCACTGTTAAGGAGAGCAGCTGAAGAAGGCAGCAGGATGACTTGTCAGAGTTGAGAACAAGTGAATCAGCAAAGGTCCTTGTAGTGGTGCAAACCCAGTCCTCTTTATTTTAACAAAACAATGGGGAGATGCAGTGGTGCAATTTCATGGCTTATCTGGAAGTCCTGGTTCCTCCCCTAGAGATTCCCCCCCTCCCCGATGTGTCAATCAGCCTTCCTTTCCTCACCCTGACCCCTGAAATGTTGTCTATCAACCCTGGAATCCCAAAAGGATGTGAGTGGTTGGCAGATTTAAAAGATACCCTGTACCCTTTAGGGCATTGGGCATTCCAGGTGTCCTTTCTCCTTGGAAACCCCCCCTCCTGTACCTGGTTAATGGCCTTCCCCCTCCTCCCCGCCTCTCCTTCCCCCAGGTAAAAAGGGACAGGGACCACGCGGTCTCGGAGTTCCATCAGAGTTCCATCTGAGTCTCATCTGCAGAACCATCAGCAGTAATAGCAGCTACTGTAGCCTCTACAGATTTTGGCTACAATTCTGATTAACTCTGTTAGAGGACTTGCTACATTCAGAGGCATGTGTGCCTGAATAAAAGCCTTGGACTGAACCCTCTATCAGAAATATACTCCTTCCTTCATCTCACCTCAAAACTGCTCCGTGGAAGACAATCCTGAGAGCTCTGACAGGTCTGGACTTGTCCAAAGTGCCCAGTGAGTCAAAGGTGTCTCTGTGGCCAGACACCACAGCTGCTGCTAATTGGGTCAGCCAGCAGGCCAGGAAAGCCAGGCTCGGTTCTGTCTGTGATATTGGACATTAAATCCAATAGGTCCAGTTCCTAGTCTTGAAGCACCAGAACATGATGGTGCAGACTTCATGGTACAAGTGACTGTAATGATGACTAGAAAAGAAAAACAGAGCAAGGGACCACAGCAGAGAGGGGAATTAAGTTAGCAGGTTACACTTGTGAAAGCTCCTTGCTAAAAGTGAGGGCATGACTTGTCACTTACTGCCTTGTATCTCTAATTTGAATGAATAAAAGATATTTAGTTTTGTGTTTGTTGGGGGTTTTTTGAGAAACTCTGTGTCAGATTTGGAAATCAGTGCAGCACCACCAAAAACATACCTTAAGAAAGAAATTCCCTGTTACTTTTCAGTGGTTCATTTTCCTTTCTTTTCTTTTCAGAAACCATCCCTCATACCAATGGTGGAAATGTCAACAGCCACTATTTCTCTAACCCCAGTTACCATACTCTAACTCAGTGCTCCAGCCCACCTCATGTCACCAACATGGAGAGACTGACCTTGGCAAAGGTAAAACAGGAAAGCATGGAAACTTCTCTGACAGTCTTCAGTTTGTTTTACATTGTTCCCTAATCTTGCCTCCTCTTTGGCTTATTTTTGCTTTTCCTGATTATCGCCTGGAAATTCAGCATCCTCCTTGCAATATCAGGGTTTTTTACCTCTCTTTCTTTGAAATAGGCAAAAACCAGTCAGCCATTTGTGAACCTGAAGAACATGGAGCCTGGAAAACGAAGTGCTGTTATGGACTACACAGGAACACTGCCAGCAGACTGGAAACATGGTGGCTACCTCAATGAGCTTGGTAAAAAAAAAAGGAAAAAAAAGGAGGAGAATGTGAATGTTATTCGTTGTATGTGGGATGCATCCTTCAAGGCAGAAAGAGATAAAAAAGTGACACCTTGTGAGGAATGGTGGAACAGTTTTTGATGCCCAGTGCAGATATGATGTGTAAAATATCTTATTTTACAAAAAAAAGTTTGCTTATTGATTAATTTCATAAAACAATGGGATTTTTATACCAAGGGTCTGCTTGGACAAAATTACAGATTCTTATTAAATAAATGAAAGGTTGCATATATTCTTTTTCTGTTCTGAATCACCAGAAAATGCAATCAGTGGTTTAAAAAGAAGTTTTTCATTACCTGAGCCACTTCAGGTGTCATAGTAGCTCTTCCCAGCTAAGTCTTCTGTTTGCTAAGAGACAGAGCATTGTCTTTAAGAAGAGAAATTCCCAAGAAATTATGAGAGTTGCTGTGTCCTGCTTTATCCTGTCTTTTCATCCTTTTCCACTTTCATGCATTCCAAAAAGGCTGGATTGCACTGACCAGTGAAAGCCTTAAAAAGGATTTTCAGTGGCAGTATAATTCAGAAAATCTAATTAACTTCATTTCTGGTACTTAACATGGATGAGACTCTGGGATTCAGTACAACCGTATGCAGCACTCTGATTTCTTCCCTGCTCTTCCCCAGCCTTGGTCAAACCACAGTTCAGGCTCAAGTCTGTTTTGTGTTTGGTTTAGGGTTTGTTGGTTTGGTTTTTTTTTCAGGAAAGGGTTTTATTCATAATGCTTAATATTCAGCTTTATCATTTTCGTAGAGCATTTGAAGTCACATGAAATGCTCCTCAGAGACACTTGCTGTGGTTAGGCCAAGGCAGGAGATCTTGAGCAACAGAGAGGTTCCAGAGGACTAGATGAATGCTGATATTGTATCTGTTTGCTAGAAAATCAAATTGGATTACTTGGGTAAATCAAGGCTGGTGACTTGAGCATTAAAATGGTGAAAATAACAGGACAGGTGATATGAGATCTAATAAAGATGGGGTAGGAATAAAATGAATTATATTTACATCTCCTTAAATAATATCACTTCCCTCTTAGCAATAATTTGGTTTAGAGAGTACATAGATAAAAGCATTTTTGGCTTTCATAATGTGTCTAGCATAGTTCAATACAGCCTAATTAGAAAATTAGCTCTCCACAAAATCAATCAAAGTTATTTGAATAGATCGGTAACCAGGAAAGTGCCTGGTCTCTGAGGACACCTGTCATGCACTGCTGTTTACATTTATTGAGAGAAATGTGTGAGTAACAAGCAATTGCAGAGTTGTATATTCAGGTGCAAAGTGTTCAGGCCACTGGGGCTTGAATAGGCTGACCCTGATTCAGGAGATTAAATGTGGAAGCAGAACATTTAGAATTGGAGTGAACTCTGCACACCCAGAGATTGTCAGGTCAAGGTGGGATGCCTTTCTGGTAGGTAGAGTTTATCTAGACAAAAAAAACCCGAAACAAACCCAAAGCAAAACAAAAAAACCCCACCAACTTCAGTCCAACAGTATTTATTAGGATTATTCAAGAGTGAGTAACTGGCATTATGTGAGGTCCAACTTGATAATTTAATGGTCCCTTATAACCCTCCTTACCTGTTCCTGTTGGAAAATGTGCAAGAAAATCATGCAAGTGCTTCTTTACCCCCATCCTGGGCAGTTCCACAGTCCTTTTGAGAGAATTACTCAGCTAGGGCAGACATGAGTCCCAAGGCAATTTTTAAACATTTAAAAGCTGTTGTCTAATCACTTTTGTTCTCTCTGATTTTAAAACTACTCTGGGTTTTTGTATCATTTTCTCCTCAGGTGCTTTTGGACTTGATAGAGGATATATGGGGAAGTCCCTGAAAGGTGAGATTGTTTTCTGATGTATTTAGATGAAACTACATAGACATGCCTTCTACTCTTCTAAATTATCTTTGGTTTCTAGGTGAAGAGAATATAAAAATAATTCTGGACTAAATTTTTCCTAGACACTGAATCAATACATGATTGGTTTGTTTGCTGGTGTGGATTTTTTATCTTTTTTGAAGGGAGGTTGCTGGATTTATTTGTTTTTTAAAAACAAAAAACAAACCCAGAATCCCAGCCATTTTAAGTCCCCTGTCTGCCACACAGATTAAATGTTTTCTGTCATGCTTGAGTCACAACACAGCTCAATTCTGGACTGCAGAACACATGCTGCCTCTACTGAAAGGATTTAAATGAGAGACAATTCCAACTGCAGATGGCATGGTCTGCATGACCACAGACCTTCACCACATCCACTACAGGCCCTTTGAAAGGATATCAGAATACAGAGACACAGACAGGAATGAAAAGCTTTCGAAATTCAGGATAGTGATGTGACATTTTGTTTTTCTGATTTATCCAGTTTTCTCACAAGACTTTACATTGTACCACCCTGATGTGTGTCACTGTTTGTGGTACCTGATCAGGGCATGCCAAGGGTCCCTGGATATTCAAACAATGGAAAAGGTGTAGCAAAGTCCATATGAATGATGAGTTAAACATATAGACAGAAAGCAGCTGGTTTGTCCCCTTGTGTACAACAAGGCACAGTTAAGCTGACAGATTTATTTATTACTGGTTTTCCCTGCCCTTGGGTCACAACAACCCCCTGCACCTCCAGGCTGGGAGAAAAGTGGCTGGAAAGCTGGGAAAGGCCCTGGGAGTGCTGATGACAGCAGCTGGACAGAAGCCCAGGTGGCCAAGAGGCCAATGGCCCCATGGCTGTCGCCACCATGGTGTGGCAGCAGCAGCTGAGACGTCACGTATCAGGAAAAACTTCTTCCTGAAAGGGTTGTCAAGCATTGGCACAGGCTGCCCAGGAAAGTGGTGGAGTCACCATCCCCAGAGGAATTTAGAAGATGTGAAGATTTTGTACGTAGAAACATGGTCAAGTGATGGATTTGGCAGTGTTACATAAAGGGTTGGACTCAATGATATGGAAGGTCTTTTATAACCTGTAAAATTCTACAATTCTATGATTACAGAAAACCCAGTTCAAATAAGTCACAAAATCATGAGCACCCATCCACTGACAAGTCCACCAAGGTCAGTCTCAAATTGGATATGGAGTCAGAAATGAGCTAAGGAAGTCTTATGTTAAAGAATACAATATCTACAAGCAAACACATCTCTGAAATCAGTTATTCATCCTTCAGTTAAATCCTGACATCACAAGCCACCTGATTTTTGCTTTCCAGTTCTGTGTGTGCCTTACAGAAACCTTGAAGCAGCTGGTTATTCTTTTAGTATACTCAAATACTCTTAACTTTGCACCACCCAAGTCATCCCTAGAAATCATGCTGCCATTTGCGCAGACATTGCTCTTGAGAACAGTCTCAGGTCAATTATTTTAAGTATCCTGAGTTCCGTATCTGGAAGGGCAAAAAGTGTTCTGAAGTGCTTGTTAAAAACTGATTCTACAGCTTATCTCTGTGTAATGCTAGGCACTATTTTAACCAGAATTGAAGATCCTTGGATTTTGCAACATTAATTTGCTGGTGGCAAGACCAAGTCCATTAAAAAGCATAGCAGTTGAGATACTTTCATTGATTGTTGTAAATAATTTTGAAGCATTATGACTGGTTTCGATTTAAATATTCACTTCTGGGTGACTTTTTGGAACTCTGCATGAAAGAAACCCTTTTTTTGGTGGCAATGTCCCTAGTATGCAGCATGCTTGAGACAGTAACATACTTTTTCTTTTTGTAGATCTGGTGAAGAACTCAGAATACAATTTAAGTAATTGCTCACTGAGCAGCTCTGAGAACCCCTATGCTACTATCAAAGACCCACCAGCTCTGGTGCCAAAGAGTTCAGAATGTGGCTATGTGGAAATGAAATCCCCAGCACGTCGTGACTCCCCCTATGCCGAGATCGCCGGCTCTGCCACAGCCAGCAAGAATGTGTATGAAGTTGGTAGGTGCAAATTCTACCTCTTGATGCTGGGGGTCAAAGAGAAAAGGGCATTTTATTATTTGATTCAGTTTAATCAAAACACATGAAAGTCACTGGAAAAACAAAATTATGTGTTCAGATTCTGTGTTCTGCTCAAAAGCTGTAACAGCTTTATTCCTTCTTGGTGTAATTCACACAGAGAGGGTTTGAAGTCCCTTCAGCTCTGTTCTCTAACCTACAGGTACCTCTGAATTTCCTTGGTGTGAAAGCCTTCCTTTAAACTACAGTGTTAGATCAGCTTAGCATTTGATTGCAATGGAGTTCAGCTCTAGGTTAGACTGAATGTAGCGGGAGTTATATATGCGAGGGTTGAAGTTCCGTTTCTTTCTCTTGATCAAAATAAAATGGCATCTTCACCCACAGACATAGTATTCCACTAATACAGGCCCTACCTAGTTACCATATTTCTTTAGTTACAGAAAACTTTGGGGTCTTGTGGAGTGGTAGCTATCCTGATCATCTCTGGACTGTAATAAATTGTACCCAGTGTCACAGGATGTACTTTCCTTTTCAGTGAGCAATTAGAGATCACTGGAATCCATCAACATACCCGTTCTGCTTTTAAGGATTGTTACCAAGTCTTGATTAAAACGCTCAAATTCAGGTTGTTTTGTGTTTTCTTTTAATTTTCTTAAATTAAAGACACATAAAGAGGAGATAGTGTCTGGTTTCTGTCAGTAAAGACACTCATGGAAGGGTCCTGCTGCATGTGTGAAGCAAAAACACCAACCTGTGTTTCTACATCTACCTTTGAGGACTCAGCATGATGAGGCATCGTCCTACTGAAACTGAAAATGAAGTATCAGTGTTTTCCCAGAAGTTGAATGTATGTTCTCTCCTCACAGAGCCCACGGTGAGCATTGTCCAGGGCGCATTCAGCAGCGGCGGTGGGCGCTTAGGCCAGGATCCCTATGACCTCCCAAAAAACAGCCACATTCCGTGCCACTATGACCTGCTTCCCGTCCGAGAGAGCCCCACGCCCTCCACAAAGGGGGTCAGCAGCAAATGACCCTGCAAGAATCTGAAGCCTACAACCGTGTGACTCTCAAGGGGCAAAGTGGCATGGTCGTGCTCCTTCCTCTCTAGTTTACCATCTCTCTTGGCTCCTGATCTGTCCAGAAGATAATTGCTATACCTTAAGCAGAATCTCAGCACGAGGTCTGTATTACATATACAAGTGACAGATGGACAAATGCCACACTCTGGGGATCCTGATTATTATTCTTTTTTTTTTTTTTTTTTTTTTTTTTGTAATGGCAGTAAATTTTATAGAAACACGTATGCAACACATTTATACTGTAATATACTGGCTTAAGAAATAGTAGTTTGCAGATTTGTCTTGATAGCATCACATTTAGTGACTTCAAATATAGGCTTCAAATATAGGCTATGTCTGTCATGTTCCAGAGTAGTAATACTCCCAGGACAGTGCAATTTACCAAATACCACTTTGTACAGGTGATCTGATTCACCAGTTACTCACTAGTAGAAGGAATACTGCCTTGCCAAATTTTAGCTTCCATTCTTATCTTTAGTCAAGACATACGATAAGAAACAAGATCTGATGGGGATAAGTAAGCACAGTGTTGCAGTTGTTTGGGAAATCCATCATCAGGCTTTGCTCTCCATTGCAGGTGGTGGATGTACTTGGCTCGAATAGTTCTGGAGATAAAATAATTGCATATATCAATATTTACATGATGCTTCAAGATCTCTTAGTACTGCAGACCCAGCACCAGTCTTCTACAAGTATTTTGCTACAGTTCAGCTTCATATGTTGCAGTTCTGACCACTATTTCTGCCACACTCAAACTAATGATCCACAACATATCCGTTATTGCTTCAATAAATATGTAAATTCAATCAGTTTATATTTTGTCACCATGGACTGATTATGTAAGGAGTGGACAAAGGTGATGACTTCTGTAAATCTTAACTGCAAGGAAGGATTTACATTTTATAAAAAGGTAGTAATAATGACTGTAATATAGGATAAAGATAGTAAAGTGTTCTGACTTTTTTCTTCAAAATAACTAAGCAAACTCTGCATACTTGCTAAAAAGGCACCTTTTCTTTTTTTATAGTTGATGTAGGGAAACACATGCTTAAGCTGGTCTTTTGCATTGCTAATAATGTGACACATATACCCCCCACCTTCATTAACTTCTGTCTCCATTTTTACACTTGTGTCTGTGTTTTTAGAGAAGTAGCTTGTAGCTGCAAAAATATTCTAGTGTGTGTGTCCATTTCTTTTGCATTTTTGCCAACTGGCCTTTATTTTGTCTGCTTTAAGGGACCTCTGGGCAGAACAAGAGGATCAAAGTAAGAATTCACAGTGATGTCTATCAGAGGTGATTAAAAGATATGTAACAGTTCAGATTAATTTGGGAAGAAAATCAAGGGGTTTTTTGTTGAGAATGACAACAAGAATGCAGAAGAAATGTAAAAACCAGTTCCTCCTTAAAGTTTAGCTTATTCTGTTGACCACGTGGATGGAGACCATCTTCCTGAAATAGCCCCTTTTTCCCGAAAGAGGCTTTCAGTCCTTCCAAAACAGTTTATTATGAACTGTACGATTTGGTGGAAATGAAATTCACCAAAGTATCCATCCATTGGACAGAATTTTCCCCAAACACATCAACCTAAATATAACATGGTTGTTACAGACTAGACATCCTCTTTCAGTGAAAAGATACTTCTAGGAACCTAAAAGTAAGGTGCCTGCATTTAACAGGACCTGGCAGTGCCTCTGTGGCACCTTGTCCTGAGGCTTGGTGTGTTGTTGTTGGATGGGGAAAAGGATCCTGGCTGTTTTGCAGTTCCCTGGGCATTTCTACTACATCCTCGGAATAAAGAATTCCATTATCTTTGGATTTGGAAAGTAAGGTATTAGCCAGAAGATTTCTAAGGATGGCTGCCATTTAAACCCTATCTAAGATGAAGTATTTATTTGATTTGTATGCATATAGTTAAAATGTAGAGCTACTGGTATATAAATTTTTTTTTTTTGATTGTATGAAACAGACTTTAAAATAAAACTTTTCTTCTCTAAAGCCATGAATAGAACAGGCTGCATTGAACAATTGGGAACTCACAAAAACTTCTTGCTCTTTTTGAAGATCACTAGGTAAATAATTTTCATCATATAAACAATTCTTTTAACATGGAAAAATGAAGCACTGAATAAATGTTGGGAGATTTTTTAAAATTTCCACTATGTCACATATCCTTGAGTGATATATTCAGTCAAATATTCATGAAAATAGATGAGTTCACTTTAATTTTACTTATTGTGTGCGTTCTAAATATACACATGACTGAGGTCTGCCTTCTTGCATGTGGGTAAGACTCCTGCTGTTTAGTCAGCAGCAGCAGTATCTGCCTGAATCTGAGCTGGATCTGCAGTACATACAGCACAAGCAAATGGCTTGTGAATTTACTTTAGAGAATGATTCCTGGTGAGGTGCTCAGAACACTGATTTCCTGGAGTGTACTCTGCTCTCAGCTTCAGAGATCCCCAGCTCAATCCTTGTGACTGCCAGATAGCTCTTCTTGTAGATGCCACTGTGGTCTTCACACAATTTAATACTTCTAAAATTCTGTAGGGTGGAGAAGACTGAATGGGTCAGTTGATGGAGCGATTTTGGCAAGCACTCAGAGAACTGGCTTCACCACAGACAGTAATGGAAAGGGATGCCTTGCCTCTATATATTCACATTACAATAGTGACAAAATACAGCACTGAAAATGGAGGTAGCTCTCCCCTAGCAACGTGTCACCATTTTAATAAAAGGCTGCGAGTTAATAGCTGACTTTAAAGTAGTGAGTATAAACTTTAGGCTTTAAATACTGTAGGCTTTATTAATTCAGGCCAATTAGAAGGATAATGAATCTCACAGCTTACTGCTATATCCAAGATTTTAATCACAACACACTGTTACACATAAAATCTGTCCTTATCTTGATCTACCCAGAGAACTTTCATTAACTTTAATGGAGATGCACATGCAGATTATGGGAAGGAAGATTTCATTGTGCTCACACTTTCTGCTGAGACAATCTGCAAGTTCATATTGAAGTGAAGTTAGGATAAAATCAAAAGCGAGGAATGCGTTACTCTAAATATATTGGCTTTTCAAGTTCGCTAACAATTTTTTATTCAATATGTCTCCAAATAGTAATTCTTACACTGAAGCTCTAAAGTCCAGAGTGAAGAACACAGAGCTAGTTTTGACAAAAAATGCTTTATATTAAAGATTGTATATACAGTATCTGAAATTACTGAAAACAAATGAAAACCCAAGAAGTTTATCAATTACTGTAGAGAAACTGTCATTTGATACACTCACACTAGTGCTAGAGCACTGAACATAACTTTTCAGTTTTTTAGCCCCCAAGACTTCACTTTGATATGACTGAACTGTATTATATTTTTAAAGCAAACCTATCAAATACGCCTGGCTTTTTTTTTCTTACTTGTAACAAAAAAGTGTTTTGTTGTGAAAACATATATATATTTTCCAAAGATGACTGATGTTCATCATTCTCCCTCTCACTACCATATATTTCACTTCACTTCACATACCTGTAGGTTAATACAATAAAGTTTCTAATGAAAGATGGGAAGTGCTTTGATTTTTTTTTTTTTTTTTACTTTATCTTTCATTTCCCTACAGGGGGGTCTTGAAATAGCATGGAATGTATGAAATATCACTTTTGCTCTCACCATTTAAACCCCAGCTGGCAATTGAGTACTATGCCGGTAGTTACTCATTCCTCCAGGGAGAAGAGGAAAGAAACTCTGGGTTGAAATAAAAACTGGAATAAAATAAAATAAATTGCTACTATTAGTTATAATACTAAAACAGACAAAAACATTACAGATGTCTAATGTTTCAGATATAAAAAGCTACCAACCAGTATTGTAAAAGTATAGTTCTACTTTCCAGGCTTTTCTGTGCAAATGTGAGAAACTTGGTGTTCCTTCAATGCTGTTGAAACAGGGAGCTTAATCCTAAGTAATTGACTTGTTTTACATTCAAACAGCCATCTTATTGTTAAAAAAGTAACAAAGAGTGATTCTGATTATAGGGTAAATAATAATTGGTTATAAATTAATATTCTCCATAAAGAGTCATGTTTCAACTTAAGAAAAAAAAAGGGCCTGGACATTTCACAGAATCACAAAATCAATCATGCTGGGAAAGACCTTGGAGATTGTCAAATCCAAGCTGTGACCCAACAGCACCTTATCAACTAACTGATAAACTGGACTCCAGCCAGTTCTTGCCCCAGTGAAGAGTGCACCTTTCCAAGCTGTGGGCTGCAGCTTTCCAGGGAATGTTGTGGCTCACAGTGTCAAAGGCCTTGCTGAAGTTCAGGTAGACACATCCACAGACTTTCCCTCATCCACAGGTGTGTCACCTGTTCATAAAAGGACACCAGGTTGGTGAGACAGGACCTGCCCCTCCTAACCCCAGACTGGCTGGCTCTGATCCCTCGGCCATCCTGTAGGTGCTGTGTGATAGCACTCAAGGTGATCTGTTCCATAACCTTGCCAGGCACTGAGGTCAGGCTGACAAGTCTGAAGTTCTCCAGATCCTCCTTCCAGTTCTTCTTGTAGATGGGGCATCTAGTCCTCTGGGAGCTCCCCAATGAGCCAGGACTAATGGTAAATGACGGAGAGTGGCTTGGTGAACTCATCCACCAGCTCCCTCATCCCCCTAGGATGGATCCCATCTGGTCCCAGAGACATCTAGGAGCACCTGAATAGTTCAGCCGTTCTCTGAGTGCTTCCTCCTGGACAACAGGGAGGTTGTTGTTCCCTGTCCCCATCTACCAGCCCAGGAAGACACTTGGTCTGAGCATGACCTGTCTTACTGTTGAAAACTGATACAAAGATGTTAAAGTACCTACACCTTTTCCCCATCTTTGGTTACCAAATTCCCTCCCACATCCAATAGGGAATGGAGGTTGTCCTTGCCCATCCTTTTCCCTTTAATGTATTTATAAAAATATTTTTAATTATCCTTCACAGCAGGTGCCACTAAGTTCTGTTCAGGCTTTTGCGTCTCTAAAACAATGCGCTGCTAAACATTTCCTCAGTTACTTGCCCCTCCTTACAGAAGTGATCCACACTTTTTCGTTACAAAGATGGAGCCCAGCTGGCTCTAGTAGGTGTGCCATAGAAGTTGCCCTGTGATCAAAGAACCCAAAATTCCACTGATGGCACCAGCCCTTAACTCGTTTACTGATAATGTGAATTCTCCTGTCATCACTCATCCCTCATACTGAAGGAACCCAGTAGAATACCACCAGAGCTCCTGTCGCATCAACCAAGTGACCCACAGCCTTGAAGTCCTTTTTAACTACCCTAGTGCTCGTCTTTTCAACCTCATCACTGCCAGCCTGGACAACCAGCAGTGGGTAATCAGATGGCTGAATCAGCCCAGGGAGTCTCCTGATGTCTCCTGAGTCTCCTGTACTGGGGTCCCAGGGGAGCAGCAGACTTCCCTGGTGGGATGGGTCTAGTCGGACACCCAGGGCCCTCTGTACCCTTCAGAAGGGAGAAATTATCACTACCCTTTTCCTCTCTTTAATGCTAGACGTGGTGATCCATCTGGAAGACAAACTGTTAACTGGGAAACTCTCCAGGCAGATTATTTTCTTTGGTGTCATCTGCCTAAACCCCTGGATCCAGGGCCTCAATACCCATCCTGAAGAGACACCTGGGAAGGTGATGGGGCTTGATGTGGAAGTTGAGCTGCCTGAAGGTAATACCTCAGGCCTTGGGAAACTGGTGTGTAGCCAGCCGAATCCACGCTTAGATTAGGGCAAGCAAAACTCCGATATCGCTGCCTCTTGGGAGAAAAAGATGTTTAAATAGAGTTTCTCTCATAAGGATCTAGTTCTAAAAAGTTCACAGTTCTCTTTAACTCCCATTAGTTGTGTTGCCCCTGCAAAGTTTTACATATTCCTGATTCCTGCCTTCTATTGGACCCTGAGATCCAAGCTCCACCCTTTATTCTAACCTATAAATGCACCCCACATACCCCAGTTTGATGTCTTCAGAATTATCCTATACGGTGAAATTTTGGGGTTTTTGTTATTCAACCTTTTACGTTTTGGATAACTCTTTCGACCTGTCCTTCTATTTATTGCCAACACGCCTTCAGCCGAAGCAGACCTGAAGTGATGGCAGGTCAGACCACCAAAGCCTGGGGAGGAATTCTGTATTTATTTTTTTTTTTGTATTCCCATCCCCCCCATTCAATAGGTCTTCTTCTGCATGATGAGAACAGGGACAGGGCTCCTCTGACTCCCAGTGGTTTTCTTTCAGGGATGAAAGGGTAGAACTCCACCAGTCTATTTCCGCTTCACTTTCCCTTATACTCCTTAATCTTTCCACTCCTTCCTTAAGCTCTGCTACCAGATAGAGCAGATTGTTCACCTGCTCACATTGTTCTCTGGTACTACCACCAGGCTCAGACATTCCCTGCAGTGAGGTGCTTGGATAGCTGTGCCCTTCACGGGACGTTCTGTTTCAAAACAGAAAAAGAAAGAAATTACAAGAAAGGAGATGGGAAAGGAGAATGGCAATGAGAAAGGCAAGGCAAGGTAAGGCAGACACATCCCACCACCAGGAACGCTGGTGGCACCAACGCTGCCTGCTTGCCCTGCCTGTGCCAATGGCACGCAGCATGGTTACAGCAGCTACTACTGCATCAGTTACTGCAGCACCCTGGCTCCGGGTCTGCTCACAGTGGCCTGCTGGCTGGTCAGGAAGGCTGGTCGGAAGCAGCAAACATTTTGACTAGCAACTGCTACAGCAATCAATGGATACTTCTAACTAGCTTCTTTTAACACAATCTGGTCTAGATGAACAAAAGACTGCTATTTGTGTCAGCAGGCATTTCCAGGCACACACAATACGAGAGTTCACTTACTCTAGAGGCACTTCACATACAGCACCCCTATAACAAGGAATTCTAAGCAACTTCTTATTAATAACTGATGAAGAGCTGCACAGTTAAACTTGTAAACCGGTTGAATTTGAGTATAGTGAAGAATCCTGGCAGTATTTTGATGTGTGTTTCTCTCAGAGTGTAGTGAATGTAGAGATTTATTCTCCATCAGGACAGAGCTTCAAGTGTGTATTACAGCCTTTGGATTCTTAACATACTCTGCTGTTTTTTAAGCAAGGTTGAAAGTGTGATCAAGGCTGAGGATGTTTGTTGTCACTAGAGTAACAGTTTAGGGAAAGTCAGGGGTCACAGAAAATCTTCAGCTTTTGTTCCTCACTTACACTCCCCCTTAATTTTTATAACTTTAGATTTTACTGTGAAATGCAGTTGCCACAAATAGTGGGAACAACCTCTTAAAAAAAAAAAAAAAAAAGAATTCTTGAAATTCATCTAATTTAAAGGTACTTGTCCTTGCTGTTTTCCTTAATATTATCCATGGACCCAATGAAAGTGTCTGTCAGACCTTATTTTTCAGGCCTTAACTGAGATACACTCCAAATTCCTGTATTAGCTGGAATGGGCGCCTAATGGGGTGTCAAGGCTGCAAGATTTCATTAACCACATGATTTTTTTCTCCCCTGTAGGCAGGGAAGGATGTCGCAGGGGCAGTTGATGTCAATGGTGCTGGTGGAAGGTCAATGTCCCCTGGGCTGTCCCAGCCATGGTGTGGCAGCAGGAGCAGGGCAGTGACTCTGACTGTGCTGGCACTGCTGAGGCCACACCTCGAGTGCTGTGTCACTCCTGGGCCCATAGGACAGGGAACTGAGGGGCTGGAGTGTGTCCAGGGGAAGGAACGGAGCTGGGGAAGAGGCTGGAGCCCCGGGAGGGGCTGAGGGAGCTGGTCACAGGCTGGACTCCATAACCTCAGAGGCCTTTCCCAACCTAATTCGCTCTGTGAAAATAAAGCACTTCAACTGAGACAAACTTCAAATTTCTACTGATTTATTAAAATATGAATATCGATCTAATATCGATACCCAACTGAGATGGACAAAAGACTCTCTAACAGTTAAGTTAGAAAGTGTATGTTTATTGACAGCCAGGCAGCTGCATGGGATAGCTCCCTAATACGCACTGCAAAGATCACAGGTAATTACAAAGACTTTTATCCACAGAAATGTTGAATACACAAAATACAAATGCATATTCATACCCCTGTCACCTCCTCTTCTCCGCTTCGTATGCTAATTGACAAAAAGGCTATTAAGCATGCGTAGTTTGTTTTCTGAAATGAGTCGGGGGTCTTATGTGGGGAGTGGTCACCAAAAGGAGGAAGTAAAACTAGTCTTCCTCGTTCTAAACTTTCAACCTTTGATGGATACGTGATAAATGACTCCTTGGAAAAACTTTATAGTTTCCTGTTCCCAAGACTGTTTCTAGAGATAGAGGGTCTGCAATTATCTTGTGGTTTTGGGGTCTATTTATCAATTCCCTTGTTTTTGGTTACAAGCCCAGCTTGCACAAACATAAACTTGACCGGCAATGAGTTATTAGATCCGGGATAGCTTATATAAAATCCGGTCTCTCTCTTAACCATCCTCTGAATTTTAACTGATTTCAGCAAAGCTTATTTTTCCCAGCTAAGTCAGCAATATCTTCAAAATTAGTGTCTCACTACAAATAGAGTTCTACACAGAGTGCCCGGCTTCTTCAGGCTGCCGTTTTAAGACTGAGGTTTAAAGGTACGACGTAATTTAGCCCCATGCACTCACACCCTCCACCCAAACGCCGCCGACGTGGCGCTGCGGAAAGCCCGCCCACGCCACCGCCATTACGTGCGGAGCGAACCCAGCGGAGGGTGCGGTGACAACCTCCGCCGCCAGGGGGACCCGGCCGGGACAGACGTGGCATGGCGCGGCGGCGGCTCCGCGCAGAATGCTGGGATTTGTAGTTCTACGTGGCACTCGCCGGGGCCTCCTTTCGTGCGTCCCTGGGACGGGAACGTCCGAGAAACAGGACGGGACTTGGGGGTCGGGCTCGGTGAGGGCGCTTTGGGCCGTGGGAGGAGGTGCCGTATTGTGACCCGTCGTGGGAGGGGCGGCAGGAGGGCTGGGTGGGGCGGTGCCGGGGCCCGGAGCGGCTGCGGGAAGTGCGGGGCTGGCTGCTCGTGTTGGGACCCTTGCAGGGCTGCGGCGGCTCCTGCGCTCCGAGTGCTGACAGCGCTGTGCTCCGAGGGTCGCTGTGAGGTGAGGGTCGGGGAGCTGCACTGCGCGGAATTCTCGGTGCCATTTATCCCGGTGCCGGGATCAATGCTCTGCTCTGCCTCCGGCCGGGTTTCCTCCTGCCTGGAGAGTCTGGGTGCCGGGTGGTTCGCAGCCTCGGGCGCCGAATTCCGGCTCTGCAGCGAGGAATGGGAATGCTGGTCCTAGTAAAACGCCTGCGGTTTCATCTTCACCCTCGGGAACCTGTTAATGCCGGATGGAAATGGTGCTTCAGGAGCTTGAGTGTAGTGTCTCTGGAGGCATAATTTGCTCTTTAGGTGATTTATTTGGTTTTGTTGTCACATGAAAAAAAAACCACATTACTTCTTTTGGGAGAACACCTCTGAAAGTGCTGGAGCTGTTGCATCACATCCTGTGATATCCATACCCTGGAAAAATGATGGGTGCATCCTGTTGGAATGGGCTGTGTCTGGCTGTTTCCTTGTTGGTGTTATTTCATGGAATTGCTGCCTGGTGTTCGGCAGTTCAGGATGAGAGTACTCCCGCTGCGGCCATCGCTGCTGCGGGGTGTGTGACTGAAGGATTTGACGGAAAACGGGGCAGAGGTGGTAATCTGCTGCAACGGAGGGCTGGCAATGGCATAAAAATGTGTGAAATTAAATAGTTGGAATTCTGATCATTCTGATGAGGTCAGGCAGCCTTTGGAAAAATGGAACTTGCTGGGTTTATGGTGTCTGTGGACTCTGTCTGCACTAGTGATGAGGGAAGGCCACCAGCCCTTGCTGTCATGCCTGGTGTTTCCAGCTGTCCTGGTCTGCGTTAGTTCTTAGGCATGCTGGTGAAAAGGGTTGTTGGGTGTTGATTTTTGGGGGTTTTTAAAGGTGAAAACGTTATGCAGGTGTTGTGGTTAACATAATTTATGCAATAAATATAGAATTACAGAATGGTTTGGATCAGAAGCGGCCTTCAAGATCATTTTTCCTCCACCCTGTGCCATGAGACACTTTCCACTGTGCCAGTTGGCTCCAAGCCCTATCCAGCCTGGCCTTCCAGGGATCCAGAGGCAGCCACAGCTTCTCTGGCACCCTGTGCCAGGGCCTCACCACCCTCAGAGTCAAGGATTTCTTCCTAATATCTGACCTAAACCTACTCTATTTTAGTTTGGCTATTTTTCACTATCTACTGGTAATTCAATACATCAGATTCTGCATTAAGTTATACCGCCAAACACGTGAACTAACACATTGCACAGTTACTTCATTGGTGGATTTTCTAGCTCATGCCACATTTTGAAAGTGCCCATGTGAACTTGGAGGAAGCACAACTTCAACAGAGTCCCAAAATAATAAATGCACAGTACTGTTTACCTGGTGCAATCAGCTTCATTATGAATGGGAGGAGAGTTGACTTAACTTCAGCTTCCTACTCTAAAGCCTTAATCATGAAAAGTTATCTGCCACCTCAGTTAAGGTCAAGGGATGACCTCACACACAGGTGCATTGTTGGAGGTAGACATTGGTAAGGAATCCGAAGTCTCAGAAAACAGGTATAGGAGAGTTTTGAGGGGTTGGTTTGTTGGGGTTTTTTGTGTTGTTTTTTACCTTCTCCTGCTTACGTCTCTTTAGGACTTTGGACTTTATTCTCACAAGGTGGTTAAACTGATGATTTCTCTGTGCACTTTCTTTGGCATCATTGAGACTTCGTGCGTCCTTTGGGACCTGCCTACATTTTCCAGACCAGAGGCTAAAGGAAGTTTTGTCCCTTAATGCTCTCCATTTCTGAAGTGGAAAAAAACCGTGAGGGACTTTCAGATGAAAGTTTTAATATACTCAGAGTCCAGTTCTGGTTTGGTTTCATAATTTGAAGAATGTTGTCATTTACGTGGTGTTAGCTGCATCTTACTCCGGACAGTAAGTTTGTCAGCGTGTGCTTAGCCATGACCTGTGTCTGCAGCATGTCAAGAGTTAATTAGTTAAATGTTATGACAACTGTGATTAAAGTCAAAAAGTTCAGTGCCATTTCAGTCTAGTGTTCCAGCTTAGAGGTTGTGTTTCATTTCAAGCTGTGTTCAGAGAGCAGTTTCCTTTCTTAGCATGCTTAAATACATTGTGATTTCTTTTTTTTGTTGTTTGTTTGTTTGTTTGTTCGGGGGTTTGGGGGTTTTGTTTGGGGTCTTTTTTTTTTTAATTAGCAGGCACACCTACTGAAATAGAAGGGGTCAATTAAAGATGACTGAAAATATACATTTTAAACTCTGAAGTGTAGCTGATTCTAGAGAATGTGGTTTTTTCCACATTAAATTTGCTAATCTCCATTTGTAGGAAATCTTACCATTAGCTGTGAATTTCTGTATTTTTATTCTGTATAGAATAATAACCTGAAGAATGCTTTTGAAGAGTGGTTAAGTCATTAAGATTATTGCAAAATATTAGCACAAATGTAATGACTTTCTATTAAACTAAAGTGAAAATATGAATAATTTGGCAGAAAAGCCTTCTAGTCTCTAAATCAAATTATTTGCTTCCTGCTTTTAGCACAAGTCCTGTTAAAAATTTCAGTCAGTTTTAGCCTGGTTTTCCATTCAGTGTGCACAGCCTAATTCTCTAGTTTGAGAATTAGGTTATTGGCTGAGATTTGGTGTTAGATTAATGGATGAGAATGGTGAGAATCAGTAGAAATATTTCTAGAGACAGACTTTGTGCGTGTACTGTATTTTCTTTGTGTAACATGAGGGTTTAGCATCATCCGTATAGTGTCTTCACTGTACTGAAAAGGGCTTGTTTTTTGGTTTTTTTTAACCAAATAATTGATCAAACAGAATTCATGTTTGTACTTACTAAAGGGTTTAAGGATGACTGATCATGGAAATACTTTTTTTCTGTATTTCTTTTTACCATATCCCTTCTTTCTTGTTTCCATATAAAAACAAACCAGGATTTTCTTATAGCAAGACGTGGCACTGTCAAATTTATCAGTTTCTCGTCACAAAACACTAGATGGCAGTGCTGATACTGTTTTCACCTAATACCAGGTACTTCACTTTCCCTGTCTCTCTCCTTTGCCCCTTCAGTTTAGTAAGCCAAAGTGTTCTAGTTTGCAAGAAGGTACAAAAGGCACATCCTTAAGAAGTTAGGCTGAGTTTCGAGGTGATCCCTGCTGCAAATCATGTGTTTGTGGCTTGGATTATGAAGAATTATTACTAACTTAGGGTTTTTTTCCTCAAATCACTGAAAAGGCAGCCCAGTTCTGCAACCAGCAGTCATTAAGGAATTGCAGGCTGATCCTAGTGGGACAATTTTTCCCTGCATCTCCCCTGAGGGAAGTTGGGAACCTCCACTGGAATATTTGTTGAGGACTGAACACTGGTAATGGGTTTCTGGGGTCCTTTTTTCCATATTTTTCTCCTTCCATTTCTCACACAGCTGGTTTTGGGTAGGCCAGTTATGTTCACTAATATCCTGTAGGATCATTTGAATAATCTATGGTGCTGGATTATTTCAACAGTGTGAGCTATTAGCTTCAAGTTGTACTTGACATACCCATTGTACTTTCTGCTTTCCTTTTGCCTATTCCCATGTCTAGTCTTTACCTTTAATTTTTTTCTTTAAATTACTTTATTTTTTCATAATGCAGTACCTGCAAGCCACAACTGGATCATGTTGAAAAATCAGTGTACAGAAAGCAGTTGTTTGTGCAGGCTCAGTATTAGTCAGGACATTATTTAAGTCAGTTCCGTATGGGATTTTTACTGTATTTCAGCAACTGACATGATATTTTGCACATTTGGAATTACTGTTTCTGTTCTTAATCTTTCTTCTTGCAACGTTAATAGTGAAAAACAGCTACAGAATTATTTATATTTCTATAAATTCCTGACTGTCTAGTTGTCAGGTGGGTTTTTGGGGGGTTGCCCCTTCTCCCTCCACCCAACACCCAACCTGTAATAGGTTTCTGGAACTAAGAAAAATCCTTGCACAGAGTTTTTGGAAAGCTGTTTTGTGGAACTTTACCAGTCATTCTGCAGGGCCACAGAATTTATTTTAAGTAGTAAGCATCTCTCAGCAGCTTTTAATTATGGCATTAGGTGAAATCAAGCAGCAGATTGGAAGAGCCTCAAAAAAGTTTCCAGTTTCTGGTCAGTGATTACTTTAATTGCACAGTGGAAAATTCTTTCACGCTTTGCAGTGTATAACTGGAAGAATAACTTAAAAAATACCTCTGTGCAGAGGAATGTAAACTCCTGTAGACTGATGAAAATACAAAAATCTGAAATTGCAAATTCCTGCCCTTCGTAAAGTTTAATGGAACAGTTTGCATTTCTTTTTTTGCGTGATGATGACAGTACATTGCAAGGACAGTCTGTTCCCCACCAGGCAGTTATTGACCCTTTCATCCCATCTGAAGAGAAGCCTTTAAGTGAATTAGAGGTACTCAAAATCCAAAATCCATCTGTCATGAGAATTTCTTGTAGAGTGCTGAACATAAGCCACATTTACTTGCTTTCCATGGCTGGGCTGAAGCATTTTATCCTGAATCACTTAATGCAAATCATACTGATTTTTCAGAGTGTCTGTGGCTTCTCCTGTGTGATTTTGATGCTTTCATTTGTTTTTGAAACTCTTAGTGCACTTGTCAGGACTGACACTGATGTCCTGCTGTCTGGATTTTTCAGTTTGGTAATAATAGTAATATTTCCTTTGCATTAAACTAAGAGTTGTATATGCCTTTGAAACAACAAGAGAATAAGGAATTCTTACTTTTGTTTTTTAAACAGAGGAAAGCCCCTGTATTTTTGTAAGTGAAGCTCTTTTATAATCATGTGAGTATTTTTATTCAGCATATTATCTAATGATAATATGAATATCATATGATAATATGAATAATTTCCTCTGTAAATTCTGAAAAGGGAAGAAGCGGGCAGTCCACAGTAGCCACTGATGTAGTGGATATAGTGGAAAATGTTTTGAGCCTTTCTATTTTTATATATATAATTACTTTCTACGAGAATTTTATTTGAGTAACAGTTCCTTAAGGACTGCTATGTCAGGGAGTGGTACGGGTAGTTTACCAGACTTGTGAAGAAGCAGGACTTTTGGTAAGGTGCTGCTGCTCTGAAGTGTGAAAATTTCCCAGTATTCATGAAAGCCTTCATTTTTCTACTTTCTTCTTCTAAAACCTTTTGTGTCAATTTAATATCATTTAATGCATATGGGTTAATTTTTTTAGAAGTAGTATATTTTAAAGGTTTAATTCAGATATGTCCACAGATTCTTCTGGCCTTCAAAATAAAACCCAAAGCCTTCAATTACTTCCACTTCTGTTAACATCACCAGAGAAGTGTAATGTATGGATTTTACAGCAACTGGCTATACTGGAAATCTTGGTGTAAATTAAGTTTAATTTTTATTGTAGTATAATTTTAATCATGCTGGAAGTAGCAGGTTTGCATTACTACAGCTCAACAATGCAGCAGAATTGTGTCCTGTAGTCAAGTTTTTCTTGCAGTGGGATATGGGCTTTGTGATGTGTAATTACTTCTCCATTATTACTCTTCTAAGTACCACCAGTGTATTTTGGAAGCAGTAGCTGGACAGCACAGTCAGGTTTTTAGAAAGAGTCTTGGATTTTGAGGTATTATCACAGTGCTAAAAATAAAAGAAGATACTGGGGAAGGGGACACCCTAGGTAATTTTATACTTGAGATGAGTCAGTGGTTTTCTTTTTTTTCCCCCTAGTATCGGCATTTGAATTACCTGCTGTGCTCAGGAGTGTAAATTGCTGTGTTGTGGCCTTTGCATTCTAATTAAAAATCTTTTCCCTTGTATCTCAAAATGCACTTTATATATATATTTTTATTTTCCTCACAGCTTTTTGTAGCTAAAGGAAGATGATGGAGGAGAGTGGGATAGAGACGACTCCACCTGGCACACCCCCTCCAAGCACAGCAGGGGAGGCTGCTGCTGCTGCTGCTACACCTGTCACATTAGGTACAGAAACTTTTATTCATGTCTTTTGAAGCACTACAAAACTAATTGCAATCAGCATAATTACAGTTCTTTTCTCCAGGCTAATTGGAAGGATATAAATTGTTTCTTAATCATGGAAGTGGGCTCCTTATCTGTTAATATGTCTGATAACACCTTTAACACTTCTTTTATTCTTGAAACTATTTTAGGAAGTGATGTGGGTGCACTTGTATTTTTTAAGGATGCAGAGCCAGGGAAATAATTCCTACCATAACAATCCACAGTTAGACAAGTAGCATAGAAGGGAGTTAAAACAGATTTACAGTCCTCTAGGGGATAGTGGCAAACCTTTATGCTGATAGAATCCCAGAATGGATTGGGTGGGAAAGGACCTAAAGATCATTTTGTTCCACCCCTTGCCATGGGCAGAGATACCTTCCACAATCCCAGGTTGTTCCTAGGCCTGTGCAACCTGGCCTTGGACATTTCCAGGGATCCAGGGCAGCCACAGCTTCTCTGTGCACCCTGTGCCAGGGAACAATTCTTCCTAATATCTGACCTAAATCTACCAAAAATCATACAGTTTAAAGCCATTTCCCCCTTGTCCTGTCACTCCACCTCTTTGTGAAAGTCCTTCCACGTCTCCTGTAGCCCCTTTAGGTACTGGAAAGTGCTCTAAGGTCTCACTTGTGGGGGGTAATCAGATCACTTCTGATTTTTTCAAGATTTTGAATACCACATTTGAATACCAGATGCTGAATTTTTTGGCACATGTGTTATTGTTGAGTCAGACTTCTGCAGTCTCTCTTGTCAAGTGCTAAAGAAGTAATATACTGAGAAGATCTGCCCACAGCATTAAATAAGTTCTATAATAAAAGCAATTTTTTTTCAAATTAAAACTGTGGAAATGTAACTTATGATGGAGCGATTGCTTTAACTATGATAAAAATGGATTCTGGATGTTACCACATCTGAAATGTACTCACTGCCTCATTCATACACAAGCAAAGAAACCAGAAGTGCATGAAGTGCTACAGGATGTCATCAGTAAACTTAATTTTATAAAAATGGTCTTTAAATAGTATGGGGTTTGACAGTATTTTAGTATTTGTATTTGACAGTATTTGGTAGTATCTACTTAGATGGGGTGTGACCATGAAAGGTTGGGGTTTTTTTTTTATATGGCACAGAGGTTTGCTGGCCACCAGTAGCAAGGTCTGTTAAAAAAGTTGTTGAAATTAACATGACATGAACTTTTTTTTTTTTTTTTTTTTTTTTTTTTTTTAACAAAAGTTCTCATGTATGCTGATATTTTCTGTGGTGACAAGAGGCTGTCAGCAGTGTACTACCTGGTTGATATTTTCAAAAAAATATATTCTCATAATTTGTCCCATGTGGGTAAAGGTGACATTTTAACAAAGAGTGATACAGGAAGTACTTTTGTAAGAAAGTCATGTTTTTGAGAAACAGTATCCAAAACTGATATTTGGAAATAACTTCCATCATTATTCATTCCTGCAGCCAAAACCAATGCATTACATAAAAACTGTCAGATCTGTAGACACAACTTGCAAAGAGAATTTTTCTGATCTGTATAAACATCTTCCGAACAGTTTCCATGGGATTTGAACACGCTCATTAAAAACACAAAAATGCAGCAAGTTCATCTTGCAATTGATGGACATCAGGGGAGATGAAAATTTGCCAGCTGAATTTCAAGGAAAACTTTTGCATGGTTTATGAGTGGGAGTGGAGAATGAATAGCATGGTACAGCAAGCACAGCCAATAAGGCAGTTCCTCCATGTGGATCTCCATGAGGTGTTTTTTTCAGCCCTTATACCCAAGCACCAGAATAGTCTGAATGTAGAACCAGACCTTTAAATTCCTGCATCATGAGGTGTTAAACCAAGATGTAAAAATTACTAAGGTTTCTTCAGGTGTAGTGTTCACCCTAAAAAGTTGTTATCAATGGTTGTATTCCATAGTATGTTAACCATTGTTAACATATATAATATATATGTTTATGTTGATAGTATATTATCAAATATAGTATATTATCAAAACAATTTCTAGTGGGAACAGAAAATGTTTTGTACTCTTTAAGAAGTTTTTTTTTTCATTTGTCGTTATCTCAAAATTCTAAAATTTTTGTGTTGTATGTTTTGTAATGTACATAATATACGGCTACAGTGGTGCATGCAAGCAATATATAGAGATAAATTTTACATGGGGAATGGATGCTCAATTTTTTTTTTTACTGATGAGTGTGTCTGACCAAGTTTGGAGACCATGGCATTAATGTGATTTGCATATCATTTGTCTGGTGTTTAGGCTGAGGCCAGTGAGATGCTTCAGCTGATTTAGCATGTTGCTGCCAATAAAAATGACAATTTCTGTTTTTCTGTCTTAATTTTGTGGCTAATGTGGTTAGAGATAGGAAAATTGGTTCATCCAAGGATCAGCTTGAACAGGCAAAGCAGAGGGATTAGTAAGATGAGGGCCAGAGAAGAGAGGGCTGCTTTATATTCACTCCATTTTCTCATGCCATACCTCTGAAACAACTCCCACCTTCCTGGAAGCTAGGAATGTGTGTTTTGTTCCTGAAAACAATCACTTCCTGCATCATCAGTTGATGCAGCAGTCACTCAGGAATAAGTTAGGTAGAAATTTCAGAGGTAGGTTTCAGCTGCTGTAGACTCAGTAGTCAAATGTCGACTTCTCTTTTTAAGCTAATGACAAGTGGGGTCATGCAGGAAGAGTTGTTTCTGACAAGATACTGTCACCAAGGATGAAGTGCTGTTGGTGCTGAATGAAAAGTTGAGCAGAAGTTTAAAATTCACTTTGAATGAAAAAGCCCTGACTGGTTCAAAAAATATTTGTGAAATGTCTGAACAATTATATAAGGGAATCTCTGAGATTAAGGCTAACGTTCTTTTCCCTATCTTTTTTTCTCCTTAATTTTGTAGCTTTGTCCATCTCCCATGCCACACCAAGCATGCCATCTTCTCCTGCCTACTCACTACCCTTGCCAGCTGGAGTGTCCCCAGTTCCTCCTCCCATGATGACCTCGACCTCTCTTACACCTGTGCCTTCTGCAACCATTTCTACAATTGCCCCACCCCAGACCCCTGTCCCACCTCCTGCTGCCCCTGCAGCTTTCAGGCCCCCCGTGTCCCAGTTCTCTGCTCCTCCTCCAATGAGCCCTGCTGCTGGCCCTCGTCTTCCTGCACCTCCCACTGGTCCCCCCATTTCAGGGTTTTCCATGTCTTACACCTATGATATCACCAAAGGTCATGCTGGCCGAGCACCTCAGAGCCCACTGATGCCTCCATCTTCTGCACCTCCAGTCACAGGTAAGTCTTTTCTTATTTGCTTTCCTGGTCGTGGGACAGGGAGGAGGAATCTCCTGGGTGGCTGCTGTATTATTCTGTGTATACTTAATTAATTCGTTTTGCTCAGAAGAAGGGATGATAACATTTAAAATGCAGTCATGGTCCAGGACAGAGTCCACTTTAAGTTCTGGTGGTGGTCAGGTTCACAGGAAAATCTTGTGTTTGAGAACTTTTATTTTTACCTGCACACCAAAGTCCAGCTGAAGAGCTTTTCTTCAGCTCAGAGAGCCACCTTCAACCATTAAATTTTCCCAGAACGACAATCACAGTCTGTAAACTCATAATTCTCAGGGTTTTGTTCTGAAAAATTGTCTCCTAACAAGCTGTCCATTACATGACACCAGCTTCTATTTTCTTGTCTCAGCCACAAAATTGCATTGGGTTAGCTAAAAATACATACCTTCCATGCAGGCAGTTGCTGTGGTTGTTGAACTGATGTCATTTTCAGCTTGTGGAGTGGAAACTTGGCTCATCAGCTGCAGTTGCGCCAAGCTTTTATTATTACTGGTGATATCTCTTTTAAGTAGTCTGTATTAGGAAAATGTCTAAAAAGAGCTATCAGTTGTGCAGCATAAAATAAAAATAACTCTCAATTAAAGCTAGTGTTGGAAAACCTGTTAAAATAAGCTTAAGTAATGGGGCAAAGGCTCAGACTTAATTTTTCTACTGGTTTAGTTTCTTTCGTTTTCTTTAAAATATTAAATGCTTCCTCCTTTTTCTATTGCTATTGATTTCCATCACTTGGTGTTAGAAAATTTACTTTTCCTATTGTATGAAAGCATTCCTGTATCTTTGTTCAGAGACCAACACTTACTGATCTATTTACTGAGAGTTTATTATGAAAATTTGAATGCACTAGAAAGAACAGCTTTTAAATTAGCATGATAAGAAAAAGAATAATTGTTTAACTTTGTACATAATGTGCGGGCAGTCTCAATTCTGTTAGCAGATATAGTTGCATTCATTAGATCTGCTAGCCTTTAACAAAGAAAATTGTTCTTGGGCATTCAAGAATTGAAGTGAATTAGCCTAGAATTGTTCTATTCTTCCTGCTATGTTCCTATTAAACAATTGCATGTTGCTTCAATGCAACAAATTAAACACTTGCGTTTTATCTTTCCCTCTTACAGGTGTTTTGGCAGATCCCATTACACAGCAGGCAACTTTCTCATCATCTTTGTGTCCTGGGGCTGGTTCTGCAATCACTTTTCCTGAGGAACATGAAGATCCCAGAGTATCTACTGCCCAGGGTGGAACACCTGCTGGAGGACTCTGGGGGTTTATAAAGGTACAGGGTTTGTCTGTTACCTTCATGAGGAGTTGCCAGTTGGTGCTTACTGTAGGAGGACATGTTGCACTCTCTAAGTGCATGCTATTATAAATCATTTATTTTTTTCCAGTTTCATGTGCATGGTGGCTGTTTTTAATAGTGGTGTTTGCTGAAACTATGCTTTTACTGTTTCTCTGTGTAGAAGAGAGGGGACTGTACAAGGGATTTGTACAACCTGTACAAATGCAGGTTTTCTAAGTTAATTTTGATTCTTCTGATAGGAATTTGTGATAGAACCTGTTACTTATGGATATGTTCTTAAACCAGATGAAAGTCTAGAGTCCTTTAAGACCTGAAAGGTTTTTTTTTACTTCACAGACTGTATGCAGAAAAAGAGAAGTCTGTTTTACCTTACCTGAGTGCTTTACATATCCCGTTTATAACTTCCTAATTAACTGAGTTTGATTCCTGTGGGAAGCAATTCATGCGTGGTCTATAACAAGTTATATTTTGTCTTTCTTCAAGGACAGACAAGCTACATATTTTTTTCAATCACAAAGAAGTGTCTAAGGTATTTTGTAAGATTAGTCTGCTAGAAGGCGTGGAATGTATAGTGCAGAACAGATACTCCTTGTGATGCCATTTAATCAGACAGAGGAAATAAGCAACATCAACTAGTAGAATTTCCTTAGCCTGTAACCTTTCTGGAGCCGTAAGAAATATGGAAAGAGATACTCCATTTAAGTAACATCATGAAAATGGTGACAGAAAGATCTGAGGGCTGTGCATCAACACTGAGCTGTCTTCAAGAGCAGCACCGCATTCTGTCCCGTCTCATACTGAATGGGAAGAAGAATAGAGAAGATTATTGTCCTAGTGCACTTGAAGGATTTTGGCTTTCAATCCCTTTTAAGCTTGAAAACCTGGCAGAAAAAGTTCTGTTGTCATGGCAGACTGAACCCTCTATGACTCCAGTATTGCAGTCTTAAAGAGGAAGACTAATTCACCATCAGTACAGTGAGAGCAGAGTGGTCATGCTGCCATTTCCATGGAGAAATATCTTCTCATGATCATAAAACCACATTTTCCTTCTTCAATTGACAATGTTTTCCTTTCAGTCATTCTTTCTAATATATGCAGTAGGTGGCAGTGTTCTAGAAGAGAACATTTTACTTGTAACATGATTCTGGAGCCCTTTTTAGAGCAGCAGAGATTTCAGTTGCAAATTAATTGAAAAGCCAATGTCATCCACATTTTAGTGCTGTCACTAGGATCCAGAAGGTGTCCAGTTTCTGTTGGTGGAGCAGGTCTACATTCCTGACTCCAGTAATAGAGATTTTGGTTGATATATCAAGCATTCCATGTGCTCTGTGTATTCAGCAATCACTTCTTGAAAATTTCGTAAGTGAAAGAACGAGGAATCATTAATTATACTGAAACCGTTAAGTCTGTGATGTATGTAAGCCCACATCAGAGTCTGTGTTTTTTAGAGATGAGCTGGAATCTGAGACATGAGGTGGTAATTTTTACAGAAGTGCATCCTGAATTTCCTGTTGAGGAGCTCACACAGTAGTTGCCACAGTTATCCTTATTTCTCTTGTTGAAGTAATTTGATATACCCTTTTTCCTCTGGTGTTGTTAAGAAATCATATACCTTCCTTTCAGACTTCCTTCAAGCTCAGTAATATTGGAAACCACAACAATATAAAATTCACAAATTACTGGCCTGGTACCAACAGGGATTGTTTCAGTTTCTTCAATCATTCAGAGATGCCTGAGCAGTCCCTTTGCAGTTCCAAGACTGATTTCCACATAATTTTTGCAATAGCTTCATGTTTTGGATTGGTATAAAAATATGCACCCTGTTTGTTCTAGGCAGATGAACACATAAAGGCATCTTCCACAGGTAGAAGCAGCCTCAGTGTTCACGAACCATCTGTATGATGACTTTATGTTAGGCAGCCAGGATGCTAACTGGCTGAGAAGTACTACCTGGATTTGCAAGATGATGGGGCTGTTTCTGCATTAATGAGGAAGGTAGTAATATTTAAACTGGAGATTGTAATAGAAAAGCCATGCACTGATAGTCAAATCCTGCAGGGTTTGTGCTGAGTAATGCACAGCAGATGTTACAGAACAACTTAATTTTTTTGTTGTTTTTTTAATGGTAACATTTTTAATTTCTTGAGGAGGAAAGAAAATAACCCAGGAGATAATATGGAAATATATTTGCTTAAATTTAGGGTGTAGCTGAGAATCCCATGGTGAAGTCTGTTCTTGATAAAACTAAGCATTCAGTGGAGACCATGATCACAACGCTGGATCCTGGCATGGTTCCATATATCAGTAAGTGTTTATGATAAACCATCAAGTATTGCTTGTAAATGATAGAGATGCTATTGCAATAGCACACTGCTTCTACACTTGAAGTGTAAAACTGTTTCAGTTACAGCTTGAAAATTAATTGGAGAAAAAAGCTTTGTGTTACCATTTTTTATTTTACTGGAGCACACTGCATGTCACATGTAGTTAACCCAAGAGTAAAATAATGAAGCAAAAGGCACCATTTGTCCAAGGTGGTGGTTTGGTATCAGTTTTTTTGGCTTTTTTTTATTTTTTATTTAGCAGCCTGATAAGCAGGTCTCCCTCCTAGGTGTGCCAGTAGTCACCTTATTCTGCCTATGAGAATAGATGGTCAGGAAGCAGCTAAGACTGAAAAGAAACCATTAAAATGATTTTTTTATTGTTTTGTTTTCCTGAGATTTTTTTTTTTCAGCTGAACCTATTAGGTGACCCAGCTAACTACTGCTGCACTTTCATACTAGTGCAGAGGATAGGGGAAGATGACCTAATTATTGAGTAATAGTTAATTGTCTTATATGTAAGGGACAGTTTCCCAGCACCTGTCTAGTGAGGAGATAATGGGAATAAAACCACTGAGGCCAGCCAGCAATGCCTTCTAAAGGTATTTGAGAAGAGTAGCAGGGTGTAGCAAAGCTACAGTAAATGTAGATTGTGCACAATTTGGCAAAGTGTATTTAACGTTTCTATTGCAGTCATGACTGTCCCTTTTTAGAAACAGGATCTGTTGATATCCTGGATAGCTTGACCCAGTGTTTATTGATAGAACAACTTTATTTGTAGGAGGAAGTAATTCTAATAAAATGCTTTGTTTGTAGGATTTATGTTAAGTAAACTAAGTCAGTGGTTACCTCAAAGCTCTCTAAAGTCCCATTGGAAGGGGAAGCATCTGTATACAACTTGACTGTCTATGCACTGCATTGGTTTTGTAGTTGCAAGTTGTGAAAATGGGGCAGAAGTTTGTAAACTTAGCTTGTACTTCCTTGTAGAAATGTATTCTGCAAAGACTATGTCCTCAACAATAGCCCCACTTCTCTGTGTTCTTCCTCCATTACTGCAGTGCCAAACGAATTTCATATTCCTCACACCAAAACCTGAAATTACCAAAGCTTCTGATGAGGTGGTTGAAATCTTTTTTTTCTTTCCTCATCTAAGCAAATAGTACTTCTGTAATCTCTTTCTTGAAAAGAGCTGAACTGTTTGCACTGTGAAAATGTCATGTGAGCCACACTCCTGGAACAAGACAATTTCTATCTAGACAGGAAATCGTCACCTCATAAGCATAAACAACAGTACTTTTACAACAAAAGACAACAGGAAATGTTAAATTAAATATGGAACTCTTATTTCAGTTTATAATGCACAAGGTACAATGAAATTCCACATTCAGCTGCCAGAGCTTAACTTGATATAACAGTTCTGCCCCTGAATTTACCAGGGTGCATCTACTTCTTACATTTTAGGTTTCCGTTTTGTCTCAAATTGTTTCTTTTAACCTATGTAATATCTTTGTTTCAGTTCTGTAGTATCTGACGAAAAAAGATACGCTTTTGATATTTGATGATCTGTAATACAGAAGAATATATTCTGTATTCTGCAACCAAACATGAGGCACAGTTACCATTTTTAAAATTGTTTAGGCAGTAGTTTATTTACTTTATTTATATTACTAGATATGATATGGATTAGTTTTTAGCTTCATTAAAAGCTTTTTAATAGTATTTCTGTTCCTGAATGGTCAGGCAAGGCTAACTTCAGTAAAAGCCTTCTGTCAGTTTTAAGCACTTGTTTAATTATGTTAAATTGATTTATATCAAGAAAGAATCAATGAAAAAAGATATTCTCAATTATTTTGAGTCCAGTAGTTGCAGCATTTAAAGCAGTTGCTCCAAGTTCAGTGTTCTGTACACCTAATTCCATTCAGCAAAGTAATTGATAAATAAAATGATAAAAAATTAACCTAACCCCCCAAAACAGTAAGTTTTACTTTTCTACATATCTGGTGATTATTCATTAAAAATAAGATCGTTCCTGTAACTGAGGTCTGCTGAGTAATATGAGCCAAAAAGTTAATTGGTTTTTTCATTAAAATTTAAGCTTTGGGTGTACCCTTATCAGTGAGGGAAGTTTTCTTGAATCAGAATAAATAAACTGCAAACTCTGTAAGGTCATGTGGCTGATGCAGTTTAATTAGGCAGCTTTCTCTGTTGTCATAATCCACATTTGAGAAAAGATTCAGCTGTTCTTGAGAAAGCTTCTCACAGCTGGGATGGCTTTTATGATGTGTTTCTGCGCAATAAAAGTGATTCAGCTGTGACAGACAGATGTGGTGTGATTCAGTCTTCCTTAGTAGTTATAGATGTCTTTTAAATCATGAATTGTTTTGTTTCATTCTGAAGAAGTTTAGTGAAAGCTGCTGCTTCTTTATGGAGATAAAACCCTATGGAAAATGTTTAGAACTGTTTACAAGCTTTTTGGTTCCATAGGTGTTTAATATCTAAAAAAAGCAATAAAATTACACCGAAGTTCACATTCCAAGGACAACTGAAAAAGTAATGAGAGCCTTTCTTTTAAATCTTTTGTAATTTCACAGCTGTTCACAGGGTTTTGTGACTTGTATCAGTGTTCTTGATACCATTCATAAGAGTTTGCAATATTTCTTGCTGCTTCACAGAACACCAAAACATCCTTGGAAATGAATGTCTTATCTTCCTAAATCCCTGTGAATTGTCACGTTGAATGAGTGATATGATTTTTTTTTTTCGTTTCTGAACCTGAAAATAGGTTAGTTCCTGCTGCCTCCCTTTTATCCTGTTATGCCTTGGTTAGTCATCTGTATTTTAGTTCCTAACTTAAGTGACTTCTTCTTCATGGAAGACCTGCTGTCCAGTGCATGAGAAAGAAAAAAGCAGGAGAAGGTGTAGAACTGTATTTGAACTATCCAGTTCAAATATTCCCAGCAGTGGGAACAGGGGTATTCCATGTATGGACATATTTTTAACAGATTACTTTACAAAATTATTTTGCAGGAACTGGGGGAGAGCTGGACATAGTGGTTACTTCTAATAAAGAGGTGAAAGTTGCAGCAATTCGGGATGCCTTTCAAGAAGTCTTTGGGATGGCTGTTGTGACTGGAGAGGCTGCGCAGTCCAACATTGCACCCCAGCCTGTGGGCTACGCTGCAGGCTTAAAAGTAAGTTGATACGTAATAGTTGCAAAGAGAAATTAATCCAGAAGGATCTCACTTTCTGTAAAGTGAAGGTCAGTTCCTGAGATAGGTGAACATTTTCTTTGGTTTTTTTTTTTTTTTTTTTTGGTGTTTTGTTTTTTAGTTGCTGTTTGTTTTGTTGGAGTTTTTTTTGTGGGGGTTGTTTTGGGTTTTGGGGTTGTTCAGTGTTTTTTTTGTTTGGTTGCTTTTTTGGGGCTTTATTTTGGTTGCTTGGTTTTGTTATTTCAGGGGTTAAGAGGTTTGGGGTTTTTTGTCTTTTTTTCTTCAATTTGGATCAATAGATCAGTTTAAAGCTTTCTGTTTGAAATATTTTTGAGGTTTTCTGCAAACACATTTACAGCAAGTAAGGAGTATTTATGTCAGTGTATGATGCCATTTATGTCAATTTCCTTGTACTGTCATTGATTGTCATCACATCTTGCATATATTGTGCTATTACTGTGGTTTCAAAGTATATTAGGCATTTTTTGAATAGTCTGTTACCAGCAAATAATGTTGGAAATGTTAGAAATTAAGAGAAGCTCCAAGAATGATTTTTCTCCCTGTTGATTCTTTAGATCAAAGACAGTTTAATCAAGATTTGGTCTTCCTAAACAGATCTGTGTTCTCTTTGAAAAATAAGAATTCATTGTGCAGCCTTGCAAACTCCTCTGCCACCCCAGAGGAAGGGTTAGCAAAGGTTGTTTCACCAGTTCTGACCAATAACTGAAAATCCTGAAAACAGCTATTTCATATTTTGTTTACTAAATGTAAGCAAAGATTGATGGAAAAGAAAGCCTGTACCCCTAACTATTGTGGCAGTGTTTGCAGAGGATTAAAGCTTGTCCTCACAGCAGTGTACTATCTGATGCAATTTTATATTGAGATAAAGCAGAATAATGTGCATGTTCCTTTACTTGTTTAGCTCCTGCAGTGTATTGTGTATTTCTGTTACAACTTTAGGGTGGTAGCAGTTTTCAGGGGAATAATTCCTTTGTGTTAGCTGGATATTTACCACAACAAATGGATTCTATCCCTTGCTCTTACAAAGTTGGTCCAAAGCTTTTAAAGACTAAACCCATGAAGTCTTAAGTTGTAAAAATGTCAGAGTAACACAAATATACATTGATGCTTTAACTGATAGTTAAAACTATCACAGGTTAGGAATTCTTGTCACAGGTTAGGAATTCTTTGCTTGCTACCCTGGGTATTTTTCTTGAAATGTAAAAGACCTAAAAAAAATTAATTAGCTTTATCGTACTGTTTGGTACTCCTGGCCTTTCAGTAGTTTGGGTTGTTTGGGTTTTTTTTAAAATGTGTTCTAGGGTTCTTTTGGGATTGATCTGCTAGCACTGCATTAAGCTGTGTTTTCAGAGTTTTGTCTAACAGCTTGTGTTGCCACTCAGGGAGCCCAGGAGAGAATAGACAGCCTGCGCCGGACAGGAGTCATCCATGAGAAGCAGCCTGCTGTGTCAGTGGAAAACTTCATTGAGGAACTGCTTCCTGACAAGTAAGAACCTTGAATTTATTCCAGGAGGGTGGGGACATGTTGGGAATATTCCTTGACTCAAAGCCTGTAAGGTGCTGGAGAGGAGAGAATTAAGCAGAGTAGCGGAGACGATTTGTCTGAAGTATTTTAGTAGGCTTGGTTTTGGTGATGATGTTCAGATGTCCAGGCATCTTGATATCTTAGTATTAAAAAATCCTCATTAGGTTTTTGTAGATTCACAATATAAAAACACAGTGAAGTGAAGTGAGTTGAAAAAATTAAGGAGCTGTAAAATTTGGATTTTGGGTAGTAGTTTGTGCGTCGTTGTGTGCCCCCTTCCTTCTGTCTCTGAAATTGTATCAAAAGAGATATTGGAAGATATTGTGGCATTTAGAATAATATGATTTTATCAAACAATGTATTTTCTGTTTTCCTTTCACTGAGAATGTACTTCATCTAACTTGCACTGCACAGACGTAAAAATGGTGTTTCAAAACACATTCCAACTTGATTTTGTAACATTTTGTTTGACAGGCAATTCTTGAAGCAGCTTTGTAATTGAATTCCAAAATATTAAGGACAATGCTGTGTTTTTCTTAATGCAAACTTAAATAGTTTTTTTCTGCTGCTTACCATGCTTGTGCATGTCCAAAGGAGTGGAGTTTCAAGTAATCACCCACCACAGCATATAACATGTGTTATAGTTACTCCTCTGTGAAAAGGCAATATTACATCAAAATCAGACTATATGGAAATAAATACTAAACAAAAACTAAAGCTCTTCTTACTTCTATTTACTTCAGAAAATTCCTCATTCATATTGCACTAAAAATGCTAAACATAAAAACAGCAAAAGGAGGGTATCTGTCAAGAAATAAAAAAAAAGCCCATCACATGCATAAGAATGCAAACATTAGAAGACAAGAAAATACCAGTAATTTCATTATTAATTGGAAGCAGGTTATATTTAACCATGAGGCTTCCTCAGCAGTCTTTAATAGTTGCCAGTCAAAGCATTCCAGTGCTCTATTGCCTGCTACAAAGATGATGGCTCCACTAAACTCTTTCTGTGAAGCTTATGTGGCCCAGACAAGCAGAAATGTTTCTCTGAATAAATCATTTAAATGATTGCTACAGTGTTAGGCTTTCCAACAAATCTTCTGAATTTAGAACAGAAGTGATGAACAGACAATTTTCTTAGGAATTGCTAGGGAAGGTTATTTTAATGAGAAATGTTCTTTGAAAGATTGAATGAAAACTGTAGCAGAATAACTGCGGCCAAGGGATTATGTCTGCCCACACACCCATGCCTTCAGCTTTCTTTATTTCTTTGATTTGTAAGTTTCATGTAATTTGTATTTCTATATATTTTATGTATTTTACAGGCATACACATGCACTGTTACGAGAGATATAGATAGATATACAGATGAAAAGTGACACATGCAAATTTCACTTGCAAAATACTATAATGCTTGATGAGTTTCATTATTACATTATTACTACAGCTGTGACAGAGCTTGTAAAATGTTCATAATTCAACATTTAGCATGTTGGTTTTCAGCAGAGTTGTACTCAGAAATAAAACAATTTGCACATTGCTGCAGGTGGTTTGACATTGGATGTCTGATTATTGAGGATCCAATTCATGGAATTCACCTGGAAGCATTTACGCAAGCAACACCAGTGCCTTTACAATATGTTCAGCAGGTGAGTTTTCAGCTTTCTTACCAATTAACAGCTGAGACATAAGACTGAAATTTTAATTTTAGTTATGATGTCAGTTCTTACTGGAAGTTATTACACTTAAATGTTTACATTTATGAAATGAGGATATAAAATATATTTTCATCATGTTTATGAATTAATTTTTAGACATTTATAGTAAAGCTTTTCTTAGTCAAGAGTCTCATTCTGCAGTATCTTTCACTTTGGAGCACAAGTTTTACTCTGCTATTTAAGAAGAAGAAACACTAACCAAGCAGGCTGCACACTGCATTCTGAAAACTCTTTCCTAAAAACAGAAGATTTCCAATTTCCAGAGCAGTATTTGGACTTAATGAACAACAGAGTCTCACCTAAAATACAAGGCTGATTTCGAGAGTGCTATTCTGACAAGGATGTAAAATGCTGAAATCAAAACATTTAAATCTTAGAAATACCATGGTTAATTAATTCAGTTGGAAATAATGGGATGAACTGCAGTACTGTACAGTTCTGAAATACCTCTAAAAGAAGTTTTTCATGAGGTGGTTTATTTTTCTTTGGGCAGGCTGGGAATTACTCCAGTCACTGCACTGCATGTTGCCTGACAGCAGATATGAGTCATGCTTTAGTTAACTCTGGACTGAATTTTCTTTTAAAATAAATGTTTCCATGAAGATTTTATAGCCAAAACTGTTTGGAGTTTGATCCTCAGATGTTGTTTCGGGAGAGCAAATTGTAACTTTTCGGCTTTTTGAGTAGCACCAATTTCAATAAAGTGAACATTTGTGGGATTGGTTTTAGTTCTTGTTTCCCTGAGTCCTTACAGCTTTGATGAGTAGCAAAAGGAGAGATATGGTTCTGTCCCTCTAGTTTTACAAAATGTGTTTCAAAAGCCATGGAGAAAGACAGGAAAAATTCCTTAAAGACTTCTTGCCAACCCAAACTATTCTGCATATTCTAAAAAATTTGTATATGCTGTTATTGCTGTAAGACAGTAGTTTTAGGAATGCTGGAACACACTGATGAGCTTGATCTGCTGTACATGCACTGGACACAGACTAACCCAAAGTAAAATCTGTATGAAGAAGGATGCCCAGGGTGAGCATCAGACCAGGGAAATACCATGGTACTTGCCCCAGTGTTCCCCTTGTGGTTTCAGTTGCAGACCAGGGGAAGGGCTACAGATGTGATTTAGTAGGACTTCTATAAAGTCTTGGGCATGCTCTCCCAGTCTGAATTGGAGATGGGTTCAATGAGTGGACTGTTCAGTGGATAAAGAGTTGGTTGGATGGTTGTGGTCAACGGCTTAATGTCCTGATGAACGTCAGTGACCAGTGGTATCACTCAGGGGGACCATATTTGGACCAGTGTGATTTAATAGCTTCATTAATGACACTGACAGAGGGATCAAAGCACCCTCGGCAGGTTTGCAGGTCACAGCAAGTTGAGGGTGCAGTGACAACCCTGAGGGATGGGCCATCCAGAGGGACATGGGCAAAATGGAAAAATGGATCCATGGGAATCTCATGAGGTTTATCATGGCCAAGTGCTGGTGCTGCCCCTGGATCAGAGCAGCTGTAGGATCAATCCAGGCTGGGGATGAACAGATATTGTATAAATATGTATTTTTATTGATGCCATCTGTTGACTATTTTAGAAAAATAAGATTACTTCCTGGTAGTGGCAGTATGTCTTCATTCTCTTAATTATCCTGTTTTAATTTATACTCTTCAGATGTTGCTTGGATCATTATACATAGAAATCCAAAAAAATTGGCTAGGCAAATTATGCGGCAGGCTGAAATTTGATTGTCACACTCTAATTTGCCACATAGGTCTGTTGATGCAAGAATGATTCCTTGCAAAAGTTGGTTAAAGCTGAAGATAGAAGCAAATCTACTAATTCCAAACTCTTTCAGTAATCACTTCTCAAACCTTCACATGCAGGCCAAGAGTCTCACCCCTCAGGACTACAGCCTGAGGTGGTCAGGCCTCCTGGTGACAGTGGGTGAGGTGCTGGAGAAGAGCATGCTGAACGTAAGCAGGATGGACTGGCACGCAGTGTTCACGGGCATGTCCCGCCGGCAGATGATCTACAGCGCGGCCAAGGCCCTGGCAGGGATGTACAAACAGCAGCTGCCACCCAGGACCGTGTGACAGCGGTGACACCTTCACACCAGGGAGGCTGGGTTTGATTCTAGGATCGAAGTGAAAGCCATGTGTTCCCATTCTCAGCAACACAGATTTGTAATTTTAACTCTAAACTGTTTCTACTTACTGAGAAGTGAGGGTGATTGCCAGGAGTGGAAGCGAGTAATTGCAGTTTTTAGCTAATGTGTGATTTCCAGTATGATTCATAAAAGAAGCATGTATTTATGACTGGTACAGGCAGCATTGCAGTTTTTTAACTGGAATGTGCTGTAGTTTGACACCTTACCAGGCATTCACTGAGATAGTTAGTTAGTATTCTTTCTAAAGGGGATATTTGTTTAGCTGTTTCTATTATATTAGTAATATAAACATGTTGACAGCATAACATGTATGTTATATATGCATTTCAATCCAGAGAGACTATCTTCTGTATTACATGTGTTTTTTGAGGCATGTGTCTAGGGGATACTTAACACCTCCTTATGCTGGTGTCTGTATATAGTTCTCAGGAGCGATGCCAAGTAGTCTTTACAGCACATAACAGTGAGCTGCTGAAGAAGAGCACAAATCCATGCCCTGTTAGTTGAAGTCGTTGCTAAATAATTCTGAATTCTCATTTTCTGTGCTGCATTCTGCTTTTTATGTAACAGTAATTTGTGGTAAGCTGAAGAGCCACAGACAAAATTTCAAGTCGCTTCAGTGGGTTTTGGATCAGGTACTGCACTCCCCACATGAAATCATCTCAGCAGTTTCAATAACATGAAACTCCAGGGCTTCCAGACTTCATCTGTTATATATAATTATGTATTTTTTTCTATGTAGTTACAGTTGTCAGTAATTTGATTATGGAAAATGGTGATGTGTGTATCACTTGCTTTGCTGTTCTAAAACAGGGTTTTCTAAACACTGTTAAGTCTAAAAGCTTTCATAATGTCATGAGCTCATTGTTTTTCATATTAGTTTTTAGTGGTGTCTGAATCTTTTTTTGTGGCTATAAATATCTTTCATCCATGCTCACACAATCTTAAATCTTTAATGGAAATATGGAAGTAATTGTGAAGAAAATATTTTGGTAATAGTACTTTTTTAAGAAACAAAGAATAAACAAATTCTTTATGTTTATGCCTTAAGGAAGTATAAAGAAGTCTTTCAGCTTATATTGCTCAGCCTTTATGTTTCTTAGCTGCTTTTAAAAAAAACATTTTGTATACAATATACTGTTAAGCCAGCTCATATTTGTACCCAGTGAAAGCCTGTCTATTTCCAAGTAATATATTTAGCCTAAATTGGCTTATTCTGTAAAGCAGTTGAATAAATGTTTTCCCTAGAGAATTGTATCTATTTTAAAGGCTTGGTTTTTATTACAGATTATGAACATCTTTATTAAGTTGTATTTGCATGGTCAGTATTTTTATTTGCAGATCTGTCACATACTAAACAAGCAAACAGAATCGAGCTCTCAATCCCTCATTGAGACTGCTTCCTTCTATGTTAAACCAAAAGGGAGTTTCTTTGTCATTATGCAGTAAAGGCATCTTTGCATTTGCTGTAATTTCAGTTTGCAATGTGTAGTAAGTTGAATGCTGCTGTTTTATCCCCTGCTTGCAAGCATCTGTGATGCAAAGGAGGACAACATGAAGTCATCAGTAAGTTTAGATGCCCTGGCATGACTTAAAACTGAGGAGGTATGACCCTTTTCTTTCTCCCTTTCCTGGCCCTGGCCTTCACTTTCTTAGCAGTGAGAAGAGTAGAGGAAGACAAAGTGGTCAAGTGAAATGGTTTTTCTGTGGCTCAGTGAAATTCTCATGATTTTTTTTTTTTTTACAGCTCCCAGAAGAATTAAAATGGTGTAGCTTTGTAACTGCCAATTAGTTTTTTCCCTTTGAGGAGCATTATTTGCTTGTTATTGAAAAAAAAGATCCTCACATGAATACCATAAGCTTAGCTTCTTCTCTAAGAGGCCAAGGGAAGGAAAAATGTCTGGACTATGATCTGGGATGCCAAGAAGTTGGAAATTGCTTCTGAATGGAGGCCTTGCTCAAGGTTCATGGATGAACTCTGAGCCATGTTATGGTGACAGTTCAGCTTTTTACCACCCCCAGGGTTGTGTGTGGACAGTATTAAGAGAGGAGGCTCAACAGGAGTGCTAAATTTATGTACAGATCAGTTTAGAAAAGCAGAGATACTTTGGTCATGTAACTTTTGCTGCGATACTGACTTGCACATCATGGCAGGGGGTGACTTGTAGGTGCAGCTGCAGAAGTCACTTTTGCAAGTTTGCTCCAGTATGAGTGTCAGAAGTCAAGAAAGCTACTATGTGTATTACTATTATACTACCATTTTAAAACTGTGTTTCACTTAGAAAACAGCCAAGCTCTTTGAGTTTGCCTTACATTAAGAAGATCTATGAGGTCCTGAAATTCTTTTAAATGCTGGATAAAGCTCTGCGCTTGTTACTGCTTTTGTTGAGAAGTTACTGCTCTGTTCCTGACCTCAGTTTTTCATCACAGCACTGCTCAGAACTGTATGGCTCTGTTAGAAAAACCACTTTTATACAATTCCCCACACGTTTCTGTTGAAAGTAGTCGGATAGCTTTCACCCGGCTGCCCCTCTCAGGATTGGCCCTAAATATCTGTGAAGGGATGGGGCATGTGGGATCTGATGGAACAGCAGTTGGTGGAAGACCAGCTTGGTGGAACATCTGATCCAAACTCAGGAGCAGAACAGCCTCAATAACTGCTCATACGCTTTTCCAGAGTGTTCTCCTTTAACAAAAGGCTTTTAGAAATAATACCAGTCACCTTTTCCAGACCCCCACTCAATTTGGGCAAGGTAGTGAGGAATGGCAGAAGAGGGCAAAGGGAAGACTAGAGTGTGAAAGCAATCAGGAGAGTGCCAGAGAAATAGGAATGTCTGGTGAGTCCTGAATGCAGGAGATGGTGGAGGGTAGTTGAGAAACCAGGAATATGGAACAACTCATGTCTGGTACTCCTGTCAATTTTGACCACCTTTAGAAGAGCACAAACACAAGCATAGAACTCTTGTTGTGTTTATTTTGCAATTGCATTTAATGATTTTGGTGGAGCAAATTTTTCAAAAAATAGCGCTTTTCTTTACTTCCGACTGTTAGCAGACACAGGAACAAGTAGTAAATTAGAACATTCTGTATGCCATGAAAAGCTGTTAACAGACTTCAAGAGTAAAGTATCTTCAAACTTGATTAATTTTCTGATGTGGATTTTAACTTCAACATTTTATCTGTAGCCTATCAAGAACTGGTATTTTAACATCCTGAATCGTGGGCCATTTGGCTTTGACTTTGTGGTTTTGTTCCATCCGTAGTTGCATAATTCAGGAAAAATTATTGCTGTAAAACTAATGGTGACTGGATTTAGAGTTCCTAAAAGAAGAAGGGGCCAATTAGTTTGATTTATCATCTCATACAGAGTTCTGTCAAAGCTTTGGATACTCCAGCCAGCTGATTCTTCAAAGTGGCCAGACTATGGCCTGTCAATTATATTGGGAATACACAGTGCTGCAGAGGCCCAAAACCACTCAACAGCTGCTTCTGGGCTAACACAGGGATTTTTCACATGCTGGAATAAAAGATGTAGCTTTAAGGTTACAAGAAAAAAATAAAATGTTTCATGTTGAGAAAGTGATTTCCAACTGTCTTGCATTCTACAAATATAGCTGTGGCTTCCTCTGTAAAACAGGGAAGTACCTCACAGAAGTAAAGGAGAAAGCAGGTAAGTTGGCTGGTTTATGTTGGCTGTTTTAATGCAAAGTTACATGAAATTCTGTATCGTGCCTGAGGTGTTTTGGTGTTGACTGAAAAAACATGCTTCCTGTTAAAGGATGCTCCATAACATGAATGAATGTGTGGGGTTTTTTTGGTTTTTTTTGTTTTGTTTTGTTTTGTTTTGTTTTTTTTTTAAATAAAAAAATCTGGTATTGGAAATTGTGCATCAAAACTTTCAAATTTGTTTTAATCATTGTTATTGGGTCAGTGCAAACAGCCTGCATTGGATAAAGATCAAACTATAAATTAGATACTGCTGTAGTCTTGTATTCCATCAAGAATCTCTGAGTTTTGAAAATTTTCACTTGCCTTAGCTTGAATACTTTTGTATTCATGCCTTGCAGTTGAGTTCATTGCTGTGAGGACCCTAATTTATTTTTTCCTCAAGTATCTTCTGTTTTCTGTGCTTTTACAATAAAACATTGAATGCACAGTACCCAAGGGTCGTTATCATTAAGTAAACCTTGCATTTGTAGGAGAAACCATTGCAAAGTAAGTGCTGAATGTTCTATGGGTTCTTGGAAAAGTGCAATTCTGCGTAAGGGTTTTGACCAGTAGTGGGATTCTGAATAGCTGCACCATCCAACAAGAGGTAAAAAACAGTATTTGGCACAGCAGCCGTCTTAGAAAGAATTCCCAGGCAGACCAGTTATATAATAATAATATGTCTTGGTTTTGGAAAGACAGGGACCAAAGAAAAAGGGAAACTTCCCTCGGGTTTTGTTATAATTCCAAAATTTAAAGAGAGGCCTTAGGCAACGATAAGGAGGGTAGGAATAACAGTTCTTTACTAGTTAGTCTAACAAGGTAAATTCACAATAATTACAATATTGACAACAAACAGAACTAGAGGAGGAAAAAAAAAAAACCAAAACAACAAGTCAGTCACAGTTCTTCCTCTGGTAACCCCCCCCCCCCACTCCCCTCAGTACCGTCACAGGCAAATAGGCTAGCGGCAGCTCTAGGAGGGTGAGATAATTCCGAGGGTTCACAGTGGCTGGAGCTGTTGGAAAAGAGTGTCCCGGCTGGCAGGGGCTGTAGAAACAGCGTGGGGAGACCTCGAGCAGAACTGAAGAAACTGTGGGTGCAGGGCAGGGAGGAAACGGGTTCCCAAAATCCCGGGGGGACACACGAAGAGACCGGTGGTCCGACGGAGTCCGAGGTGAAGGGAAAAGTCAGAGCTCTCCGCCTCGCCGAGAGGAGCAGACCTGGCCGTCTTCCCCAGAGCAGAGAGAAAAACTGCCCCCAGCGAAGTGGAATCAATGTCTCTGTGTAGCTGCTTCCTTTGTTTGTTCCTGAGCACCCATAAGTACCGAAAAGCACCCAGCTATTAGTTTCTTAGCAACTTCTGGGAAAAAATTCTATAAGAAATCAACCCAACCCCCAACATTATCCACCCCGAATTTTTTCCCACCCCAATATGTTACATCAAATTTAAACTTCAAAATTATGTACATACATGCAATACCTTAATTATATACATATATACATGCAGCTCCAGATACAGGCACAGTGTCATGAGTAGCTCACCCTAAAACAAGATCCCCTTGAGGTATGCATCGAGTCTCTCCATCTCTCAGCATGACCCACCAGGTGCAGCCTGGTCCATGAGCAAAGACAACTCCACGGATGGGCTTGTCTTTGCTGGAGGCAGAATTAACCCAAACCGTTTTTCCTAGCATACCTCTCATGTGTACCACTGGAACTTTATCTCCATCTGTTGTTCCCAAGGCTTCAGACTGGGCAGGGCCTGCTCGGTTAGTGGAACCTCGTGTGTTCACTAACCATGTAGCCTTTGCTAAATTAATCTCCCAGTTTTTGAAAGTCCCCCCACCAAGTGCCTTTAAGGTGGTTTTCAGCAGGCCATTGCACCGTTCAACTTTCCCAGCTGCTGGTGCATGGTAAGGAATATGGTACACCCACTCAATACCGTGTTCTTTAGCCCAGGTGTTAATAAGGCTGTTTTTGAAATGAGTCTCATTGTCTGACTCAATCCTCTCAGGGGTACCATGCCTCCACAGGACCTGCTTTTCCAGGCCCAGGATGGTGTTCCGGGCAGTAGCATGAGGCACAGGGTAGGTCTCTAACCATCCAGTGGTGGCTTCCACCATGGTCAGCACGTAGCGCTTGCCTTGGCGGGTTTGGGGCAGTGTGATGTAATCAATCTGCCAGGCTTCCCCATACTTGTACTTGGACCACCGCCCACCGTACCAGAGGGGCTTCAGCCTCTTGGCCTGTTTGATGGCAGCACACGTCTCACAGTCGTGGATAACCTGTGAAATACTGTCCATGGTTAGATCCACCCCTCGGTCTCGTGCCCACTTATAGGTGGCATCCCTACCCTGATGCCCTGAGGCATCATGGGCCCATCGGGCTAGGAACAACTCTCCCTTGTGTTCCCAATCTAAGTCTATTTTTGCCACTTCTATCTTTGCAGCATGATCCACCTGCTCATTATGTCGGTGCTCCTCATTAGCCCGGCTCTTGGGGACATGGGCATCTACATGACGAACTCTTACAGGGAGCTTCTCTACTCGAGTGGCAATGTCTTTCCACTCCTCAGCAGCCCAGATTGGTTTCCCTCTACGCTGCCAGCTGGCCTTTCTCCACCGTTCCAGCCACCCCCACAGAGCATTGGCTACCATCCATGAGTCAGTGTAGAGGTAGAGCTTGGGCCACCTCTCTCTCTCAGCAATGTCCAGAGCCAGTTGAACGGCTTTGAGCTCGGCAAATTGACTTGATCCCCCTTCTCCTTCAGTAGCCTCTGCTACCTGTCGTGTGGGGCTCCACACAGCTGCTTTCCACTTCCGGTTCATCCCTACAATGCGACAGGAACCATCAGTGAAAAGAGCATAGCGTTTTTCTTCTGCTGGTAGCTGGTTGTACGGTGGAGCTTCTTCAGCACGTGGCACCTGTTCCTGCTCCTCTTCATCAGTGAGACCAAATTTTTCACCCTCAGGCCAGTTCGTAATTATTTCTAAAATCCCAGGGCGATTTGGGTTTCCAATACGGGCGCGCTGCGTGATGAGAGCGATCCATTTGCTCCATGTGGCATCAGTGGCGTGGTGGGTAGAGGGAACCTTTCCTTTGAACATCCACCCCAGCACTGGTAGTCGGGGTGCCAGGAGGAGTTGTGCTTCTGTCCCAATCACCTCTGAGGCAGCTTGGACTCCTTCATAGGCAGCCAAGATCTCCTTCTCTGTGGGAGTGTAGTTGGCTTCAGATCCTCTGTAGCTTCGGCTCCAGAATCCCAGCGGTCGTCCTCGAGTCTCTCCAGGCACTTTCTGCCAAAGGCTCCAGGACAGACCATGGCTCCCGGCTGCAGAGTAAAGCACATTCCTCACCTCTGGTCCCGTCCTGACTGGGCCAAGGGCTACTGCATGAGCGATCTCCTGCTTGATTTGGGAGAAGGCTTGTTGCTGTTCAGGGCCCCAGTGGAAATCATTCTTTTTACGGGTAACCAGGTAGAGAGGGCTCACAATCTGACTGTACTCTGGAATGTGCATTCTCCAAAAACCTATGGCGCCTAGGAAAGCTTGTGTCTCCTTCTTGTTGGTTGGTGGAGACATCGCAGTGATCTTATTGATGACCTCAGTGGGAATTTGACGCCGTCCATCTTGCCACTTCACCCCCAGGAACTGGATTTCTCGAGCAGGCCCTTTGACTTCGCTCTTCTTGATGGCAAAACCAGCTTCTAGCAGAATCCGGATGATCTTCTCACCTTTCTCAAATACCTCTATTGCCGTGTTCCCCCACACAATGATGTCATCAATGTATTGCAGGTGTTCTGGAGCTTCACCCTTTTCCAGTACAGCCTGGATCAGTCCATGGCAGATGGTGGGACTGTGTTTCCACCCCTGGGGCAGTCGGTTCCAGGTGTACTGCACTCCCCTCCACGTGAAGGCAAACTGAGGCCTGCATTCTGCTGCCAAAGGAATGGAGAAAAACGCATTGGCAATGTCAATAGTGGCATACCATTTCGCTGCCTTGGACTCCAGCTCATACTGGAGTTCTAGCATGTCTGGCACAGCAGCACTCAGTGGTGGAGTCACTTCATTCAAGCCACGATAGTCCACAGTCAATCTCCATTCTCCTTCAGATTTGCGCACAGGCTAAATAGGGCTGTTGAAGGGTGAGTGTGCTTTGCTGACCACCCCTTGGCTCTCCAGCTCACGGATCATTTTGTGGATGGGGATCACGGCATCTCGATTCGTCCGGTACTGCCGGCGGTGCACTGTTGAGGTGGCAATTGGCACTTGTTGCTCTTCCACCTTCAGGAGTCCTACTGCAGATGGGTTCTCTGACAGACCAGGCAAGGTGTTCAACTGCTTAATGCTCTCTGTCTCTACAGCAGCTATTCCAAAAGCCCACCTGAGTCCTTTCGGGTCTTTGTAATAGCCATTCCGGAGGTAGTCCATGCCCAGGATACTCGGGGCCTCTGGGCCAGTCACAATTGGGTGTTCTTGCCACTCTTTCCTGGTCAGGCTCACCTCAGCTTTCAACAAAGTAAATTCCTGTGATCCCCCTGTCACCCCGGCAATAGAAACAGGTTCTGTCCCTACATGCCTCGATGGCATCAGTGTACATTGTGAACCAGTGTCAACCAACGCTCTGTATTCTTGTGGCTCTGATGTGCCAGGCCATCTGACCCACACTGTCCAAAAGACCCGGTTCTCCCGTGCCTCTTCCTGGCTAGAGGCAGGGCCCCTCTAACCCTGGTTATTATTCTCTTCTTGAGCATACATAGTAGAGGTTCCTTCAAGGGGGTCTGACAAATCATCTCTTCTGTAATACCCGGCAGATCGGTCCTGGGAGGTTGAGGCTACCTTCATTTTTGTGGAACCCCCTCGATTACTATTTCCCTCCTTGAGTTGACGCACCCGTGCTGCCAGGACAGAAGTGGGTTTCCCATCCCACTTTCCCATGTCTTCCCCATGGTCACGCAGAAAGAACCACAAGTCAGCTCGTGGGGTGTATCCTCTTTCTTTAGCTGGGGAATGTTGGACTCTGACTTTGGGGCCTGTGACTCGCACTGGTGCTGTGTTGATCTTCCTCACCTCCTCCCTTATCTCACTTATCTCCTCTCTAAGTTCTTTAGCCACAGCAGAGACATGAGCATGCATCGGGCCATTGACCATACTTTCATAATTCCTAAGCTTGTTGGCCACAGAACCCACTGTCTCTCGGTTGTTATCTGCATTGATTGTTGCAATGAAGGTGGTGTATTGAGCTGGCCCTAGATTTGCCAGACTCCACAACATTTGCCCTGTGCACCTGACTTTGTCGGGGTCATTATCGTGCTGTCCACCCCTCCCAAAGAGTACTTCTAGCACCGCCACTTCTCTCAGCTGTTGGATCCCTTCCTCGAGGGTTTTCCAGCGCAGCTTATGATGGTGCTCCTGCATTCTCTCTCTGTGGACAAACCGTTCTCTTACACTCATCAAAAGACGCTCCCAGAGGGAAAGGGGCCCAGGCTCCCTTACAAATACCTGATCCACACCTGAGTCTTGGGTCAAAGGTCCCAAATTCCTGGCCTCAGTACCATCCAGCTGCACACCTGCACCCATAAGGTCCCAGACCCGGAGTAACCAGGTTGTATAAGCCTCACGTCCCCGTCGTACAATGTCCTTCCGCAGGTTACGGAGACTTTCATAGGGCAGAGACTCAGTGACAATCTCTACCTCTGGCTCCCCTGCATGTTGTGAGGTCCCTCCTTTCTTATCTGATTTCATCTTAGACTTTCTAGTTTCCACAGGGGCGACTGCTGCTGGCTGTGATTTCCCTTGTGGTTCAGCTGGAGCCTGGACAGATGTAACATCTGTGGGTTCCGCTGCTGCACCACAAGAGTCTTCCTTTTTGAGGCAGCAGGAGGGCTTCTCACTAGTGGGGGAGGTGTGCTCCTTCAGCATCTGGCCTATCTTTTTCAGCAGAACCCCCACCCAATCTGGCTGGTTTGTTTCTGAGGTGGTCTGTGGGGCAGGGTCAGGTTCTGTGGCACTGTCAGGCTGTCTGGCAGTATCCCTGTTCTCTGGGGTAGGTATCAGGGTGGTTATCCAAGTCAATTTCCCCTTATCTCTGAATGCTAAATAGAGCAGGCCTGTCAGCAGCACCAGCCACTGCATGACATCATTAGCATACCGAGAAAATGTGAACCCTTCGAAAACTGGTGGGGTAGACCCAAAGAGCCAGGTGAAGGGTTGGGAGAAAATTTCCCCCGGTGTCATTTCTTCACAGTAGGTGCCATTATTAAAGTAACCCCAAAAACATTCAGTTAGTATGCGATAACTCTGGATCAATGAGCCTGCCTTCCAGAGGAAATTAAAAATCCAGGAATTCCTCACATTATCAACCCACAAAATAAACTCGATAACAGCCACGGTAGCTTTAGTTATGGGACCCATGTCTAGATAAGGGGCTACAAATGGAAGAAATATAGCTGTGGCCACGTGCCATCCAAACCTGGGTACACTAGACAACATTGTTCTACTTGATGAAGTTCTTAAATTCAGCACACAAAAAATTAGATTACTCGAACTGTTATTCCTTTTTACCCTTTTTCCTCTCGATGTCTTCAGGCCCCACCGTTGGGCGCCAAAATCTGTCTTGGTTTTGGAAAGACAGGGACCAAAGAAAAAGGGAAACTTCCCTCGGGTTTTGTTATAATTCCAAAATTTAAAGAGAGGCCTTAGGCAACGATAAGGAGGGTAGGAATAACAGTTCTTTACTAGTTAGTCTAACAAGGTAAATTCACAATAATTACAATATTGACAACAAACAGAACTAGAGGAGGAAAAAAAAAAAACCAAAACAACAAGTCAGTCACAGTTCTTCCTCTGGTAACCCCCCCCCACTCCCCTCAGTACCGTCACAAGCAAATAGGCTAGCGGCAGCTCTAGGAGGGTGAGATAATTCCGAGGGTTCACAGTGGCTGGAGCTGTTGGAAAAGAGTGTCCCGGCTGGCAGGGGCTGTAGAAACAGCGTGGGGAGACCTCGAGCAGAACTGAAGAAACTGTGGGTGCAGGGCAGGGAGGAAACGGGTTCCCAAAATCCCGGGGGACACACGAAGAGACCGGTGGTCCCACGGAGTCCGAGGTGAAGGGAAAAGTCAGAGCTCTCCGCCTCGCCGAGAGGAGCAGCCCTGGCCGTCTTCCCCAGAGCAGAGAGAAAAACTGCCCCCAGCGAAGTGGAATCAATGTCTCTGTGTAGCTGCTTCCTTTGTTTGTTCCTGAGCACCCATAAGTACCGAAAAGCACCCAGCTATTAGTTTCTTAGCAACTTCTGGGAAAAAATTCTATAAGAAATCAACCCAACCCCCAACATAATACTACCATATATAATATATAATTGTTACTAATATTATTATTACTATTATTAATTTACTATTAATAGTGGTGGACTTGAGATATTGCTCTTGGATAACAGAATTTCACACATGTAAGGCAGGTACTGAAATTAGTTATTTTGATAAAATGCATTAAACTTAAAAATCAACAAACTTGTGTCTGAAAAGGAAAGGGGAGAAGGATATTTTTAACATAAGGGGTATTGCTGTAATCAGTAATTGCACTGTTACCGGGGGTTTTTCTGTCTACAGTTCTGAGTATTTGCAGGAGTGAACATCCCATTTGGAAGGTTGTAATTGTGATAAAATAAGCATTGGAAGATTTGTCCCATTATCTGATGCACATGAAGCAGTGTTGGCAAATTCCACACATTAATTGCATAAGGTGGTGGGTTTGAATGAACACTTTTAGACAAATGGAGCAGGAGTGCTGCCTTTCCTTAGATTAATTTCTAATAGTGAAGTTTCTCCTGCTATGGAAGAGAAAGTTTTATCATTTTGCCCACAAAAGACCTCTGTTGCATTTTTTAATTCCCTGTTTAATTTATTCTGCTTGGTTTCCTCTCACTGCAGGCTGTTTATATTCAGTATACACAATTTGCTCTGTTTTCTTCATAAGGAAGCCCATCTCTCACTTTTTTGTTGAATGAAATGTGACTGATTTTGGTCAAAGTCTCAGTTCTTTCCTAGTTTAAATCAGTGTTGTTTTGTTAACATAAGTAGAAACAGCAATTCATGTGGGATAATAAGGTAGCTTCATGTTTTCTTGATTTTATTTCATTTAAAGACAACAGGTCATGAGAGATTTTTTCCCAAGATTTGCAGAACTGTCTTAAAACCAAAGCATTGCTCCCATACACTTAATTGAATAGAAAAAAAAAAAAAAAGTCTTTTCTTGACAGTTTGTTTTGATTTTTGAATCCACATCTACAAAAAAGTTTAATGGACTGCAGAAACGTAAGATTGCAAATTGCTATTAGTTTTGAGAACTGAGACTTCAGATGCTGCCCAGAATTTCCCCAGAAATTGATCTTTGTTCTCATTGGCTGTGATCAAAACACCCCTTCTTGGTTCTGCATGAACTCATCTGGAAGTGAAAAAAGAATAAACACTATTATGTGAGAGCAGATCCTTCCAGTCAGTGTTGGCACACCTTTTCAGGATGGACTTGAGCAGAATGTCCAGCCTCTGCCTCATCCTTCCAACTGTGGAGTTGCCTAATAACCTTTAAATTTAGCTTTTTAATGAAAGGCGTGTTGTTGCTGAGGGCTTTTTGAAACCATTCAAAGTACCTACTCAAAATTTGTGCTCGTATGGGGAAATTGTAGCAGATTTTAATGATCTGGTGTGAATAAAACACATAAAATAATGGAGTTTCAGTGCATATCTTTTTTTGAAATTAGTATAGTAGGAGGGAAACATTTATTGGTAAATGTCCTAGGTTTGCTCTAATTAGACAATTTTGTAATATTGACACCTGAATAAACTAATGAAAAGGGTGGATATGCCTTTTGTAAATACACATCTTAAAACCAAATAAAAAAGCCTGGGAATAGCTCTGTTCATTCCCAGCTTTGGTGAGGACAGGTTGCGCCCGGGAGCCAGTCTTAGCTCAGGCTGCATGGCTGGGTTTAGGCTGGCTCCCAGGGGGAGCTCAGCCAAAATTCTCTTGTCTCCGGAGGGGTTGTGAGCAAAGCTGCTGAACCCTTCATTGAGGAGCTGCTGGGCTTTCATCGAAGAGCTCACCAGGTCTTGTTCCGACAAAGGGCTGGGACTCTTTGCCAACAGGGACAAGTCTTTTTTTTTTTTTAGCTGAGCTTGCCTGACTGTGCCAGACAGAGAGTATGTTAGCACCGAGAGCAGTTTAAGGAAAATGGCCCAGGGGGCCAGGAGCAGCCGTGCAGCTGCCACCATTGCAGATTGGGAGCAGCCACGTGGCCAGACTGGAGGGGCCAGGGCAATCTCATAGGGACACCATGAGTGTGTATTTTCTTCTGTGTACTTCTTTGAAAGGGAGATGAGCTGCCCTGAAAGCTGTCCTTGAGGGATACCGAGGCCGAAAAAACTCTTAAGAACGAGAAATCACAAGAGGTACCAGACTCTGTGTGAGGGGTTACAGGCAGAACAGCTGGGTGTATCTGGTGTCTCTCTCTGCTGAGCACAAACACCTGCATAAATCTGCTGTGTCCTGCTTTAGCCAAAGCCAAGCAGAACATTTGAAATCTGCCATTGCACAAGTGGAACTGATGAAAACAAAAATACGAAAAACACAAGGCATGTGATATATGTAGATATTAGGTGAACATAGTCTTGGTGACTTAAAACTTCCTTGCACTGGAGGTGGTGGATCCAAGACTTCCTCAGGTAGCCTGATCCAATGCCTGACCATCCTTTGCATGAAGAAATTTTCTGTAATATCCAACCAGAGCCTCCCCTGGCCCAGCCTGAAGCCATTCCCTCTCCTCCTGTCCCTGTTCCCTGGGAGCACAGTCCAACCCCCCTGGCTGTCCCCTCCTCTCAGGGAGTTGTGCAGAGCCAGAAGGGGCCCCCTGAGCCTCCTTTGCTCCTGGCTGAGCCCCTTCCCCAGCTCCCTCAGCTGCTCCTGGGGATCCAGGCTTTTCTCAAGCTTCATTCCCTTCCCCTGAACACACTCCAGCCCCTCAGTTCCCTGTCCTATGGGCCCAGGAGTGACACAGCACTCGAGGTGTGGCCCCAGCAGTGCCAGCACAGTCAGAGTCACTGCCCTGCTCCTGCTGCCACACCATGGCTGGGACAGCCCAGGGGCCATTGGCCTCTTGGCCACCTGGGCACACCTGGGCTCCTGTCCAGCTGCTGTCATCAGCACCCCCAGGGCTTTTTCCAGCTTTCCAACCACTTTTCTCCCAGCCTGGAGCTGCAGGGGGTTGTTGTGATCCAAAGGCACAATCCAACACCTCATTCCACTGGCATGTGCTTCCCCAGATCCTTCTTTTGGGTCTTTTGGAAGTTGGTATCACATTTGCCAACTTCCAGTCGCCCAGGACCTTCCTGGCTTGCCAGGACTGCTGGTGAAGTGATTAAATTGGCTCAGTGAGGCCTTCCACCAGCTCCTTCAGGATCCTGGGGTGGATCCCATCCAGGCCCACAGATCTGTAGTTGTCACAAGTGAAACACAAGTCACGTAGCACATTACTGACCCCTTCTCTTTGGTTATGGGGGTTTCATCCTTTATTCCATTTCATGCGGGTGGTACCCCACCTCAGCCTTATTCTACTCCTGTGTCTCTGTGTTTCCCCCCTGCATCTAATCAAGATCTTCCTTGGCCCTCCTTTGGATGCTGAGGTATTTGGAAAAATAAATCTGTTGTCTATTTCAGCAGTAGCCAGATTAATTTCTGGTTTTGGCCATGGGCCCTCTGAATCATGAGGCAGAACACAGGATGGCATAAACTACTGACACCTCTGAGAATGCTGTTCTTGAGCCTCTTCCTCAGTTCTGCCTGTTTGCTGATTTAAATACTGCCCAGAGACTAGTTTACTGATGCCATGGACACAATCCTGAGGATCTGGTAATTACTGGCCTGGTTTAAACTGGCCCTGTTTAAACTGGCCCACCGAATGAAGAGGCTATAGTTGCCCTTCCTATAGAAGCTTAGGCAAAACAAGGAAGAAATTGTACTCTCATCCAGAAGCCTGACAGTTTCTATTACTTTGATCACACACATATACATATACATATACATATACATATACATATACATATACATATACATATACATATACATATACATATACATATACATATACATATACATATACATATACATATACATATACATATACATATACATATACATATACATATACAT
>CM031878.1:69767812-69784346 GCA_018697195.1 Certhia americana
TTAATGTATTTTCTATAGTATATTGAAAAATATGTGTGTAAGAAGAAAGGCAAAGAAGGCAAATCAGCCTCCTCATTTGAATGCTTTTCTTTTTTTTTCTTCCTAAACTATAAGAGCTGTATAGAAAAGACTGTGTTGCAGGAACAGTTCTAAGCTGTAACATACAACCTTTCAGGATACCTTGGGCTTCAAGCAGAAAAGTTTTTTTCAGAAGGGAGGAAATCTGGCTTTGCTGTGCTTCTCCTTTGCTAATCCAGATTATTAAAAAGTTTTTTGGCACAGGAAATCTTTAAAAGTGTCACAGTGGTTTGATTAGGACTTTGCTATATGACCTGTTTGATTCAGATGTGCGAGATGCTGTTAGTGCTTCCATGTCTGAGGCAGAGTGAGATAAATGTAGATTTTCTGCTTGTCTGCTTGTTTCTGTGCATGTTTTTTATCGTGGTTGTATGCATTTGGGGAAAATTTCAGAATTTCATTTCATATTTCTTTTCTCCCAACATACAGACCTGACCCTAATTCATTGCCTGTTTAATTAAAAGAGTTCCTGCCAAAGTCACATGGCGAACAGCAGTTACTTCCTGGGCTCTTAATGCTTGGTGAAACATGACCATGTCTTTGGTTTATATCTTCATATTGGATGTTTGGGCTGTGGCAGTGAGACAGACCACAGGGTATTATTTTGAATAAAGTTAATGTGCTGTTGATATCCTCAGTAATATTCTGATATTACTTATTCTGATAAGCATCATGGACCTGCTTTAACAAAACACTGATACCCTGCTTGTTTGAAGGTCATTTTGACCTCACAAGAAAATTTGCTGTGCTAAAGGTAAATGTGTTTGTTGTCTGGCAAGAAACACATGGGGAAAAAGGAGTCAGTGCATTGCAGCACCTGACATTTGCTAATAGAACACTCACCTATCATATGTATTTTCTGTCCAGAAATACAGCTTCTGACAATTTGGAAGTGAGCACAAATTGGTTTACTCTTATTTCTGCATCTTCACATGGATTTGCCTTCAGGCCACCATTCAGTCTGAAACCTACCAGGGTGGAGCTCCCATCACAGGGCAGTGAAAATGTCTGGTGACCACAAGAAGCCCCATATTCTATCTCAAAGTTAAATATTTTTGTCTTTTTTGTGTAAGTGTGCACTTGAATATGTGGAGGGTGGGGGGTGGGTGGGGTGGTGTATGCGCATGTATATTTGTATTTGATAAAACTATTTTTCTTCTCAAGGAAGGAATCTATTGCTTTGTCCTTGAGGAAAGACAGTGAGAATTCTAGTACCAAACAGACTCCAGTGGCTGATGCTTTCACACCATTTTAGAAGATTAGAGCAAAAACACTGTGTTTTAGAAAAGACTCTTTTATTTTAACACAGGGAGAAGTCATGGCAGCTGTCAGTAAAGATCTGAGGCATTAAGGAGGACCTTAATAGCCAAGGAAATTTTAACTGCCAAGCACCTTATTAATGTGATTTTAAAAAAATAAAATTGTTTCATTATTACAAATACAAGATTTTAAGTTAATGTAGTTATTTGTCCCTAGAAAAGCTCCTCTCAGGCATCCAGAGAGTAACAATTTGTGTCTCCACATGATGGCACTGGATGTCAGGATACTACAGAGTCCAGCCCGGTGAGGGAAAAATTACTTTAATTAGCCTGCAGTAGGGAGATAATCTGCCTGCCATGTGACGCGTAACAGCTACGCATGGTTTGAAAACCTGAGCTCTCCTGGTCAGTCATGAATCTGAATGAAAGAGCTCAGAAATTGTAATAAAAAAAGTACATTTAGCTTCTTTCAGCATTAGCAGTGCTGTAACTTCTGTCTGAAAGATTTTGGTGTGTTCCAAAAATTGTTTCCCACTGGAAGGGTTGTTAAGACAATACCTCAGAGATAACTCAGGTGTCTGCTTCCTGTGCCTTGGTCAACTCCTTGTAAAAAGTACTCTTGCAGATTGATGGGACTGTAATGAAATCCTATTGAATGTTTCTCTTAAATTGATAAGAAATGTTCAAAAGGTAAGTTTTGGACAAAAGAGACATGAAAATACTGGAAGTATTTGGACAGATAATAATATAATAATAATCTGACTATGGAGGTATCATTGGCGTAGTCCGTTTTGCTTTATAACTAAACAAAACAAAAAACTCTAATAAAAAAATCAAAATAATCATTACCCTGAGATGATGCACCTTCCCATCTGCAGAAAATCTCTCAATCTTTTATCCTTCCTCCTGTTACTGAAGATATTTCTTTAATTTAAACTTCGATTTCTTTTTAAGGCCTCAGAAATATCTTGCTCCTTTTTTTTTTCTTCTTGGGTGAATTTCTTAGCATGTAGTTCCAAAGAAAGGAAAACTCACTAGATCAACTGTGGAAGACAGGTATTTTTTAAACTGAAGAAATTAATTAAAACCAGCTATTTTTAACAGTCTTCTGTTAAAGTAGTCTTCTCACATTTAACTCACTCCTTGGAGATCCTTAGATAGCTTAAAAGCATATAAAAATCGGGGAAGCATAATTAATTCCAGCAGTATTTAGCCAATTGTTTCAGGCTTCTGGAGAAAATGCTGGAAATAATACTTTTTAAATAAAAAGTCTTCAATAGAAGCTGTGGCAGATGAAATTCATGCCCATAACTCCCACTAGCCATATTTATCAGTATCATCTCTCTCTGTTCCAACTGTGACTCCAGACTATGTCAATGTCAGCCTTGCTGCATTGATAGTGCTTCTTCTCCTGTAAGTTAAATAATTTGCAGAACTCTTCTCCCTCTCATACAGCAGAGACCTCCTTTTCTTGCATTTTCAGCTAGATGAAAAAGAAAATACCATTTTTCAGTATTTTTAAAAAAGAAATATACACGAGACATTACAAACCTGTTATGTATCTCGGTGTTGTGGATCTTTTCAAGACATTTATATAATAATGTGTGTTTGGCCTGAATGTTTCACTTGATTAGATGTAGGTGGTGATTTTTTTCAGAGCTCAGTAATCATCCCTGGCTAGTTATTTCTCAGCTAATAAAAAAGCAAACGTCAGGTTTCTTTCTGTCCCTATTAACCCCATGCCTGTTCCTGTTCAGGAATGCATGCCAGGATAAGAAACCTTCACTTCCTTCAGGCTGGGAGGAACTCTTGGGAAACAACACAAAATAAAACAACGCCTCTACCACCACCACCGAAAAAGGAAAAAAAAGGTATTTCAAGCACTGTCAGTCCCGTTTCCCCCTAGCCTGTTACTGCTGTATAAAATACAATGGAAATACAAGTTATAGTTTACTACAGCCTCAGTGCAGCCACTGAAACAAGAGGAAGCACCTGGGTCCCAGCACAGCCAGCAAGGAAACGTGTGCCTCATGTCCACTCCAGTGAATACTGAGGCTGCCTGACCTCAGGTTGAGGAAACCCTGTTCCTACCACCATCCTTACAGGAAAAATGTCAGTGATCACCCATTTGGAAACAAATTTCTCCAGAGGGAGCACCCATGCCCACCAATCCAGCATGCTCATGGTGCTAGATATTCCTCTCTCCTTCACTTACTGTTGTAACAAGTTATAAAGTTAGAATAATGCACTGCCTGCATACTAAATTTTATGTTGTCTTACTTTTTACATATTACTATAAAACAATATGAATTTCAACCAGTTTTGTAGGTAAAAAGTGGGAAAATCAGACTAAGTTTATTAAGCAGAGGTACCTCGGATAGACTGTGCGAACTAGAGAGGATCATTCTCTTCTAATGCTAAAGTTGTTCTCTTCTAATGCTAATTGCTAAAGCTTGCATATCTTTATTAAATTAGAGCCATGAAAGGCCATGTTTGCACTCAGACATCTTGTGTTTTCCCAGGGCTGCATGGACATTCTGCAGAAGTAGCAAATAATGTAAAATCAGTGTAGCATCTGACAAGACTTAGTAGTGCACAGCTTTTTCTGGTTGTTTATTTAAAGTCTTCTTCCTCACAGAAATGAGTAAGGATTTAATTGGTTAATGTTATTGTTCACATAAATATCTGGACTATCTTTTGTTGCTGGACACACCCATGACCAACAAGGGCTTATGAGACTCAGACTTTTCCTCTGTGATCTCTAGAGATGGATAGCCATATGAAGGCGCATCTAATTAATCTAAGTGCTTTAAGTCATTATCTGAAGTACTTATACTCATCTTGTGGTCAGATGCATACTTTCAGGTCTTTCCCTTCACTTTTTAGTCAATTCTCAGCTTGAAACAGAAGTTTTGCATTTGACTCTGTATGCATAGCAGGAATCTGTATTCTAAAATGTTTCAGTTATTTGTGTCCTCAGGTTCACTCACTTCTTATATTACAAAGTGTTTTCTCTTCACAAATATCTTTGTGCTTTACCTCTCCTATTTTATTTCGTAAGTGTATTCAGACTTTTGTGTCCTCACTGTTTCTCTTCTATATACGGACTGAAGAAAAAAGTATCAGCATGCTCAAGTTAGTCCTAGGGCTAATGTCCAGATTTATCCTTTACCAAACACTACGACACCAAAGGGCCACTGTACTTGCACTTGTATTTAGTAAGGGCATATTCTGAAAACAGAAAATCACTTCAGATTTTTTCTGGGTTCTTCTTCCAGATCTTTCAGGTAAGTTTAAGAGACTTAAGGACTCAGGTAGTCCGTCCATTGAAAAGGCAAAGCTTATCAGCAGCCATATCTCATTCCGTTGTGCTACTTCTGCTCTTCTTCCTCCAGGGAGAAAATTCCTTCCCTTGGAGATAATCTTTGTCAGTCCTCCACAACACACTTAGGCTTAGCACATTCTTCTGTTGCACTAGGGCTTTAGAGTCCTTTCTTGTTAAAAGGCCATTTTGTGCAGCAGTCCCTCTTAAACCTTTTCCTGCTCAGTTCCTAATCTCCATTTTGTAAAAGTCATAGGATCATACAGTTGAAGGATCATGGAATGGTTTGGGTTACGAGGGACCTTAAATCCTGTCTCATTCCACTCCCTGCCATGGTCCCACCCTTCACTATCCCAGGCTCCTCCAAACCCCAGTGTACAACTTGGTCTGGGATGCTTCCAGGGATCAAGGGGCAGCCACAGCTGCTCTGGGCACCCTGTGCCAGGGCTGCCCACCCTGCCAGGGAACAATTCCTGCCCAATATCCCATCCGGCCCAGCCCTCTGGCAGTGGGAAGCACTTCCCCCTTGTCCTGTTACGTCATCATAAAAAAGTCCCTCTCCAGTATTTCTGGAGTCACTTTAGGCCCTAGAAGCCACTCTGAATACTCCCTGGAGTGTTCTCATCTCCAGATGAACACCAGCAGCTCTCCCAGCCTGGCTTCAGCCCTCAGAGTGTCTTTGTGGCCTCCTCTGGACCTGCTCCAGCAGCTCCACATCTTCCTTGCACTGAGGACCCCAAACCTGGATGCACTTGGGTTTCATAATTTTCTCCATCACACTTTCAAGCTCATGTCTTGTTTGCTGCTGTCTCCAGTTGTACTTGTGGTCATACTTGAGCCTTTGATAATATTTTATCTTATTCAATATGTTTATGTGGAAAATCAGAAAATCAGTTTTATGAGATACCTGACGAAGGGTGACATATGTCCTGCAGAATCTGCATCCATTAACCTCTTTATCTTGTGCTGCTCAATCCTTACTGTTTTGGGGGGGGGGGGTGTTGGTTGGTTTGGTTGGTTGGTTTTTGGGGTTTTTTTCCCTTAATTTGCAAGAACCTGTGGCATTTTATTTAAGGTCGATACATTTTCAAAATCATAGTTATTTTCTTTTATAGTTGTTACTTTGATTCATAAGAACACTGGGAGAACAGAGAATCTACGCACAAATGTCAGGTGGATATTTTAGTAGGGAAAACACAGCCTTTTTCATCATATCATTACAACTGCACCTTTAAGTCAGTCAGCCAGTCACAGATTTAGTGATTTGTGGTCAGTTGTGCACAGTTCTTGTTCAAATGTATCTTGAAGTTTTTATTTGTTCTATGAGGAGCTTTTGATGTGGAGCTCAAAGCCTTTCCAAACAAGCCTGTATCAGGAGAAGGGGAGTAAGAAAGTCCCACAACATGGTGCCTGTTTTTCTTGGTGGCTAAGGACAGAAATGACAGTGATTTATGACACCGCTCTTCTAAAAACCAGTTGAGCCTCAGGACTGCCAAGTTAGAATAATGTGCACAGAGAAGCTCTCAAAACAATGTAGCGTGTTTTCCTTCTGTGTGAGTCAGAGCTCCACTTGAGAGCCTTCAGCTACTCAAAAATTTGCCTGCTTTTCTCTTTCAGCAAGTTCAGGCAGTGCTGCCAGCTCCAGAAATTCAATTATGGCTGTTTGATGTTTTACTGAAAACCCAGTTCTTAGTGGCTTGTGACCATGTGAGAACTTCAGTTTCCATTTAGAGAAGAATGAAGATCCCAGCCATCAAAAGGCAGGATTTAAGGGCAAGTGGGACTAAACACAAACAACCATCTCACAAAATGAAGACGGAGAAGGAGGAGGAGGAGGAGGAGGAGGAGGAGGAGAAGAAACGTTCTTTATTGGATGTCAGACAAGCATCTACTAGAGTCATTCTGCTGTAATTGGTTTTGCCCTGGGAAAAATTCATGTTGGCTTCAAATAGTGCACTGGAAAAACATTGATTTCAAGTTTTGTTTGTAATGACAAGAATAGGCTGTAAATGGCACAATGAGATTTTCATCCCTAATTTTATGTTTTAAAGAAGACATCACTTTGGTATTTTTAGTCATTTAATATGAAACTTTTTCAAGAATTTTCAGAGAAATGCCTTCCATTGGAAAATGAAGTATCTGCAGGATCAAAATCCTCTGCAGGGGACCACATTTTTCTGAAATGAAAGCAAACTCAATTGAGAGCTTATAAATAACTATAAAAAGTGATTGTCTTTTCTTTCTTGGTGAAGAAGCCCTCTACGCTTAACTTTTTGTAAGATGTTGTTCAGAGAAATGAAATCGTTCAAGTCTACCAGTACAGCAGGTTCTTCTGTCCTGGACCTCAAAAATATCAAAGAGAGTGTAATAATATGCCCCCCTCAACTGTGATGAAGAACTAGGTGAACACTGAAGGCACTAAACTGAAGGCAAAATACTCAGGTGAGCATTTAGAATTTTCTGAAATTAAATACACTTAGGCAAGCTGCATAGCAGGAGAAATGGGAGAAATACATGATTTTGCAGCTGTTTCTAATATTGCAGCAGTGACAAAGCAAGGCTGTGCCTTGTGGTGTGAAGGCATTGCCTTGACGGAAAAACTAGCACCTTTGCATTCCAGGCACCTTCAGCACCTCACAGGTGTGAACACAGTGCTGATGAGCACAGGACTGATCAATTGTTTATAGATAGATTGGCTGCTCTCTATTAAGCCAGGGTGACTTGAAGAAGTGACTCAAGTGCAGCTCTTTGGCACATGTCCTTGGTAGATGCCCAGACAAGAGGATGCTGATGTGTCTCTGCTGACAGCAGGTGCAATTGCAAGTGGTGACAGCCTGCAGAGGGTGACAGCTTCTGACAGGACCTGTGCCAGGTGGGGCTTCTGAGGTGGCAGGAGAGGTGGGATAGCAGGGTGAGACAGGGAGAGCTTTGCATCCAGATTTTCAGGATGGCCGAGCATGGAGAGAAAGTGGAGAGCAGGGCTAAAATGTGTGTTGTTTTGAATGAGCAATTACCACATCCTTGGAGGGCTGATCTCAGAGCAGGCCAACAGAGAAGGGGGAAGTTCTTCCCCTTCACATGCTGGGAGCACAGGAGAAGAGACTGTGACACATCACATTAGGCGCTGCTAAGCTGTGAGTTTTTATTGTTCACCCCTTCAAAAAGAAGTATTTCAAATAATGTCTGTCAGCAGGAAAAAGGTAAACTGGATTTGTTAAATAAACTCTGACCAGTACTAACAGCAATATTGGCTTGCTGTTGCTCTGTAGTATATACCCCAATAAATCTTTTGTTTAAATTAAAAACCTGAGGTCTCTATTTGGAGTCAAATGAGGATTTTGAGCAATATCTCTTGTCTAACAGTTGACTGGCAATAAAGGAGTGAATTAGAATTAATGAACCAATATTTGCTCCCTCCAAACCAGAGCAAAGTTACCTAGGCAGGCAACAGGGGAAAGATCTGTCATACCACTGAAAGCCTGAGAAACAAAAATGAGGAGTCTCCAGTTCTGAGAAGCCATCTTCTCTCTTAAATTTCACAGGTGTTTCAATATAATTTTGTATGTTAGTTTTACATGCATTTCATGTGAAATGTGGTTTCATAATGTGGAAAGTCTTAAGGGCTACTAAAATCTAGCACCATCAGACATGTTTATTGATAAATAACCTTGTGCTCATGAAAGCAATGACACCCTCATTTGGTACCATTTTCAGCATTTTTTGCTGCAACCTCTAGCAAGAAATCACCCCAGTACCTCTCCTGAACCTGCCTTCAACAAAGCCGAACGTCAAGATACTGGAAGGAGGTTTGAAAACCAGTGCTTGAGATTAATCAGAACAATTTAAGAGTAAAGAAAAGGTTTTTTCATCTGTATGATGTTTAACAAGATCTTCCAGAAAAATGCATATCATTCCTGTCTTTTCTTACCTTCTTTCAAATTTTCACAGATTTGATATATCAAATGAGTCATAAAATCACAGGATAGACCACCTGGCTGGAAGATCCCTTTTGTGGGAAAGCAACATCAAGGAGATTATCCAGCACCTTTTCCAATCCCATCCAGAGATGGAGACCCCACCATGTCTGCAGGGAATTTGTTCCGGTGTTTGTTCTCTCCATGAAAAAAATTATGTCTTATTTCAAGATGAAATGGTTGCCATTCCTTATTAAAATAATTTAAGAAGGATGGAGGACACAAGGAAAACCTTTAGATATTTCTTTTCTTTACGTGCTTAAACCATTAAAGTGGTTACCCATTTAAAACTTTAGCTTTATCACATTAAATTTAAAAACACTATAAACCTGCAAGTATGTGATAGATAAACAACCCCCCAGAATTCTGACCCTGGAGTTTTCCTCTTGTTTTGTCTCATGCTCTCACAGTGAGAACATAAGAAAAGTGACTGCTGGTGGTGTCAGGGGGTGTACAAAGAGTGTAGAGAAGTGTGGGTATGGGTGGCTGAGACTCTTGCAGTTTGCCATTAATAATCTGTTCCTTTACCAGACATGCCTTTGGTTGATGCCATGATTACAATCTTAGCACCTTAATATGTGACTCCAAATATGCACACATTCTCTGACCTGGTGTTTTCTTGTGGTTTCTTCTCAGGTGTTTTGACATGTAGGAAACTTCTGCCCCTTCCTTTCAGTCCTTACACTTTTCTCTTGGTCTCAAGTGCACTTAAATGAAACCATGCTTTTGCAATTCTCTGTCCTCCAAGTCTTCTCTGCCTTCAGCCTTTTTTCCTACAGCTTCTTCCCATCCCCACCCACAGCTGCTTTCCCCTCTCTCCACACTCACAGACTGCTGAAATCACTGTGTCCATCGGCTCCCTTTTACCCGCATCTGCCTCAGCTGAAGGTCTGGCACCTGCAGCTCTGCCACACCCATGGCACCACTTCTCTGTTCTAACCTCTTTGTTTCTAAGAAAAGGCAACTGCAGTCATTTTCTTCTCCAGCTCTGCACCAAGGCTTAGGATGCCCTTTTAATCTGCAGCCTAAAGCCAATTTAATAATCAGATGCTGCTGGAAGAGGCAGCCCTGCTCCTCTGTCTTCAGCTTCCCCAGTATGTGCCCATCTCTCGAGATGCTAACTGGTCTGATGATAATGTCTTTGTTCTTCTTTATTTTTAATTCCTCAGGTGATTTTTCCACACCTGATTTATGCTCCCTTTGTACAACAGCTGTGTCTGATACCAAGGGAGTGGTGGCAGCCTTTGGGGCTGGAAGGTCAGGTGAGCACGAGTTCACCCCTTTTTGTCATACACACTGACTTTGTTGGACTGTGAAAGGCCTTTCTCAAAGCAAGAAGCAGGAAGATAAATGGCTGGCTGCAGGTTTTTCCAGCAGAAAAGGTCCTCACTTCCTTGGTAGAAATACCAAGACATGGGCAACCTGGAGGAGGTTGGAGGAGGGAATGGAAACGGAATGAAACTTCTCACTGGCCCCTGTCCAAGAACATTCTACAGTATCTTAGGTTCTGTTTACTGGTTTGGTGGTTTTTTACTAATTCTTCAAAGCAAAGGAGAAAGGCAGAAAAAATAGTGTAATTTGAGATCATTGCTGATTTTTGAAATATCAGGCTAAAGAAAGTGGGAGCTGTATTAACCAATTGCTTTTCAAAATAGGAATGTAGATGGAGCTATTAGCAGTTATAATATGATTCAAATTAATAGTTGTACTTTTTAGTGTATTTCTATTAGTAAATAAAATTTTTTGACATGGAAAAATGTAGTATTACACAGTGAAGCTACCATACTTTTCTTTTTTTTTTTTTATGTTTTTCAACGTACCATACTTTTCCCTTGTTTGTCACAGTTCAAGAGTATGCTCCATTTGGTATAGAATCCTTCTGATTAATCTTAAGTATGATGTTGTGGGCCTTTCAAAGAAAACCCATTACATTTGTTATTATCTTTTAAAACAGAATTAAGTCAGTTGCCCCAGTCATGGAAAATGTGAGCTTTTCTTGAATGTAAATTAACTGCAGTAGTAAATAGATCCGTCTCTGTGTGTTTCCTTATGTGGGTTCACATGCTTTTAGCTCTAATTAAGGACACTAATTTTATTTTATAAATTCCATGAGTCAGGACATTAAGTGGTTAGCATTAAGATATGCTAGTTAGTATTCTATTTGGAAAAGAAAATTGCATAACTGATCTTTGGCAAACGAAATCTTTATGCTCCCAGTTGAAATGTTCACAGCCTTTGTTCAGGTAGTATTCTTCACACTGAATAAGTGCTTTTATGATCATTTTCCTAAGTTACCCTATATTATATTCAGCCATTTCCTGCTCCAAATGCAATGTATGACATTAGATCAGTGACAGCAGTTAACTGTGGGGGAAAAAGTCCCAATTTGGCTGTGTCAGTTTGAGCTGTTGTATTGATGGGTGTGTAAAACATTCATCCTGAATTTCTGTGGGTTTCACTGAGAAAGCACTGCCACCTTTGGCATCTCTGTGTTAGCCAGCAGAATGACTTTCACTTCTTTAAGGCCCCCATTTAACCAAAATAGTGAATAAGAATCACTTGGGCATTACCAGCTTCCTTGCCTGGGAATCTGCAGCATATTGTGCAGAAGTAATACCTCTATGGGTTTATTTAAGGGAGCTACCTCTTCCTTTCATGACACACTCTCAAAGGATGACATCATAGTGAGAAGGGGCACTTTTTTGTAAAGGAAGCAGGATTCTTGAAAGGGAAAAACATACTCATTATTCCAAATTGCTCCGAAGGTCAGCAATTGTATTGCTGCAACAGCCAACCTTTCTGCTGAGGCTATCCTGTCTTACTTCTCAGCAGCAGCTCTCAGCTCTGCAAACTTATTGAAAATCAGGGCAAACTGCAGGAAAGCCAGCAGCCTGCTTATTAGGCTTTCACATGTCTCCTCATCCTCATTACTCCAAAATTGCTTCAAGATGACTTTAAGGCAAGCTAACTAATGTGGGTTAGGTAGGGGTTATAATTTCTTACTAAAATCCGTTTAGTGATGTTATTCTGGGGTTATTTTAATGAGAATTGGGCATAAAATGTGTCTTGGCTGACATTACTGAACTGCATCACACCAAATCACAATTCCTATTTTGGAATGTGCCTTTTGGAGGGCATCCTTCTTTAGTCTTTAGAATTATAGCAATAAAATTGCAGATTTCTTGTTTAATTACCAGTAAACCTATGGATTAAAGATGATCTATATGTACACTCTTATTTTGCTGTGTCCATGCATGGTTAAAGTTTAAATTGGTGTTTTTCTGGAACTGCCATCCACCAGATATCTAGTAATCTCTGACTTGCACACACCACCCAAATTTTACCCAGCTGCCTTCATAATCATCTGAATGAAGAGAAGCAGAATCTTTTACAAACATTTACATTTTTGGCAGCAGAATTACTGCCCTGTAATGCTAGGTTTCACATCTAGGCTGTATTGAGGCAAAATTGGGAAGTAGAGGAAAATATGGAGAAAGTAAATTAACTTTGAAATCTTGTTTTTTATGGTGAGTTGTGTAAATTATGTTAAAGATGTTTCTGGTATCATTGCAGTGCACAGTTAAGGGTACAAAATAAGGAGAACCAAACCAGTATGACTGCAAGACATTTTGCAAATGCTACCTCTGCGTCCAATACCACTTCTGTGTTAAGATGATTTAAACCTGCCTGTATCATACTCATAGTTTAGATCCTTCCAGAGATCTTGTCACGCCACAACTTATCCTTATTTCTTTTTCTCCCTTCCTTTCACAGACAGACAAAACAGCCTTCTCTGCCCCAACATTTGCTGTCTTGATCTTATTCTTAGCCAGATTTTAGGAGTCTTCTTATGCTGGGATCATATAAACACAAGTCAGTGCTGACCATTAGATTATGAATTATATTTACACTGAGCACAAAAAAAAATCTCTCACGTCTTTCTCTGGCCAAGCCACTATTCCAGGCTCTCTGCTTTGTGCACAGGCTGAGACAAACGTACAGCAGTGGATGCAAAAATGAGATAATCACTTATGTCAGGACAGAGAGAAGGGAAGAGACAAGCTTCAATGTCAACCTTATTTAATGACCCTTTCTTCCGATTTCTGAACAAGATTTCTAAACATTTTTAACCTCCCCAATATTTTATCCTTCTCACTTTGCCCTGGCAGAGGCACATATTTCCTGTCCAGGCTGTGCCATACTTTAGAAATGCTCCGTTTTTTTGTTGTTTTCAGTTTCACATGGTCCCCCCACAAAAAAACAAAAAAACCCCCACAACACCAAACCAAACAAAACCAACCAAACAAACAAACAAAACAAAACAACCCACCACCCCCTAAAAAAAACAAAACAAAAAAACCCCCAAAAACCAAACAAAAACCCAAACAAAAAAAACCCAAACAAAAAAAAACGCCAACCAAACAAAAAAAAACACCCAAACCAACCCAAACTTTATCTGGCAAACTGAATCTAAGTGGGAGAGCTCAATCAATTGCGGAAAAAACTGGCTGATATCTGGATCACAGGGATGAAATTCCAGTGTAAAAGCATGCTGAATAGACAAGGCAGGGAAACAGGTTGTGCCATGCCAAGGTTTTCTTCTGCGCTTACCACGGGGGAGCCAGGTGTGCTCCAGACAGTTCTGCAAATGAGAAGTTAGGAGTCCTACTGCTTGCTTACTATCCTCAGATAATGTCTAAATTACATTTGAATGGTTAATATTAAGGGAGATATTTCATGCACCTCCACACACCTGCCAAAGGAAACACTCCTAAAATAGGAAAAGTATCAGTGAGAGGAACCTCAGCAGGAAAAATCAGGTTTGCGTGGTCCTTTCCCCTTTCAGTGAGTGGGGTGGCAGAGAACCTGCAAGAGGGACATCTGCAGTCTGTGTCTGCAGACTGTGCAGAGCAGTGTGGCACACTGCAGACTCTGCAGACTGAGCAGACCAGTGTGGCACACTGCTTTATGTTCTGCTTGTGAGGAGCAGCAAAAAACCAAGGGAAAAGTATGGTACATTGAAAAAATATTTCAAATTCTGGGCCCCTGCCTCCAGCACCCAAATGTAAGTAACAGATTCTGTGGGCAGACAAAAATAGAAGCACACTAACAAGCTGGCAGGAGCATCTCTTGAGCTGCAGTGAATGTCTCAGTACTGCAGTTAGGGCTTTTTATCAAAATTAGTTGTTTTGTTGATTTTTTTTTCCTAAAAGGCTGCTTTTATTTACAGTATTTATTTATAATATTTGAAATGGATGTAGAACTTGGAACTGAAGCACATCTAAATATTAAACATGATTATCTTCAAGTCTCCATTTTCAAAATGGCTAAGACACTGCTTTATAGCAAAGCAAGCCAAGGCTATGGAAAATATTTTAGTGACATTGACTCAGAAAAAAGCTTTGAAGGGCACAAAAGGAATTTTTCTGTTAAATACATGGAGATGCAAATTCATCCCATTACCAGTGCTGTAGGAAATTACCTCAAATACCTATTTTTTATGGTATTTATTGAATAATTTTACATTATTTTCATTCAAAGGCATCTATGAAGCATAATATTTTCAAAACAAATAATAGTCTTGGAGTTTGCCATCTCTGGGGGTAGAAGCCAGGATTTTATGCACTCAGTGCAAACCCTACTAGAACTGACTCTATAGCATCTGTGAAACCCAAAAGTCACACCTAAAAACTTTAGATGCCCAAAGCAGCATTAAGGGACTATATGAACATAGCTCTGAAATCCCAAACCCTCCCTCCAGCTAATGACAGCTGGAACTGACAAGACTGTTTTCCTGACTTCTCTCTCTGACCAGCTTGGTCAGAGGCACCTCATGTTTTTTCCTTATTATTTCCTGGCTCCTGCTTTAACCTTTCATGGACCAGGTCCTAGGAGAAGTATTGCCTCCTCTGAGGTCCAGCTCAGAGTGTGTCAGTAGCATCCAGCTTTTACATGTTCATAAAATGGCTCCTGGGATTATTTCTGATAAATTTCTTTAAAATCCTATAGATACTTAATATAAAATACATATAAAATGATAGGTGAAAAATTCCCCTTGCTTTTGATTTCCATCATTTATAGGATTTATGGATTTATAGAGTCTTACTGTTATATGATAGTTTTTTCTCTAAGAGATTAATAATTCCTTTTTTTTTAATTGCAGACTTGCTAGGTTTCTTAGAGCTGAGTGGATAATACTTTTGTTCACAATGAGGATTGTTTAAAGGGAATTGTGTGATGACAAGTTTCTTCCTGACAAAAAGGTACTCCCAGGAAGAACTCACCTGGATCACAGAGCAGCAGTGCTTCAGAAATGTGTTGCTGAATATGTAACACCTTGTGTAATCTGAGTACTTAAAGGCAAAATATAAAGCTTCTGTCCAATATTAGGAAACCTCTGTGCCAGAAATCTTCTGGGAATATAGTTCAGCATCTTTTGTCATCTTGTCAAATCATCCAGACAGGGATAGATTTCTAAAACTTGGGAATTATCCTTCCAGAAGCTGCTTCCTGCAGCAAGGGGGTCCTGGGACACCCTTTTTGAAGCTCATCTAGAGAAACAGATCCTGAGGAAGGAGAACAAGGAGCTGAAAAATCCTTCCTGAAAACATTTTCCTGTAGAAGCAGAGGCATACCATGATGTGAGATGAATAGATTCATAGAGCAGATACCCTTGTGATTTTACTGAGGTGCGTTCTCACATAAATGCTCTGCAAAGGGATGTGCAGGCAGCTGAATAATGGTCACATTCACTCAGAGTGAGTGGCAGGCCCGTGTCCCTGGATAGCTCTGGCTACCTGCAAAGGACAAGGCTCTGAGGGAGGCATGGATGAAAGTTCTTATGTGACAACAGGAGGAGGTGCTTTCCTCCGTGTTTATATTAGTGTATGACATGGCTACTTAGAACAGAGGCTAGACAGACTTAAGATAATAAAGTAGGTATCTATTATTAAAGGCCTTCAATAGATACACCTTAGGCAGTGCAAAGGCCTTGCAGAGGCTACACCCATGATGGTGGTGGTCATGAGTTTTTCAGACAGATTAAAGTTTGGTCTATTTGCATAGTGGGGTTAATTCTCCAATTACAGCTTAAGGTAATGAAGTCACATTCTCCCAATTTGCTCCTCTCTGATTCACTTTCATTTATACTTTTTGGGACCTGAGGCAGAGGGTGTCTTTGGATTTCAGGCCTGGAGGGATTTTTTTTGTCTGACCAAAATGTGAAGAGAGCTTACTAACTCTATATGGAGTTCAGAGTTATACACTAATGCTATACAGGATCTGAAAAATACAGAAGCTAAAATCTTAAGGCATCCTGTAAAGCATGAGAAGCCAGGTGGTGAATGATCTCAAGCCAGACCACTCACAGGGTGCACGTGGATGCACAGAATGACCATCTCTGCACTGTGGTGACCTTGGAGGCAGCTCTGCATCATCTCTGCAAGCACAGTTTGTCCTGTTACATGCACAAAACTGTGGTCCCACGCCCCACGAGGCTGACCCTGACAACTGCAATGCAGCTGACAGAGTTAATGTTTAAAAATAAAAGATGCCTCCACGGGAAAATCCTCTTGGGTCAGAAAAAGGAAGATCGTTCTGGTGAGCTTCAAATCTACTGTCCATAGGAGAAGTCTGAAAGAAATATGAGAGAAGAAGAATTTCCCATATTCTTTCTCTGGTCCATGAAAATATGGAATATCTGAAAACTGTAATTTCCTGTAAAAAGAAAAAAAAAAAAAAAGAAAAAAAAAAAAGAAAAAAAAATCACCAACCTAAAATGGTTTGGAGTCTCTATGTGAGAATATACCGATTTATCTGCTTTTAAGTAGAAACTCTCAGAAAGAAAAGAAAAGGAAAGAAAAGGAAAGGAAAGGAAAGGAAAGGAAAGGAAAGGAAAGAAA
>CM031878.1:69784446-69862573 GCA_018697195.1 Certhia americana
AAAGAAAAGAAAAGAAAAGAAAAGAAAAGAAAAGAAAAGAAAAGAAAAGAAAAGAAAAGAAAAGAAAAGAAAAGAAAAGAAAAGAAAAGAAAAGAAAAGAAAAGAAAAGAAAAGAAAAGAAAAGAAAAGAAAAGAAAAGAAAAGAAAAGAAAAGAAAAGAAAAGAAAAGAAAAGAAAAGAAAAGAAAAGAAAAGAAAAGAAAAAAAAGAGAAAACACAAAACAAAAAAACCCTTACATTTTTAAATCAGTCTATCTGACTGACATTCTAAAACTGACTTCATTTTTCTCATGGGAAAGGAAAACAGGTCCTCTCTACTTTAGTAATGTATTTTCTCCTCAGAATAAAAAGCAGCTAGATCAAGGGCAGCTTTAGGACAGAGAAATAAGCAAAGCTCCCAGGGCAAAAACACCTAGATAGAAGTTCAGAAGCAGCAAATGTTACTGACTATACCTCCCTCATTGCATGGTCAGATTATTTTCTAAGTAAAGTACACCACTAGCATCCATATCATCCAGTATATTTTAAGGTAAGGAATTTGTCTGAAGACCATAAATTGTCATTAGTATTCAGAATGACTTATACAAGTTGTGTTAATTACAGTTAGACAGATAACTGACAACCATCAATACTGTAGAAGAGAGAAGCAGAATTTTAGCTCTGATTTTTCGGAGATATGAGAATACCTTGTGGGTTTTTGTTTGTTTGTTTGTTTGTTTGTTTGTTTATTTGTTTGTTTGTTTTTGTGGGTTTTGGGGTGTGGGGTTTTTTTATACCTTTTGAATGTTAATATTTTGCTGAAGAGTATTTCAGGCAAGTCTGTAGGGTGGCTGCTGTATTCAGCCAGGCAGGATCCACTGCAAAGCTGCAGGGTTGAAATTATAGCCTTGCTTTAAAAGTTGACAGCACTGTGAGCTAATTGCTTCTTGCACACAAATAGGATTTTCACCTGAGTTTGTGGGGCTTTTTTTGTGCAAAATTCTAAGTCTGAAAAATGCAGATTATTACATGTTCATAAAGTGGCTCTTGGAATTATTTCTGGTTCATTTTTCAAAAAATCCAATAGTTACTTAATACAAAATGCATATAAAGTGATAGGAGCAAACCTCCTCTTCCTTGGGAGTTCCTTCATTTATAGGATTTCTCGACGTGTGTTCATCATTCCTTTGATAGTCCCTGATCATTTAGGTTTAGAAATACAAGTGCAGAAGAATGGAAAAAAATTATTATTCTAACTACCTCTAACTGCTGAGAGAAATTGTTCAAGTTCCTTCATAACTAGATGAAGGCATCTGTTTCACAGAAGTTGTCTAATTTTCTTCATTTATTAATAAAGCTATAACTGTCTATTATGTCCTATACAGCAGGGCAAAATACTGACATCAGGCTTAAAAATAGCAATAATTAAATTAATGTGTACTGTTGTGTATTCCCTGTTTATCTTATGGGAAGTATATTACAGTTCATCTTTCACTGATACAAAAAAGCATAATATAAAACCCATATATTGAAATTTTCATCTGCCAATATTGTTTTGGTGTGGATTTATTCCTGATAAGATAAAAAGTTTTCAATTGGATGTCAGCTATATTGGTGCCTCTAAAAGATTTAGCATTTTTGGTTATGCCAGTATGAGTACACATTTAAGGTATTTGCTGTGGAGAAGGGTTGCAGTTCTGGTGTCTGTTGTATCTGCACACCCTGTTTTGAAAGAAGAGTGTACACAGAGGAAGAAAACCAGCTGGTGAGGTGCACATTTCAAACTATTGCATAGATTCCAGTGGTGCAAATATATTGAATTTTCACAGATTCTCATATCCAGATCTTCACAGGAGGTATCCCAGAAAGCTGATAACCTCTTTAGCAAATTCAGTGAGTAATTCAAGCTTTTAGGATAAAAGGATTTTGACTCTTTTTATGCATAAATCATTTATGTAGGTGAATTAAAAAATATTTTATGTGCACATTTACCCATTAAAGAGGAGTTTGCATTTTAAACATTCCACAGTGCATTAAGTAAAATGTTTTTACTTAATGCACTGTGGTATTGGGGAGGGTCTACAGAAAAAAAGAACAGATCTATTTCTAGCACTGTTTTATTGTTGAAATTAAACCCATTAACTTCCTTTAACAATGCCAACAGCTGAATGGTGCTCTTTTTCAAGAGGCTCTTTGTACACATAGAGATCAGTTTTTAAAAGCTGTTCAAAGAAGGGGAATATGTGCCTGTAGGAGGAGGGCAATTTCAGCCTGATATCAAATTTTCAAGAAGAAAAGGATGAAGCATAGGTGAAACGGGCAGTGCTAGTGTATCCATTTAGACTGTGCAGCAAACTACAGTATATTATGGAGGGATGCAATTTAATTTCTTAGCCTGGTGTTTTCTGTAATCAAGTTTGTTTGGTTAAGGTGGGTTTAAAATGTCAGTCACAGCAACTGAGGCATGAGTGAATGGAAACATCTTTGCCCAAATAGTTCATGTACAGATGTTTGAGCCTGAAGAAACTTGCCATGTGTTTTTGTAGCTAAGGAAGTGAGTAATCAGTGAAACTAGTATGGGTGGTATAGGAAAATCAGGCACATGGTCTTGGCACAGCTGTGTGCTTGCTACATTCCATGAGATATTTCATAATGGAAAATCAATTGCTCCACTAATATAGGATACCTGAATATCAGGATTGTGTTGTGGAGCACCCAGCAATGTCACAGGACTGGACAGATCCCTCCAGTCCATCTCAGGTGAAAGAGAAGGGTGAAAGAAGTCCCTGGGTGTTAACTTAAAAGAGAGAGAAGAACATCCTCTTGGATGTGTTTATTGCTTAATTGTAATTTTTATCCACCAAATTTTGAATGGCCAAGAAGTGTAAGTGGTTGTTAAGTCAGCAGAACTACACAAATACCTGCAGTAGCGGGATATTTAAGTCCACTTAGCAAGACTGTGGGCCCCTGTGCCTTAAATGGTTTTCTGCTGATCACATCCCTACTTTGAACTTGCTTGTTTTAGAGGCTTTTCTATATCTTGCATATAATTTGCACAGAACATTTTGCAGTGAATGCCCTGTCAAAAAATAGCAATAAATAGGTGCTACCACTTCATTGTTAATGTTTCTAATTAAAATATTTGCTTTGAATTCATGCACACATACATTGTGCGTGTCACATTTCAGCCTGGATGCCTTCAATAGTTTCTTGAGTTACCAGTATCTCACCATTGCTAATCTGTGTGTATCTCTGATTTTACTGGGGCAATTTATGGTATCTGAAGGTCAGAGCTTCTGTGTTTCAGAGAAATGTGTAGTGTGTTGCAGCTACACAGGTGGAGTGATACACAAGTATGAATTGGTATTATCTCCCTCAGATGTTTAGCCTGATTCCAAAGGAGAACAATGGACTGCATGTGCTTATTACTGAGTCATTAACTACATTTATCTTTTAAACATAATGTTTCTTCAAAACTGGAAAGATATTGTGTACAAAACTTTGTCTATTCAAAGTTTTGCCATTTTAAACCAGCGTATCAAAAGCTGATCTTTCCTGGCACTCACAAATTTTCCTTGTGCTGCACTTGCAACCATTCATGGTTGTTAACTGCATTCAGATAATGCCTGGAAAAAATGCCAGGGAAACTTTTTCTGAAACAGTTTGGTTTGTGAAAGCGAGCCCAGTTACTGTCTTGCTTAGGAAAGACTTTTAACAGTTATGATGTGTGTATTAGGCTTAAATAACACTAAAGGCTGTGACATAATGTGTCTGCTGAAAAGCTTCCTGTAGCCAGAATACCAGAGGTCTTTTAGAATTGTGCACCACCACCTTTGACCACAATGGTAAACTGCCTCAGTTTATATCTTTCTACTTTTTTAATAATGATGTTATTTATTCACCAGCATTCTGTATTTCCTTCACCAGGTGACCCAGTCCTCAGGTGAAAAAAAAAGCTTCATTAAACTGGTTATTCCTAAAGTTTTATCTCCTTCTATTAGTCAGGCCTCTGCAATTTTATCAGTTGGTGGCTGACACATCATTGTTACTGAGGTTTATAAATGTTTACTGACCCCAGTCCCATGAAAGAGTGTTTTTAATCCTGTGAAAGTTTCACCTGTCCATGCTTCATGCTGCTGTATGTTCTATTTCTTTTCCTTCCTCCTACCACTAACAAAATGTTCAGCTGGCCCTGTGCTGTTCTTCGACCACTTTTGAGGCATTTATTTTCCTGGAAATACTTTGCAGGTAATTCCAGAGGTGCCAATGATCAGGTCTAGACTATCTGTGTGTCCAGCAGCACATCCATCCTGCTGGCAGGGAGATCCAGTGTGCAAAGGAGGAGTAAGTAGAGGCAAGCAGACACAGAGACAGACATTTTAGGAAGCAGACATGCCAGGCAGGCAGGAGTACAGCATATGTTCTGCTGTCTCGAAACAGCCAAGTTGAATCCCAAATCCTGGCAATTCTCCTGAGGTGGCAGATCTGATGATACAAAAAATACTTTCCTGCTAGCTGTGTCTGTAAGCCTGACTCTAGTTTTAAGTAAGAAGAGGAAATGTTTGACCTTGAACTAAACCACTACTTGACTTCATTCAGGCTTCCTTCCAAAATCTTTTCTTATTTCAAATACTAGTTATTTATGCCTTTGGAAAAATGCTGCAGTGCTACATGCACTGAGTGGTTGCTGCCTTCCATCGTGGGGGGGCACATGAATTTTGTCAGCCTGCAGCAGATCCTGGTCCATCCCACATCCAAACATTTTTTGTCATTGTGTATGAAACCACAGCATTTGCTTTTCAAGCCTCTCCCCCCCAGCTCAGAGGATGATCAGCTGCAGTTCGTCCATCCTGCAGCAATGCTCTTGCTTAAAGACCAGAATTATGGAGACTTATTTAGCATCCTGATAAAGAAATATCCCAGGATATTTCTTTATTTTGTTTCTGTTTCACATTTTTCCAAATACTGCAGGAGTTGCAATATACAGACACACACAAAATTATTTTAATTAAATACAAAAGCACATTAAGTTCTTGAAAGTAGATTAATGAATAAAATAAAAGTTTGTGTTAGCAGAACTCTTCAGAATGCATTGGAACAATATGTACTGTATATGATCTCTTACAAAAAGCTGAGACACTAGAGCACATAATCTCTTGCATTGCCTTTTTGCACTAACAAGAGTCTGTAGAGAAAAGTATAATCTAGCTTCTCAAGCTCCACAAGGCTACTCTTACTCTATATCCAAATACAAGTGAGGAAGTGTCCCATTCCATAAGACTGAAAGATCTAGAAGACTTTAAAAAAAAATCCTCTGTTTTCCCACGTATTCAAGAAGAGACTCTTTCTTAGCATTAAGCAGTGATTAATATTAGCAAATCACTGTAATCTTTGTTGCAAATAAGACATGTAATTATTTTGTCCTAACTTTGTCTTTTTCTCCCAAAACTGATTTCTACTAAGACAAATTTTTGGCTTTGTTCTTGCAACAGCATATGCAAATAAATTTCAGTCTTGCATGTGAAAGACTTGTGTTTCCTGCATTCACTCAGTGTTTATTTGAAACATTGTGTTTCCTGCATTCACTCAGTCTGTTTATTTGAAACATTGCTGCTAAGAATCCACAAATAACCACCATGCACCTTTATAAAATTTCTTTGAAAGCATTTGTACAAGGAAGATCCATTCAAGGAAGTCAATGTAATCAAAAACCTGCCTGCAGGACCAATCAGGGGAAGGAAGGTTATAAAGATTGCTTAAAAATTAGTGGATCTACTTGTAGTCCAAGTGGATATTTGCAAGCATCATTGAGCAGCATTGGAACATTATAGCCATAACAGCATGTATTGTTCTGTCAGGAGGGAAAAGACCACACTCCTGCACACAGATGAGTCTTGAAAAAGTTCCCAATGAACTGGGAACTGGGATTCTCAAACATCATGGAGTGGGGAGGAAAGGCATGTTACCTGTTTTCAGACAAAGTTTTGGAAGTAGCTGTTTTACTTGGGCTCTAATAATGCCAAGCAGCTGGGAGCTTTTCCTTTGTGCTTTGTCTGGCAGTCTGCAAGGGGAGAAACAAAGCCAGCTGCCCTGTAGCTGGTACAGCTGGGGCTGTGCTGACTCACCCAAGCTGAGGCTCTGGCTCTAGCTGTGACACTTGGAGTTATTTATTTCCCTTTGCTGCATGTCCCATCTATTGGGTAAAGGTTGCCGCTATTTGTAGCAGAGGCACAAGAAGGGTGAAAGGAGGGGTGGCTCTGAATGATGGCTGTCATAGTTCACAGCAGGGCAACGAGAGCCCCAAACAGCTCTCTGATGAGCTCACATAAAGGAGCTGGGCTGTGACTTGTCACCACTGAAATTCAAGCCCAGCTCACTGCGGGGGTGATAACCTTTGTCAGAAGGTAACCAGGGCAGGAGGGGACAAGAACACAGCCACCTTCTCCAGAAGCCATGAGGTACTGGCTGGCATTAGCTGCATATATATGGGGCACACAGATCATAGCAAAATAAAGCTTTCAGATAATTTCTCAAAGGTAATGACAGTGTGGTGTAAAAGAAATGCAATATTCCTTTTGGCACACTAAATGCCACCTAAAGCCATGTGTTAACAATATTTATGAAGGAGCAGTAACTGTGTTTCTCCCACTCACCTGGGATTTCTCTCCTGTGTCAGGTTCGGTTTATTTGAGGGCTCCATAAATCTTATTTTCTGTTAAAAGATAATGGCGTTTCCTTATAATCACATCCCGAAGGCGGAGGTGATGACTCTGATCAAGGAAATCTGGAACAGTGTTCAAGTGATGCAATTTGATTCTTGTGTGGAGTTTGGAAGTTGCTGAGGACTATTTTGGAGAACTTGGCTGGCCAGCATCTCTGGTATGTTTGGAAGCGTTCTAAGGAGATATTTTTGTTAACCACTAGGATAGGGCAGTCTGTTAAGGGTAATTTAATACTGCTGGGCAGTCACTTCAAGTCAGTATATCTGTGGATATTGCTAAATTGACTGTAGCAAAGACAAGAAATTTACACCAGTTCCCCCACTGCTGCAGAGAATTTTTGCATCTCCCAAAATCTATCAGAAGCTTTCTGAAAACATGATGGAGATTCAGTCTTGTGACACCTCACTTTCTCTTTTCTCCTATTGAGAAACCAGACCAAACTTCGAATGGAAAGATTATTATTCCAGCTCTCAGAGGAATCTCTGGCACATCACTATGTTTCACGAGGATATGTATTTCTTCAGGAAAGACTGAAATATTAATGAGATTAGAAAGGGAGGGCTTATGTGCTAATGCAGTTGTGCTCAGGCAGCTCTACATCACTCTGCCATGAGCTTTTGTTTATTCTATCAGTTTCTGTAGAAAATCCTGTGCAACCTTTATAAATTCTTTTTGGAATAAAAATTTCTTGATGTAGTTAAAAAAATATACTATACATGCTGTAGAATTGGAAGGAATATGTGTAATTTTTTTTTTTTTTAATATCACATTTATGTTAGTTTCTTCTGTGTTAGTACAAGGAGTTTTAGCGAGAGAGTTACTCTCACACTGGAGAGATAAGGCCAAATAAGGACATGCTAAACTCTTTATTGGAAGACACCAGGGAGCAAAGCTCTTTTACTCCAGTGAGGATTTCAAGAGTTTTATATCTCAGCCATGACCTTTAAATGAAAGTGCTGGACTAACAGCAGGGAGCTGAGATGGAATTCTGTTCTCAGTGACATCTGGGGGGGGGTGGGGTGTGAGAACAGCTCTGATGCTGCTTCTGTACTGCAGTCATTGTTATCCCAAATATGGGTTGTACCCAAAGGGCAAGAAGATAAGGAGATAGATAGATAGATAGATAGATAGATAGATAGATAGATAGATAGATAGATAGATAGATAGATAGATAGATAGATAGATAGATAGATGAAGAAATCTTTGTTTACTCCCTGCACAAAGATGGGTTCCTCTCTGCCTGCCAGGTCCCTGCTTTTACACCCTTCAAACAATGACAGATCAATATCTACCCTGCAGAAAACAATATTTAACTACATTCATTGGCTAATGACTTCATTTAAATACCACTGATTTTAGCCCTCATCCTCTGTGGGAAAGGGGATTATGTGACTAAGGAGCATCTACAGCCAATGAGTGTGAACTTTGCTTTGCCAATGGCTACAGGTTAGCACAAAAGTTCAACCCACATTTTTGGTTTGCCTTATCAACTGCTTGTTCCTGAATTATCTCCTTGTTTGGTGGATTTATGGTGCCATACTCCTCCACTTCTCGCTTATTTTGGTAGATTTATCACATTGTCTTGTTCTCAGGTCTCCTCACTAGGACCTTGACCTGTGGCTCTGGATTTCTTTCCTGCAGAGACAGCAATTTGATTCTTTGTCTTACACATACAGTGAGAGGTTTGGGTGCAACTTGTGTGGGCATGAGCTGAGTCTAAAGCAGCTCACATGTCAGGAATGACAAACAGAAATTCACAGCTCCCTGCCAGAACCACACAGGGATTACTGATGGACATGTGTTGGACCTTCAGGGAAATGCACCCATCCTTGCCACATAACTGGCAGGATCTGAGCTCTCTTTCAAAGGAAGAACCCATCTTAAATAACCCATCAGTTGACTGATGCAACTGTCAGCAGCGCAAACTTCTCCAGAAACCGGATGGGGTTTGTAAGCTTGAATGGACTTTAAATAATGTTTCCAAAAAGAGGATTTTGTGTGAATTAAAGGAAGTATGAATAAAAAACTTTCCTTATTTGTATCTCTTTTGTTCTATCTGCTGTGAAATCTGAGACAATGTGTAATGCTTAATTTTGCAAAGTGGTCCACAAAGCATAAAATAATGATCTTTTAACACAAAGGAGGCCTGGAGTTATCTATGTGTGGGTGCTTGGCCTGTGAGCCCATTGGGATTGGTACACACAGATTTTGCAGATTTAGAGCCCTACACAGAGGTATTACACCTAGACACATGAGTTGTGATCTCATGGGATAACTTCAAAGAGTCTAGATAAAGAATTGTAACATCTTCTCTGATCTGGATACTGTTTGGTAGAAATTTATATTAAATTTGGCTCAAAAATCAACAAACTTGCCTATGTCAGTGACCACAGAGAAACAGCACACAGCCCCCACAAGCTGCATGGAAAAAGATGAAAACCTTTGATCTACAGCACGACTGGGATTGTGGCAGTGACCTGGATTTTCTTCAACACAGAATCTAATTTTTTTCCCAGGCTTGTTTGTTTAAATAGGCTTAGTCATATGTCTGTGCTTATGGTAAATTCCCACTGATGTCGTCTGCATTAAAATAAAACTATTGTCCACCTTGTACATCCTGTTTTCAGTGCTTCTGGAGTTCTGCTGCAGAGTTTTTGATTCGTTTAATAGATAGGTTTGGTGAAATTTCTGCAACGTTAACATTTGAAGGTGCCATGCTTCCTCTTCTTTTGTTGGCATCACTCTAAAAGCAGCTCACACCAAAGCAATTTCTCTATTTTTCCCTCTTGGCACACCAATGAATAATATCTGTCATTCCCTTACACATCTGCATCATCATCTTCACAGTCTAGAAGGAGCAGCAGGGAGTAAAAGGTCTTTCTCAAGGCAGCAGAGACAAAGGCTTATAATCAGTTCTAAAGCAGAATGTGTGGAGTGTTTTCCATGTGGAAGTGACCTTGTGCTAGTTTCCAGTAGAAAATGCATCCTCCACTGTGTTGAGTCTTATCCCATTTCCTTCTGTTTTGTGTGAATTCTGGTTTTACTGTGGGAGAACCAGTGGTGCAGCCACCTGCATGTCCAGCCTCTCATCCACCAGCAACCACAAGCCCTTCTCAGGGCTGCTCTCCCTCCTTTCTCTACCCAGCCTGTGTTTATTGTCCCAATGCATGTGCAGGACCCAGCACTTGGCCTTGTGGAACTTCATGAGGTTTGAAGTTTGAATAGTCCCCTGATGCTTAATACAGGTACAGTCAATTTTTCTGTTTTTTTTTTTTTTTTTTTTTTTTTTTAAAGAGCTACATCACTGGTTGTTAAGCTCTAACAGTTTTATAAATGCTGCAGCATTGCCATGGTGACAGTATGCTTTCACAAGATTTCAGATATAGCAGAACATATCTTTATTCTTGGTGTTTGGCTGCTACTTTAGTCTCATAAAGCAGGCATTTACCACAAGCAAATTTACCATTGATCACCACTTCTGTATTCTATCACTATTTTTGGTTAGGCTTTGCAAGAGAATGAGATGTTTGGAGGTTTTGTTCTGCTTTTTTATTTATTCTTGCTTTTGACAGGTTTTTTTTTTATAACTTGAAAATTGTCCCTTTTTTGTAGAGTCTCCATTTGAGATTTTTTGAACATTTTTATTAATGTCTTCTAATTAATTTGGATAGATTAAAAAAAAATCTCACTTGTGCAAAGTTTAAGCACATGTTAAAAAAAATCTTGCTGGTATTTTCTATTTTCTCTTTTTTGGTGAACAACAAAGTTGGATAACCAGAAAGGAGTGACCAAAAAATATTGCTGTGTTTGGGGCAGTTGTGTAAAAATGAGATGCCTCTTCTGTTTACCATCTGGATTTCCTGGTGCCAGAAGGCTGCACATTTCTGCTTTTCTTTCTGAAACATGATTGGCACAAGGTATTTTTTTTTCTCCTCCTACCTTGTCATTTCAGAGTGTTATGCCTTAGGACTCTTTTTGCCCTGTAGTTTTTTTCTTCTGTTTAGGATTCCAAACTCTATCTCTATGTTGCCAAGGCTTTTCTTCTCCCAGGAAGGGTCATTGTCAGATGTACTAAAGCAAGAAGGCATGCTGGAGTGGCCCAGGTAACAAAATACAAATTCAGAGCTTTAAATCTATCGAGGAGTTGTGATTTTAGTTTCATCCTTCCTTTCCCCAAGACTAGTTTACAGGTTACTTGATGCAGATTATTATTTTTAGTCATTGTAATTCTTACTGTAAACATGGATCAGTCATTTCCTTTATGTGAAATCACATCCATTAACACACACTGAGTGGGTTGTGCACAAAAATACAGTTTATTTACCTGAGGTACTCTGTTGTCCCTTTTTCCCTACATATCTTACTAGCACTTATTTTAATACAGTGAAAATTTACCATATGATGCAATGCTCTCAGCTTTTCTGAGCTTCTCGCTGGACTATATAGAAAATGGGTGTTATTAAAGTAGCATAATGCTTGTGTACAGATTAATTAAAATAAGAGATTTGAGTTGAACACAATATAAATTTCTGTGGAATTTCATTGATTGGGGTGTGTGTATTGCTGGTTACACAGCAGCAGGAACACAAATAATAAACAAAATCACGATTTGCTAAATATATCCTCAAGACTGACACAGAGAAACATCTTGCCTGAAAGAAAAGGATTATGCAGAAATACACAGCAGTATATCAAGACTAGAAAGTCTCCAAACTGTTTAGAAAATAATTATTTACAAATAAAATGTGGAATAACAAGATTTTGAGTGGCCCAGGTACAGCATGTTTTGTCTCATCACTGAACTGATTCAGCAGTCCTTGCTAGGCTCCTTGACAGGCACTTGGTACTGATATCCAAGACAGAGTTCACAGTATAAATGGTATAAACTGCACGAAAATCCCCATGTAGCACTTGCCACAGCCCATGGAACTCTCAGAGTAAAAAGTCTGTGTTCTTAATTCTCTTGGGAGGTGTCTGGGAAGTGTGGGTTATGCTAACATTAAAAGGGTACATCAACATTAGAAGTGAAGAAAGGATTTTTTTTTTCGTCTGCACATTAATATCAGCGTTAGTAGAGGCTGTTGATAAACACATCAAGTCTCAGACTCAGCTCACCAGACTTGCTCTCCCTAGTGCAGAGCAGGGAATTGTCAGTGCCCTGGACCTGCAAGAGATTCCAGGATGTGTTTGGCTGCCTTCACCACAAGGGCACACTGCTGGCTTTATGTTGTTTTATTCACAGCAACACTGTTCATTCATTCCAAGTGCATTTTCTTGCAATCACACTAAAAGAAGATCAGCTGCCTGAAGTCTGATATCATGGAGGTTAATTTCTGGGTTTTTTTTTTTCACACAGACACATTTAAACAATAGGGGCATTTTCTCTTTGAAATTTTTATCTGCAAGTTTTCAAATTAAAAATCCATAGAGCTAAGTGCAGGTAATCTAATTTTCTTCTTTTTCTCTTTGTAGAGAAGCATAAGAATAATTTGATGGTTGAGTAATGGAAGACAGGAAAACAATATATTCCCTTTTATTTAGAGCCCTGTTCAAATACTACTTGCAGAACTTGGAACTTAGCTGTTCCAAGCCCCACACCTAATCAAAAAAAACCCCAAAAAAACCAAACCAACCAAACCAAAAAACCCACAAAAAAAACAAACCGCAAAAACACCCCCCCCCCCCCCCAAAAAAAAAAAAAAAAAGAAATACAAGAACAGAATAAAAAGCCTTTTTCTGTAAACAATTTTGATGACTTCTTGGTCATGCAAGAACAGTTCTTTTCTTAGTACTGAAAGGAGTTCTGATCTGGAATTCACTTCCCCTTCATAAAGCCATTTGGTAAATCCTTTCAAATTACCTGAATACCTAACCATATTCCTCATTCCAGTGTAGCTCATTGCTTCTCTGCCTGATGAACTTAGATCATTTTGTCACCAACAACATTAAAGTTATGTAATGCCAAGGTATTATATGTCAACTCATGGCAGAACTGACCTTTTCCACAGCAGAACAAGGCAGTCCCTCATGTCATGGTTTGATGAGTTTTGCCTACACACCTTTTCATTTCAGGAGCCAGCTTTTGAGAGCAAGAATTAATGGCAAAGCATTATGGCTGCTGAAATGCAAACCCACCCAGAAGTAATCATGAAGCTGTTTTCCTCACCCCATCAAACATCTATTTCAAATACTGAGTATACTAGAGACTTTTGGACAGGTTTCCTGGTTTTATTTATCTAGGTATAGGGTTTCAACACCTCCACTTTGCTTAGATTTTATGGGTGCAGGGAAAGTGCCTTTCTGTTTTGTGTGAAGAATTACAGCTACCATCCATAATTTGAATAACATCTCTTCTAACAAGAAAGATCTATATTGGTTGAGTCTAGGTCCACATATCTCAGTTTTCAGAGAACTTATTTTTTTTCTTTTTCTCTACAAGTCCCCAGTATTGGAGGTTTTTTTCTTTTTCCGGAGAAATCAAGAACATACAGAATTTTTTTTTTTTTTTTTTTAAAAACTGTCATATTCTGCTATTTTCCTTTCAGAAATTTGGAATAGGATGGCAAGAGAAAGAGATGACTATTTCTCAAATCCTTCCCAAATTCAAGAACAGGGTCAATGGACGTTGTCTCAATTAGGACTCACCTTCTGCCTCATTACTTGTGAAAATTAAATATTTCTCTGGGAAAGTTATTTTGAAATCTATAAGCCCTCCACAGAAAAGAAAATCTCATCTCAGTAGAATCGTGATACAGGAAGATCAATAACCAAACACATATACTGTGAAGTAGAACTTACTAAGAGAGGGTGGTCTGTTTATGACCTGTGGGCTGTTGATGTAATTCAATTAAGTTAATTTTGTTAATTGCTTTTCATTGATCCAGCATGCTTTCATAGCTTTGAAGATTCAAAACCAAGACAAGCATGTAGGGTCTTTATTTTTATTTTGCTTCTTCCAGGCCCATATCTGATTTTCACCAATACATTGTGGTAGAGGAAGTTCACTTAAGGTCAGTCCTGTGCAGCTGAGTCTGAGTGTCCTGAGCTTCAAGCTCTATCACACTGAAAGCAAAATATATTTTTAGAGATTGCAATTCCCATCAGGGTGGGAGGTGTGGAGGTGAGAGCACACAAGGGAATCTTCGCAGAGTGATTAGCAGACAAAATGCACGTCCTGCTAGCTGAAACCCTGCTTGCCTTATATTCAGAAGCAGAGCCGGACATGCTGGGTGTTACGAACCTAAAAGTCATAGCATGTACAAAGCCTAAGAGGGAACCTATGAAAGCACCACTTTTCTTTCAGGTAGGTCGTCTGCTCCCTTAAAAATGATCAAGACCTGCTCTTTGTAGTGGCAAAATGTTTATCATGGAGAGCTTTTGTATGGCAAGGTTATCAGTGTGTTTTCTGTTGGGGTTATCGTAGAGGTGTGATCACTGACACTCTGTTCTTTTGTCCACACATCTGTTCCTTTGAATTGTGCACAATAAAACAAAATTGGAATCTGTGCCCAGTGAGAGACTCCAAGGACAGTACAAACCGATGGCTTACAACAATGGGTACTTGATAATTAAAACTATTGTTTTGTGTAACTTGGAAGCAGATGAGTGCTATTTTTAGGCTTTCTTCCAACTTTCAATACCAGATCAAGCAAGCTCTTTTGCACCTTGATAAATGTAAAGAAACAAGTACTTGATTGTTTGTTTTTACTAGCTGTATATAAATAAACTGCAGACATGTTCATAGCTTTACCACAGAGGGACACACAGTATGAACTGCCAACTTGAGGCAGAATGTATCAGAAGCAACATGAATAAAAAAGAAAAACACTTTGGGAATGAAACAAAAACCTCATCTGACACATGCCCACATGAACAATAAAAACAGAAGCAAAGGCAAATACTGACTCTTATGCTCAATACACAGTAGTCATTACAGAGGTGTGAAGGGGCAGGGAGCAGTTGCAGACATTAGATGTGAGACCCTAACCCAGAAAAAGCGAACCATTTAGCTGACCTAAGCCTGCAGGAACATAGAGCTGCTTTTGATGCTTCATTGCAATGCTAAATTTAATAATAATAATAAAAAAAATTAAAAAGCAGCTATTTCTATTTTATCTTTAATTATCTTTAATTATTCCACATGCAGCAGAGTCCATTTCAGGCTATTCATCTGCATCTTTCAGTGTGCCAGAAAAATCATACAGGGAAAAAAGCCCATCATTTGTGGAAATTGTTCCTGTTCTTGTCTAACATACCAAGAGCTATTCAGTTCAGAGTACAGCTTGTTTTTCCTCTGATCCTCTTCTAAAGCATCACCCTTATTTATGGGATCTGGTTCAGCCATGCTGAAGCACAGAATAAAATTAAACAATTTCTACTGTAATAATTCTGCCTGGAAGGTGTGTGGGGCAGATGAAAAGCATTCTGTGGGATCAACCATAGTAAGACACTTCAGGGATGGTCATGGCTTGAACATGAAATGTTCATTTATCCCTGGGGTTTGTGTTGATGGACTGATCTGGCAGCAGGAGAGTCTCATCTCCTTTGTCATTAGATGGCTGTTTGATGATACAGTTTTCAGAAGACTTTATAGAAGATCTGTCATAAAAATAAAGCCAAATTGGTCAAAGCCAGTTTGGGAGAGAAGGATGCCTTGGAGTGATGTCCAGAAAAAATGGACTTTTTTCACACTGTATCGATAACCTTTAATAATGTCCCAAAAGCTGCTCCCTCCACAGTGTAAGCAAAATAACTGTGATATTTTGTGAGTGCTTGTATGAACATTGATTTGATTTCTGCATGTGAGGTTTTAAAGACTGAAATAAAGTGCTTTGTTAGTGAGGTGCTTTTTCTCCTCCCCTCCCCCTAAAAATAGAACTAAATTTTTATATTTCGAGTAATCTACAGACATACTGCAGTACTTGAAGTGCTTAGCATAATTTCCCTGTGAGTATTAAACTTTTGCTAACCTCATTGTTTGAAATATTCAGGCAGTTACCTTGAGTTATTTTGTATAGCCATTTATTTGCTTTTTCCTACTTTTAAAAAGTTACAAATAAAACAGATCTTTTGACATTCATGATAACTTGGAAAACAAAATGTAAAAATTTCCAGTGTATCTGATCCATTTATCTGCTTCATCTCATGCTGTCATTAAATTCATGTGTTTGTCCTGCACATTATAATGATAATAATTCACATCTGCAACATATAAGTGTGCTAGATATACCCATAATAATCATATAATGTAAAATTGTAACTGAAATTAACAAATATGCCCAGTGAGGGTTTTTTTGTTTGTTTTGTTTTGGTTTTTTTTTTTTTTAGTTAAAGTCAATCTTTAGAATATTGTGTAAGGATTGAAAAATGTAAGCACAAGCATATAAATTTGGTAAGTTGCCCAACTTCCAGTTGTCACAGTGCTGGATTTAAAAACTGGGTGTTGCTTACAAATTATTCTGACTTTGAGGCTATATTTGGGATTGGGGCAGGCTTTTATAAAACTAAATACACAGTCCTAGCATATGTGAGGCTGCTTCAACTATTTCCCAGCTGATTCTTGTGGAAGTGCTCACCTCACTTGGTGTAAATGTCAAAGACTGTTCTGTGACCTTGTTATGACAATGGGCTGACTCCCATTCTTCATCAGGATATTTTATCCTCTTTGCTTTTCTACCACAACATCTGGCTAAGGAGTTCCTGAGCCTGCTCTTTAGTACTTAGCACAGTTTGAACTGAACCTGAGGTGGTTATTTAAGATTTGTTTTACATCTTCCTAAGCGTGTGACCCACTGGTGTCCCCTTTGGCGGACAAAAGTGCAGTTAGACTGGCTCGATTTCTCCACAGCTCTCTACAGCCCTGAGGAACAATTTTGTCTGTCAGTAGATGACACAGTCATTGCAATATTGTGCCTCACTGCCAGGCACACACCTTCCTCTTGAGGCTATGAGGAAAGTGGTGAGAACCTGTACGCCTGCTTAATCTTCCTGAGCCCAGGAAATGCCATGAATCAAACGTGTCAGGCCTGGAACAGGCCCAGGAGGCTCACAGTTGTTATCAGAGTCAAGCTTCTCAGTGCCCATTGCTAGTGAAAGGATGAGCTTCAAAATGTAGCCCAGAGAGCGGAAGACCTGCAGGGACAGGTCAGGATTATTCAGGTGGGGACTGAGCAAAGACTGAACAAAGGTAGTTCAACGAGGAAAGATGCTTGTGTGAAGGGATTGTGCCCCTGGGATGGTGATGGGGATTGTGCCCCTGGGATGGGGACTGAGAAGCTGGAAAGCAGTGCCAGGGAAATGGGCTGGGTGTCTCTAGGGATTATAAAAAATATTTTCTGTGTTTGTCTCTGCTCTTTCAGCTGTTTTTCTGATTTCTGAGAATGTAAACTTTTGTTTTCCCAGCCAGAGAGTTTGAAGAATTGGGCTGTGATGCTTTTGTCTTGTGTTTTCTTCATTATTTATTGTTTCTTATCATTACATTCAGTTCCTGACCTGCAGAGCTCTTCATTGCAGGTCAGTTCAAGGCACAAAACTCCTAATACCAAATGTTCCAACTACTAACTGCTCCCACCCTCAAGGTGGTGTGGATATTTATAATACAATCTATGTAATCAGTAGTTATAATACTACTCCAATAACTATTATCTATGTTAGAAGGTTAGACTCTACTCTAAGCCAACTATAATGTGCCACCTCACTGCAGAAGATGGAGGTAAGGAAGAAGGAAGAAACCCAAAAGCCATGTGCTTCCTCCATCTTGTCTTCACCTGCTTACCATCCTAAAACCCCATATATCTAAAATTCTCACCCTGTGATAAAACTACACACTATTCTACTGTCTAATACACACTCTTGAAAATTCTACTTCATTCTAGAGCCTAAAAGACCTTTTTCCATGAACAAAGGTTAAAAACACTGTTTTTCAGAGATTCTAAAATCTCTTAAACATTCAAAGAAACATTTCTCACAATTCCAGACTCCGACAGGTGACCTGGTCAGTGGCAGTGCCCTGGATTGTCCAGCCTCACCTGGAATATTGTGTGCAGTTCTGGGCACTACAGTGTGAAAGACATGTTAAACTGTTAGAGAGTGCACACACAACAGCCATGGGGATTGTGAAGGCCCTTAAGGTGATGCCACATGAGGATCAGCTGAGGCCACTTAGTCTATTGAGATGGAGGAGAGTGAGGGCAGACCTCACTGCTACTCTGCAGGTCTCTGGTGAGCAGAACAGGAGGGGCAGCAACTTATTTCTGCTCTGTGGGGACCAGGGACAGGGTCCATGGAATGGCCTGAGACTGGATCAGACAGGTTTAGATTGGATATAAGGAAAAGGTTCTTTCCTCACTGTGTGGTTGGATGAAGCTCCCCAGGAGGTGATCCCAACACGAGACTGACAGAGTTCAAGAAGAATTTGTACAATGCCACTGGGGACATGGTGTGATTCTTGGGGTTGCAGGGTCAGGAGCTAGACTCAAGGACCCTTGTGGGTCTCCTCCAACCCAGCATATTCTGTGACTCTGTGACAGGAGACCAGAGCAGCCAGAGGACAATGCAGGCACATCACTTGTGACCTCTGGAGGAAGGAGAGATGAGCCATGGAAAATAGCTTTGGTGCATTTATTTCAGCACTTTCTCTGAACAGTAATTTCCTGTAATCTGAGTTCATGATGGGCTTTCTATTGTCTTTCTAAGCCTTATTGAAGATAAGAGAAAACAAAATTCTTGAAGGGGAGCCTTTGCCTCAGCAACAAAGTCAGCAGTTGTCTGCTGCCACAGGTGAGTACATTGTCCAGGGTGGTAGCATTGTATATGTGCTATTACTGTGAGATTTCTCCTCATGATCTCCTTGGTTTTAAATCTCCTTACACAGTGTAAAACAAATCATGGCACATCTGGACAGCAAGTTTGGGCTATTTAATGCTCCCATTTAGACAGTATTTATTTGCCAGCTTTTGACATTTATGAGACTAACTAAACTTGAATCTTTCCTGAGCAGAAAATTCCATATTCAAGCCCAAATGATTGCATCAGAAGTGCAGTGATTTCAGTAAACCAAATAAATCTGGCTTTATTTACCATTCAGTTAAACATTTTGATAAGTAATTAGACAAGAAAGAAATACATATACCAGTATAAACTGTTGAACTTGTTTACTAGTGTAACTATGACCTAAATTACTCTTGGCACTAGGCTAAACATGGAAGAGACGTAGGAAAAAGTATTTGGCTCATGTAGATTGGTTTGATCACTCTTTCTAGCAGTTCTACTCATGTACTGATGATAAAGGTGGCTTCATTCATCATTAATGAATAAATTAAAATATGATGATAACCATATCAGTTACACTTCAGAAACACGCATTTCCGCTAAAGAATGAAAAGCTGACCACTTAGGCTATGGAACAGATGCATGACAGTGTGCAAAGAAAATTTGTGAATGGTGGCAGCAAGTTGCTTGATTTGAAACCATACATTTTACTGGGTGCAAAATTTAAGGAGCGGTACATGATTGCCACAGGTCTGTCCCTGGCTGGGTGGAGTTTACTGGATCTCACTGGAGAGGCCCTCTCCTCAGAGATGCTTTGTTTTCTCTGTCATGAGAAAAAAATGCAAGAGAAAGACAGGGAAGCATAGCCGGAATGAAAGAAAAGAGAAAAAATCAATTTCACGCATACTAACAGAACTATGCAGCAGTACCAAACCTGACACACACACACAAAAAAACCAAGAGTGTAGAGTAACAGAGTGAACTCAACACAACAAAATCAGATGAAACCACGTGATTACACTGAGAGATCCCCTCCATCACTGCAAACAATTACTTTTCATTATCAGAGACCTGACAGTGCCTAAGCACCATTTTAAGCTCCACTTGCTTTTGTAGAATGGAAGATCAACGTCAGTAAAGGTGCTGGTAATTTACAATTTTTTTGCTCAAAACTGCAGGGTGCTGAAGTGACAGAGGTCCTGCCTATGTAGGACAGGCTGTTTTAGAATAATAAAGGTTGCTTCCTATTCCTTTGGGTGCATCCTTTCAGTGGAGGAAAGATTCTATCCTGTTCTTTTTGTTATAGAAATGTTTAAGCTAACCAAGCATTCTTTAGAGCATATACCAGCTTTAAAAATGTAAGCTTGTGAGGTTGTTAGATGTTCTTCAAACCACAGATGGTTATTTGAATTGGGTGTTGTGAGAGTTTTCTCTGTGGTAGCAGGTTTCTGGCATGCCCTGTCTGCAGTGGTGATGGTTGAGAACACACAAGGAGCACAACACTGCCTGTGCTATGATATCTATTAAGTGGTTTAATAAGAAAGGTTAAGCCTCTTACATTAAAGTTGTATCTTAAGGAAAAGTTCCTGCTTGGAGTTCTCCACAAATGCTACCCAACAACTTTATGACATCAGTCAGGTTGTTTTCTTCCATGTAAACCTTTTATCTGAAGTGGCACATCTTGGACTTACAGACTCATGGAATCATCAAGATTGGAAATGACCATCAACTCAACACTATCATTTTCACTACTAAACCATGTCTACATGTGCCCCATTCATATGTTTTGAACACTTCTAGGAATGGTGATTCCATCACTTCACCAGACAGCTTGTTCCAATGTTCTCACCACATTTTCAGCAAAGACATTTCTCCTAATTTCTAATCCAAACCTCCCCTGCCTAGCCATTCCCTCTCCTCCTGTCCCTGTTCCCTGGGAGCACAGTCCAACCCTCCCAGCTGTCTCCTCCTCTCAGGGAGTTGTGTAGAGCCAGAAGGGGCCCCCTGAGCCTCCTTTGCTCCAGGATGAGCCCCGTCCCCAGCTCCATCAGCTCCTCCTGGGGATCCAGACCTATCCCCAGCTCTGTTACCTTCTCTGAACATGCTTCAGGCCCTCAATTTCTTGTTTTGAGGGGCCCAAAACTGACATGGGGATTTGAGCATTGCCCCTAGTGGGACAGCCCAGGGGATATTGGCCTCTTGGCCACCTGGGCACAGCTGGGCTCATGTCCAGCTGCTCTCTCCAACTCCCCCAGCACATTTTCCTGCCACTTTTCCCCCAGCCTGGAGCTGCAGGGGATTGTTGTGACCCAAGGGCAGGACCCAGCACTTCCCCTGGTTGTTCATCCCAATGGCCTCATTCCATGGATCCAGCCTGTGCAGACTCCTCTGCAGAGCCCTCCTGCCCTCCAGCAGATCCACATTCCCACCAGCCTGGTGCTGTCAGGGACTAACTGAGAGGGCCTTTGATTCCCTCAGCCTGGTCCTCAATGAAGAAATTAAACAGGACTGGCCTCAGTCTGAGGCCCTGAGACCCTGAAGAGTTCCAAGGGTGTCCAATGCCAGCTGGATGTCACTGCACTTACCACCACTCTCCATCCCAGCCATCCAAACAGTTCTTTACCCAGAAAACACTTGATCAGGTCATGAACAGCAAATTTCTCCATAAGAATCCTGTAGGAAAAGGTGCCTGAGACTTTAGTAAAGTATCCAGAGCCTTTCCCTCATCCCCTAGGTGGATCACCTTGTCATAGGAGGAGATCAGGTCAGTCGAGCAGGTGCCACTTTACCTAAATCCAAGCAGTCTGGGCCTCATCCCCTGTTTGTCCTGCACGTGTTGGCACTCAAGCTCATTTTAGTTGCTGCTAGTCAGAAAAGTGTTAAAAGACATGCCCATCTGACACAAAGGTTTCCTAATAAAAAATCCATGTTCAAATAAAGGGTAAGATACACCATTAGCCAGCTGGGAGGAAGGGAGTGAGGGGAGATGTGTGGGTGACAGGGAAACATTGACTGACTGACTGACCAACCACATGTGAGGCTACCTAGAGCTGGGAGAGTTTCTATGTGATGGTGAGGGTCCTAGGAAAACTAAGAGAAGGATGTAAGAAGGAAGTATCCTCTAGTAAATTGGATGATATGAGAGCTCACCACCACTGCTGCAATGGGCTCTGGCTGACCAAAGTCTCTAACTCACAGACTTGTTGTTTTAAAGATGGGACAATGTCAGATGTCTCTGATTCTTAGCAGAACATCTTTATTTCTGGAAGAACAAAGGGAAACATGCTGGCATGGGCAGATATCTGCATGTAAACTGAAATTTCTGGTGTTCTGGTTCTTCGTTCACAGGACTGACCACTCAAAATAGGCAGCTGAGGTGAAAAAAGTTGTTTTGGGATGCTTGCTGCTTCTAAGAAGGAATCTTCTTAAGAAATGCAGAAGTGGTTTACAGTTGCTGGTGGTTTGGTTTTTTTCCTAACATCAACAGAAGATGCAGACTCTAGGAGAAATTATAGTCCCAAATTTGCTGCAGATAAAGGGTGGTGAAGGCCACAGAAAATGGTGCCTTGTAGTAGAGACCAGTCAAGGTCCAGCTCTTGGAAGAAAAAGGCTGTGGGATCTTGAGGTCTTGTGGGATTTGCATGATGTTAGGACACTGAATGTATGAAGGAAGACAACAAACTGAATAAATATAGAATAATCCTGTGGGATATGTTCCACTAAACAGAACCGGGCTTTGCCCAGCTGGAGATGAAAAGTAGTGCCCTATAACTCACAAACTCTTACAAAAGGTCTGCTGTGCTCTGCCTACAGCTAGAGCTGATAGAGCTGATCAGCTGCCTCACTGGGACCTGTGTTTGGCTGTTCTTTTGCCTAATCATTTCAGGTTTGTTTGCCTTCTGTGTGCTTCACACTTAATTTACAAGTGGCTAAAAGCCAGTTCCTGTGAGAACTTAGTCTCTTTGCAGACATTCTCAATTATTTATGCCTTTCTTCAACAGTGAATCTATTGTTCTGCCCTGTCTGCAATGAATGCTTGAACGCTTGTCTCTGTGTGAGTATTCTCTAGTATTCTCTGTTATACAAGGATGCCCTTTTTTTTTTTTTTTTTTTTTTTCAAAAAAACAAGACAGTTTTTGAAGGTGATGATTTAAAGAGATCCTATTTGGAGCACATAACTATGATGCAGTGGGCAGAGTAATAACCTGTACAGGAAAGAATGTATGTGGGGAAAAGGCCTGATGCCTTACTAAGCTGCAAACATTTGCTAACCAGATTATTCATAGAAAATTAATGTAGTGCTGCAAGTCCCAATTGGTTTTGGTATAGAAATGATGATTCTATTTTCTTCTGCTTTCACCTGTATGCAATATCTCTGCCTTTCTTAATTGCTTTAATTTTTTTTTTTCCTTCTCTTGTCTTGAAAATATTGTACTGTTCAGCACCAGGCCATTCTGTCCATGTCTATTAGAAGGCAAGTTTGTTATTGGTCACACATGATTCTTCTGCTGTGACTTTTTCTCAGAATTGTCTGTTGAGGTTTTGCTTGATCCTATTCAGCATTGATTTCTACACTGTCCTCCAGTTAAATGTAGAACATGCATTTTCGCTGTTGTATTATAACTTCCCCCATTTCAATCTTCTCTTTAAATAGTTCTCTTAGTCTTACCAGTCTCATTCAATCTGTTCTTGTTGCTTGTCTTCAGATAACTTCATTCTGCTGCTTTTTAGGTTTTATTAAAATTTCTATAATATGTCTTCTTTGTGATTAAAACATTTATGGAAATTTTCTACTCTGTTCACACTGAGTCCTTGTCTAACCAAACCATCTTTCCTTCTTCTGTCTTTCTCAGATTGAAAACTGAGGGAGAAAAAACTTACGAGGACATAATTTTTTTCCTCAAAGGATAAGAAAAAAAGAAAAGGAAAAATCACATGCATGTTCTACTGGACAATGTTGGAAGTCATCCTAATAGAGTTTAAGGCGAGGAACAGTGATACAGATAGCAGAAGGTACAACAGGATGCTAAATGAGCACAAATAGTGTTTAAAATCAAAGAGTTTTTTTCCCTCTGCATTCTTAATTTTATTTAGTGAATTATTAGTAGTTGTCTAGCCATTTCTAGCAGGGAACGTCCTATTTGATGAATTTTGCATGTTGTTCAAGGGAATATGTGCTATATGGGTGTATTTCTGGGTATGCCTTCTGCCTTTAAACCTCTAAAAATAATTATGAGACCATCCTTTTCTGCAGCTATTACTAAGGTGAGTCTTAGATAGATAGACAGAAAGGAAAAATTATTATTTTGTCCACAGTCATCAAAACCAGGCAGAATTCTTGGCACATATGTATACACATATACTTAATATAGGGTTGGGTTGGGGTTTTTTTAGGCAGGGTGGGGTGGGTTTTGCATCCCTTTGAAACCAGTAAAATTGTCAAAGAAGCAAACTTGGTTCAGTCTTAATGTGGCTAAGATTGAAATTCTCCATCATAGCATTCCCAGTTTGCTTATTTTGCCATGTAGAGAGATGAAACTGATGAATTTGAGTGAGGGTATATGTGTGTTAAGTAAGCCTTGGCCTTCCTCTGTGCCAAAACACAAAATTAAAATGAAGAGTCAAAGCACCTTGGAGTAAGGAACCAATCATAAATCATGTTAGGATGCTTCTCTAAGAGTTAGATTATTTAATTCTCAAGGCTGGGATATAGATGGACAAACACTAAAAAATTTCTGCTCTGTTTACAAGCAACAGATGACAATTTTTAATTACAGTGTTCCTATATATACAAGCTGGTGTATACCATAACTTTCTAAACCTTTCAAATTCTTTTTCACTCTCTAAAAGCAGCCAGGCTTGACTGCAATATAATTCCTTCTGGGACCTCTGCCTAAAAAATTAGCAACAATTTTTGGTGATTTCCTTTAACCTTCATGGAGGTTGTTTCTCCCACTGCCCATCTATGGATCTAGAATGTGTTGGTGCATTGCAAAGGCGTGTTTACAATTTTCATAAATATACTTGCTAGTGAAATGGAAAGGCAATGGCTGCCTAGAGCTCTCTGAATAGACATAGGAAAAACCTTGCCCACTGGTGAAATTCCTGTATAAAAAGGGTTTCCAAAAGTTGAAAAGTCACTAATATCAATGCTGTAAAAGCACTGATATTAATGTATGGTGTTTTCTTGCCCACAGCAAATAAGTTAGGAACTTGATCTGGTAGGCTCAGCCTATGTTGCAGCTGCAAACTGCTGGGTTTTAGCTACTGAAAACATCATGGTGAAAGGTTCATTACAAGACGACATAAAAAAAGAGGAAAGAGGTGAGTGTTTCTTTGTACTGAGTAGGTGAATCAGAAAGTTTCTTCTGCACAGCTAGATTTTAGTAGCTTTATTGCTTTATTTCTTTCTAGTCATTTAGGAAACTTGGCTATGAAAGCAAGAAATTAAAAAGCTGTGATTTTTTCCCCTGTAATCTGGGTAAAAGCACTGATCCTTTATAACTCCAACTGTAGTTTTGCTTAAACGGCAGTAAAAAGAAGCCTGCATGCATTGGGATCCCTGTGTTTTAGGAAGTCAGGAAGGCAAGCTGATCAAAAGAACTTCTGACTCAGATACTACCTTTTCAGAAAATTATATAAATTCCCAGGTTTCATACATCTTCTGTTATATAAATCTCTGTTTCGAAAATGAGCTTCAGCCTGAAAGCTGGGGGGAGAAACCATAATTAGCAAGAACAATGTAGTAGAGTTTAATGATTTAGAAGTTGATGAGGTACTAATTAATTGAAATCCAAACAACACCCCTGTAAAGTCAACCAAAAAGCAGTGGAAAGGGGTGGGAAAGGGTGGGAAACAAGGCAATGATTTATTCTTATAATTTGCTATAAAGACATGGAAAAATACCATGCCCAGCACAAACACTCAGCAAAAATCTTTCTTTAGACAGAGACTCAGGGGAAAAATGCTGTCTATTGAGTTATTACATTGCTTAATCAAGATTTCATAAGCAGAATTCCTTCTTGCCACTTGAAGAGTGATTAAATTTTGGCTGAACACATCTGACTATTGTAGAAACCTAAGCTTCTGCAATTATCTGACCTGTCTCTCTCTATTATTAAAACATTTTAAAGTTTCCATGTATTTCAAAATGGGGCCAAGAATCTTGTAGATAAGTTTCCACAGAGACAGAAGGTAGAAGAAAGAGAGGGTGGTAATTATGATATCTCTTTTAATATCACACCAATTTGAGTTCTTTTCTATGTGCCCATCAGCAAGACTTAATCACAGGTATGTTGATCAGAGAGAAACGTAGATCATTTAGATCAACACTCCCTTACTGTCTTTTCATCTGGGAAGGGAACTCTCTGAAGAAAAAAAATAAAAGATTGCTGGTGGGCAATAGAGAGTTGTGAGTTGGAATTCCTGAGGTGCAAGGAAAAATGAGAAGTAATGATGGCTCGCTTAGTTTTCGTGTCTCAATGACACATCTATTAAACTCAGTCTTCTGTGTATAATAACAAATTATAGATGCCTCTGCAGGTTTTAAACTGCAAAAAGAACTTTAAACTTGATGTTGGAGTCACTTTTGGCCTATTTGAGCTCATTAAATTACAGACTACAACTCATGGGTTCTCAGCTGGAGCCTCCAAAGTCATCAGTGAAAACAGGCAGCGCTGGGAAAATCAATCTCAGAAAATAGTGAGTTTCACTCGTGACAGAATCCTAGCAATTGTCCTTTACTTTCTAGGTTCACAGAGAACCTACTTGCACTCTCTCTCTGAATCATATGGGAGGGAGAGCACTTTAAAAGCACTGTTTCTCATTGCTGACACCATAAGTAGCAACTAAAATGAGTTAGAAAGTTCTTTAGTCCTAGTTCATATATCACCTGTAATAACATGACCTGTGTTTAAGTAAATGCCTGGGTTAATTAATTAGAGAAATAGAATTCATTTATCAGGAAAAAAAAGTAAGGGTGTACAGCCCTGAGCACCACACAACAGCAAAATTTGTCAGACACAAAATGGATTAACAGAGCCATAATTTCTGAGAATAAAAGAGTCTGAGATGTAATTATTCCTTTAATGTTCTGGACCTAAAACTGCAGAGATTCAGAATGGATTCCATAGCAGGTTAGCTGTTTTTCTAATATTCAAAAGTTCAGCTTCCAGAGAAGTCAGTGAAACTCTTTAGTAACTTCAGCCATATCTGTACTCTTCAAGTTTTTTTTTTGATTTTCCTCTGTTATTTTTTTATTCAGGAGGTTGAGATAAATTTTGCATGTATCTTGATTAATATTGTGAAGTATAATTTAGATGTGTAAGCAAAATCTGAAAGTTTCCATTCTTTCTCAGCCATCTGTGAAATACTCTGCGCTTAGTCAGAGAAAACTAAATAATCCAGATCTCACATTACTGCAGTACTTTTGTAGCAGTGTTCATTGTACCGATACAAGCACTGCAAGGATTGAAATAAATATGTTTGTAAGCTGTTATGTTTGTAAGTAAATATGTTTGTAATGAAATAGGGCTAATAGGAACTTCAAAGATGCTAAAGAGACTTGATGGATGATTCTTCTAGGCTCTAAATGCCTTTTAGAATGCCAGTCTTGAGCTTACAGCTGACCTGCTTGTCTTCTGTGAGCCACAGATGGTGCCAGTGTGTCGCAGACAATCATCTTGTGTCAGAGCTGGGATCATTATTGGCTCTTGTCAGGTGGTATTCATCCAGTGTCCTTGATAAGTGAAAGGGCTTATCCATGTGCTGTTCTGAAAGCATTCTCTTGATAGAAATTGATCAAAACACTGAGAATAGTGGATGCTGCTTTGGGCATTTGGGATCTATTTTGGAGAAGCATGGTGATCAGCCTGGTGGCAGACCAACTAAAATGTTTGTGAGAGGATATTCCTGAAACAAAATTTCACTTTCTTTCTCTGGAAGTAGAGCTATAATTGTACCAGAAAACTCTTTGGTATGACAGTAAATAATGTCTGGGTGATTCTAGTATGACACCAGAATTCCCCAGGAACAAGCATAAAAGGTGCCAAAGGAAAGCAAGGGTAATAAATACTGAAAGCTCCGACAATGAGCTGCAGCTCATTGTGTCCCATGAAAACCAGGCTAATCACTTCACCAGAGAAGCCACAAAAACTGGATTCCAGCATGTTGAATGATGGGAGATTTCATCACTGCATTCAGTGGGAAGAACAAATAATATTGCTGAGGGCTTACAGTCTGTCAGAGTCCCTCAGTTTCTGTCCAAATGCACTTGTTGGAGCTCAGGTGATAAAGGAAGGCATGAGGAATATTCTGAGGGACATGTGGGCTTTCAGATTCACATGCCTTAATTGGAAAAGTTAGGACTTTATGGTCTCTGCCAGGATTTTGACAAATGACTCACCCCACGAGAGCCTGAGGGCATAGTAAAATCCCCTGTTGCAAGTTTATAGTTATATCTTGTTGAGCATCAAAAATATTTGACACTGATTTTGCCTTATCTATGAATTTTTAGTGATGTTACTGTGTTTGTAATCAATTAATAAACCCACATGAGTTCTCTGTGGGTTTTTTGCTGGATTCACAGAATACTTCAATAGAACAGAGGCTCTATGCCCTCATACTGTTGTATGTTGTTTGATTTCTAGGCTATGAATTTGTTAGTCTGTTTATTAAATGTCACAAAGTGCCTTGTCAAATTGTTTTTTTAAAATGCTGTCACTTTAGATTCCTGACAGAAATTATGAGGCTGTGGGAGGGAAGTCTATTATCTGACAATTCCCCTTTGTTTGGCAATGTCAGTGTTAATACACTATAGATTTTTTATTTTGAAACCCTGAGGTTTTTTAAAAAGCATAATCAATTTCAAAATGCTGTGTACACAGCAGTTTTCTAGGTTGTGATATTTTACTTGTTTTTTCAATAAACTTCACTTCTACCTAAAACTTATGAAATCTGAAGATCAGTTTGAGTTTCTGGGAATTTGGAAGACTGCAATACCCTTATGTAGAATTTTAAACCCAGTTAATTCAGAATTATGGATATCGATATGCTTTTGCAAGTGAAAGATTTGAATTTGGAGCTTGTGATCAAATCCAATTGCACAGAGAGACATCCCTTTTCAAATTTGGTTTCCATATAGGCATTGTTCTGCTGAAAGTGGGCTGTAAATATCCAGGCTCTCAGCAAACTCTGGCACTATGCCCTAGTCCTCCATTGCCTCACTAATTATTAGTTACTCCTTTTAGCATTCATTTGTGTCACATTTAACATAAGTGTGGCATCTATGTCAGCAGAACTGCCTTGCCCTAGAAGTTTACCCCTTTCCCAAGTCCCTGGAGCACCCACTAATATATTTTTTTCCTCAAAACCAACAAATTCTTCTTTTGTTTAGAGTAAACTGCTTGCTTAAAATTTGTCTCAAAAAATGATGGAATAAGCAACTTAACAGTAAGTAAGATTGTGGGTTACAGTTTTCTTAGCCTATAGTCACACAATCTTAAAAAATATGTTCAGGAAACAGAGGTTTGAATTACTTGTAAAGGTTAAGAAATATTTTTTCAAAGCAGAAAATAATAAGAAAAAATACCACCCTGCTTCCCAATCCTATACTAAGTTAACATAGATCTACAGCATTAGTTTGGAGGAGGTAGTACTACATTATACAAGGTTGAGATGAAAAAATTTGTTTTGGTAAACATATATTTCCTTTTCATTCTGATCTGCTTTGAGAATACTTAGGCTGCTGACCAGCAGCTGAATCAAATGGAAAGACACATGGCTCTGATCAGTCAAAAAAGGAGGCTGCACTCACTAAATATTCAATTCCAAGTAGGCTCTCCCCTAAAGCAAAATAATAAAATGCTGGAGCTGAATGTGTTCACCAGCTTTGCCAGCTATGAGTGAGTGTGGGCTGACTAATGACAGTCCTCCTCATTGTTATGAAAGCTCAAAACATTTCTAAAGAACTGTTTTCCATCATGAAAACTGGTGTTCCCTCAGTATCTTCTGTTGGCAAACCATCACTTCTGGCATATTTTTCCCATGGGTTAAATTTTAAATAAATCATGACAGTTGGCATCAGCCTTGCTTTCAGGGTGCCAATTTTGAGTTTCTCTTCTCGCTCTTTATACCTTTTCTCCCATGTTTTTACCTGCAGGATGTACTCCACAGAGATACAATGCCTCTTGTTTCTGCTCATCTTTCTGATTCATTTCCACCACACAGAACAGAACTTGGTTTTTATTACCTGGAAAGAACAAAAATATCTTTTCAACTGGCCTAGATGTTGTGTTCTTGCTCTTAGCAATGCATGGGAGATGAAGAGGAGCTGAGACATCTGTGAGGTTGAAAGCCATAGCCTTAACTGATTCCCTCCTGCTTGTGAACAGATGGGAGGTGGTTTCTGTGGAGGCTCATGGAGCAAAGAATCACACAAGTTGCCTAATATTAGAGAGCTTCTTTTAAAAATCATAGTTCTTTTAAAATCGTAATTCTCTTAAAATCATTACTCTTTCAAAATCATAATCACATCCTCTTTTAAAATCATAATGACAACATAATTGTCCACAATACCACTGTGGACAATTTGTAGTGAGTGTAAAAATTAATTATTTTGAGAGAAATAAAGCAGACTTTCCACCTTCAGGAGCCACTTTGATTAGGAGAACAAGCATTGGACATAGGAATAATGCTTTAAAATTTTTTGTGTAGAAAATACTGAAGCCACGAGAGCAGTGAAAGATGGTGTTCTTGCTAAATGTTTAATTATTAAGAGACAGAGCCTTGTTTTGCATAACAGTTTCTGTCTCTTAAGGGCTGTCAAGAGATAAGAAACTGACACAAGACTCTAAAATGATATTGGAAGAAAAGAGGTGGGTTGTCAACCAGACAGGTCTAGCAGTAGCTGCATTTGTCAGCCATGGAAGCTGCAGTTCCAGTATAGAGAGGCTGCAAGTCACTGTGGTACCCACATAAAAAGGAAAGGAATTATAAAAGGGTGATAAAAAAGGGGCAAAAAATGGTTAAAAGGTATTGTAATTATATATATATGTACATATATATATATATTCACATTAATATATACTTATATATTAATATATTTTTATATATAAATATATAAAGGCATAATTTTAATGCTCACATAAAGTACTGTGCATGAAATCAGTCTGGGCTAAACAGTTGGACCTTAATTCCATTGGGTATTGCCATGCCATGAGGACATTAAGGATTGAACCACTCATAAAATAATTTTTTGAGGCATCCAACTGTTTCACATGATCTAAAATATATAGTAAAATAGGTAGTGGTTATGATAAAAGATTATTGATTTTATGAGATAGCTTTGGTTTTTTGAAACAGGCTGTGAGGTTGTCCAGCTAACTGAGTGCTTTACCCAAACCCATCACTGTGGGTGTAATATTTCTCATTTACCTCACTGGCAGAAGGCTTTTATGGCTATAACCATACTATTCTGGGACACAAAATTTTTACTTTCAGGTATGTATGAAATAAAGTAAAACACTCTTTCTAATTATCCCTTCAAAACCTGAAATTATGTCTTTGTTAGCTTTTGCTTTTCTTTTACAGAAGACACAAAAACAATAATTAAAATTATTTCCATGAGAAGATTACAATTCCTGGATTTGGTAAGTGAATTTCACATGAGAAAGGAAATTGCTTCCATGGTGATAGCAAAATGCAGAAATAAAACCAAAAAATTGAAGTCCCTGAAATTTGGGTCAGCAGAAGGAGAATTTTACCAGCCTCACAATCCTTAGTTTAGTAGAAGGGGGCATTTTATTTTAATTATTTTCTTGAGCTGTTTGTACCAGTGTAAAATCAAGAAATGAGAACTCAGTATGAAAATAACTTTTGGACCAAGACTATCAATTGACATTACAGGTTTTACGGAAAACGGGAATATAACCATTTTGTGCATAGTTTTATTAATTCTCCCTTTCTTTGTTACTAATGCACCCAGTAACAATAGCAGGGTGAGGAGGGATTTGTTATAAAATAATTGCATAGTAATTACACGGCATGTTTTGTTTAGGAACATATTTGAAGAGGTAAATTCTTGGTATGGCTAAGGTATAATTAGCAGTTTATATGAACTTGTTCATTCAGAGATGAGAAAATAACATTGTGAGGAAGTTTAGAATGTCTTTTATGGATTTCAGTTTGTGAAGAGAAATTAAATAAATAATTTAAAATTAAGTTTTCTCAGCCACCTCATTCATGCTTACACTGGGCATCACCAAGTGTAATATATATTTGAGTTCTGCAGTATTATCTTAAGGGACACATATAAAATGTGTTTGGGTATAAAACCAATGGAATGTGGCTGTGTGTCTGTGCATAAATATATATGCCTTCACACATATGAATTACACTTTGAAATATGTAGCTCAGATTTAGGCATAAATCTTGCCCACACTGAATGAAAGGGAGATTTTTGTGTTGATTTCAAGGGAAGCAACACTGACTCCATCTAAACTAATGTATCTCTTTACAATAGAATATGTGGGAGTCTGTAGGGGTTTAGCAAGACAAAGAGGTTAACCAATTTGTAATAGTAAACAAGTATGATTTTAATTATCTGTTTGTTGAGGCTGTGGGTGGATATTTTGGTGTTGCATTCCACCTTTTCTCTTCAGGCATTAGCCACATTTCAAAGAGGTTATTGTTCAAATTTATTTGTGATGTAGTTGCTGACAAAAGGAACACTGTATTTCACTATTTCTGTGCTTATTTACACTCTGTGTAAGCATATTTTTGTCCGAGTTACAGCATGCCCAGTCAGTTAAAAGGAATTTCAGGGTATGCCTGGAGGTGGAAAGCATAATGACCAATCATCATCCCAAGCGCCTTCCATGGCTCTGGCAGCTCAGTTGTATGCTTAGTGCTGTGCTGTCACTGGTAGCTGCAAAGAAAAAACCTCCCCTTCTCCCAGGCAATTCTATCCCCCGAAATGGTTTGATTGTTTAATGCAATTAAACCTTTATCTGGGACTTTTCTTATACACCCTAGTGTGGTGACAAGAGATGCCTGCCTCTCTTGAAAAATCTCTTATTCCAGAATGTAAACAGAAAGGTAAATCTGTGCAAAAATTTAGTTACACATTTGTGACTGGCTCTTTTATGAGCTTTGGATGGTGGGTTTTTATAGATATCTGTATTTCAGGGAAAGTGCCAGGTGATTTTCTTTAAGCTTGGTCTGAGCTGTAGAATAAGATTCTCTAAGGTTCTGTAGCTCAGTGTTAGGTTTACCTTAAGTGCAATTCGGGCAGTTCAGTTAGGCACAACTCGAGTATATCTTTGTAGATTCTTGCAGGTTTTTAATGCATTTTATTTAGCGAAATGGAACATTGTATAATTTCACCTCTCTAAGCCAAAGGCTGCTTGAAAGGAAGAGAATTACTTTCACTACGCCTGCCAATTCTGTTTGGGGAAAAGAGCAGGGATCTGTGTGATGGCTCTAAATAGAACTTGGTGTTTGCAATCAAAGAGAGTCCTGCTCCTGTCTGTCCAGCACTTCTCTGTGGAGTGAAACTCAGTTAAAGGAGCACAACACATCTTCTAGTTCCATACCACTTCTGCAGTACTTAAAGTCGCATACAAGTAATTTCCTTTGTACCTTCTGTTATAGGAGGTTTGCCACAATACATGGAGCACATCTGTAAGAGAGAAAAACATTTACCATACCCTAGTAATTACATTAAACATTAATTAAATGTCTGCAAGGTGTTGAGAAGATGTCACTGCCATTCTTGGTTTTGAAAGGGAAAGCTGGGGCTAAATATGATCTACTGTCTTCCTGCAAGATATAGATCATTCCAGTACTGGGAATTCATGTTTTGATTAACACTAAGGACATTCTGGCTATTGTAGAAGAGATTTTGAGGCCTAGTTTTTTAATTGGATACATTTAACTTTTTCCTTGTTTACTGTTGTCTCCTTCTTTTTTTTTTTTTTTTTATTTTCTGAAAACATGATTTCATTTGAACTTTTGTTGATTCTCCATGAATAATGAAAATGAATTAATAACTTTGAAATGGTCTACACCAGACAACTGTGCACTGTATCATAAGGATTTATGATATGGGCTTTAAGAAACAAAACCAAACAAATACAAATTTAGGAAGGAGGGAGGTGTATTATGCATTAATGGCATGCAAAAAATTAAACTTTTAGCTTAAAAGGATAGACTTATGTTGAGTACCTGAAAGGAAACTGTGACTCTTTCCTTAATGTGGAAGTGGAACATGAGGGAAAATCAGTTTCTAGTGTGGAATATTTGAAAACTACCTGGTCGACAATTAATTGCCCCAATTCTACCCAAGAAAGAGATTCTTTCCTTTTAGGATTGCTTTGATCAGGCAATAAATTTAGCCAATGTCCTGAAATCAAGCGAATTCCCATGTCATATCCAGGTCACCTGACTCACACCAGCACAAATATTCCTAGACTGTGAATAGGGATGTATTCAGAACACCCAGAGAAGTGTGGTGGCTTGAAAGTATCTTACTAACTTCATTTTTATATTGAAGCTAGGAATAATGTAGGTATAATCCTGTCTAGGGGCAGGGATGAAGGGAAAAAAAACATCTCCCAAGCCCCTATTTTTACTTTTGATTCTATTATTAAAATTTCCAGGTTTTCCTGGAATTCAATATGCATATTAAGATGCAAATAACCTAAACCTTAAATGATCATTTTACAGCAGCTCAGACTTTGAGGTGTTATTCAGTCAGGTCTCAGAGGAAAAAGGCATGATGTGCTAAAGTAGTTCAAGTACATGTTGTACAGATTCAGAGTAATAGAGAACTACATTGATTTATTTTAAGAAAATATGAAAGAAAAATATGTTTAGGCTTTCCTATGACACCATAAGAAAAATTCAACAAAGATTTTTTTTAGCTAAGGCATCATTCTTCCAGTAATTCTGTTGGGGGAAATAAGTGTAAGGGGTAATTTATCAGAGGAAAAGTTCTGAGAAGCATTATGAAGTGTTCAACACATTTGTTTGAATTAGCAACACTGTAGAGTCACTACTGAAATAACACAAACAGAACCAAAATGCTGCATCCCAGGACCCCACTGACTTTCTGAGAGCAGTGTTGTGGTTTTGCTCCCTTGAACTGATACATTTAATTTTCTGGCACCATATAAAGCAACGAAACAAACAAGCAAACAAACAAGTTAAGTAAGTCACAGGCAATCTGCAACACAGCTTTTGCAAGATTACAGTCTTCAAAAACTCTCAATCAGAGAATGCTTTAGAATAAAATCACACAGCCAGTATTTATGTAATGATTGGATTATGGATAAGATTTGTGCTTGAAAGAGAAAACAAGTCAGAGCATGCAAGTTGCTGTTGGAGCAGTAAATTTTTAGCAAACATCCATGAGATGCAGCAACGTTCTGCTAAAGCCTTATGGTCCTTGAACCCCCAGAAAACCATGGGAAACAGTATTTCACTAGCAGTCATGCAGTGCCATTCTATTGTCTTCAGATTTTCCCACAGACCATCAGCAAAGCAAAAATCCTTAAGTTTCAAGTCTTCCCTCTTTTCCTTTCCCCCAGTAGCCCACTAGAGCAGCAAAAAGATGCCCAAAGAAGGCCTCTAAACCTAAGGAAGAAAAAATCTTGGGAATAAATCTGAAATAATTCTCTAAATGCATTGCCACTCTGAAAGCTTCTGCTTTTCTCTTTCACTGGAAGCTGAACAGCTGTACTCTGAGGGATAATTAGGCCATGGAAACAAACTGTGGAGGCCTCTGTGCTCTCTGACCCTCTGATTCATTTGGGACATCTCAAGTCTTTATCTGAGCCTGAAATTTTAGATCTCAGTGTTTCACTAATCAGTCCTTTCAGAGTGGTTACTGCTTTATGCATAGGTAAGACGACTTCAGCTCATGTTCATGAATATGAAATATCACCTTATCGTGTCATCACTCACCACCTTTTAATTTGGCATATGACCTTTCTAATAATTTATAATTAGGAAATAGTATCCTAGATATCTGAAGTGATCAAGCTATTCAACAATGGAAAAAAAATTGCTTGAGACTCTTTCTTTGGACTGCAAATGCTGCTTATCGCATGACAACAAGTATCTATACCTCTCATTCAATCTAAATTGAGTCAAGGTTGATACTAGCTTGGAAAATAATTTTGGAGAAGTGATGGAGTTATGCTGTGGAAAGATTCATCCTAATCCACTGCTCATAACAATTGGGTTTTCAGAGCTGACCACAGGCTGGTAGGATTGCTCTTAGATTTTGAAAGTGCATACTACATGAGGGTGAAATATTTTCATCCATTCCAAAAGGGTCAAACCTCAATGTTCCTCTTGAATAGTCAATGGGCTATTGCATATAGGTGTGAAGGGTACTTGTATATTTTTATGCTGGAAGCTCATTTGCTAAATCAAGGTTAGGAGTTACTGTACATTGACAGAAGTAATATTTTAAATTTTATAAAGTCACTGAAATTCCAGAAAACAGCATGAATAAATTCTGATAGTCACAAAAATTTTTCAGCCAAAACTTGTTAAAAAAACCCCTAATTGGACTGGCATGTGGAACTGACTTAGCTTGAAAAACAGGGAGCTCATGGGATGGAGATTTGCTCCATTTTGGAGTCTTTTGCTCTATTCACTTAGCTAAGAATGTAACTGGTAATCAGTTGCTAACAGAAAGTCTCCTCACTTAAAGACATGTGGTACTGGCAGGACACCTTTGTCCTGAAGAGTCATCCTGCCCTTCTCATGGATAACAAGCCCAGGCCAGTGATCCTGCTGCAGCAGTCAGTATGAGGGAGACAAAAATAACAGGGCATATGTTCAGTGTATGACATTTGAGACTCTGAAAAGTCACTTGTCTTACTTCACAGCCTGTAACTTATTTAAGAACTGCCTTCTGGCACCTCTTCTCTGCTTTCTCATCATTTGAAAATGAACACTCCCTTCTGAGGGCAGTCACTGCTCACATCCTCTGTGTTTGGCTGAAATGCTGTCCTGCCTGGTAAACAATCTGCAAAAATGAATTGTTCTCATGGGAAAAAGTCAAACTGGACAGCTCCGTGGCAAACTTCTGGAGGTTATGGGAAATGGAGCTTCTAATATGTTGTCAAACTTTCCAGCTTGTCCCTTTGCTGCTGCAGAGCTGACATAGTTCTATTGACTCCTGAAAAGAATTGATTGACATAGCTGAAATTCCTACCTTTAATTTTCCTCACACTGTAATCCCCTGCTTTAATCAGCTTTAAACATGTGGCATGATTTCTAGACCAGTGAAAGAACTCCTGTTTTGCTGTTTGCAATGCACAGAATCCATATGTTTGGAAGACCAGCATTTTTCTGTTTCTATTCATCATAATCCCTGTTGCTCCTTGAGTGAAATTTGCTCCTTACAGGGGGAGGAAAGAAACGTGGGAGCATAAAGTAACCTGACTTACATCAAGGCAGATCTGTGCCTCCTGCATTTAAACAATAAATACATTTAAGTGTCAGGCCCAGTGTGCCTGGTAGGGGTGCTTTATATAAACTAGACTGAGTTGATGTAGAAATTTTGATTGCATTTTATTGTCTTGTGAAGTGACTAGTTTTCAAGGGCTTTGTTGGTTTTACCAGTAGAGATTCTATGAATCAATTGTGCAACACCACTTGTACAGCTTTTCTAGGCTTTATTCTGTTGAATGTTAAATTTCTTTTGACTCACTGATTTCATTCTAACACTTGAAACACTTGTTGTTTGAAAAAGCCTAAAAAACAAGAAAAAATGAGAAAGATTAAACTCCTGGGGAAAAATAACCTTCAAAGAAATACTCCAGAAAGTTCAGAGTGAATACACAGTGAATGTTCTATACATGTACTTCAGGGTGGCAGTTTGAAGGTAAGCAAAAAGTGAACACATGTGAAAAAGAATGGAGAGGAATCTAATTTTTTTTTAGATTCTGAATCTGAATCTTTGTCTAAAAGTGGTACCAGAAACACAACAGTGCCAGTATTTCGCCCTACTTTTCTGGAACCTGAAGATACAAGCCCAAATCACTTAACCAGGATTAAAGTAGGCTGAACTTTCTCTCAGGCCAACTATCTCTCATCAGGGAAGCAAGAAGACTAGAAACTGGAAAAAAAAATAATTAGAGTTACTGATTGTAAGCATCAATTGATTAGATTTACCCCCTGTTTTTCCTTTTTATTTTTCTTTGTCCTATAGTTATAGAAGTTATATATACTTCTCTGGAAACTGGGTATCCACTGTGCTCTGGTACTTTCAAAGTTTGGGGGTTTTAAGTTACATTTTAAATTATGTCTTATTTCACACTATTCACTTACTTGAAGAACATTTTTAGAGATATGAAGTCCAAATGTAGCAGAATGTAACATACAAAAAGCATATCCCAACAAATAATTTAGCCCTGAAAGTCAGGTTTTTAGAGTGCAACCCTCTATATATCAATATAATATAAACACTTGTTCCATAAATGACATTATGGCCATAGAATGAATAAGCTAAATACTCTTTCCACCATAAAAATATCTTAGGGGATATCTGATCTTTGCTAAAATTAATTATGACTTTTAATTTGCTATAACTAATTATAAAAATGTAATTAACTGTATTATTTCAGGCAACAGTGATATGTGTGCTTTAGGAGTGAAAGTTTAGTAATAGTCACATGAATACAATGGAAATCTAGGAAAATCTAGGATATCTAAGTAAAATAGTTCAGTTTCCATCTTAAAAAGGAATTATGACACCAATAGAAAAAGTTTAGTTTCAGATGTTAAACACACCATGGCAATAGAGAAAAAAACCCACTTCATTTGTCTAGCAGACCAACAGATTTAATTCAAAACCTGTGGAAGATAAGTGAACAATTTCACTGAAGTTTATTGGCTTCAGGCAATGGCTGTTGGAAATTAATCTTCTTTGTCACTCAATCTCAATAATGAATTTTTCTTTATGGTATTTGAGAATACTATACTTGAGAAATTTTTTGTGATTGTTCTATATTCTCTGAAAAAAAATTACTCAGGAACTCATTGTTAGCACAGTGTGATGGATGTTGCAAAATGAATGGTTTTGTGCTTAATATTATTCAAGGCAATGTGCTTAAAATGTGCAGATTTCCAGAATTAAATTACTGTTCTGTCGTGGTCAAATACACATGGTGGCAGAACCTTGAGGCTGCAGTGTTACTGTGGGTCCATCCTCCTGTTTGTTCTAGGTGGTAGTAAAGTAATTTCTTTTCTAGATCTGCCACAGAGCAGCCTGCTCCTAGTTACTACCTCAGCTTGAATTTTGATGAATTGGGCTGGTGGGGTTACAGTAGGACAGTGTCAAACCAGTCAAAATGGGAAATTAATCCATCCCTAAATTAATGGCTTTCAGCTGTTATATTTGTTCTGTATACAAGAGTGTGCAGACAGATTTTTGACATTTGAAAGACATTTCCTTTGTTGGCATGTGCAGCTGCAGTGGATTTTAAAGGAATATCAGTTGTGTCTCTTTGCAGATGACACAGCCAGGTATTACAGATACAGTTTGAAATCTCCTTAACTATGTTCTTCCAGTACATCCAGATCAGGTCAAAATTCCTTATTTTGCTACTCACCAAAAAAAAAAATCCTGTCATATGATTTCCAGAAGTTACAAAGAGTCATTGATTTCCACAAAGCAGTGCTAGCTGTTCAGCTTACTGGGTTCTGTGAGGTGTGCCATATATAACTGACACACAGCTATGGAAAAAATGTGTAAGTGGAACAATAAGTAAGTATAGACCTTCAATGGCTCAAATTACATTAGCTGTTCATTTGCACTTGGATTTGCCAGGAACATTCTCTCAGAAAGTAAAGGCTCAATTTTTCACTTCCAGCCAAACCCTTAATCATTTACGTATATAATAGTGGGGGGGAAAGGGATTTAACAAAGGCATTTGCATCAGCTAAGCATACAAAACTTTGCTTTACTCCTGCTTTGGATGCTTTTCCCTTAGATGCTTGAAAGAAGTGGATCTGCTCCAGAAAACAGAAGCACTGCGCCCTTTGCTAGACCAAAAGGCAAAAAACATGACAAAACATGTCCTTGTCCTGTGCTCTTGGAAAAGATGCCAGGTGCACTTCTGTGTGTGCTGACTGTATCAGCAGTTGCCTGTATTTTGGTTATACAATAAGATGAATAGAACAACAGGGTAGGGAAAGAGAGCAACAGGGATTAGTATGTCAGAAATGCTTATGTGTCCTTATTCTGGCTGACTGTAGCATCTGAATGACCTTTAGGAAAGAAAAAGGGTGAGTAAGAAGACAGGGAACAGGTTCTGCCTGTCTGGAGGTAGGACAGTAGCTGGCCACTATCCATCTGTGGCTTTTTTTTTTCCATTCTGCTTTTCAACATTTGTCAGTACCATAATATTTAGGATAACATATTTGGCCTACTATTTCATGCAGTCTAATATATCATTGGTGTTTGTCTAAATCAAATTTATCTGATAAAAAACATAACAATTTATGATGTGTCTTTAAAAGTTCTTTAAAAAAAGAAAAAAAAAAGTTGGATGTTTTTGTGATTTTGAATGGGGATAGAGTAAAAATAGGCAAGCTGAGGTAAAAGCAAGAGGAAAACATTGCATAAAATTCACGTCAGGAATTGTAAATAGCTAGATGAGACACTCCAGACTATTACAGGCAAGTTGGGAAAGTCAGGGAGAGAGCACAGTGAACGGAAGTACATTGTGTGAAGACAGGAATTATCTTGGGAATCACACGCCAATGATATTAGTTATCCAGAAATACACTGGGAAGATATGAATCAGTGTACAAGGGTCCAGGGAATAATAAAAACATTAAAAATGGTTAACATACTTGTATCAAAGTGAAAAATCATACCCAGTGCCCCTCTTAGGCAGAACATCTGCTAAAAAGCACAGGAGAAAAATTGCCTGGATTTCAGTAAGGTATTTTAACAGTTCTCTGTGGAATTTTCCTGATAAACTAGGGAGATAATTCTTCTTGAAATTACAATAAGACAGAACTGCATCTGATTATGAAGCATCATTTGAGTCAATTTTTAATCATTTTCTGTCAGATTAAGGTACATCTCAGGTTTATGGAGGTATATGGAAGATTTGGGTATATGGAAGATTTGAGTACATCTGATCAGTTAGAAAACAACCTGGTCTTTTCCAGGTGTTGTTCCCATTGTTGATAAACACTGTAATGACAAAGGAATGCATTTATAATGTATGAGCAGTTACATGGAAAGTCAGAAATCAACAACAAATTGCTGTAAAATCAGGCAGAGGAAACTCATATAATGTAAGTTGCATGTATATGCATAACAATATTATAATAAGAAAGTAATATTTAAGTAACTGCCTGGAAATTTTACAGGCAGCAGTAAATTTAAAAAAAGAAGGAAAGGAAAGGGAAAGGGAAAGGGAAAGGGAAAGGGAAAGGGAAAGGGAAAGGGAAAGGGAAAGGGAAAGGGAAAGGGAAAGGGCAGAAAGCTAGTCCCATGTATTAATAGTGTTGCTACACGGAAGTCATGAAAGGTTACAACATTTTGTTCTGGTAATGCATTGGGTAGGTGCAGTGTCCAACTTAAAGCATTAAAGGGTTTGGTATGTAGGAGATTTGTGTTTGGTTGTGTCGAAGAGATTCACGTCATGCATTTTTGAAAGAATTGACTTTTCTTAACCCAAACAAGAGAAAAGAGATTAAAAGGGTAAGTTTCCCTGTGACTCCCTGACTGGGGAACTGAGAAGTGCAGTGCAGAGATCATAATTAGTTTTCCATTATCCAGGATAGGTAGGGACACAGGTAACTGGCAGAGCAGAAGGATATGGATAATTATGTGATAGGCACAGAACACCCACGGTCAATCATACAAGCACTGTTTTGTCACTTCAATGTAATTCCCAGACCTTATTTTATCAGACTTGTAAATTAGAGCAGTGGGAAGTATAGAGAAGAGATTCTCCAATTTTCCAGACTTCTGGCCTTGGGTGTTTCTTAATTAATTAGTATTATAATAATAGCAATTAGCATGATGGGAGAAGTTCTTTTTCTTTATTTTTTATTCTCAGAGGATCTTTCTTAAAAATAAGCAGTATTTATATAAGCATGTTTGTACCACACTGCTCTACTGCTGAGAGCATAATGTACACAGCCTAGTATAAAGCAGTTTATGTCCCTGGTCTCCAAATATATAAATTATGTATTTTACTGTATGAAAAAAACAGCTACATGACAGACAGAGTCTGTCACCAAAAATTCTGGTTAACTGGTAAGAAATTTAGCAGCAGTCCCAAGAAAATTAATGTCTAAGTCCTAATAGAAACAATCTTAATAGTAAATTGTTCATTAGCAATGAAGTTATATTAATGTGGTATGTTCCATCTCTATATTATATGGGACTTCTTATATTAATAGACTGCTTTGCAATATTAGGTTGAATAGCTTCTCAAATTTAAAGTATCAGCATCAGGAGGTTGAAGCATCTGCTGTCAGCATTTTTATCAGTCAAACAGTCAATTTGTCAAACAAACTTGGATTTTCTTTCCTCCTTTTTCTCTTCTTGTGACAGGGAAAAAAACTGCACTGTTGATAATATTTAGAAAGGTGGACCAGTGTCAGGAAGCTTTTGTTGGAGAGAAGTACTGTGTGGGGAAAGAGTGAGAGGGACAAAAATGGAGAATTCCGGAGAAGAACAAGAAAGAGGAATGATACAGAAGACTTCCAGCGTACTTGTTGCAGGAGTTACAGAAGTTAATGAAGGCTATTGAGGGTCCCCAAGTTTTGTTAGAAATGAGAATTCTCACTCCCAGCGGAAGCCTTCTTTGTCACAGTACAGACAAGACAGTTTTGCCTTTTCATTTCTCTTTCATTTCTGGATCTTTATCTTCTTCTCTTCCTAGGTCATCATTTTTCCAAATATGTTGTGCCTTACAAATGTATACCTTCTAATCTTTCCTAATTTAAAAAATTTTCTTCATATTCTCTAATCTAAATCGCCTTCACCATGCCCTACCAAGCATAAGGAATCTCAGGATTTACAATTTTAGGCACACATGAAAATGCATATTTGCTCTTTGACAGCATTTGTGTGTATTTCTCCATACAGAGTTATCCCAGCTCTGCATAAAACATGACTAACAGGACAACAATATTGAGACAATATTATATGCAAGAACTCAATTTTAATCATTTGGATACTTTGATTTTTGTCCATAATCTTGTGAAGACAATAAATTTAATTCCCTCTGAACATGATTTCTTTACAGAAACATAGTCACCCAATGTGTCTTTCAAATGCAACCAAATACTTCCACCTCACTTGACTCCCAGATAACCACAATTTTTTTGCTGTGAAAGTATCACTTCTCTCCTCCTTTGCCCAAATTGCTGTTGTCAGTAGCATTCCCATTTCTACTGGATATAGTACCTTGAAGGCCAAGACTGAAAATCTGAGATTTTCCTTAAAAAGAGGCTACAGGCAGAGATATGCCTTGAAGTACAAAACTGAACTGGACTCAATTCTTAAACTACAATTTAGTTGCCTGGTGGAGTTTTCCACTTAAAAGATTCCCTTCAATAATTGCAAGTTAAATGACAAGGTCTTGATAGAATGCCTGCAATATGTGGGGTCAGTCAGCACTTACGTGTGGTTTTGGCATGAAATAAATACTTGCTATTCTCACACCCAAACTGAAATTTCAGATTTCATACTGAGAAATTATTTTCTCCAAACTGTTCTACCTGAGGATGCTGAATAACCTGTAATTTTAACACTCAGCTTTTCTTCTCATTATTCTTCTCATTATATTTTTTTTTTAAATTGCAGACAGGTTTTCAAAGCAGAAACTGAAAATGAAGTTCTGATGGTTACTTGGCAGTTACCCAAAAAAAGGCGGCACGTTGTTCATAGGCTGTATTTTCTTTCCTGTACTTCAGGCTCTGCTCCACTCACTGCTCTATGAAACAGCATCAAGGAAGATGAACTGCATAAAGAAGAACTTGGAAAAACTTAAATAAGGATGGATTTAAAATTTAATAAAACTCTCCTAGTAATCACCCATTGCTGACAGATCTACAGGCACTGAAAGATCTGTTTTATCTTTGTACTAATGAAGATTAGTCCTTTTTAAGCTCTTTCAAGCATTTTCATCAGCACCAAGCCCTCGGGCTTTCAGCCTGTGTCTTATTTTGCCACTATAGATTAGTACATTGCTGGATGTGAATTTGTTCCAGATTCAGATATCCAGGAAACCTCCATATTTGATTTAATTTATTATTTGTTCCAACAGTATGAATCATAGCTAATAAATTGTAGGTATTCTATTACTGACCCAAGTCAAGTCTGATTGACCCACAGAAGCTCTCTCTTTTTGGGATAAATGCTAAATTAAAATAATTAAAAACACCATTTCACTGTTACAAATTTTCAGCTGGCCACTCTGCTCAGCACTGAACTTAGTGATGTCAGATCTTCTAGTTCAGATAGCACTTGGTCTGGTTAATGAACATATTTTTAAATACATTTTTTATTTATATATTTTATATATTATACATTTTATATATTTTATATATTATATTATGTATACATTATATATAAAATTATAGATATATATATATATGCATATATACACACACACACATATATATATATATACACATACTTACACACACATTTATATATATTATTTATATATTTATATGCCAGCTCTGATGTATTTATTCTGCCTAGTACTGATGGAAAAGTATTTCTTATATTTGCTGAATCTACCTTAAGAATGAGAGATCTGAACAACTCAGGGGCTGGCCTGAACATTTCAAATATTGGATGCTTCTGAGAGTCAGTGTGCATGTATTTCTAGATAGCTGTTGAATTTAAACTTTGAAACATTCATTCTTGCTTTTTATCAATATAGATGCTTCAAAACTGAGGCAATTTATTAATTTAAACTCAAAAATTTATTTGCAAAAAAATCAATATTTCAATTTTTCTTAGTTTCAAATAAGAAAAAGTTAATGGATACCGTGCACTCCTTTCAAACACCTCTCCTGTGAAATGAAGGGTGAGAGAATTCAATCTGAAAAAGAGAAGGCTCTGTGGAGACCTTATTGTGGCCTTTTTATATATAAAGAGGGCTAAAGAAAAATGTAGGGACATTTTACCAGGATCTGAGATAATAGGACAAGAGGCAGTGATTAAAATGGAAAGAGAGAACATTTAGATTGGACATAAGTATGATATTTTTCATTATGAACCACTGGAACAGGTTTTCCAGAGAAGTTGTGGATGACCTGGAAAATGTTCAAGGTCAGGTTGGACCAGGCTTTGAGTGATCTGACCTAAAGACAAACACAGGAAGGGATGGGGGGTTGGAACAAATGATCTCTGAGTGTCCCTTCCAACAAAAATATGATTCTGTGATCCTATCTCTAGTGACCTATGAAACTCATATTTCAAGTCTCTACTGCATACTGTTCAGCTATTTTTAAAGCATAACCCCTGCATTTATCTATATTTAAGAAAATCAACATTTTCACAATGAAGTTAGTTGTAAAGCAGAAAAAAATATTGAATATTATCATATGTATTCACAGAAGATCATTCTCTAGTATTTAATGCTGGAAGTATTTCAAAAACTCACATGTTTTTTGAATTACTCAGAAATATGAGTATGATATGCTGTGGAAAAGCTGTGAGCTCTTAGACAGTATTTATATGCAGGAGGCATTTTGAAGATTTAAAAAAGCCCTGATATCTAAATCTTTAATCCTGTTAAAGAAAGAAACTGCAGACAATGCCACTTGGGGAACTGTCAGGGTTTTCTGGATATGCTGCTTTTGGCCATGTGAATCTCTCAGTCCATGAGTAATTTGCTGGGTTGGACATGAATGCTTTACAGCAGCCTTAGACTGATAAAGCTGGCATTAGTTAACTTACGCTTGCATGAGATGATGAATTTTAGATCATGAACAAATCTCATTTTGTTTGTTCTTAACCAGATTGTAGCAGTTGGGGTTAACAGCACTGTTTTTAACCATCTGACAGCACAATTACCTAGTTTGGAGTGTTTTGAGCAGTGGAGTGTACAAACAGATGTTGTGCACAACTGTAGTTCTGTGAAGGTGAAAAATCAGGTTTTAAAAGGCTGTGATCACAGAGACATAAGTGATGTTGCACTTCTTACCAAAACTGAGTATTTTCCTTATCTCCTTCCTTTTCTTCCTCTTTAGAAAGCAAGACTTTCAGGAAAACAGTGTCTTCCTGAACTAATACACATGCTCTGTCTGCTCTGCACAACGTAACAGCACATGGAATATTAGACAAAAAATGTTACAACACTTTAGCAGTATAAAAATATTTGCCTCACTTATTAACACATAACCAAAATGGCCAAAGTCACAGCTGGTATTAAGTTTATGTGGTTTTGCCAAGAAAAGTAAATCAGGTAAAATCTAGATCTACTGATTTGCTACTGGTTTACTCATTCAGTGAAGATTTATTCATAAGGGCCTGAAAAATTTCAGTGAAGGGTTTCTAACACACAGCTGTACCTCCATTTCTGAAAATTCTCCAGAACTGAAAGATTGCCTTAGTTATCGAACAACTACAAAAATACTCAATCATACAAATTGACCTCTAAAAGGTCAATCAGACCTTTTAGAATACCTGCTTTATAAAAAAGTAAAATATGTAATAGTGTGCTACTCCTTTTGCCAAAGGAAGTCTGCCCTCTAAATTCTTGATGATGCATCAGTCTGCTCCCCGTCTTCTCTTCTAGTAAGGCTCCAGTTACAAAACATGGGTATCAAATCCCAGGGCTCCATTATCTATCTTGCTGGATGGCAGAGGATCAAAGAAGACGCATCTGACCCTGTGCTATGGGCTGTCATGTGTCCAGCTCTTTTTCCCTGGTTTCAGTCCTACAGGATGAATTGCATGACTGCGCTGCACTGCACTAGTGTGCATTATTACTGAGAATACTTTTCCCCCTGATAGTATGAATAGTTTGCCCAAACCTTTATCAACTATTTCAGCAATGTAGTTCTCAGTGTTATTACCCATGTCTGCAACCAGGACAGAAAATAAAATTAAATAGTTGCTACATTTTTTTTCTGCTCCTAACTAAAGACTGGACAGTTTTTCCTGGATTTCCATCAGTCTGAAGCTTGTAGCTCCAGGATTTCTCATTTGTTTCAGATCTCAGGCCCGTACTTATCCTGCAGCCCTGAGAAGCATGCTCAAGTATGACAGGACTACCTTAGGTTTCAGAAATCTCGAGGCCTTAATGGCAGTTTTATAGGATATCCATATGTTAAAAACAAAACACAGTCTGTGAATATGTGGCATTAACTTTGAACTGCCCATCCAGATAAATTGCTTTAGTTACCTCTGATAATTGCAGCCTGAGAGACTTAAGTCTTTGAAATGATTCCTGCTGGAGAGTCAGGTATTAGCAGAGGCTGTGGTTCATTCCAAAGGAGGACTTTGCTTGCAGTCCCTGTATTTGGGAGCTTAAAAGATTGAACAATATGTAGAAACCTTCCCTTGTCAATTTGTTTTATCATATAAAACAAATTGCCACACATAAGCTATTTGTAGAGATACAGCAGTAATGTGAAAGCCAAAAACGTAGACAAGTACTTCTTGCAGTTAAAAACAGCAAGAAAAAAAAAATAGGTAACATCCAAGAGAAATCTAGCTTGGGTATGGTAGCTGAGACCAAACAACAATCTGCTGTATTTTCTATGTGACTAGCAAGTACATATAATTTGGGTTGAATAATTAATAACCTGGAGTATGAATCAGTGCCAAAGAGGGGTTTTATGAAAAAAGAATCATATTGTTACAAGAAGCGGAATCCCTCTTTTTTAAAAACAGCTCTTTGAAAGATTGAAAAGTTTGAGGTAGAAAAAAAAAGCAGAAGCGCAAGCTGCCATTCTGCTAGAATAAGTGAAACCATGTTCACCATTTGCTTATTGCAATAAGGTAAATGATAAAAGATTTCTATCTGCACCTAAACATTCATCTTACAATGATTTTTAACATTTCTTTAGGACACAGTTTCTTTATCTACTACAGAAATGGCATAACCATTAATTAAGCAGTTACGGAAAGTACTTTTCATGAAGTGATTTGGCTTTTCTAAAGTGAAATTAATTTTCTTTTTTAATTTCATTTAAAATCAATATTATAATTAGATTGTAGTTATAAAAGCCAAATATTACTTTATGAATTACAGCATGTGGCTGTATGAATACTATGTCTACTATTTTATAACAGATGTGTAATGTCTCTATATCTTTTGTGTAAACTAGACTGTATATTATATAGGGTCATCCACTCAAAAATTTAAGGAAAAGGTCTTTTAGAACTTACTTTGCAAAGAAAAAGCAAATCACCACTGGGTGCCACTGTTCTTCCTCCCAGCCTGTCTCATCTATCTGCAGAATGATTTTAGCAGTGAAGGCCATGATCCAGAGCCCATTCAGACAGTGATAATGCTCAAAAAAAGACTTCAACAGGACATGAGAACATGGCCCTTCGACAGAAATGTGCCTGTTGCATAAGGATTATAAAAAATGGTAGCTGCTTGTGCAACAAAAACTCTCTGGAATTTTATTCCACTGTTGAGCAAGGGTTTTTGACAGCAGCAGCTTCCAGGAGATGAGTTAGTAAGTTGTTCCTGAATTCCTGAGAAGGCAGGGATAAATCCCCTGCTCACTTCAACAGAATCATGGGCAGGCTGCACTCTTCAGACATCCAGTTCCTCACATGCAGAGAGGTGCTCACTTCAGAGCACCCATGAGGAGCTGCAATCCTGTTTTCCATCCCTTGAAGCTGCATAATTTGCAGTGCAATAGCACTAACACCCCCCTCAAGGAGGATGCACTGTGGCTGCAATTTAGGGATGCTGGAATTATTCTTCTCTTGGCTTCACTCTCCAATGGTAATATTGTTGATTTATGAAAGACTCAGAGTATTAGACAGCTATTTCCTGGCTCTGTGCCTTCCCTTTCTCTGTATATACAGAGCCCCAAGTTATGAAAGAGAAAGGGAGAGCACTGTCCTAAGCTTTTAAAGCCAGGTTAATGCTAAATGCCTTTGGCATTTGAGAGATCTTTAATGAATCCATCCAGTATTATCACATGGTACAACAAAGCTAGAAGGACAATGCTCAGAAGCACCTTAAGTAACTAAGGAATGTAAGGTCAGACTTGTAAAGATTTTAATATGTTTGATAATCAGACAGCAGGAATTTTAAATGATCAAAGGTCAGTGGGGGGTAGATACACCCAGAACTTCCTGGGAATTGGCAGGTTCAGTATTGGGATCTCCTGTGTTTAAAGGAATTACCTACCAGAAGCAAGATACATAAATATCCATGACAACACAGGAAGGAGTCTTCACTTTAGAACAGTGTTCAGGAAAGCAAATAAACTGAGTGGAAGTTTACTTGAATTCATCTTTGGGAAATGCTGATAAAAGCTCTCAACCCTTAAAACTGTAAGCCTCAACCCACTGAAGTATAACTGTTTATATAAACCAAGGTATTATTTTTATAGAACAAGTGTTTTTATTGCTGGGCTACATTTCAGGACCTAACTGCATTTGCTGTGATTTGTATAAAAAGAATATCAATTGCAAGAGACACTTTCTGCATCCTCTCTCCTGACTCTTTGAGTTATAGAATTGATAAGGTTGGAAAACACCTCTAAGATCGATGAGACCAGCCATTAGAACAGCACTGTCACATTCACCATTAACCATGTCCACAAGTGCTACATCCATGTTTTTTGAGTACTTCCAGGGATGGTGATTCCACCTCTTCACCAGGCAGTCCCTTCTAATGTGTCACCACCTTTCAACTGAAGAAATTCTTCCTGATATCCAGTCTAATTCTCCCTGGCCCAGTCTGAGGCCATTCCCTCTTCTCCTGCCCCTGTTCCCTGGGAGCACAGCCTATCTCCCCTGGCTGTCCCCTCCTCTCAGGGAGTTGTGCAAAGCCAGAAGGGCCCCCCTGAGCCTCCTCTGCTCCAGGCTGAGCCCCTGTCCCAGTTCCCACAGGAATTGTGCAGACCCTTGCCCAGGTCCATTGCCTTCTCTGGACACACTCCACTCCCTCAATGTCCCTTTAATCATGAGGTCTCCTCTTGCATAGTGGGGTTTACAGCAACAGTCTGGTAGCATTGGGTGTTTGGAAAAGTTTTGTGCATTCCAGCCAGAGACACAAGGACATGAGGTTTAAAATGAGAGCATAAGGGTTTTCGTAGTTTTCAGTGGTGTTGAACTGTAGGACACAGATATCCCATTCCATTCTTTAAATGTAAGATAGTTTTGAACAAAGTCTTTAGTATACAAAATATAGTTTAGTCTTTCAAGGATTAGACACAAAAAAATCCCCAACTTTTATGTATGTCACCTGTTAAAATGTGTCTCTGGGGAGAAATCGGAGTCTACGTGTCTGCTAAATTTTTGCAGATGGGAATGTACTTTGGCTTTTCTGAAAATATCTTCCATGTACTTATATCTGTGTTTCCCCAAACAGGGTATCTTCTCAGTACTGTCCGGATCAAATGCAATTCAGATGTAGTGTAATGCCTTCTTTGTCTTATTCTTAATCTGCCTTGTCATGAAGTATATGGGAGCCAGGTTACTCCTTGCCCTATAGCAGAAGCTGAAAGCTTAGCTGCATTTATTTCAAGCCTGATGTAATTAGCCTGACATAATTCATAAGAATACTCATCTCTTCTCTTGATCACAACAGTAGATGCAGTTATGCAGAACTGATTCACATAAAATGTAGAGAGAAAGCAGCAATTGTAAGGCAAAAATAAAAAAAAGAAAGTATTGTTCTAGGTTGATAGAAAGGGGAAAAGGATGGAACTATACATAGTAAGGCTAACTTAGGTTAAATATTACATAGGTTGTTAATTTTTTGATTCAATTACACTAGTGAGAAGAGACAAAAAAAGTCTTTCAAGCAGAAGAACAAAACTCCATGAAAAATTATAACTCTCTACTTAAAATTTCCAAGTGGCACAAGATCAAAGTGGATTTAAAAAAAATTATCATAATAAATAATCTGCAACCTGAATTTCAGATACTTAGATCATTCACTTAATTTTATTTTAATGTATTGTGCCTGGATTTTCCTTCCTCTATTTAGATGGGCAAACTTTTATTTAGGCAGAGTTGCTTGGATGGTTTTTATTAAAAAAAAAACAAAAAACAAAAAACCCTGTGAGTTATTTAATCTAAGGGGATATTTGTAGAGTATTAATATATTCAAATATACATTTGCAATTGGAGTCAGATAGAAGGCCTGTCTTCGCCTTGCAATCCTTGGTGTCACTTGAACTGCTCATGTGACAACACTCTAATATAAGAGGAGACAATAGACATTGTAGGCCTCACATATTAATAAATAGGAGCCACAGTGTGTGCAAACAAAGGCTGCTTCCTGGAACACTGTGTCACATGATTCCCAGGGTCAATCCTGATGGCTTTGCTCTGCTGAGATCAATGGGCTCCATTCTGTTGGCATTAATTTTACACCGCAGCAGAGATGTTGCTGGTGCATGGTCCCAAATTCTGACCTCAGCTCTGTTGGTGACACTCAGATGAGAAGTGACCTACTGATCTGAGAGCTGGATCCAGCGTTAGCCCTGGGGTCCCTGACCAGGCTCCTGTGGGCAGGGAAAACAGGCCCACTGGGCATCTTAGCAGAGCTGTAATTAGACAGTAAAATCTGTGTGAATCATCATAGAAGTGGTGAGAGAAGAGCTCTGGAGGGTTATAAGCAAGTGCCCCATTTTTCTACTGAGCAAGGAATTAATGAGGAGAATAAATACTATGTGACTCTGTCTGTGGGGATTACTGCCCCCATACTTTTTCCCTAAATTTAGATTTAAGTTACACTGAAGATGAGTGTTTTGCTTTTTTGCTTGTGTGTTTTTGAGTGTTCTTATTGCTGAAAGGCTCCCTGGCTTTTTGGATTGCTAAGTAATACATGGTAAAAAGCTGTCATATGAAAAGAACACCAGAAATAGGAGAGTTTTCTTAGAAACAACAGGCAACCTGCAGTTTACACTCTTAACTGATACTTGCCACTTTCTAAACATTTCCAATATTTATTTTCTAGACTGCTAACAAACACACATCAACATTACTCCTCAAAAACACCCAAAGAAAAACCCAAAACAAAACAAAAAAAAGAAACTAAAACCAAACAACATTGCAAAGTTAAAAGGAAGTTCTTTGAGAGCATGCCTGTTATGTAGGAAAACATGCTATAAAGTGGTCAACCAGTTTTTGTTCTTTTTGGGGAAATTGGAATAGATGATCTTTGAAGGTCCCTTCCAACCTAAATCACTCTGAAAATGGGTGTGTGTTTTTAGGAGAAAGGTAAGCATGTGCATGATTCTACACCAAACCCAGGTTTTTAAACTTCCAGTATTATTCTCTTCTCCATTACTCATCCATATATCCAGTTTTAGCACTACCCTAAAAGTTCCTCATATTATTTACATATGAATTTAATAAGACTGCAGCACTGTCCCAGGAGATATTTCCCACTTAAAATCAGTTTGGTGAGAAAAGTAGTCAGAGCCCATAATCTTGATGGACAACCTGAGGAGAAAAAACAAAAGGAATATCTCTTTGAGAGATTTTACCAGGAAGAAGGAAGCCTGGAATAAACCAAATCCTGATCCTGAAATTCCCCTGGGGTTTTGTACACATAAAACTCTGCCAAAATATATAGTACAGGTTGCAACTAAAATACACCATGCTTGTAGATGGCTGATACTGACTAACAAATATGCGTTAATTAATTGATCTGCAGTCTCCTCAATATTAATTAACATTAAAGTTTATGAGACTGTCTAGACAATCAAATGAAAAAGTGGGGTTTATTTAGTTTTTGGTTTGGTTTTGTTTTGTTCTTTAAATATGTCACTAATAATTCAGCACTAGTTAGGGCAAGTAAATAAAAAAAATTAAAGGAATTAGTTTTTACCAAGATTTTTACATTTCTTCAGAATACTAAATAACATAGGTTTCCTTCATCTGCTTTGTCTCCAGCCTCTGTCTCTAATGGATCTGAGCAGACTGCTCAAATTCCAAGAAATTCTGTTGCTCTTGAGAGCCTCAGAATGTACATTCCAGAAGGTTTCCTTTTGGTCCTTGACCACTGTCAAACAGACAAGATTAATGCTAGGAAGAGAAATAATACAATCTTCCTTATCTCTGATTTTATCATGAATTTGGACCTGCCTGTGTGTCCACCAGTCTCCTGAAGACTCAAACAAGACCCTGGCACAGAGTGAGATACAAATTGCAATATATATATATATATATATACATATATATATATATTTCATTAAAGGTTATCAATATGTTCATATACATGTATATTATCAGAATGATAACCACAGTCCATATTTATCTGGTTCTGCTTGTCTGCTGTGTCTTTTACAATACAACACCATATCCTTGGAAAACTTTCACTGTACTGCTGATACAAATATATACATACAATCCCAAAGAAAAGGAGGAAACTGGATATTCACTGATAACATGAGAACTGACTGATTTATGAGTTGTCCAGTTGATTCTTCATCTGAGTAATGTTGAATCCTCTCTCTGTATTAGTACAAATAATTATGAAGATCAAGGTCAACTCCACATTAACATCTGAGTAGAATCACTCTTCCCTTCCCTTTTTTCCCTCTGAGTTCCTAGCATAAATTTATTTTTTAAGAAAATAAGGACAACTCTAACAAATTTACCTCCACATTTCAAGTGACTGTCTCTCCCAGACCTCAGTAAGTGCTGCAAAGCTTTTCAGGTGATTATGGAATCCACATAAATACTGACCAACCATATTTTTCATTAAATGCTGAAGGCCTTAGATATTGTGCCATATTTCTGTCCTGCTGTACTGGCCCTGACTAGGAAGATTACTGAGAATAGCTTGGGTACTTCATCAAATTGTGTAATGGCTCCAGAATACTTGATATAAACAAAGATTAGTGCTTGGCTGTGGCACTACCCCATTTAGGCCAATGCCCATTTAGACTGTTTTCCCTCTATTTCTTTGTGAGTTCAGGTCTACAAAAGCAAAACAGTATTTCAGCTGGTGCATTTCTAGGGGATTATTGTTCTTGACGGGTGGTTAAACATCATTCAATGCATGCAATCATTGCCCAAATATGCACTGCCTATTGTGTTTTAGTGTTTAAACAGAGCTCTGAGGATAGGTTTGTTTGAAGGTAGTCTTAGCAGCAGTGTTTATATGTGAAAGTGCATAAACAACATTATTTCTGTGGAGCCAGAAGTGGAATTCCTTCTCTAGAGCTGGTTCTGCCTGAGCATGAGCTTAAGTTTTGTGTCATACCCATCTGATCACAGAATCATGAAATTGTAATTATTAGTGACTTAGGTAAGTCCCGTGGTGACCTGCAACAGAACTACTGACAGTAAGCTCTCATAACAAATGTAGTTATACAGCTAATGTAAGTAATTGGAACTTTCTATCTCTCTACCCAGTTAATTCTGCCTGAATGCAGGCTTATGTTTTATATTATACCCAGATGATCAAAGAATCCCAAAATCAATATTATTAGTGATAGAAAAACCCATTAAGTCTCCCAAGGAGCTGCATGGTATCATTGACACTGCAATCTCTCATGATAAATGCAGTTATACAGCTAATTTTAATGACTGGGTCTTTCTTCAAACAAATTTTTTACTTCTCAGGCCATTTGTATCTGATATCAGTACAAGAGAATTGTTCTGCAGCACGACTTCAGCTTTGTTAGTGGGGAAGGAACATGAACACTGGTACAGCAGTGCTGTATTTGGAGCAGAATATTGGCTTAAAGAGAATGGCAAAGATATAACAAATCAGCTTTTGTTCTTGTTTTTCCAGGCAGGATGTTTGCCTCTGTTAACCAATTACATAACCAATGGCTTTGATTAGTCTTTAAATGTCATGCTCTTGCTGGTGTGAATGGTGTACACAGTTACACTTGTGCCTTCAACACACAATATAGTTTGTGTTTCTTCCTGTTTTCCTGTGGATTTTTAGGGTTGGGCAAATCATTTATATCATGTTCCAGCTGAAACTTTCCAAGGAGATGTGTAGGCTGTATCTCCACATCACAGGGAAATAATCACAGGTGAAATGACTTGAAGTCAGTGTGTGTGCAGAAGTCCAACCTGCAGCAACAGAGCCACACAAAAAAAATTTTCTGGGTGCCACGCACACACAGGGCTATGATACAGTACAACAAGCAGCTTATCCCAGGATTTCTCAACCTGGAAATAATTGTCTCATTCCACACTTTTCTGCAGAAAACAACAGGCTAGCCATCCTGCCAAGTCAAGAGACTGAAGAAACAAATGCTCCAGAGCAGTGGCTCCGCTCTCAACAGCCAAAGATATCTAAACCCCTGATGTGGAACTCCAGTTCCCCATGGCACAGCTGAGTTCAGTCTTGAATCTCATGAGCAACAGGATTTTGCATCTCTCAGGATGGCAACAGGTAGAAACAGGAAGGCATTCTACCTGCCTAAATAACATTTTCCTACTCCTCTGGCTGAAAAGTGGAGACAACCAAACAAGAGGCTAAAGCTGACCCTTAGGTTGTATTTTGACTGAGTCCAGGCCCTGAAAATCTGGTGAGACCATGTTCTGTTAAATGCTGACAGTGGGGTTCTGTTCTTCCCCAAACAACTGAGAGCTGCCAAACTTCTAGCGTGCAATTTTCTGATTGTACTTCTGCTGTTAACAGAGCTGCATGTGCATGGTCTTTTTGATACTGACTGTAAAGGAGACCCCTGGGACACCTTTTGGAGGCGTCCACATTGTCAGGTGACCAGATTGCCAGGAAGAGGCAGACCTGCCTGGTGACATCTGATGTCTTACAGTTATCCTTGGCCTGTCCATCAGCTCTGCGCATTGCCAGCTGGTTTGCTTGATCCTGTTACCAGTCCCTGCTGCTCCAACTCAGCTATCTGCAGCAGAGTTTCCCTGTGGGAAATTAAAACCCCCATATAAAGCCAGTGAGGAACCTAGATTCTGATGCAATCCTCCTTCAGGTGTGAAAAAACAGATTCATCACTTTTTTTACCTGAGGCTGAAGGTGTGTGATCTGTTTTATTTAATACAGACAGAGAAGTGCAAGTAGAGAAACTGACAGCTTGGAGTAGCTTGTGGAAGTGGTGGTAGGAAAATGAGGTGTCAGGTTCTGTGATTGTAGTGTCTGCACATTTTCACAGTGATTATCTTTTGTTACCAGTGTTCAGAAAGAGTAATTTGAGTCCTGTCCTAGATCAGGGCATGGTGGCTAAATTGACATGCATGATTTTAAGGTAAAAGGCTGTAGGAAAGGCAGAATACTAAAAATAGTAAATAGCAAAAATAGCAAAAATAGCATCCTCATAACACTTGCAAGAATTATATGTCTCTTCACTGTGGACAGTCATCAAATCTGTATGCAATCTATACAATGGCAACTGTTAATTGGATGATTTTAGCAGGTAAAACGAAGAGAGATTTACACACACAAATTTTATAGTGATGAAAAATGAGACCTTCAAGTATGCACAAATAATTAAGACCTTGGGTTTCCTGTTGTTCTAAAAGACAACCTAGAGCATAACATCTTAATATGCTCAATATACAGTGATTTAGAAATAACTTCAGAAACATGGCCTATATATGGATTAAAATAAGTAACAGACACCCATCTGATTCACATAGATGAATTTTGTGAAGTCAGTCTAACTACATTTTAGTAATCTGAAAAAAAATAATTAAAAACCAAAAACCAAATCAAACAAAGAAACAAAAAAAAAAAAAAAAAATAAAAAAAAAATCAAACTGATCAATTATAAAACAAGGTTCACAAATGTAAAGAAAATAGGAAATGCAAGTACTTTTTCTAGTTTAGAAAACTTCCTAGTTCACTGAGAAAATAATTAATACAGTGTCACAGAGTTTTGGATAGATATTAGGGTTCATGTTATCTCTGAAGGCTCTTTCTCCAGCCAGTTGAATGATACAATGGAGCTAGAGGTGTGCTCACCTAGTTCTGCTACCTGTATCTAGGAACTGTACTTGCTTTTTCACAAACAGAGATAAAATTTGATGAGTGGGAAAAAACACATGCACAGATTCTAAAACTGGGGAGATAACAAAGAATAAACAATAATTAGATAAAGGAGAGGGAGATTTGGTATTTGTTTTTTTATGAGCTGCAAAAGGAATGTATACAATATTTCAGGCAGATGATGCAGGTTCAAATAGTGGCAATATTAATATTTTTGACCATTGTAATCTTTTGGCCTGGTGCAAATAAAGGAAAGGATGTGCTTAGTGCCACAAAGAGATGGCCTGTTGCAGCATGGAACTGTGTTTGGAACAGGGACAGTGTTTGTTGCAACCACTCCGACAGGACCTTCTGAGGAATTCACCTTGGCAGGCACAGACTGTCCCTGATCCACACTCACACATGGAACTGGTGGGTGGCAAAGACAGACGGGAAGGGTCTCCTGTGTAACGTTCCAGTGGGGTTACTACAAATTCACAACGAAGGGGCCCAGGAACAAAGACAGGTTTTAGTGCAATGTCTCAGGGTAAGTAGGGGTCAGGAGCCAATGGTCTAGGAACACAGGGGTAGTACAAGGGCAGGGACCTACAGAAACTGTGGCAAATTTACGCTGATCCTGCAGGATGCCATTGGGGAAGCCTTTTGTCTTACTCTAAGCAGTAAGGCATTCACGAAGCCTAGGGCAGATCCTTCCAGGGCATAGACCCAAGAGCCTTCACAATGGCCTTGTTTCCACAGAGAAGAATTAGTGCACTTCAGATAAATCTAACAGAGAGGTAGAGAATGCTTGAGGATATAATTCAAATTTACCACATTCACCATTAAAAATAGCTTGCCAGAAGTCTTTTTCATATGAGAAGCCTTTAGATACTTCCATGTATAAAAGATCACACTTAAAACACAAAAATACACAATCATGACAGAAGAATATTTAGCAAAGACAGGCCTGTGAGGTAAATAAAATAGAAAATCAGGATGACAGATAAAGCCTTTCATTAAACATCATTTAAATTACATATCTTGTAACAACAAAAAAAAGCCTTTTATTTGAAAATAATCCTGCTGGAGAAGGTATACAGAAGATCTTGTCTTAACTGCATCAGTTTCTAAATCCTGGCATTTGTGTTACCTGGTGCAGACAGTGATTAAAAATTTTATTATGCCACTCAGAGGTATAGCTCAGAGGCTGGTAGCAACTAAAATTGTTTCCACAAGTTTCTCTGGTATGTTCAAAGCCCAAACAGCCATTATTCAGCTATTCAGTAGATTAATGGAAGCTGTAGTTGCACAGCCGCTTTTGGTGGTACTTTGTCCTTTTTGACTTTGAAGCACTGCAATGTAAAATTCCTTGGAAATTAAAAGCAGATTTTTGAGGAAAGAAAATGGGGAGAAGGATATAGGGGAGGCAGGAAAACTTCTGCATCTGGAAATACCTGTTCTATGTGGAGGTTCAGGGAGTATTTTAAAAATTCTTTTATTAGTTACATTGCCAGCCCTGGATGAGATTTGTGAATTCTGTAAGGTTTAGCTAAGACTTGTATTTGCCTCAAAAGTCACCCCCTCCCTCCCTGTGGCGTAACATCTCAGAGACTTGCCTGGAGCTTTATCTTCTATCTGATACTGAAAACAGTGCAGATTGCATCTTTTTCTGCCGGAAAGAGAAGAAAAGCATCAAAATTGGTTCATGGAAAGCAATTACACATAATATACACAATATACCATTGTGCAGATCACAGGGCCTGTAAATATTTAACAGTTTATCACATTAAGCTGTAGAAACGTCGCCAAAATTAAAGGAAAGATGAGAAAATATACTCTGTAATTTCTGAGCAACATTGTGTTTCACTAGCTAATTAATTTATCACTTTTCAGGTCAATTGTTTTTATTATTCTCAAATCAAACAACTTTTTGAACAGAAATGACATTGATATGTTCGTTCCATTTTAGCACTGAGATTTGTTTTTTAAGGGAAAAAAGGAAACATGGAAATTGAATCCAAATAACAGCTGAACTTTTGTGAATTAAAGCTAAATTTATGAGACCAACATACTCTTTAACTCATAAACTCAATGCATTAAGTTTTGCTAAAATTTTCCTCCTATCTGGGGCAGCTTTTTCCCTAGCTTTTAAAGAGCACTAAAACAAGTTCTGCTTGATTTGTCCCTCTAACAGGCAAGTCAAAATTCCTGTAAAGGTCTGTTCTGAAGATTTTTTTGTCCAGAAATGTCTTTTTGGGAGAAAGAACCCCAAACCAAAACAAAAACCAAATAAGAACAACAAAACCCTAAACATTTAAAAGTTAAGTGGATTATTACAACTTATGATGACACCAAATCTGGGATATGAATCAATGTGTTTAAGGAGAGGGCTGCCAGCTAGAGAGGAGTTAAACAAGTGGAAAGAATAAGCCAACAGGATCATCATGAAATTCAAGAAAAACAAATGCACAGTCCTGACCTGGGATTGAATAACCTGGTCTGATAATGCTGGTCTGCTGCATATTGGATCAGGGACATCTGAAGCTCCCTCTCAGTCTGAATTATCCTAATCTCTTACCACTTGGCCCTAAGATTAATTTTATTCCTTAAACCCATTAATAATCTTAAATAAACAAATTTAAATGTGGGGTTTTTTTGGGGGGTTTTTTTTGGTTTTTTTTTTAATATCTGACACGCCCTGTAGTAGAGCATCCTAATTTTAAGACACAAATGACCTAGATTTCTTTGTTGATTATGCTTGATCTCTCAGTTCCTTTATCTGGAGTGATATATGAAAATATCTTGGCACTGGCTGTGCAGACTGAGAAAGCCCAGGTTGTGCTGTTATTTTCTCTCCCCACCCCCCTCCACCGATGTGAAGGTTTCATTAACTGCCTGACCTGCTGCATTTAGTTAATATTCACCAAACCAGTTTTCACTGCTGTCCCACGTAAAAGGAAAATCACATCCACGACAGATTTATCAGTCCAACTGGGGCCGTGAAGCTTTCTCTGTCCCTGCTGTGTCCAGTGACACTGGACTGCCATTAAAATCAAGCTAGGTGGTCAGGCCAAACTCACAAACCATGAAGGAAAACCAGCTGACAACAGCCTGGCCACACCAGGAAGCTGCTAAGGGACTTTGGGCAGCTGTGATTAAACAGGTGAAGAATTTGGGGCAGATATGGAGTGGCTGTGCAGGCAGTCACACCACCTGCAGTTACAGGTGCAGCAAGGTGGTGGTGACACCTCTTTCACTTCAGCATTGCTTAGCCTCCGTACTGCCTTTCTCACAAAGGAAAGGGTGCTGGGAAGGGCCATGTCTGTTTGCTGTGTGTTACCATTTATTGCTCGAAACCTGCTATGTTCCTACCCAAGGGTGCAGGTTGGCAGCAGAAGAGGCCTCAGGTTTGCCCTGTCCTTGCTGAGAAGGATAGCCCATGATGGAGCAGGAGGCCAAGTCCTTCGCAGGGAAGAACTCCTGCAAAATTGGTTAACAGCTATTTTATTAGAGTTGTCCAAGTACTGAACACTGAATCCCAGGAGGCGTATCTACAGCAGGTTGTGTGTGCAGTATGTTTCCATTTAAATAAAAAAGCCGTTTTTTTAGGAATTGCATGGAGCTCCCATTCTACAACAGTGGAAATTTGCATGAATAACCAGGATCCAATTTTGCAGAGTTTCACACCTTTGTGTAAAGAAGAGGAGAAGCAGCCTGCTGGTCCCCAACAGCAGCATCTCTAGGCCAAAGTCCAGATGATGACAGGAATGATACAAAAAAAATAGTTAACTGACACAAAGCCAAGCCTCAGGTTAAACTTAAAGTGTAGCATATGGGAATCCTTACAAAAAGGAGTCTTAGCATGGGTGAAATTATAAGTATTTGTGGCTGATTTGTTCAGTTCATGAATCCACAGACAGTAGAACACCAGAAACAGATCCTTCTGCAGCTGCATCATCACCCAGCCCCATGGATGAGCAGGGGGATCTGTGCTTGTGCTCATCTGAAAGAGAACTTTGTGGGGTAGTGTAGAACTGCTTCTGCAGCCCACTAAATCCACCAAGAAAAAACAAAAACAAACAAAAAAACAACAAACAAACAAAACAACAAAAAATATCAGCCCACACACACAAAAAAAACCCAAAAAACAAACCAAACCAAAAAAATCCCAGTTGCTGCCACATTTAACTGCAAATAATGCCGTGACAATCTGTGTGGGTGCAAGCAATTACCATGTACTCTGCAGGGTATGAATTCCTCCTGTCACCGATGGCTGCATAACTGAGTGCGAAGAAAGCTTACTTGGAATCCAGGATTTTATGGGATGCAGAGTAGAATTCATGGTGGGGGGGAAAAAAGACAGCTTATATATTTAGCCATTCAAATAAACTTTAATTTTTAATGAAGATCTATGTGGGGAAAAATTAATATTATTGATCCTAATGCCAGTTCTTCTTGCACAACAGTCTCATTTCCATTTTGGATTAATGGGAAGTTATTTCAACAGATTTTAAAAGAACATATTGTGGATGTGGTTCCTAATCCTTTTTCCTTTAATATATGTTTTACATAAAACTAAAATGTCAGATATAGTTTCAGCCAGCTAGCTCTAATCAGACAGATTTATAAGACCAAGTGTCACAAAGAATACTTGAAAATAGCTGTCATTAAAGGAGAATCTTTGAAACAATAATATATGCCAGAAATCAGGCATGTTCCAGAATAGCATAAAAGAACCAAGATCCCAGGTCTCAAAAGTCCCACAAGCTATGAATAAGTCTCATCTGTGGTAGCTACAGCAAAATAAAGAAATGTGTGCCAAACAATTTTGCCTGAGCTACATGTAGTCATTTAAGGACAGCATTGCAAAATCTAAATATTTGTCTTCCTTGAAACAAGTTATGTGATATTTCCTGCACAACATTTGCACAAAGAATCTAAAGATCCAGCATGAGCAGCAAAAAAAGCCTGACATAATTCCAACACATGCAGGGTTTTTTTACCCAGAAAAAGTCTTTAAAAATGTTAAAGTAACATTTCACAGCTGCAGATATAACTATTTAGCTAAGTTCCAAGGAAGAATAAATTAAACTCTGAAAAGAAAAAAAAAAGCAACAAAACAAACAAGGAAAACCCAGAAGAAACTGCTTTTAAGCAGAGCTCACAACCTGGGAAAGATCAGCAGGCTACATTTGAGAACAGATTTATTTATCCTTAGCTAATTACCCTGCAAGGTTCAGCTGAGCTGCCAGCACCACTAACAGTCAAGACATATCACAATGGATTGTTCTGTCTGTTTGATAAACTCATTCACTGAACACATTGATTTCTGGCTGTGCATGTACAATAAAACCTAGGCACTCCACAGAGTTACTACTCATCTCATTCAGATCATTTTCTGTCTTTTTGTTATGGCTCATTATTTTCAACCCAGATTTTGCATCATTCTTTCTAGTTTGGGGAGAATTCTGGCAGTCAAGACCAGTGTGTTCTAGTTCTTGCTCTGCTGCTCATTATCTCTCCAGTTTTAACAGCTCTGACTTCAGCTGGCCTGTCTGTAAAACCTGAGTAGTATTTAAAAGTCTCTGGCAGTCTTTTAAAGTATAAATTCTCACATTGAAAATCAAATTTACAATTCTCACAGTGAAAAACATATACATTGCATAGGGACATAAAACTGTAACATTCCAGAGTGTACTCATTTAGTTGTAATAACCCATGGAAAGCATACAGTTTGATTTTGATCTGAAATACAAACAGGAAAAAAAAAAAAGAAAGTCATCATTCAGCAAGAAGTCAGTGCCTTTTTTTATCTTTTCAGTATACAGAGACATAAAAAGGACCAAAAAAATTATGGAAAGAGTGTGAAGATCACTCAAGTTTCCTTTTTTTTTCTTTTTAAGTTACTTAATAACATGCACATAAATATGGGGGAAAAATGAAGTAATTAAACCTAGTGTAACTTTTTTTACTTAACAATGAATAAATTACACTCTCATTAAAACTACTGCTTTCTGCAAAATCAGAGAGTACCCTCACTATCAACCAGTCATTAGAACTCACATTGAAAAGAATCCAACCAGGTCCTTTATACTGAAAGCTAACAGTTTGATGAATCTTCCTTGAAATATGGTGACAGCTTGCTTTGAATGAAGTAACACAGTGAAGTTTAATTTGGGTATTATTTCCTAAAAAGCCAGTCCTTAGATTCATAGAAGTGTTTTCATTTTAATTTCTGTTTTTGTTAAACAGTAAGACCTTAAAGAAAGACTGTTTCTTTAAAGCCTGAGATAAAATATATCTTTCTGCCTGCAGAATAAGGAAGTACTTTCTTTTTAGGAGTGTAACAAAACTAGAAAGCAAACATTCTTCACACTGTGAGCAAGGAAAGAAGTATACTGCTCATTAGGTCAAACCAAAAAGGAAACTTCAAAAATTAAAAAAAATTATATGTTTTTGGACTGTACTCTGACTGCTACTCTATAGAAGAAGAATAATAATCAGAATAAATAATCTGTAAAACTCCCGAACTCCACCACATATTGATGTTTGGTTTGTCAGCAACATCTCCGAGTTGCTACTTGACTACTCCTGTTGCACCAAGTTTCTTACTAATTGAGACACAGCAGAAATATCAATGATTATTGCAATGATTAGTCCTTCTGGTGTTGTGGTAACTTCAGTCTTAAAAAGTACACATTTACTGGGATTAAAAGTCACTGGTTTGGCTCAAATTAGGGTGAGAGTGTTTGGTGACATTTTAGAACACAATGTACAAAGTTCCTGCCTTTACATTGCTGGAGGCTAGTGTTGACTGTTTTGATATATTCTTATGAGAAGAATAGCATTGGTTCATGGCATTAAGGGACAATAACAGCCTTCAGCTGGCCTCTGGAACCATCACCCATTCTGTAGACACTATCTTTTGGCTGTCTGCAATTGATTTAAAATCAAACAATGGTGTTACACAATGTGCACTTCATAAAATTACTGTCTCCTTACTAAAGTTCTCAGTTGACCTTGCCTCTGTATGCAGCCACTTTGTAGCAGGTGTAGAGAGAGCCCTCAGATGAAGTTTTCATCAAATTCTCAAGGGCTGCATCTTCATTTCTGCTTTAATTCAGCTGATCTGACACTGAGCTGGGGCATTTGTGGTCTGACACCTTGCAAAGCTCTAAGGAAGCTGTTTTGTCCTCAGTGGTACTCACCACTCTGTTAGGACAAAAAAAAGTTTGCATTCCAGGTTAACACAGGTTTTTCCAGCCCAGTCGTCCTTGCATTAGTCAAACCTGGAGATATTTAGGAAAATTATAGCAGCATATTATAATCTATAGTCATAATTCTCCAATATTTCCAAGCCAGCATTGAGGAGTCTTTTGTTCAGATACACAATTAAAAGGTGTTACAGATACACAATTAAAAGGTGTTACATTTTCATTTAGTAGTCCTCAGAAGATATTTCCTGTCAATTTGTTTAATCTCTTCCAGACTAGGTTTTTGGGGGTTTTTCTGAAGCGGCAAGGAGTTGATGCATAACATCCTGTGGCAATTATTTCTGCATCTTGACTGCATTTTGTGTGTAAAATCCACCTTCTTTTTCACGTCTTGCCTCATAAGTGCAGTTAATGCATATTCATTCTTGAATTGGGCAAGATAGTAAATAACCCTCTTCTATTAGCCTTTTTTTTTTTTTTTTTTTGTTTCATTCATGGCTATATAGTCCTTGATTGTGTGCTTCCTTAGCCATTTGCTTTCCAGGCTGAGATGTGTGTACAGGAAAACTATTCCATATCTTTGTCATTCTTTTGCCCATTTCTCCATAATCTCTCATTCTACTATATCCTTTTAAGATGGGAAAGGTCTTAAAATCATAAGAAATACATGCAGTATTCTAATTCATACAATATTCAATGTCATATGTAACAACACTGTTATATATGGTAAAACAGGGAGATTTTCTTTTCTGTTCCTTTGCTGTCCTATTCCAAGCTTTCTTTTACTGTTAACAAGAATAGAGATAATGTTTACCCAGAAACAGATAAACTATCATTAACTTAAAGTACCCACCCTGGTCGTTATTAGTCAACTTGGAGTCACTTGCTGCACATGCACATTTAGGATTTTTTTTTTTTTCCCTGTGTTTTTATCTACACCGCATTTTCTCAGTTATTTTATTGACCACTTGTATTCCTTCTCTGCTTCCTTATAGCTTGTTTTTACTGACCCGAATGACTTCAGCTTCAAGAGAAAACTGCCACTCTGGTATCACTGTTCTTCTCAAATAATTTATTAACATGCTGAACAGCCTTGTCCTTAGGACCTCTTTTTTTCTTCATAGGAGTGTGAACCACCTGTAGCCCATTTTGAGCTTCCAGCAGGGGAAGGTCCTGAAATTCTCTCAGCACTGAACTATTTACACTGCAACAACTTTTTTCTTGGTCTTTGCAAACCAAGCAGCTACCAAACTCAGCTGAGATTGCAGAATTGACATTGTCCAAAACTGACATTTTTTACTTGTCTTAAGTATACTTCTGAATCTAAAGGGAAGTTCACGAGAGCTGAAGCCTTATCTAGCCACCGCAATCTGTCTTATTATCACTGTAATGACTCTGGGAATCACTCTGCCCATAAAACACTGGCATAATTCAAGCAGTCTCAAATGTTCAAGTGTTTGATGCAAAAGGCACTTTGAAGTTTAATCACGACCATAAACACTTATTGCTTCCCCAACAGTGCACATGTTCAAAGGTCACATATTCTGTGTGCAGTCCATTTATAAAAGGACTGGGATAGGAGGGTTTTCCCCATATTTTTATCTCATCTTTGTCCTGTGAAGATTTCCTGCCCTAATAGGTCATACTGATTTATTTTTGGCTGTTGTACCATTAAAAAAGTAGAATCCTGCTTTGTCATCTAGAAAGCTTAGCGGTACTGGAAACTAAAAGTTTAAGAGGTGACTACAGTGAAGAGGGAGGGCAGGGGACTCAGGGAGAAAGAGGTAATTTTGCTATAATAAATTTTTAAACACTTTAAACAACTATAACATAATAGTCCAATATAATGCATACAATTACATTGGAATTATATTGCAGTTATGATGTGTATAATTACATTGTAATTGCATAAATAAGGAATGTTTAGACCACTGAAAAGGTATTTCAAAGGGTTTTTTTTCAAATTATTTATACTCAGCACATGAACTGCAAAGAGCTGCCTTCTCTCATGCATCTTAATATATGTAACAAGTTAAGAGTCTTTAAAGACCATAAATGAAGTGGAATTGCATTTTCAACTTGAACTTTCAAATTATTTTTACTATTTTTTCAGCTCTGGTGTGGTAACAAGCTGGTAACTAAAGTACATGAGCAGAAAAATCACACAAAATTTTTAAGTTTTTAGTAAACCTTTAGAGTAGAAAATTATCTATCTATTCACACTACCATGCATTTGTTTTTCTTTACAAAGAGGAAACCTGGCTCAAGACTTGGATTTGCAAGGTGGGCACTCAGGGTGCTGTCAGACCAACATGGAGCATATATAAAATTTGGGAGGCTTATATTTTACTGCAGAGTGTAGAACTATGCATATCTGTAGTTATCAAATTATCATAATTGTTATTAAGTCCCACTTATTAATTGGTTTTTTTTTTGTAATATACAGGAAGTTACAATTGGAAAATTTAATTTTTTTTTTGTCTTTGCAATGTACTGTTACAGTTGCTATCATTTAACATAAAATCTGAAGGGAAACTAACTTACTGCATTCCAGCTCAAAATACCGATTTTTTGTTTTCATTACATTCCCTTTTCTGAAGTTTATTCTTCTGTAGAGCTGTATACACAGTCAACACATCTGTGTCATCAAATTTAATGAAATTTAATGAAATCATAAAACCCTTTAGAAAGTCTACATTAAACTTAATGTAATAAGCCAAAGCCACAAACAAAGTTAGTATACACTTTTAAAATTCTATCACATAGAAGCTCCTAAATGAAAAGCATCATAGCGGATGGCAGGGGCTTTTAATACAAATTATACAGGTTGTCTCTCTTGTCCTCCTGAAAGGCACGTGTTCCATGGGATAGTAATCCATGAGATAACTGAAAGTGTGCCATTCTGAGCTACTAAGGTGGAACTTTTCCACAGAAAACCTCACTTCAGAGGGAAAAAGTTATTCTGGCTGAGAAAGATGACATTTTGATACACTTGTAGATTGTACCTGCATGGTCTTCCTTCACACATAAAATCCCTTCAAGGTCCTGAAGGCAAATTCCTGTTCTGTCTTACAAGAAAATGAACAGCACATTTTTCACTGAGTGTTCAATAAGCAGAACAGTAATAGGATCCCCAGAGCTGTACAGGTCTGGAGCACAAGTGACAAAGTTTTCATGAGAATGGCATCAAAGCTGTCTTCTGAAAAATCCCTCCAGTGTGTTCTCTGTGTGGCTTTTGCTTTCATGCTGCACTGTAGTGCATTTTTAGCTGAACTATCTTTGTGTGCCACGGTACATGAGAGAAGAGACAGGACAGGAACAACACCATAAGAGAGAAGAATATGACAATATGGAATTTGAACTACTTTCTGCCAGAAGCACATTAGAAAGTTCTGCAGAGACACAATGACATAGAACTGGAACAAAGACCATTTCAGCAAACTTCCATATTAACAAATATTACTTTTATCAGTAATAAAAGTAATATTTGTCAAAAACCCCCAAACTCCACTATTTTCTGCTGCCTTATCATCCCTACCCTCTCAAGTGGAAACCTTAGTCTACCAGAAATTACTTTTGGGGAAACAAGTCTTTGCATCCAGAAGTCATTCTCATTTCTGTGAGATCTCTAAAGACCTGGATATTGTTTCAATTGCCTATAAAGAAAATCTGATTTATTTGCATCAAATGCATTGCATTACATGATTAAACATATCAGCAATGCACGTGAGAATTTATGGGCTGATGACATTCAGATTTCAAACTCTTAGCAACCTGCTTTTCTCAACCCTCTTCTTTGAACGTCGTCTCTGCAGCACTATTTTATATTTCTTGTGGATTCGTGGGAAGGAAAGCTTTTAGCTGCTTTTAAACATTCCCTTAAGTAGCAGTACATGAAACCATGGCCATTCACTTTAGTGTCAACAATGAAAAAGTGCTGACAAATAGATCCTTTTGTTTCCTTGAGCACATTCATGCACAATATGTTCTATATTTGTTTTCATACTGTAATGTTTAGAACACATACTGTTTAAGCCATGTCTTTGCTCTTTTTGCAGGGTGTGGCTGGTGCAACTGACCTTGTAACTTTGTGGAGTGGACAAAGTTATTTCCAAGCATTTTCCAAAGTCTGGTAGTCCCAGTGAACAGGATTACCCATCTCATTCAAATCCAAAGGGCAGGAATGTCAGGAAACATCCTGAAATTTTGGGCCTTAATTTATAAACTGGATTCAGCTGCAGACAAAGGAAATCAGCCCAGCACAAAGTGAAAATTTTGCACTGAATAACTTCAGAAAAAGGGGAATGTTGCTTTTGGAACAAAGGGTCATTAAAACTGTGACAGTTAGAAGGCTAGCTTTTGCATTATTTTTTGTGTTTTGGTGAATAACACCTTATGAATTTGGAGGGAGCTAAATGCAGGGTTGCATGTATTTACAAATTTACAATGAAAATACAGGTTTTCCCTGTCTGATTTACGTAGGTAAGTGATTTTGGTTCTGCTTTTGTGTAAGTTCATAGTCATACTGAAGGTTTAACACTATGATTTTAACAAAAGACTAAGACTAAATAATAAGACTAAAATCCAGTGTGAGCATACAAACTGTGTCTTCAAGTTCCTTCAGCTTTCAGTCTGCTCTGACCAGGAACACTCAGAAGGAAGAAATCAGAGCTATGCTGGACTCTGAAAAGCCATTCTTGGCTTTTCTGACTTCACTTTAAGGACATTTAGAACAAAAGGAAAGCAAAAAAACTACTTCCAAAACATGTAAAAGTAGGGAGTGAATGCATCCTGCAACAGAGATTCTTTCGGGGGGGATGGGGTGAGGTATTCTTCCTTCTCACTATTTCCTGTTATGCATTAAACATCTATATTGCTTAGACAGGAAAGAAAAATTGAAAGAAAAATATTAGTATATATCTTAGCAGAAGATCCAGATAATTATCTTTCTTACTGAAAAACCCATCAATTTTTTTTTGTTTGAATTGCTTTGGCCTGCAAATATCTTCAAAATATACATAATCCTAGAGAAAGGAAAGATTATGTTTTGGATTAGCGTGTTTTACTATTAATTTTCTTCTGATGACATAATTTACATTAATTACTAAAATCTGCTAGAATTTTTATGGAGATTCAACATTGCCACTTTTACCTTACTATAACTAGATAATTTAAGCTTTAGAAAGAGAATGGCTGCATTAAATGTTGAACCTGTCTGCCTGTGCATTTGGCAGTTTTCCTGACATAAGTCCCTCTTTGGGAGAAAAAAACCTGAGTTTTAGTGATAAACTTACTGGAGAAAAAAAGTATGGCATATAATCCAGTGCTAGAGTTTCTGATTTTAGGCTTTGGATGTGTACTTTCCTCATTCCTCACCCACAGTGTTTTCAGCCTGGAGCTTGAACGAAAAATTCTATTTGCTTTCAGAATGTGGGACTGTACCCCATGGCTTGATAAATATAAAGAGCTGTGATGCTGCAGCAATGAAATTCCGATGAGCCTGGTCTGGCTGCCAGGGTGTTACCATGCAACTTCTGTGTTGCTTGAAGGTGCCATTGTAAAACACTCATATTACACACACATCTAGCACTGCTGGCATTTGATTTAGAAAAACATTTGAGAGAGTTTGGAGGGGTTGAGTAGCATACACACAGCTTTTCCCCAGCCCTTGATCTTTTGACAAAGAGGATGTCTGAATGCAACCTAATCACTCCAATAAATATTCACCTGTTTACCAGTGGGTGTTGAGGCACTGCACTCTGCATGTTTGAATGCTTCTCCAAGCCGTTACTACTTAGTTTTGCATAGCTGTAAATTACAGAAAAGTCATCTGAGTTATCAGATCATATAATTTCCTCTAATGCACTGCACTACATTGTCTGCAATGTGTGGTGCAGAGGTCCATGATGTAATTGGATGATTATTTTGTGATTCTTTTGCAAATGCTCAAATACTGCTCAGAGATTTATGTGTGTGTATGTGTGTTGCTGAAGACAGGGAAATTGAGGGAAGGCACTGAAAATCTGTTGTTCTGAGTGATCTATCCTGTATCTTTACTGCACATTTGGCTGACTTAAAGCAGATTCTTGCCACAGTATTGTACAGCCAGTGAGACAAGTTAGTCCAGTTTGCTGTGTCACTTTACCTGGCTATGAGGGTTTTATTTGACAGTGCAAAGACAAAAGGGCAGGATCTCTGACAGTATCACTGGAATGAGAAAAGTATTCTCATAGCCTCTCCTTGGGCCACAGATTACAATTGCTATATTTGATAACCTGCACCACAGCTGAGCAAACAGTGAGAAAAATGAACAGTAGGAGATCTTTATCAAGCAGCAGCTTTAACCACAGCTTGGTTCTGCCAGTGCCAGGAAGAAAGATGGTGGAAGAAAACCATTGGCCAGCTATAGCTGCCACGGGTTTTGACATAAAATTAATTGCTGTGCAGATACAGTGATGCCTAAACCAATTTTTCTGGGACTGCACATAGGACATAGATTAATGTAAATTAATTTGTAAATTAAAGTGTACACATTTATGTAAATGTGGACACTTTCACCTATTGCAGGGGCAAGCCTCATGTTACAATGAAAAGCTAGAACTAAGCCCTGTTTGTGAAGGCAACTGCAGGATAGTATGGTAAGGTACTTGTGAGCTTTACAAGGTGTGTGGCTAAAATTTTTTTTATATGTATCAATAACACCAAACATAAGGAGATTCTGAATGTTTGAATTTAACTTTGTGGTGATTATTCTGAATTGCAGCAAGCCTAGTCAGACTTAACATCTCATGTGAGTGAGTTAATATGCATAGGACATTATCCCAGCTGCTTCCTTCATGGTGGCAAGGAAGCTTTGATTCATCTCCATCAGTTTCCTAGAGTGTTGCTGCCATATCTGACACTCTTTGTCCCTAAGCACTGCTTTTTCTGTGAGGTTTCTCTTTGGCAGACACTCAATAACATTGAGAGGATTCCTGAAACCCTTCAACGATAAAAAAATCATAGGAGGCAGTCTGAACTGATCACATCGTGTAACAGTGCATGTTGGGGTTTAAAAACAAAGAAGAAAACGAAACTGGAAGATTTTAAGGAAAATCTTGATCCTGATCCATTTGAAATCATTAAGGCTTTTCTGCAGATGTCACTTGAAGGTAATTTGTTACCAGGAAGAGAAAATTAGAAGTTATGTTTTTAAAAGTTGTCCAGCTGCTGAACCACGTGTTCCCATTTATTCCCCCATTGTTCATGTGTTTCTTAATCTTTGTTCTCTAAGTCCTATTGTATAATTATTATATTCTCAGGTTTTTGTCTATTGCCGTTTTTTTCTGTAGAGATGACCATAACTTTGTGAATTGTTTTCCATTCCCAAAGCATAATAATTCAATATGCTTTAAACACAATTTCATACCACAGCTAAAAGTTTGCAGGAAATTACATGGGGTATGTTTTAATAGTGTTATGTCGATACTACTTGGATTGAAACCTTCTATTGCAAGCAAAAATATGTTTATTCAACTTACAGTTATCTCTTCATGTTAAACACATCCATGACTTTTCCATGACTTTTGACTTTAGTGAGTCAAAACAGCATCTTTGCTATTTGAGACCATCAAAACTTCTCTTTTTTTTGCCAGCATGACAAAAAAACAGTCTCCACTCCAGCTTGTGCATTCATGTCATCTGAAGAATGCAAGTTCCATCAAATCAAACTATTTCCCTTCTTAAAGTGCTACATATGCTAAAGTGCTTTACTGGCTAATGTATGTAATTACTTTTGATCTCTGCTAACTTAAAGGAAAAAGCAAAGAATCTATACCACATGCATTCCAGAAAAAAAATCCAAAAAATCTACCAGTGCTATTCCATTTGAACCTCTTTCTGTTTACTGCTGTTCCTTTTTTAGGAACAGGAATTTCTTTAGTCGGAAAAAAATCAGGAATAAATCAGATCAAGGCCCTTTTTCTCTTGTGACATTAGACTAAAACCCTGCCATTCACAAATTATTACATGTGTTCATCAGGGCTTACTGTATGGAAAAGACTGCATTCAAACTTTTGGCAGTAGTAGAAATCAGCAATAAAATTGTGAGGGAAATGTGTAAAAATGGTAGTTTCTGTGCCATTCTGCTCTATTCACAATGATTAAGGACAGAGCTGTACCTTTATGGGAGGTTTGGGGAAGCTGTTCTACACTTACATGGTTAAGGCGTTTATTATGTAACAGAAATAAAATTTGTGATTTCCTACCAACCAAAGAATGTTCTAAGATGGTTCTCTGTCATAGCAGAACACTGCAATTCTTCCACTACTCTATTTCATATGGTGCAATAAGACTCATTACAACAAAACAAAGCCAAATAAAATGGAAGTTCTGAATCAGCCACATTAATAGTAAAGTCTAAGTTTACTAGAGGCTGCCTTAGATGCGATTTGTCAGTACAATAAGAAACTAGATCTTGAAATCTTTGAGCCTTAAGAAATCTTTAAAATGTCATGTAGATGGGAAAGGGTTACAGAGACAGTTGATATCCAACCCTTCTGCTCCTAAAAATTTAATCACTGTGAAAGAATTAGGTGAGGCATGAAGAACTTGTTTGGCTGCAAAGTGTCATCAACACAGCCTGAATTGTTACTTTTCGTGCGGGACCCAGACAAGCAGAGGTAGATGAAATCTTTCATTAGAACAGGAATGCACATAATTATGCAACAGCTTCTGTCAGTGACCTGACCTTTTCGGGTTGGTTTCTGTCTTCAGGTCAAAAGGTACGAGATGTTTTCAACTTGTACGTTAAATTGTGCCATTTTATACTCACAGTGGGTCTTCATGATGTTTGCCTTCTGGATAATTTATGTGGTGTCCTGGCAGTGGTCTGTGGGCATGGGGCAATTTGAGTGAAAAACAGAACAGAAAAATGACAGCTCTGGAGCTGGCCGCAGTTATTATGAACTGAAGAGATTTCCTCTGCTTCCTACTAAGAAAAATCAAACTGAACAAAAGGAAAAAAAAGAACCATCAAATAACAGCAAACCAATAAAAAAACAAACAAACAAACAAAAATCCCCCAAAACAACAATAAAAAACAAAATAAAGTCAACCAAACAAATAACCCAACAAAACCCAAAACAAACCAAAAAACAAACAAGAAAACTAAACAAAAAACCCCCCTACCAGTCAAACAGACAAAAAACCCACAAAAAAAGAAGGTGAACTATAACATATAATTATTATATATAGTACTTATACAGTATAGATTAAACTGTATGTGAATTGGTTCTGGTATCTTTTCCCCCCAGTTCATCATTCACTGAATTATTTCATAACATTTTCTTCAGCAAACGAATTCAGATGCTTCTTTGCTGTCTAAGTAAAACAGATTCAGCCCCTGAGATTCATAGAGATTGTACTATCTCTGTCTATCTCAAGAGGTGAATTTTTTTGACATGACAGCCCCTCCAATGAGGTTACAATTAACTTGAACCACATTCATATTCCTCAACTATTACAAAAATGCATCTCAAGAAATTATGAGTCTACTGATGAAGGAATCTGTGTTTCCTGGAAAACAAACACCAACTCCCTTATCAGTGTCAGAAGGCTTGAAAGTGAAACTTTTGGTAATGCCACAGTAATGGCCTGGAAGGATTGATTTACATATTAAATGCTTTAGGTAACACTCAAAATATTTTGCTAAGAGAAAAGAATATACTTTTCCTCCTGTACACTCTAAATCTGTGAAAATCATTGGAGAGAAGATGAGCCACACTTAGTGCTAAAACTCTGGAGATCTTGATTCTTGCTTACTACCTTTTAGGACATATACAATACCACAGCTATTTCAGTAGGAATTCACAGGTTTTTTAAGCAGTTGTAGAAGTGACTCAGATGTATTATTGCACCACAGCAGACAAATTTCCAGAAGCAGAAGAAATATTAATTGTGCTAGTATTTGCAAAGATGCATTGGGTGCTTTCATATGTTTTTCTCACAGCTCTTATTATTAACTGCATTCCTACCCAGTGTTACTCTTTGTTTCAAAAATTTCTGCAATTTACACTGTCATTTAATCAATAGTCTACTACATCTATCGCTGCTTAATGACTATTTTTTTAGTGCTTAATGCTTGCCCAAAATAGTATTGTTTCGTCACTGTAAAACCTCTAAAATTGGTGCCAAGTTCAATGTGCTGCATGGATCAACCTTTGTTTCATCTCCTTATTCTCCTTCTCCCTTTGTACACCTGTAAACACAAACAGCTGTCCAAAGGGATATTCCAGACATGTGAATTCATGCTCAGCAGTTTGGTTAATAAATCGTCCATTTCAAGATCTGGACATGCAAAAAATTGAAGGACATGTATTTCTACAATTTTAGTTGTAGTTACAATTCACAGTTCCCTTTTGGCAGGATAATGAAGATCTAAATTAGATTTCTTGATTACTTTTCTTCCAAGAAAACATGAGGCATCTTGCCATAGTGTCCCCAAAAGCATGTATTTTAGGTGCTGAATTTTTATTTTATGGAATATCACATGCTATTCAGTTGTCATGCTGCAGGGCTGCATTTGCTTCAGAAGAACCACATTTTCCTTGCTCTTACTGAATAGCTGAAATACCAGCAGTGTTTTGTTGGGCTGAAAGGAGAGCTGCATATTTGCTGGGTATCATTTTGCAGACTTTTCCCTGGTACAGAGGTCCTCTTCCAAGCTTAAGGACTGAGTTTCCCATTTGGGTGTGATGGTTGAAACGGGTTTCAAAGCACTTGACTAAACTAGGTCTTGTCTAAACTGTGCATTCAGTTGCTCTCAACAGCTGCTTTGCCTCGAAATTCTGCTGCTTAGTTTTTTTAGTTTCTTCTTTCTACCTTTCTTAGGGTAACAAATTACTTTTTTGATAATTCTGAAGCCCCTAAACTGAGTTCTCAACCCCTGTTTCTACCACAGGAAGGCCTGGAATCGGCCAGGTATCGACATTTTAAATATCAGTTATGCTGTCCACAAAGCTCTTCTGCTATAATTACTGTCCTGAATGGCAGTTGCTCCAGCAGGCTTCTGATTCCACACACAGGAATTTAAAGTCATGACCAGTGCTGTGAAAGAGAAAATTTAAAAGACTCCTGTCAGAAATGGATGATGGGAAAGAATCTTTCAGAGTCTTTGTGTGTCATAAAAACTGTGCATGTGACATGTATTTTAAGCATTTCATTTTAAATGGTGTTCAAGGTGTGCCTGGGAGAGACAAAAAATTGTTTTTTTTAGTGAGGTACGAGTGCACATGGAATTGCTGTTCTTTGTGTGTTTAACTCATCAGGCAGCCACCAGGCAAGTCAACATTCCTGTGTGTTAGTTTCCTTCATTGTTTTGTGCCAGCAGTGACCCTGGAGGGTGAGTGAGTCAGAAGGTGCCACAAACACAAAATCATTGCCAGAATGACAGAACTGTCAAGGCTGGAAATGACCCCTAAGATCATTAAGTCCAGCCACTAAACCAGCTCATGTTCACCAGTAAACCCCGACCCCAAGTGCTACAACCACACAATTTTTTTTTTAAAGATTGTCAGAGATGGTGATCCCAATGCTTCCCCAGGCAGCCTCTTCCAATGCCTCACCATCAGTTCAGTGAAGAAATTTCTCCTGGTGTCTAATCTAAATTTCCTCTGGCACAAGGCAAAGTCATTTCCTCTCATCTCTCATTTTGGTTCCAGTCTCCTGTCAGGGAGTTGTAAAGAACCAAAATACCCCTGAGCCTCCCTTTTTCCATGTCAAATAATGGGGTGTGGAGGAAAAAAGAGCTCAAGAGTTGCCAGGTGTGATGCTGTGTTTTGCACTCCCCAGTACAGATTAAAAACATAGGAGACCTTTCTTTGCCCTGGTTATCAGAAGACATGATTTTGTTACATACACCTTCAGAAAACTCAGAAAATATTTTTTCCTAAGTGGAATGTTGACTTTGGAGACAACCAGAGTGGTAGCATCCATTAAAAAGTCTTTGCAATTTAGAGCTATATTTATATTTCTAATTGTGCTAAATTCTTGGCTAATGAAATAAATATGAAAATACAGCATACTCAAACATACCCCCAATTTAAATTACATAAGTAAACACACATTCATTGTTACTAAATTTTCTTGCTTATCCAGCCAAACTCATCAGACAGTTTACAAGGACAAGACAAATAGAAAAGAGCATATATGGTGTAGATGTGACATTTTGGTTTTACTTGAAAATATTTATAGAATTACCCCTATTTTTAATTTTAATTAAAAAATTAAATTTTTTACCCTTTGTCATTTGAAATTAACAGCAAGCATTTGTAATTTAAATTCATTTGAATAATTTTTAATTACTCTAAATCTTGTACAAATTAACGGTGAAAAAAACTAAACAGCATCAGACCAAACTTTAAGTGGATGAAAATTTCCCATACATGCAAGAAAATGTTTACTTGCAGTGTAAGACAAGATGACATCTCCAGCATGTATTGCAACACTCAATGAAGAGGAAAACATTTAATAAAGTAATTTAATTTTTTTTAATGTGACATTTTTAACAGCTATGACTTTTCTGCTTATGTAATTTCTTTTTCATCAGACACACTTATATAAAAGCTACCTCACCTAAATAACCCACTAATGTCCTGTATTAATTACATGGTAATTGAAATACTCATTCTGACTCATCTTTAGAATGTTAACAGCAATGTCTTTTCTTTTTCTCTCTTTTTTTTAAAGAAAATCTTTCAAGATCAATATACAATTCTGAGCTTTTTCTCTCTCTCCTTCCATCATCTTCCCAGTGCCTCAGTGAACAATTACAATGACACAGAACTTACAGTGAGGGAGGGGGAAGAACAAACGATATTTAGTTGGAAATTTCCTGAATGTTACAGGGACAAGTCCTGCTAAAAAAATCATAAGCCATTCTATAGCATTTGTTCATCACAGCAAATCACTCTGAATGCAAAAAGCAGGAGAATCCAGGAAAACTTCTCCACTGGTAGAAGGATAAAATGATCTCACAGTGATTCTGTAGCTTGGAGAAAGAACTTACTGCTGGGTTCATCAGACCCTTACTGAAGTTTCTGCTGTAAATCAGCATCAAGTCAGGTCAGGATTAATAAGAAGCTTCTTGGTGGGGGTGTGCACATGAGAAAGAACTGAGAGCCCTTTCTATCTTCAGTTGGGTGACAGTTCATATTTCATTGAAACCCAGTACAGCTGAGGAACATTCACATTTTAAAATCGACCATGGGACCTTAAAATAGAATTTACATATTTTATCCCCATCATTTCCAAAATGGACCAATCTAAATTAAAAGTTTCTAGTACTGTAACTTTTAGCAAAAGAGGGGAAGCCTCCTTATCCCTTGCCACTCATCAGAGTAAGGATATAAGAATTGGGGTTTGGTCTCATTTTCCTGATTTTCATCCTTGAATAGCGCTGGTTGTTCCTAACAAAAACAATTTCTGAGAAATTTTAATATCTTTGAATATATAAGTGTGTGATAATTAGTTTTGAGGGTTCGGTCTACAGAGCAGGTAAGATAAATAGTACTTTTCTTAGTTGAGACCTCATTTTTTTGGCATGTGGCAGATAAGATGTGGCAGGTCTTGACAGTAAAGTGGAAAAATGTCTTTAAAATTAACAAGAAAAAAAGAATAAAAAAGGAAAATAACCTCTGTGTGTTTCTGTAAATGGAATTTAAGCTGGTATGGGAAAGGATTCTATGGTACTTGTGATGTTTGCTTTGGCTGCCATCACAGAAAATATTTCAGTGGTGAAACCAAAGGTTAAATGCAACCGGCAGGAAGTTATAAAGGTGAATTGCATAAGATGTTTCTGAATAACAGGAGTTTATAACTCCAGTTATTGCTTCTGTTCAGAGTGCTTGGAAGCATTGTACAGTAGTAGTGTTATACAAAGTGCAAATTTTAGAGTTTAAGATGGTGATTTTTTCAGGTTGAGATGGTACACATTTACAGGATTAAATTTCATTAATATCATAAATGTTATATAACTTACTTAAGATATTCTAATTATAAAAATAATATACAATGTGATTATAAGATACTATATAATTCTTATTACAATTATTATAAATTATACCATTTTTTATCCGTTTTTAATCAGTTAAAACAGTGAAGTTATTGAATTATATGCTGCTTTTTCTTTTGAGTTCCTGCTGTTGAAGCAGTTTGGGAAGAAGCTAAGGAAACTTGTATATTGCTATTACACTTGTTTGGAACAGTAGAATGACACAGCAAAGTGAATATATTGACTATTATATCTATATCTATATCTATATCTATATCTATATCTATATCTATAT
>CM031878.1:69875815-70072054 GCA_018697195.1 Certhia americana
ACTCGAAGATTGCTTAGTCCAGGGTGGTTTTGGCTTCGCTTTATTTGGCTCGGGTTTGGTTATGTTGTGGTGGGATGGGTTTTGGTTTTTTAGTGTTTGTTGTGGGGTCTTCAGCATCGGTGGTAGATGTTCCTTTTAATTATCCCATTTATCTTTCTCTTTCTCTTTCTTTTCTTTTCGTTCTTTTCTCTTTCTCTTTTCTTTCTCTTCTTCTTTCTCTTTCTCTGTTCCTTCTTGCCCTTTCTCTTTTCTCTTTTTCTTTCTCTTTACTCTTTCGCTTTTTTATCTTCTCTTTTCTCTTTCTCTTTCTCTTTGCCGTTCTTCTCTTTCTCCGTTTGCTCTTTCTCTTTCTCTTCTATCTTTCTTACCTTCCTCTCCTCTCCTATCTACTCCTCTCCTATCATATCCTCCTTCCTCTGCCTCTCCTTCTCCTCTCCTATCCTCTTCTTCTCTCCTCTCCTATCTCTACCTATACTCTCCTCTCCTTCCTCTCCCTCTCCTCTCCTCTCCTTTCTACTCTCCTCTCTTCCTCCTCCTCTCATTCTCATCTCACTCTCTCCCTCTCCGCGCCCTCTCCTTCCTCTCCTCGAACTCTGCCGCGAACTCTCCTCGAACTCTCCTCTCCTCGAACTTTCCTCCTCCTCGAAATCTCCCGAAATCTAATCTCCTACGAACTTCCTCGAAACTCTCCTTGAATCTATACTCTTCTGCTCGAAACTTCCTCACCTCTCCCATTTCCCACCTGCACAAACCTTCCTTCCAAAAATACCTTCCAGTTGTTTAGGTTATAAAACCTGTAACACACAACCTCTCCTCAAACTCTCCTCTCCTCAAACTCTCCTCGAACTCTCCTCTCCTCGAACTCTCCTCGAACTCTCCCCTTCCCCTTCCCAAACCTTCCCTTCACAAACCTTCTCTTCCCAAACCTTCCCTTCACAAACCTTCCCTGAACTTCCCTGAACTTCCCTTCCCTGAACTTCCCTGAACTTCCCTTCCCTTTCCTTCCCTTTCCTTCCCTTTCCTTCCCTTTCCTTCCCTTTCCTTTCCTTCCCTTTCCCTTTCCCTTTCCCTTTCCCTTTCCCTTTCCCTTTCCCTTTCCCTTTCCCTTTCCCTTTCCCTTTCCCTTTCCGCACCTTTCCGCATGTTTTTTCTGATTTTTCCCCTGGGACTTCTACAGAGTTGAATGGTTTTATAAATGGCTTCCTCTTGGGTTCAGTGTTAACTGAAGAGGTTCAGGAATAAAAATTTCATATTATGCTCATTTAGGATATTAACTGGAGGTAGGTAGTTAACCAGAAAGTAAGGTCAGGCATGTGGGAGGACAGACTGTTCACCTCAGAGTGTTGGAGTACTTTTAAAGATTAATCATTTGGACAAGCAGAATTCCCTCGGCCCCTGAACTGGACTGCTGGATAATGCTGTGGGGTTTTTATCCTCCCTCAGTTTTCTTTTTGCTGAGGCATTCAGCTTGTCTTATACCTGTTTTAAGGCAGAAGTTCTTCACATAGACTCAAAATCCCTACAGTAATAATTATGCCCTTACAATGTCTGCAAACAGTTGTTGAAATAGGAGAGAGAACAGGTGAAGTTGCATGACATATAAGATTCTTAAACTTGCTATTCCTCAGATTCCCTTGGAGCAGAAGAAATGTTACAGCCCTGCATTTTTTTTACCTTTCTTGTCCCTTTTTTTTTTTTTTTTTATTTTTTTTTTGAGTAGAAAGCTGAATTGCTTGTTCTTGTTTTTCCAGTTTCTTTAAGGAACTCTCCCAGAGGAAGAGCGTGGGTTGTATAAATCTCCATCTGCCCCAGCTGTGATAACCTTCCTGCAGACAATCATAAGCACAGGACAAGAGCTGGGGACTAGGACCTCAGGGAAGGCATTTGAAATCATGCCAATTTAACCTTCTACTCCTGAATTAAGCTGCAACCTTGTGAGTCAAGCAGCTGGACCGCATGGTTGTGCAGAAAACTGGGATCCAGGGAAGATACTGATGAATCTACATTAAATTATTTGATTTGCACAGGACAGAAATTCTTTTCGCTAACTTTATAGGGTTGCTTTTATATAGGAGCAGAGGGACTTAAAGAAGCCCTTTTGAGTCATTTAACCTAATCCTTCAAAACAATAATTCTCAAAACCTGAAGAAACGTAAAAGCACTGAGCTCCAAAGTTTGGATCTCAGTTTCCACCAGTTCCTTCAGGACAGCAAACATAGAAGACAGAAGACACAAAATGTCTCCTCTCTCCAAAACATTATTTTCTTTCGTGTTAAAAACCCAACAAACTAAACAAAACCACCAAACCTAAAACTACAAAAAGAAATACACAAAAAAGCAAAAACAGAAACAAAAAAAAAAAACAAAAACAAAACAAAACCAAAACCCAACAGCAACAAAAAAAACCCCACCAAAACCCCCAAATGTAAGCAACCCTAACCCACTTCATACTTACTACTGAAATAAAAAATTCAGAACATGTCCAAGTGCCTATTATCTAGAGTCTGTGGAAGTAAACTGGGGGTTTAAATTACTCCTATTCAGAAGTGCGAAATTATTATGAACATCTTTTGTTCATATTTTCTATTTCTATTCGTTTTCTACCTCTATTTTCTTGATGCTGAAAAGGAAGCACAATGTGGCTGCCTCATGTAAGCCTCAAGTACATAATTTGAGTAGGCAGGGCAGGGTTTGGAGTTTCAGTTGACAGATGCTCAGAAATCTGAGATCTGAGCTAAAAAACTTGACAAAGACAGAAGCTTGTTAAGATTTTCAGGGTTTTCCATCTTCATGTGAAGCAGGAAAGAACTTTTTCCATGTCTGCTCCCATTTTATCTGAAAATAACAGGTTACCTTTCTCTTCTTTGAGCTTTAAATCAATGTTCTGCCTTTTGAATTAAGCCTTCTTCAAGCTGGCTTTCATTTCAAAAGATCTGGTATTCCTTTTTTAAATTAAATTGCAATCTTGAAGATATTCTAATCAATATAATAGGTAGATCAGAACAACATCTGAAACTCTTCTCTTTCACAGAAGAAAAAGAAAGCAGCGTGATAAAAGTAATAATTCCAACTTATATTAGCTCTATAATATATTGAATATAATAAATTATTGCAAGGTAATGAAGCATTTCTTTGGGAAGAAAGGAGAAATTAGATAATGTGGTTGCAAAATTGGCACCAAAAAAAATTGATACAAGTCCTCAGTTTTGTCTACTACCTAAATAAGTAATCACAATTTTTTCTGTTCGGACATTTGAGATCTAGAAATAACATGTGAAAATTGATTTTTTTTTTTTTTTAAATGGAAAAAGAACTGTAGAGATTTTTGATGCAATTTAGGTGACTGGCTATCTTCCCACTTCCTTTTCTGAAGAAAAAAGACAGGTGTAGTGTTTCTGAGGTAAATAAGGTTATAACTGACATAGGTGAAGTTGAACCACAACAATGTGGTTCTTAGCCTGTGGTGACCATAACAGATAATAAGGTTAAATCTGATAGAATCATGTATTCCTTTGGTGCCTGATAAATGCCAAGAACAATTATTTTTAAAAGCCTATAAGATTGCTAGATATAGACAGGATATATATATTTTTTTAATTCCATGAAAAAAAAAGGAAAAAAGTTTTTGTGATAAAATAAAGCAGAAGATTTGGAGAAAAATTATGATCTAAGACTTAGAGAATTGTCTGACTAAATCTAATATCTCAGCATTAAAACAGACAATTAAATAATTGTGAATTGTGTGGGTTTGGTTTTGCTTTTTAATACAACAGGCATCTAAGTAAAGAGGTCTCAAAATAACCTTGTTTTTGTAGAGAAATGGGCTAAACAGAATCACAGAACCAGTTGCTTAAGCAGTTTTTACCTTATATTTGAGGATAGTAATTGAAAAATATGAACTCAGAAATCCTACATCCCAAGTCCTGGGCTGACTATAAATTCAGGAACAGCTTAAATGGAGCTGTGAAGTGCAAGTGCTAAAAGAGAGCAGTCATATTACCAATATTATAAATCTTCAGTTCATATCTAGTAATTAGGATTTATTTTGAGTAACAAAAGCAGGCCTTGATTAGCTGAACGTGTCACCAGTTTTGAGATTTGGTCATGGTGAGAAACGTTTAAATGTGTTTTCCTATGTGACAAAGACTGATGATGCTTCATTCAACTCAAATTCAAGAGAGAGATAAGCAAAGATGTGAGAAGAAGAAAGCTTGAGTGATTTGAGCAGGCCTGAAGCGAAGAGGCCAGGGGGCATTTAGGTCTGGCAAATATTAATTAGTTTTTGAACAAAGAAGAGCCCTAGGAAAGGGGCCTGAAAGTGTGGAGAGTCACTGTGGTGTGACTTATGAAGACATGTCTCTATTTTCTACTTATTTTAGTGGCATTTAAACAGATGCTTAAGTGTTTTCTAAAGAAAAACATATTGGGAATTTCCTAATGCAGAGGCTTTGGCTTCCTTTACTTTAGGAACATTTGGGTAACAAGGTAGCAAGTTCATTTTTGATGGAAAATACTTGCCTCTGAGAAAGAAAAAAAAATCAGACTTCCTCCTGACATTGAGTAACGGGCTTAAATAGCTATTCCACGAAGATTTACTCCAGAGTCCTGGGTTGCATTTTTTTAAAGCCACCTGTGCCTTTAGAACCAAATTCTTCAAAACCTGAGTTCTGAATACCTGGTCCCTATACGCAGCCCGTGGCAAAGTTTATGGAGCAAGGAGGAGTCTGGGGTGAGTATGTGGCATGGAGACAGCTTTTGCATCAACAGGCAAAAATACTTGTATCAAGAAAAACATTCTTTTGTTGAATTCTATGTTTAGTTAGTTGGACAAAAATCACAGAGTCATGGAATAGTTTGGGTGGGAAGGGACCTGAAATCCTATCTTATCCAACACCTTCTACAGACTAGGTTTTTCCAAGCCCTGGCCTTGAACCAGGACAGGCAAGTCTTAAAAAAACTTGAACATGGTAAAGAAATAATTCTTGCTGCTGTCAAAAAGAAGAGTTGACAAGTTCTCAGAAAATTCCTGTCACCTGGACCTCCTGAGTGAACTTGCACGTACTTCAGGTCCTTGAGGTATCCTGCTCAAGACTGAACTTGAGGAAAAATAACAGTCTTATCAAGCGAAAATAGTTAAGGGTAAAAGTTCTCAAAGCAGAAGAAATTAATGACTATTTGTCCAAACACTCCTGGGAACTGCTTTTTATAAGTGAATGAAAACAAATCAGATGACAGCAGAAGACAGTAAGCAAACACAAATGCTCTCAAAACAGCCAGGGATTATATTTTTCCTTATGATGATTGAAAGTGTCAAAACAGCACTACAGATAATGCTAAAAATGATGCCATTGAAAAAGGTGATAATGTTATTGTTATTGTTTTTGTTATTGTTATTATTAGTATTATTACTATTGTTATTATTTTATGCAAAGTTTCAAATTACTACGTTGCATTTTTTAATTATATATTCCTTTACAGTTTTCAGGAGAATGACATCAGGGAAAGATCTGCACTTGTCAAAACAGTTAAAATAAATTTGGATATTACAGGCAAATTCTCATAGTGATTGCATGAGAGTTCAAGGAGAGCTCAATTACAAAAGAAGACCATGATTGTAGAATTTTTTTTACCTTCTGAGTTGTTGAGGATAAAGGAAGAGTGTCTACTGACTAATGGTTTATTACTTAGATCATTAAATAACATAGTTTCTTTTTAGAAAGGAAGAGAAGGCTGAAAGAAAGAACCAAACATTAGTAATTAAAATTAAACTTAAAAAATTTAAGGGAAAGCCTTTCTTTTGTATACATGAAAAATATTCTGTGTTGTGCTAGTTATTAGCCGATGATTTATGATTCTGATTCTTTTGTATTTGAATAAAAAGATGATTTTATTTTGAGGAGTCATATCCTAAAGTCTTTGTTCAGTATTCCCCAGAAATAAATATGCATTGAAGCATTTGCATGTTAAAAAAGTAAAAAATTGGTGGAAGAAGAAGCAGAGAGATCTAAAAAAAAATAACCCCCAAAGTATCCAACAATTTATTCTCCACTTTTTCAAACACTGTTCATGTTTCATTTGTTTCCACTGACATGCCCTGCTGGACTCTGACCTCCACCAACTCACCCCCTGAATTTATGACATTTTATCCTCTCAAAACTCATCATATTTGGCCCTGAGAGCTGCAAATGCTGTGCCAGGTGCATGTCACATGGCTGGGCTATCAGACCACTCTGAACAATTTTTGTATACATGAAAACTCCTTTATCTTAGAAAGGAAGGGGTGATAAGATTAAATGTCCTTCACAGAGGTCTAGAAAAGGTGTTTTTTCTGAGCTTTCTGAGCCCTGTTCTAGGAGTGAACCTTTCTCCTTGGTGTGTTCCATGTACAGGCTCCAGAAAATAATTGGATAAAAGTATGCAATTATTGTATTCTCTGGCAAGTTACACAATGAAACATCAACTTCAGAGTTCACAGGAAAGGTCTGAGGAAATCATCACTAACACACTATGACATCAGAAACAATTTGGATTTTTTTTTCCTGTAAATCACAGCAGCACATGGGGTGCATCATATGTTGGTGCAGAATCATAGTGGAGTTATCTCAAGAGGTATTTTTTCAAAAAGCAATGGCTGTAAGAGGAAAGGAGTACCTTGTTTTGGAGCAAAACCATGTAATTGTTGCTTTTTCAGATGTCTGGAGCATTGTGTGGCATAGCTGGTCTTGATACAGGCATGGACTGACTACAGGCCTGTAGATTTGCATCTTAAAAGCACTGGAAACTATTTCTAAACAGAATTTTACATCTGGAATGATTGTTCACATCAGTTGAACTGTTTTATTGTGTGAATGTGATGGCAGGAGATCCTCTCAAGGATAAGCAATTCTTAGCCTAAATTTGCCAGCCATTGTATGTGTAATATATATGTTTTATGTAAACATACAGAGGTAAATGGACCTAAACACACATGTTTATATACATAAACACATATTCACTGAAAACGGGAACAGACTGCCCAGGGGAGTGTTTGAGTCACCATTTCTGGGAGTGCTCCAAAAACATGCAGATCTGGAACTTGGGGATGTGGTTTAGCAGTGGATGTGGAAGAAGATGCAGTTAGCAGGGCAGTGTTGTCATAGAGCCACCTGAGAAACTCTGACAAAAATTTTAAGTGCTGTCACCTTGTACCTCTTTGGCAAGAATTGAACCCACTCATGTCCACAGTTTCTCTCAATCCCAAGAAATTACTTTTAGAGAGAGGTGTAACCAATTGAAAAATTCCCTATTCCATGTTCCTACAGGCATTTCACATTAAGTGAAATGTTATTCACTTTATTCTTTAAAAATAATGCATAATTCATAACAACACTTTTGAATCTGCTTTAATCTCCATTTATGAGATGAAATATGTGCAGCTGTGAACAGTCATTTCATTTCAAAATAATCTAGCATTAAGCAATATTTTATAGGGGTTTATTAACAGAAGTTACAGATGATTTTGATTAATTTGTTTGTCTGTTTATTACATGGTATTTTTTTACTCCCTGTAGTGTGTTATTTTCTTTTTTCTTTTTGTTAGTTCATGTTGTAAATTTAATAAAATAGCAATAAATGGAAAAAAAAAAAATCTGCTTGCCTTCCTCTGTTGTCTTCTTTGTTGCCTTCTTCCCAAATCAACACTGCCTTATTTAAATAAGATTGGTCTGGTTAAAGTCTTCCACTCTGAGTTTGGCAGTATGGACTGTCTGTAGTGCTTCCTCATGTCATGCTAGTATGGGAGTAATTCATGGCTGAACACTCTTGGTGTAATTTTACACCAGAATTCACAGGCCTTTTGTTTGTTGTGGCTTTGAACAGCAGTGGGAAGACAATTAAACCAACATCCCAATAATTTATTCTTTGGTTATGAAGAAATGACAAAACATCTGAGCTCTTGGAGAATGAGACTGGATTTTTATTTCTAAAGACACATTAATAGATGACTGCTAGTGATCAGTATGTTATGCTACAGTCAAAGGTTTTCATTGGGAGAGAGGAAGTCCTTAAAAACTAAAATCAGTTACCAAGATGATTCTCCGCCCTATTGAACTTTAAATTATTTGATAACTAATTACAATATTCTTTCCCCAGATCCAAGTGCATCTAAGAATTGATGGGGTTTAGGGCCTTATCTGTGGATATCCATGAAAAATTTTAACCATTCCTGATGTTCAGAAGACAGAACATGTATTCTGGGCAAATACCTTATGTCCTCCCCTCTCCTCCTAAATCCTTGCTGAGACTGAACCTCCTGTGTTATGTTTCTAGCAAAAATAACACTGTAAGATTTTCTTTGCCAAAACATAGAATAACACCCTTGTCTTCAGCACTGCAGATTCATCTCTATTGTATCTTTTAAAAGTAACATTCTCATTTAATCGGACTGATATTTGCACGTCCTATGTGTTTTTTACCAGTAATGTTCTTTCCTATTATGACTGGACAAAAATCTTCCACAGATTTTCTGCGGTTTCTCAGTGGAAAAAGGATTTCTGATTTGTTTTTTTAAAAATTCCTGCTGCTCATGAAAACATTCCAGTATCAAACTGCAAAAGTTCATGGAAGGAAACTGTTGGCAAGGGCCTGAGTTTTACCTGCAATAACCACCTTGATCTTCCTGCTAGCTGGGCTTCCCAACCTGGCTTCACTCTTTGTGACACATCACAGCCTTGAGACCACCAGAATCTTTTCCCCAAGAAGAAAGACCAAAGTGAAGATTCACAGATGAAACCCAAGTTGCCTTTAGGGAAAGGAGTGGAAAAGTTCAGCCTCTGAGCTAAAAGTGATATGTGGAACACTGAAAAAGATTGTTTTGGAGTTTTCCAGCCCAAACTGGAGATTTTCACTGCAGAGAAATAAGGAACCCTGTCCTACTCCCACCTAATCATCTCACAGATAATATCATCAAATTTAATTTCCAGCAGCACTGCCAAATGAAGGAAGTTTGGGAAGAACAAGTGAAAGCTTCATTTTGGTCCATCACCTCCAGAGCAATCTCATCAATCCTATACATTCTGCAATCATCAGTGTAAATGTCAGTCCCTTACCTTTGATGCCAATCCCTGTTCTATATCTTTGCCAGTCTGAGAAGAGATATCTTTACCTGTCCTCTCAAGAGTCAAACATGGGCAGATGAAGGGCACTGGAGAGACAATTAACAAACTTTTCATTCATAAGCCAAGCCTTTGTGAGACAGGTTAAACAGAACTAATGCAGACAATAATCCCAGGCCTGGTTGTTTTTGGAGACTTCTCAAGGCAGAACACAAGTAGTGAATGCCAACAAGACATATCCTATGCTTCTGTGACTAGGACTTAATCATGACATCACAGCAATGATAAATCTTTAATCTGTGTACACACATGTGCCTGGTTGGAACACCCACGTGTGGTTTCTGCACTTCTCACACCTCATATTGGGGAAGAGACAGAAACTTTTTGTTATGCTCCTTAAATCTTTTGCTTTGGAGACTTTCACAAGGACTACGGATCATTTGAGTTCTGAGTTGGGAATAAATATTTCTTGGCCATTCTATGGCTGAGTAAAGGGAATTTTGTCTCCTTTCCCCTAGCACAGGTTAGTCGAGCCCCACAGCTGACTGTGGACTGGCCCCATGGCACTCAGGCATGACACAGCCTGCAGTGAGCTCCAAGCAGGCAGCAGTCCTGGCCTGAAAGGTCTGGCTTCTTCAGATTGCTCATTCCTGATTAGTTTTGCTCTGCTCTGCTTTCCCCATCAGATGGATTTGTAATTCACATCAGCTGACTCAAGCAAACTTTGCAGTTGTATTCCCCACACTCACACACACGCACCTGAGAAGATGGAGTGAAACAAAGTGGGGGAAGCTCAGCTGCTAGTGCAGATATAGATTACATCTAGGCATTTGTGTTTGGAACATTATCACCTTCTTCAGCATTTTAGAGAGTTTCATCATTGCTTCCTTCTGATGAACATGATATGGTCAATTTCCAAGGTACAGAGCAGTGATTCCATTGGAATGCACCACAGCATGACAAGGAATTAAAGCAAGGCTTATATTTTTCAAGTGCACATTTGGTTTTGGTTTTTTCCTTTGTATTTTCTTCTAGAAAGTTTTCTCCCTTCTCATGGTCTGTGTGCAACTGGTTTCTATCTGATTTTCCAACCTTTGCTTCATGAGCAACAAACAGCGAGTAAAGAATCAAATTTCTTTACTGCTTTGTCTGGACCACAGACAGAGATAATGATCTCTGCTTGTGAAGATATCTCTTGCAAGGCAGCTGCTCTCCTTTGCTATGAAATCTGCCATGCATTCCTCCCCAGCTGCATCCATTGGGTGATTAATAACATTTGGTTCCTGGCCATGGAACCCACACCTTGGACATATGTCCCTCTCACCATCATTTTTCTCTTTTAGACTCTTTGGACAGTACTAGCAAAAACTTTTAACAAACTCTTTTGTCATTGACCTTACGCTCTTCCTTTTTCCTTCCTTGCTTTTAAAACAAAGATATTGTCCATGTTCTTCTTTTTTCTGCTCCTTCTTTCTACCACCTCTCTTCTGCATTTGGGATCAGGAATTTGATTTGGAATTTTCTGACATTCCCAGCATTCCCAGTCAGACCTTTATGTACATTAAATTACTTTTTGGGGTTTTTGTTTTTTTGTTTTGTTTTGTTTTGTTTTTTTGGGGGGGGTGGTTGGTTTGGGTTTTTTTTTGGGGGGTGGTTGGTTGGGGGTTGTTTGTTTGTTTGTTTTGGTTGGGTTTCTCTGGTTTGTTTTGCTTTGGTTTCTGTTACTGCATATCCTCTCATTTCACACCATTCTCTATTCTCCATGCCTGTCAGCCCAGACAGTTTTCCTTTTTGGTGACTTTTCTATCAACAAGATGAATGCACAATAGGAGCCTGGTACAGTCACTATCGTACAGCTCCTGAGGGATTAAAACCTGCCAATTCACACTTTACATTCAGTGTTTTCATGGAAGTCCCCATTCTCTGGGGTTAAATGCCAAATGAAAATGTGAACTTTCATATGCTGCATGTTCACAATTAGGAAAAAGAAGCTTGGAATATGAAGGTTATTTTAGGAGTGTAAAGACTACAATTTTTGTTAAAACTTTGGGTTTGAGAGCTCTGTTTCTGATGGCATCTGACAATAGCTTTGTCCTTGACAGGGGTTTCTGGAGGTCACTTGGCAACCTAAGCACAGCAATTGCTTGTCTTTGACTGTTCCTGACACTGGTGCCTGAGGACCTCAAAGAAAAAACTATCACGATATGCAAATAAATCAAAGGAGCCAAAGATTAAAAAAAAAAAAAATTGTACAGTGTAATAAAGCCTTTCTCTCATGAGTGACACATGAGAGAAAGTCTTTCACACTTTATTCTCCTGAACTCCTGGGAAGAGTAGCTGGGCCTCAGAAACATATCATGTACTTCCCTTCCCTTGTTCTGTATTAACAAAAATATTTAGATAAAAAAGGGTTCCTTATTTCCTAACAGTCCATCCGCCTCTCCTGTTTATTCTCTACCTGGTGTCACAATCCTCTGAGCTTTAGCAGTGTAATAATTTCCATAGCAGTCCTGCTGGGATGTCATAAGCTGAGAATTAGGGTTTCAGATTAGTAAGTAAAAAAAGAAAGACGAATACTTAAACAAAGACTCTGTCTTCAAATGAATATACTCAATAATGTACAATAAGGAAAGAAAAACAGGGGAAATGTCTAATACCTATGCTGTACAAGAACAGTTTAGCTTTTTCAAACTTTTCCACAAACTCCCAGATGGGATTCAGAAATGCCATTGTCTTTTGTCTTCATCCTCTGTTAGAAAGCTGCCTCTGGATTTTTTGGGGGTCAGAAGAAAGTGCTTGGCAAAGTTTCAGACTGGACTGAATATAATTTTAGTGACTTTTTTTTTTGCACAGCTAAATGGAAGGATCTCACCTTATATAAAGGCCTGGATTCCCAAAATAAATAGAGAGAATTACTGTCAGATGGAGGCAGAGCAAGGTGGGTATGAGGTGGGCTGGGGAGAACAAGACTGTGCTGCTGTTGGTCACATTGAGATCTTGGGGCTGTGAAAAAACATCAGATGTCGTTCTGAGGAGGCCCACAGTAGTTTTTTTTAGGGTTATTGTCACCTGCATGGTGGATCACACCAAAACAGGTAGGTGAGTTAGACAAATTGGGTGGATTAGCCAAGCACAGAAATAACTGAGCTTGTAAGATTTTAATGACAAGCACCATGAAGCCTACAGTTTCAAATTAGAGTTTGAACCACAAACACAAACCTCCAGGTGTAGCTTACCTGCCTCAGAAGCAAGTTAAAATAATCACTAGGGGCCAGATTTTTCCATCAGGAGTCTCATGAGAAAGTAAATGTCTCCAAGTAAATGTCTTTGAAACCATCCTGTCTAGAACAGCAAAATCTGCTGTAAAATAGCTACAAGCAAATGGCTCTGTGGCAAAAAATGGTCCTCTGAAAAATTATGCTTCCACGTCTTAGTTGTCTAACAGAGTTACTAAAATAAGGCTTTAAGTGATGTGTATTTTTACTGTTATCAGAATAATATTTCAGTGATAGCTATCCAAGTCACAGCATTCCAAGTCTTTGTAGGATGGTACAGCCACAGACCTTGAAAAACGGTCATTATTTTCTGAGACCTTCAAAAAATAATTGCTGTTTTCCATGGAACATGTTCCACTGCAATTTGGCAGTTACTGCAGGCAGGCAGATAATTTTATGCTTTGGTTAAAGGAGGCAGCACAGTCTTTAAAAGACTGGTATTTTAAACATTATATTTTGTTTTCCAGCAATGATAATGTCTTAGGCTAAACACTTCTCTCCAAGGCGCTGGATTGCTTACCTATTTGTCTCTGAGGAAGCTCTAAATTCTTGAAAATAAAGCCCAGAAATAAAAGGTGGCCCTTGAGAACACCAGATAAAGTCTGGTATCCTCTAGTTCCAGCAGGTTTTCAGGACTTCATTTGCATTTCATGTGTATGCTACATGGAGCAATTAGTAAATACTCAGATGAGTTTTCTTTTATATGTCTGTAGCAAGACATTGTGTCATTTGTTCAAACAAGCAGTCATTATTTAATTTGCACATGCAGTCATTACAGTTATATTTGCAAATGAAGTACATATTCAATACACACGTGGAATAACTGTAGATACTCCTTTCTTTTACTCTTTGGACTATATTTATATTTTCAAGTCAACATCTATGCAGTTTGTGTAAGTCTTCCTTCTGGATGGCAACAATTGCAGCCTGCAAAGCATTTATCTACCCAGAAAATGTGTTTGCTGGCATTTCTACAGTTCCATCTCTACACTAAGTTGCAGAGTATTGTGATGTCAAAAAACTCTCTCTGTTGCACGCATTTCCAGATGGCTGGAGTGCAAAGCCCTCCGTTGCTGAGCTACTTCCTCTGGCAGTTTACCTGTTGCAGCATCGTGTAATCAGCCACATATTTCCACAGCTTTTGGGCGAGATTTCTGGCTGACACTGAATTCTGCTGGTATAGATGGATTTGCAATGGGTTTTACTACAAGCTGGAAGTTACTCCCTTTTCCCCTACCCTGTGCTAATCATTACACATGGAAAGACAGCCAGGAAAATTAAGAAAAATGAAAATCTAATGCACATTTAGGGATTTGGATAGGTTTCTTTGGATGGGGTGTTTTCTGGGTTGTGGTTTGGGTTGGTTTTGGGGGTTTTTTTCCTTCTTTTACAAGATATTATAAGAAATTAATTTCTTGACGCTGTGTCAAAGGCAAGAGGAGAAATGACAAGTGGCATGGATAAGTAACTCCAAATTATTCTCCCTTGCTGTGCAAGTTATTCTCCCCTGCTGTGCAAGAGTGGAACAATCTGTTACCTGTAGATCAAATTGCACACTGGCAAGTGGTGGCAGGTTTCAACTGCAGGTATGTGGCCTTAAATAAAGGGCCAAAAACAATCTGCAGGCAGCCGCTGTGGATTAATTGTGTACCACTCATGCACTCTCAGGACTTTAAGACGCATGACCACCACACATGCATTAACCAAAGCACACTATGGAATCCCTGGTGTGAAAAAACTCATTGGGGTTGTTTCACTGTGGGAAATTTGGTAAAGAACTAGAGGGTTTTGTTCACAGAATCCAAATTCAGGCAGCAGTAAACACTTCAAAGCCCCCAGACCTTCTAGAATCAGTCTTGGGAAACAGGATATGGGACTTAGCATGCTGGGTAGTAAAAAAAAAGAAAAAACCTCCACTTTTATGTAGACAACGTTAAAATAACAGGAAAGCCAACTTCTCATAGAGCCAAGGATCCCTAAGGATTTTAAACAGGAATTGTCTTTCTGCAGTAGTACATCTGCAGCTGGAGATGGAAACATCTTTGAGTAGAAGTCATGCAGTAGATTTTTCTCAACTATGGGTAACGCAAAAATGTGTGTTTCGAAAGTCAGACTGTCCTAGGTTGATGGGGAATTCCCATAAGATTTTAGGTTGTTCCTGTTTTAAACTGGATAACCTGTTATCAAACCACAATCACAAAATCTCGTCCAATTCAGGATTCATTTAATTTCTTGTTCCTGAATGATTTGGCTTCAAAACTATTGCTTATGTCTCTGTGAGGCTGAGGTGCTGAGGGGAACACAAAATCAGTTTGACACCCCTTTGTAGGTGTGTAAGGACCTGCAAAGGTGTTAACAGGGAATGGGGCTGCTCCAAGGATAAAATTGCTACGCATTTTCAAAAATACATTATGAAAAAAATCTAGGGATTCTACAGTCTTGTAATACTAATATGGCCCCTAAACTGACCTTTGTCTGCAGCTTCTACAAAGGAAGTAGGCTGAGAAGCATGCAGAGAGGGGGATTCAGAGAGCAGAATCTCTTTTGTGAAGGTAAAATTATTAGAATATCAGTACGCCTTGGTGAGTTACCCATATATCCAAATACCATTCAATTAAAGGTTTCACAGTGTGATAAGAAACAAAAATGTGATGCCATTAGCAACAAGAAATTTGGCACTATGGGAATGAATCATTTTATAAAAAGCCAGCAAGAATACTATCTATCAGCAACTCACTTCAGACTTGCCTACAGCAATGAAATTTTTTAAGTGTTTATTCAATTTTAAACATATTTTAAAATTAATTTAATATATTAATTATTTTAACTGTTTATTAAATCTGGTGTGGAGGGACTGCTGAGGTTAGTCATGAATTAAGCTAGAGGAGGTTCAAACAACTTCTGTGTGCTGATCAAGCTGTGATGAGGTCCAAACACTTGTTTAACACTGCTGGCAACCTAAAATGAAACAGCACATGTTGCTTTATCATCAACAGCAGACACACAAGAGTTTGTCACATACTGCTTTGCTTCCCCAGGACTGTAAAGCTGTGCCAGAAAGAGAATTCCTTATATTGCCCTTTAATTTGGACTCTAACCTTTTCTTTTTCCTCATGTTTGCACTGCAATGTCTTCATTGAAAAACTGTTTCTTATCTTGGAAATTCCAGGTACTCTAGTAGAGTAATTCTCTAATTTGTCTTAGAAGAGGGGGAAAGGGATCAGAGGCTGTAAAATAGCTTTAGCACTCCCAACCACATAAGGAAGATGGAGAAAGACTATGAAAGGGCTGTAGTGACAGGACAAGAAGCACAGTTTTAAGCTGAGAGTCTTAGACTGGGTGTGAGGGATGGATTTTGTGTGATGAGGGTAGTTAGATGCTGGGACAAGATTTCAGGGAAGCTGGATGCCCCATCATTAGATGTACTCAGTGTCAGGTTGGAGTTGCTTTTCATGATCTTGTGAAAGATATCTGGTGGGGGTGGACTAGATGATCTCCAAAAGTTCCCTCTAAACTAAGCCATTCCAGAGTTTCTTTTCCTATGACAGCTCTCTGATTCACAAGATTCACAAGATCCCAACCCTCTCCAGTTGTGATCCCCTGTTCGCTCCCCCATAACTTTGGGAAAATGACGTGACTTGGGAAGCCTCAGGTGAATTACCGCTGCTGAATAACAAGGTAGTTTACCAGACCATGCTTCATGGAGATGCATTCTTTATTTAGTCCACTGATTGCCTGAATCATGAAGGCTGAAACAATCAGGTGTTCACCCAGCAGCATTGAACAATAGGAACATTGAGTACATTTCCAATGTAAAACACCACCTGACGTTTCCTTGTGTTTTAACAAAACTTATCACAGATCTCAAAATAAAATAAAATGTTTATTGACCTTTTTTTCTCTGGCCCCAAAGAATGCTGAATTGCACAGGTGAAATAAAACATGTATTTGACTTTGAGATTGTACTGAAACAATATTACTGCAACCTTCTTTTGCACTTGTTGCTAAGAGGGGAAATTGCACACAAAGAAGAAAGCTGTTAGAACAGTTTATTGCTACACAAATTTAATTCCATGTAAACAGGAAATGTTTGCCACGTAGGGACAGTGGTATGTTTATATGTTTGCTGTAAAGGCTCAGCACATGTGGTGGGAAGGACACAGATTTGCAGCTTGGGGAAAGCCAGTTCCTCCTGGCAGGGCCTGGAGCTTTCTAGGAGGAGATTTTATAGCATTGACCTTTATTTATGGTTTGTTGCCTTGTATCCTGTGTGGTGAAATGTTCAGCATTTCTTATCTAAAGCTGCTTCAACTGTTACGTTAGAAAGAACATTTTACATAGATAAATTGCACAACGTATTTAAAGTGTAGATATGTGGAATTTTTTTCAGTTGGTATCAAAAAGCTCAAAGCAGTTGTGAACCACATTGTTAAATAGTGACCTGAAGTCTACCATAATTGAATTATAGAAGTAATTGCATATAGAAATATAGGAATAAAATATCTGGTACGCTGAGGGAAACTGTACTTCTGTAGATTCTCCTTGAAGATATTGTCCCTTATTTCCATATGACTATCGTAGTAGCTTGTGATTTCAAAAATGGGCAGCAATCTGGATTATTTTTTCTTGTTGTTGTTGTTGTTGTTGTTTTGGTTTTCTGGTTTTAAGCTCCCCCAAGCATTTGTATTTCTGCTTTAGTTGTGTGAAACCTGTGATTAGTTCAAATATATAAGCACTGTTGTGGATTTTCCAGTCCTGTCCTGGCTAAAACAAACTCTGATCTCACATTGATGTGGCAGGTTCATGGGACACTTCGATGTAGCACCAACTAGTTCCACTAGATTCACAGCATTCTTGTGCTCAGACACGAGGCTGCTCTGAAGAGCCTCCAAGTCAGAACTGGTTTCTTCACTTTTTTTTTCAGGCCACAAACTTGTTTTAAAGCAAGCAAGGAAATAAAAACTTAGAAATCCCAAGCACCAACCAATAAAGGAACTCACAAAACCTGCTATGATAGGGGCCATTCTTCAAGGTGGTTCAGGTCAAGCTGGCAGCTAAAAAATTGTGTTACCCTCACTGGGTTAGGTGTTTAAGTCCCTTTAAAAATCTGGCTTCCACCCATGTGTATTGTATTTAGACATCAGAAAACTGGCAGTGATTATTTTACAACTTACATTTTGCTCCTGATGTTTTTGGGAATGTATAATTTCTGTGAACCCTATACTGATCGTATTTCATGTTCTTTCCTTCCTGCTGGGCTTCCCCTTTTTGTTCCATAACTTTCCTCTAGGAAAAGAGTATGGAAAAAAAAAGCTGCATACTGGATTTGAAGACCTTCACCTTTTTCGTTGTTTAAGAAGCCAATAAATTATCAAATATTCAACCTCATTCTATGGTAAACCTTAAAGGTTGAAGATCTGTTCCAAATTCCTCTCTCTCAGTATTATCATAGTTGTCAGCTCTTTGCAGCAGTGATGACAAACAAAACTAGTATCAAAACACATAACTAGTATCAAAATGTACAATGCTAAATATTATGGATAAAAAGTAATTAGAACTCTTCAGACACAGCTGCTAAAAGTTTTAACTTAAGTTTTCCAGCAGGAACCCGCACTTGTCAGCTTCAGTTGCAGATCTTTAACCTGGGTTGTTTTTCTTTTAAACTTTTCTAGGAATCTGAGTAGCAAAGTGACTAGAGGAAAAGGAAATTTCTCAGTTATGCCAAGTGAAGTGGAACAGACTTTTTTTAAAAGTTTATTTTAAGGAAAGCCTGACAGAATAGGTCAGTAGAGATCTCAGACTGGTCAGGGAGAGACATTGGGCTTTGTTTCCTTCTGCTGTCATCTACTCAGGTTTCACTATAGCATTAGAAGATAAAACAACTGCAACAAACTTCAGAGCAATGTGAAAAGAAGATGAAGCAGCTGGTAGCAGATTTGGAGTCCAAGGATATTCTCCTTGCTAAAATGTCTTAGAAATATTTATCAGATGTACCAAATGGTAAAAATGTCAAGATAAATCTCACTGAAACTTCTGGGAAATGGAGTTTTCTTAACTGAAAGCACCCATTTGATACTTGTGGTATCAAGCCAGATAATGTCCAGAGAGTTCTCAGAAGCAAAATATACAATAGTAATTGTATGCCGCTTTCAGCAATATCATTTAGATACTTACTTGTATCATTTAGAAATAGAAAATGGACAAATTTCAAAGCCAAATCAGGAAGCTGAGGCTTAATGATAAGTTTAATCATACAATTAGCAAGGTATAAATAACCTTGGGTGAGGGAGCCACAGTACCAGTTAAACTGGAAGGAATTCAGCCACCACACTCATTAGGGAAAACACTGAAAAATAAACAGAAATTCCGGAGTTCAAAGTTACTAAGCAACTGCACTTAAAGGAAGAAATATTAGACTATGCATTTCTCTCTGTTTGTCCTATTTATAGAATTCACTGCAAAATTATTGCTACGCAATAAACTAACTAGGGGAATTTCTTAGATATCTCAATTTTATTCCCAATGCTTTTTATTTGCCTGGAATGCATTTCATTAACACTTTGTAAATGTTCATGACACTAAAAAAGACTGTCTAAGCAAACTGTGGTGCAATAATTCCAGGCAGATGGGCAAAATCCCTAAGGATGTGAAGGCTAAAAAACTGCATGAGAAAGCACAAGATACTTTCTCTCATGTCTGTAAAAAAAGAAAATGGAAATACCAAATACTGTTCTACCTCACTCAGACAGCATGGTGGGAATAATACTTGGAGAGAGGGAAGATTTTTTAAAAGAGAAATTTCAATAAATCCAGAACCATGCTGTGTCTGACCACTGTGCAGAATGCCACTGGCTTGACCAAGGGCCTCACAAATGTGACAGAGCAGTCAGAGCTGCTGTATAAGCACTTTCCTTCTTTTCCTCAGGTGATGAAATCCCACAGGATGGACAGAGGTATGATTCTGACCACAGCTCATCATCAGCTCAAGGTGGAAGAAAGGCAAAGAATGTTACTCCTTGCAAATTAAATGAGTTTTTTGGTGGGCACAGGGAAGACTTTTGATCCTTGTTTTTACCATTTCATGGCTAATTTTAAATCTTATTATAATATGAAACCTCATTCATTCTCTGCAGTCTGTAAAGAGAAGTTCTATCCTCAGGAGAGCAATCCTTCCTCATGACAGCAGCAGTCTTTCTGTTGTACAGACAATTTAGACTCTCACACAGACTCCACATTAATTAGTGTCTCCCAACTCCTACTTGTGATCATATTTAAATATGTTTTACTGATCTACAAGTTCTTTAGAATCTATAACTTATTTCATTTAATCACACAATTTGGTGAGGAAAATCAAGTTAGTCTTTGTTATCATTTTAGGACACAGAAATTCAGTTGTGTGAAGAAGGACATTATAAGTTATTAAAACACTGAATGGACCCCATTCAAGTGACAGTTTAATTTTGTCACATGTCATGAGATGATACGTCCCATTGGCCCCCTCTGGATTTTAGGAGGCTGCTGTACAGTATCAAATTGAAGGTTGGTAGAAAAACAATGTAATTGATTTTCCACTAGAGAAAGCTGCAGTGACAGAAACTTCTTTGTTAAACAAATCATAGCAATTTTGATCTTTTGTTCTTTTCATAAAAAAAATAGTGGAAAATGTTAAAAAATATCAAAGGCACATTTTATATTTTAAATATATGTTTTATTGATAATATAAAAAAAATTTATTTGCTTTTGGATTTTCTTACAGTGTTTCAAAGGGATTTGAATTTCAAATAAAATGTTTTGCATTTATTAAAGTAAAAAATTTATGTTGATCCAGTTTGGTCTTTCCAGACATGTGAGAGTATTCATGAGCTTGAAATCAATTTTCTGACAAAGCATACCTACAATTATGACAGAAAATATGAATTCATATACAATAGCAATTATCAAGATTAATAACCTCGCATAAAGTGGTGAGTCAGTTCAGTTAGTCAAAGAACAAATGCCCTGTAGTCATGTAAAAATTTAGGAAATTCAAAGTAAAGGAAGTTCAAAGCAAATTTGCTTTAACAGGAAAGTAAAAGCTCTTTCAGAGTCAATCATTCTGGAAGGAAAAATCATTTTCAAAGCCACTGCTGTCAGGTTATACTCAAATAGTCACAATCACAAAAGACTGTAACCTACAGCTTCATTTGATGGGTCTTGTATTGATTTCAGCTTGAGTCTGGAAAAACTAAGGCCCAAAGCATGTGAAACGTGCAGCACAAACAGACCTTTAGATTTCTATGTACTTTACAGATACGAGCAAGCAATAGATTCTTGTTTGACGACACAAGGGATGGTGACTCCAGTGAGGTGACACAGGCAGACAGGCAGTTCTGAAGCTGGGAAACAGCTCTGGGAGGAGCTGCTCTGAAAGCCCTGATGCTCCCATCAGAAATGAGCCAGCTGTAGGACAGCAGAGGAACTGCTCGGAACAGCTTGTGTAGGTTTGGTACAGCCACCCTACAAAAATCCCAAAGCACAATATTTAAAATTTTTAGAATGGATCATTGCTACTTACCACCTAGGTCCTGATGAAGCAAAGAGCTTAAGCATCATTGCTAATCCCTTTGACTTGAATGAGCTTCGAGTCAGTTGCTTTTTTGTATTCATACCCTTTATTGTAAGTGTTTTCTGATGCAAAGCAGAGTCTAAGTTGGTTGCATTGCCTACTGCATACAAATGCTATGGTTGTTGTTTCATATGGTTAGTTTCCAAATTCAGAAGCATGGAACCTGTCCAAAGATTACAAAGGAGCATCATATCACACTCCTTATTGTCTAGCATCCCTTGTACACAACATAAAATATGTGGAAATGTGATCCTGCGAGGAATTTGGTCCTCTAAAACGTCCCTTACTCTTTGGAGCATCACCTACCCTTTGAAATCTCTTTTCAATTACATGAAAGAAATATCCTACTTAAACAAAAAACGTTCATTCTGGTTTTCCTGTGATTTAAAAAAAACAATGCATGGGTTTGTGACTGTGATTGCTTCCTCAGCAGAGTCCAGTGTAATATTTACTTCATTGAGGGAAAATTCAGCAGGTTAAGCTAAACTTTTAGTCAAGTCAGATGGTTAAAAAACTACAAAACAATACCACACAAAAACACCCCTCCAACTGTATAGTCCCTGTACAGGACATTTAGAAAATATGTACAAAAAGAATTCATAAGAAATATACATGTTAAGTTGAGCATTTCTGCAGGTCTACCATTATTTTATTTCACAGTCATAACTAGCTGAACACAAGAAATGAGGTTTTCTCTATTTAGAGTAAACACTTATTCTGATTATACCCTACTCTTAATAATTTTTTCCTCTTTGTTCAGTGTGAAATGAGATCATCCCATACATACAGACGTACTAATGACTCATTTCAACACTTGAAGGAAGAAAATCTCAAATGAAAGCATTGCACAAAAAGACTGGCAGTAGGTCTGAACCACAGCAATGAGCTATGAAAATAGTTTTGGGGGAAAAACCACTTTTAATGAATACTTGGCTTATGATTGGAATGTTTTTCTTACTGATTTAATTTTTACATGTTTACAAGGCAGTGACAGCTAAAGTGAGAATGATTGTGTTCTATAAGTAACCTTGGAAAATTAGACAACTCATGAACTTGACAACAATTTCTTTCTACTTAAACATGATGGAATAGTACCAATTCCCAAAGATGTAGCCAAATAAATGGTATGCAGAGAGGGTACATAGGAAAGGCAGTTGAGATACACAAGCAAATATAAATGACTTTGCAAAACTTAGAAAGTGCTGTCTGAGTTGAAAAAATAGTGTTGTCATTAATACTGAAGTCCTAAACTAGTTAGCAGATCAGTGTAAGAGCCACATAGAAAGTAGATGATTAAGCTCTTCCTGAGCCTTGAATAAAAGAACTGTTCATTTTTAAAGAATATGTCCCTGAAAGGATTTGTTTGTACAAGGGGACAAATAGCTTTACACTTTGCTTTGTTTTGTTCCCTCTGAAGAAAGTATATGTCAGTTGTGAGAAAGCAGAACAAAAGCAATGTAGGAAGGAAGAAGAGACACAAAAATTGCTTTGATGTGTGTAAAATTATCTGTTTGTATGAAAAAGCAAGCAAGTCCAGAAAAGGACCACAAAGGGAATCAGAGAGCTAGGGCAGCTCTGCTCTGGGGATAGGCTGGGGAAGATGGGGGTGTCCAGCCTGCTGAGGAGAAGGCTCCAGGAAAAACTCAGAGCCCCTTCCAGTGCCTAAAGGGGCTCCAGGGGAGAGCTTGAAAGGGGCTTGGGACAAGGGATGGAAGGAATGGCTTCACATGGAAAGAGGGTAGATTTAGATTTGCTGTTAGGAGGAAATCGTTCCCTCGGAGGGTGGCAGGCCCTGGCACAGGGTGCCCAGAGCAGCTGTGGCTGCTCCTGGATCTCTGGAATTGTCCAAGGCCAAGTTGGACATTGGGGCTTGGAGCACCCTGGGTCAGTGGAAGGTGTCCCTGCCCATGGCAGGGGTGGAACTACACAAGCTTTGAGGCCTGTTCCAGCTCCAACCATTACATGATCCTGTGGAAATACCAGATTCATATGGGTGGATTTCTGCTGATCACCAATGGTATTAACTATTTTTATACATTATTGATTCATATTTATGTATTTAAATTAAAGAAAATGGGGCCTGATCTTAAGAACTTTGGAACTGACACAAAGTTTTCCCTTTTTGTTTTGTATTTTCACTGGATTCATCTCATGGAGGATAGAAGAACAAACATGGGAAAAAAGCCTTGATTACGGGCTCTCTCCCAGACCCTTTCCAACTTGTTTTTGAGTTTTACAAGTTCTTCTGGAGGCAAGGGTTTGCAAGTTTTCTGTAAGTGTAGTTTCCTCACTGTTGTGTGTACAAAAGTGCATCTCTTGCAGAACTCACAATAGAAAAACCAATGCAGAGGCTTCAACTACCAATGCTTTAGCAATATTTATTGCTGTTTTTCTTTCAAGGCAAGTATCAACTAAGCATGTTGCCATTTTGTTTTTAAGTCACTGAAATAACTCAAGATGTGGATAGAAAACTCAGTGTGACTTTCAAAAGCTGACATTTATCTTTAAATTAATTAATGCAGAGGGATTGTAAACTTTTGGAGCTGTACAATTCTTAGATAATTTTTAGGTACCCTTAAAACCTCTAAATACCAGAACCTTGATAAATACCAGCATTGATTTTCAGGGACATCCTTCCAGGAAGTAATAAGATCTCCTTGTAGAACAAAATTAATTTCTATCTGACAGTTATTGCACATGCTTGCTAGTTTAAACAAATGTGTCATTTCAGGCTATAAAGGGGGAAAAACAAAGTTTGTAGGATTGCTACCTCTTGCAGATTATGTAGAAAATAAAAACACATTTCAGAGGTGATTAAACTACTAAGCATTTAAGCCCTATTATCACTTGTAATTTATTGAAATATGTATACTGCAATTTGTTCAAATTAATGCAATGTGGCAACACATGGAGAATATACAGATTAAGTTTTATTTTTTAACTCTTGCATGAAGAAGGGCTCAGGCAGACCTTTAAAAAAAAACAATGCATGGGTTTGTGACTGTGATTGCTTCCTCAGCAGAGTCCAGTGTAATATTTGCTTCATTGAGGGAAAATTCAGCAGGTTAAGCTAAACTTTTAGTCAAGTCAGATGGTTAAAAATCTACAAAACAATACCACACAAAACTACACAAAACAATACCCACAAAAACAAACAGCTCACATCAACTGAGAACTTTAGTCCTGCTTGCCATCTTTGTGGGTCTTGCAGCTCTTAAGACGTCTTGTCTCTCTCTCTCTGTAAACCTCACCCCTCGTGAACTCGAATGAGTTATGAGTTTTCTACTGATTGTGTTCTAAACATCCAAGTATCACAGCACCTGAGAAGAGTGATCATTTTCCACTTTACCTCCAACACCTGTGAAATTATTTTCATTTCAGTCAGTCACTGGTGTCATACAGCTACAAGTAGTAAAGACACTTCCCTCTTGTATTCCGTCTTGCCCACATGTATTGCAAGGCAATTGATCCTTCTCCCTTCTCTTCCTCCTTAGCCCAAAGCATGGGAATTTCTACACAGCTTCCATCCTCAAGGGACCACCCACCCCCAATTGCTGGACAACATTTACTAGATACTGCGTATTTCCCAAAGAGTAACGAAGCCACATTCCTTGACCTTTCATTTAGCTCTCATAGCAGCTTTGTTCCACTGGCAATGTATGGTCCTGCCTAGATGGGTTCTGCAAGACTGGCTGTAAAACCAGTTTAAAGGATGGATGTTTACAAGTGACATTGCTTGCTCACTCATAAACTTCTCAAACAGCCAGAATCCAGGAACTGAGTATCACAGTTATGAGTTTTAAAATAAACAACTGGGATTACTATCCTGTTCCCCCTTCATTCCCTCTGCTTTAACCAAAAGCATCGTGGGGCCACAATGGGAAGCCAAGAGCTGTCACATCCTGAATTCTGCCTGCAGCTCTGAGTGCTTCATATTGAGAAGTAGCAGGATAAGAAAAGGCTTACATAGTCCAGATAAAGAATAAGATCCATGAACAGGAGGGGCAGGGAAGTGGGAACATCCGCACTGAAGCTCCTCAGGCAGCAGACCATGAAAGTCATGCAGAGCATACAGGTAAGCAATGTCTCAATTGCCTCTTCAAATATGAGTTAGGAAACATCTAGCAACACACCTAATAGAACTACAGCCTTGCAGGTTCAGTTAAACAAAAAAAGCAATATGAAAATTGTCCAAAAGTGACCATAAAAGCATAATGGAAGAACAATCCAGCAAGAGCTATTAAATATAGTGGAGAAGTCCTTGGAGTGGCAATTACTGGAGGTTGTGACATTTCTGGGAAAGCACTTGTCCTCGGTTCTTATTTTAGGTACCCTTTATTACTCCAGTTATTTTTGTTCTTTTCTGCAGATTTTTTAAAGACAACACCCTCACTGTTTGTTTCTTTCATATATTTTTTTTCTTTTTTAAAATTTTTACCAGTATCACTGCATCTACCATGGTGATTACTGCCCTGTCACTGCAGATTCCCTAAATACCACACTCTTTCCCAAAAACAAGGGATGCCCAGCATGGCAAGTTTAATTCACTCACATACTTTGGTAATAACCATCTTTACCCCTCAGAATAATTGGGAAGTGCCCATCTCCCCCCTCCATTTTGCTACACTGGTCATACATTATATCTGGCATCTTTTTGCTTATCTGACAAAATAGGTATAGCAAACCTCACAGACAAGAACTGCCAGTTATGGAACAGTTTCCCTTTACAATAAATAATTGAATTGCTTCAGCATATTTATTCTTGCACATTTTGGGGATTATTAAAGACTCCATGCAAACAGCCATTTCTTTGTACATCTTACACAGGTGTTTCCTCCTGTTTGCCAGAACTCATCTCCTTGGTTCTTGGGCAGCTTCCACTCCCCACAGCCTGGAGAAAAGCAGTTTGAGAGGCTACCGTGGAATCCACTCCAATCAAACTCGATATTTATTGTGATCCTACTAATTTGCTGTGCCAGGAAGGTCAATGTGAAGCTTTACAGAGAGCTGTGTGACAGAGGAGCTGTCAGAAAAAAAAAAAAAAACTCTGCCTGGTGGTGGTGTCTTCTGCTGATTGGAACCTTGAATCTAGTGGAAACAAGAAAGCCCCAAAAGCTGGATTAAATAGAGTAGCAAAATAAGCAAATTAGGTGGTAATATAAGCAAGTTAGGTGTGTTACACAGAAGAGCCTTCAGCACTTCTTATACCCACACACCAAAACCTATTGACTGCAAAGCCAGAAAAGAGACCTGCAGATTTTTTCTGAGCTTCCCTGCAAAAAACTAAGGAAAGACTTCTGGAACTGTGTCCGAGTACAGAGGGTCTGGTTATTTCAGCACAACACGTGTGCTCCCTCCTCTGTGCTAACTTGTAGTATGTGCAGTATTGGTGCCCAGCTATAGTTTGACCTGAAAGTTTTCTTGCCTGAAGAAAAGTACAGACATAAATCCCACATTTAATGTTTTGTAAACTCCTATTCAGCTCCCCAGTAGTTATTTTCCCATTTTCAAATATTTTTTTTCATCTGCTATGAATGTGCCAATAAGGTTTTTCGTATCATATTTGTGCTTTTGGCATTCCCTAAGGATACAAGAAAAAATGCAGCAGCTAACTGACTTAAAAGAGTGAGCCATCACTTTACTGCCAGGGACAAAGACAGAAAAGCCTCCTCATACTTTTTTGAGTTTTGAAAGGGGTCAATTATTTATATTTTTTCCTGTAAACTGAGAGTGGTAGCACATATTTAATGAAATGGGCACAAAGAAATATCTAAAAGTCAGACCAAGAACAAGTTATGACTTTGCCTTGACAATCTTGCTCAAGCTAACAGGAAACACTGAAAAACCTTCTCACCAGCATTGTTTTCCTTTGATAAACCCTCATAAACACAAACACAGAAAAACTTCACCACCATCCGTAGCTTTAGGACTCCAAAAGCAGCTGCATGCTGACCAGGTGGGGCAGGCACATTCCCTGGAGGACTGAGACAAAATTCCTACGGTGTGATCACAAACTGTGCTGCACCGCAGAATAACCTCCTTTGCTGCAGAACTCTTTGTTTCAGCCTTGCTCTCTCGTTGAGACACCCAGCCATGGGAAACTGCGATTGAAACCCTCCTCCTAACACGGTGTGGGAAGAGTCCTTTCAGTGGCTGCCATGGCTACAAGATACAAGCCAAGGTCATTGTTTATTATGATTGTAGCCATGCTGAGCCTAGCTTTTTTGTTTGCTTTTTTCTTTTTTTTTTCTTTGTTTGTTTTGTTGTTTGTTTCTTTTTGGCTTTCTTTTTGGTTTTTGTTTTTTTTTGTTTTTTTTTTTTTTAAATCAGCAGCTGTTGCATATCAGGGAAATTAAATCATGTTTGAGGCAGATATAAAGCGTAGGATTTTTCTAATTCAGGTGAGTCAAGCTAGTATTTCTGTCTGCTCTGTGCCTGATCTCCATTATCACCACATTTTAAACACAGAATAACACACCTAATTGTGCTGCACCACAAAAAGGGTATCAGAATAAGTAACTTCATATGAAAAGCTTGAAATAAAATGCTAGTTGCAGAAGTGGGTAAAGTTTGCATGCTTGCTAACTTTGACATTTTACAATTGTGTCTTCTAAAACTAATGACATTGCTGGCAATCCGTACTTTATTTAAGTCGTATTATCCTCTGAATTAATCAGATTTATCAGATTTATTCTGCGTGGATTTAGTATCAGTCACTCACAAGCAACTTCAAAAACAAGCTCAACAAAGAGACTTGGTGTAAAAAATAAAAATCCCTCTCTAAAATGCCGAGGTTGATTTGGCTGTTTTTGTGGCTATTTCTATTTAAAGAAGTTACTTTTAAGTACCTGGACTATAAGAAAATCTGTCACATACTTTTAATGAGACTTCTGCGCATATGATCACTTCCATGCATGGTGAAACCATGCCACAGGCTGCAAGAAGCTGGTTCAAAGCCCTCTTCCTGGGGTTTTTTCAGGCAAAAACACAAGTAAACCCAATTGCTAAAGAAATGTAGAGCAGATCCAGGTTTATTGTGTATGAACAGGAATTATTTCCTCAAGTGACTAAATACAGGTCAAAATTTCTGCAGCAGTGTAGCAGGGTTTTGATACAGAGCAGAAGCCAAAGCAGTAAACATGATACCATGATATAGTATGATTCTGGACATGAGCCTAATTCTTCTGGGTAGCTTTTCCTTAACAAAACACAGAGAGCTAAGATACAAAATGCACAACAGGTAATGTTTTGCGTTTTATTTACTTTCTGTTTCTAAAGTCTCTTTTCAAGTGTAGCCCTCTAAAATGGGTAACAACTGTTATTAAGGTATTCATCACAAAAGTGAAATATTGCCAAGATTTGTATTTCCCTACAGGAAACTTTCTATACTTCTATATTTTTTCTTTCAAAAATGGTGTAAAACACCACGCTTTGCATCTCTAGATGAAATATGAGTGGTCTCCAAACATCCACTTCCTTCCAAAAAGAGTTATGTATATACACACATATAATCAAAACTGTGCTTATCTCCCATTTCATGTGGGCAGTCATGTAGTACGTGTTCTTAAATGCATCCATGACCTCAGTTAAACCTTACAGACCGCACTCGTATTTTCCCTTATTTTCCATCATTTCCTTTCTGACAGAGTTGACACAAAGCCAAGGGAGAAGAGAGAATCCCTATCTTGATGTATAAAGAAAGGGCATTACTTTTCCAGGGCCAAATCATCCAGTTTCAGAAAACCATATGGAACCAAACACTTCAGAAAGGATCTCAGAGCTAATTATCTCTTTGCTTTCAAGCCTTAGCATATTGCAATATTTCCAAATGTAAACAGACTAAAGGTTTGTTAATAGGGAGAATACTGGATGACAAATTCTTGGGTAAAATTATTTACAGGAAGATAGGAAATGAGTCAGGATTCTCAGGAAAAAATAGCTATCTTACAGGCGTCTGAAAAAATGTCCAAAGGGTTTTTTTAGATGGAGAAAGGAAGGGGAAATGTATGAATAGGAGTTACAAATCACAAATTCCTAGCTTCCTTCTTAGCTGCATACCAACTTTGTCTTAAGTTTTGTCTTAAACTTCTAGTGCTAGGTACCTATGGGCAAAAGAGAGAGATTGTTTGGCTTTATTCTGTATATTAAGGACTCCCTGATGCAGGCACCAAATAGAACTTGAATAAGTAATTTGCTCTGCTTCTGACATTCTTTGGAAATATCAATAGCACTGCACAGAAAAGGTTTCTGAAAGTTGCTTCAGGAGCTTTTGATATGCAATGCAGAATGCATTTTCATATGCTAAGCAGAATAACAGAATAATTCGCACGTTGTGTCTATAGTTTTGCATGCTCAGAAGAATCCAAAATGTTCATGGAGACAGTAAGAAAGGTATCAGAGCAAACAATCACTAAGTGACGTTATTTAAAATTTGGTATTAAAAAAAAAAAAAAAAAGGCATTCTGGCTGAGAAAAATAAGATTTCAATAGCATCATGCAGTACATTATTTGGGAATGACTTACCATTTGCATGCAGCAGGATATGATGTGGATGTCTTTCTGCATGCTCAACTCTCTTCCTTGCCTTGCAACCAGAAAATACAGAAGAGTCTGTGAAACTCTTTCTGGGACCAAATGACCCAAGTTGCATTCTAGGCAGAAATTTGAGGTGGATGAAGGGCGGGGGAATACTGTGGATACTTTTTGTTTTGCTAAGCAATTGAGAGGAGTCCTTACTTGTAAAACATGAGTTTGAAGGTGGATCTGCTGGAGGGCAGGAGGGCTCTGCAGAGGAGTCTGGACAGGCTGGATCCATGGGATGAGGCCATTGGGATGAGGTACAACCAGGGGAAGTGCTGGGTCCTGCCCTTGGGTCACAACAACCCCCTGCAGCGCCAGGATGGGGGAAAAGTGGCTGGAAGAGGTGCTAGGGGTGCTGGAGACAGAAGCTGGACATGAGCCCAGCTGTGCCCATGTGGCCAAGAATTCCAATGTCCCCTGGGCTGTCCCAGCCATGGTGTGGCAGCAGGAGCAGGGCAGTGACTCTGACTGTGCTGGCACTGCTGGGGCCACACCTCGAGTGCTGTGTCACTCCTGGGCCCCTCAGGACAAGGAACTGAGAGGCTGGAACATATCCAGAGAAGGGAATGGAGCTGGGGATGGGTCTGGATCCCCAGGAGCAGCTGATGGAGCTGGGGAAGGGGCTCAGCCGAGAGCAAAGGAGGCTCAGGGGGGCCCTTCTGGCTCTGCACAACTCCCTGAGAGGAGGGGACAGCCAGGGGGGATCAGACTGTGCTCCCAGGGAACAGGGACAGGAGGAGAGGAAACGGCTTCAGGCTGGGCCAGGGGAGGTTTGGAATGGAATTTAGGAAACTTTTCTTCACCCAAAAGGTTGTCAGGCATTGGAACATGCTGCCCAGGGTCACTATCCCTGGAGCGATTTGAGAAATATGTAGATGTGGCACTTAGGGACATGATTTACTGCAGGCCTTGACAGTGCTGGGTCCATGATTGAACTCAATGTTTTAAAGGGTTTTTTCCTGCCTCACTGATCGTATGTTTCCAAGAACAGGAAGAAAAGGGCTCGCTTTTCCAGGCAGTCTAATTAAGTTTAAAAAACCCTCATTGTTCAAATAGGCAAGTTTTACTGACACAGGGGCAGTAAAGTTGTTACTGCCCTCAGAAAAGTGAGGTTCTCTGTGCAGAGGAACTTACATGCTGCACAGAGCAGCTGCTTCCAAGGCCTTTTCCCAGATTTGGAAGACAGAAGCAGGTGTGGATATTTTACAACTAAACTACTTTCATTTGCTATAAAAATTAATCCTTTAAGATTAACAAGATCCAGTCTGACATTTTTATTTCCATTTTAGAAGGTCAGTTTATAGCCCCACAACTCATAAAACCATTCACTTAAGTCAAGGGGTACATCTCTTAGCCCCAAGAGAGCCCCAACTTCCACAACTCTAAATCACTATTCTCAAGCTCTTTGAAAATGTGGTGATTCCCTAGAAAAATTAGTACATGTCAATCAAATCTCACTAATTGAGGCCTTTTTTATATAGTACCCATAACTTAGTTTATTGCACTCCTCAGGTACACATATTTCAGCAGCAAAAAATCCAGGCCAGAGGCTTTAAAAAACAATATATTTCCATATAATAAGAAAAAAGCATATGCAGATGATTAATAAAGTTTGGGGTTTGGTTGGTTGGTTGGTTGGTTGGTTGGGTTGGGTTGGGTTGGGTTTGGGGTTTTCTTTTTTGGTTGGCTGAGGTTTTTTTTAACTGAGGCCTGCTCAGGTTAAATTGTTTTTATATTTGATTCTGCTCCCCAAAGTGCATATTTAAATTCAGGACTCATGCTCATGCATGAAAATACCACCAACTTTGACTGACAGACACATCTTCTATTGTGTGATGGTCCCAGGTTATGATTTGGCAAAACTGGCAGAAAATTACATAATTGATTCTCTGTACTCTTCTTATGTTATTCCAAGTTAGTTTGCTTCTTAGCTTAATTCAGCTTAGGTTACTTCTTCCTGAAGCTGCAGAAAAGTATTTAGGTATGTAACCTGTATTTTATGTAGTCTTGTTCTTTTGCAATATTATTAATTGAAAAGAAATATTTAGGGTATTTTATAGAGAACAGCTTAATCCCTTCTTTTGCAGTTCCCAGAATGGATGATTATCACAAAATGAATATTCAGCCAGTAATGTTAACCAACCATTTGCAATATCTATTGTCCTATCATTGTGATATTGTAAGCACAGAAAGATTAATTTCCTCCTAGATTTTTTTTCTAGTAGTCTCATGACTTTAGGTCTTCTAATATGATTTCAATATGATTTTTAATATGATTTCATCACTCTCCAAGGTCCTCTGTCTATTTGCTTTTGCAAGTTTTTAGAATGTCTATTTCATTGTTGTGTACTTACTATGTTATTTCAAAATCCTGAAAACTGTTTAAAATATATTTGTATCTACATCTGGATGCAAATGCAGGTGTGTGGAGCCAAAGTCCTGGTCTCTGAACTACCTGTTTAAGGAAAGTATTTCATAAGTTTTCCTCCTTAAATTAATGTCATGGATTACACTGTTCTTTCAGCCATGTAAGCTGAAAGAACAACAGGTCTCATTAATTAATTAATGAGAAGGATAAGAAAGAAAAGAACCAGCTTATCACAAATACAATCAACAGTTTAGTCATAATAAGGTGCTCTTATCATCATGTGACCTTTCAGGATACAGGACTGAGCAAAATAGGAACAGCTTTCTTTATAAAGGTCAGCTACTGTTGAAATTTCTCTTCCACACGGAACAGAATTTGTTTTATGCTCCAAGTACTCACAAGGTGAAACTTGCCAGCCAAATTCAGATCAAATATCTGATTCTAGGGTCCTGGTGTTCCAATATTTTTGCCTTTTTAGCTGAGAAAATCTACAAAGATTAGAATAATTTCTCTAGAGCGCCTCTGAAATGGAGTAATTTTTACCTATAGTGGTATTTCAGCCCTAGTTCCTACAAGTGCCAGATTTCTCTTTTCACCTTTGAATCAAGAGCATGTTCCACTTTACCAGTTTGATTTAAAGGCCAAAAAGTTGTTTAAGACTGCTGTTCATTCCAAAACCTGGATACAGCTTAAATATGGTGGTGAGGAGGGAGATCAGCTACATGGTAGTTTTAATGACGTGAATTAAGTCTTTTGAATCATCTTGGCTTATACCCGTGGGTTTTTTTCAATATTATAGCAGCATTTCATGACTTCAAGAAGGACTGAGTTCTTACTCTGTTACTGCAAACACTATTAAACCCAGTCTGACCTCTAACTTGAGACAACTAGAAAACTGTGAAGAGAACATGAAGTCACAGAAACAATGTGATATCTAGTTGTTATATAGCCATATGTTTATGATCTTAATGTGTTTATATGCTTCATATATAGTTATATATACTGACCATCTATAATAACTATGTCTTTCCCAGTACAACAACCTGTCACAGTACTGACAAAAAAGTCTGGGAACTTTGATGGCAGGTTTAAAACCTTGTCTTACTAAGAATAGTACTTGATTTTGGTAACATGTATTATCAGTGAACTCTCACATAACTGCAGCAGATTTACTGGAGGATGATAATTTAATTTTTCATGAAAGATAAACCAGACAGACTTGTGCAGGTGGCAAAAACTACAACAATTAGAAGACGTAAAAAACTCTCAGGTTCATCTTGGACTTCTGCCTCTTGAGGAGAAAGAGAGTCCAGCAACATAAATTTTCCACAAAATTAGGACTGCAAAATAAGGGAATATATGAATCATGAAAGCTGTAGTTTAATCTTTTATTATGCTTGCATTTTCCCTCAGGACTGCAAGGTATTGTGTTTCTGGAATTAGGATACTAGACTGAAAAAAGAAAATGAGATATTCTTCCTGACCTCCTGCTCAGGAAGTTTCTAGAATGGTATTTATTTTCAGTGACTAAACCCTGGGTTAACCATGGCCCAGATTAGCAGGGCAAATCATCTCTTCCAGCTGCAAGTGTTTTGCTTTACCCTGTAAATAACTAAGCACATTTTTCAACACATTAGAACTTTGAATTGCAGTAATTAATTAATGAGACATCGCAGTTGAAGAAAACTGTCCTGTTGATTAAATTCTTGGATGGGGATCAATGTCTTCATTGCTGGGATGTATTAACTTTCTAAATATCATCACTGTGGTTCCATTGAAGGAAGCACAATAGATTGCATGCAGCCGAATGAGAGGCACCCAGCATCCAGCCACTTGGAATTAACACACAGTGCTCCCTGAATCAAGGATCACTGCAGAAAGGAGGAGGAGGGCATGGCTGAAAGCCCTGATTCACAACTGACACACAGCCTCACCTCCCTTTCATGTAGCACAAAATGGAGATGACAGGCTGGATGTTCCTCTAGTTTTAGAAGTTGTGCTGCTGTGACAAATTGACAGGTAAGGTGGTCGAGCCCACAGGAGGAAACTGGGAGGAATAGTTTCAGTAGTTTTAGAGGAATTAGATGGTTTGACAAAAACCTTTTTCACTGACAAAAGGGAGATTTTTGAAGATTGACTGGAAATGAATTGTCAGATACATTTTCCTTCTCTCTTTTTTTTCTCCTCTCTTATCCCACTACTCTCTTCCTCCCACTGAAGACAACAGAGTATTTAGAACTTGTTTTTCCTGTTGCCATTTGAATCCTTACAAAGTGAGGGCAGATTGGTAAAAGTCATTGATTACTTGTATTATTTTACTTCAATTTTCATATTTTTATAGCTTGGGAGAGACCTACTCTGCCACACTGAGATGGATATTCATTACATTTCCTGAATATATGCATATATGCAAATTATTTCAGTGGACTTACTTGGATATGAGTAGGGGTCTTCTGAGGGTCTTTGGTGATTATTTAGGAACATCTCATTCCCCAAATTTCCCTTTTATGGTTTCAGCTCTTTTCTCCTTGAGAATATCTCAAGTATGTGGGCCAAGGTCAAGATGTACTTCTGTTCTCATTCTTTGTTTTGACACACAATCTCAAAACTAAGACGTCTGCTAGTACATTTTATCACATATTATTCACTGATATAGGTACCAAACATGATTGTGCTAAAGTTAAAAGAAGTTTATAATGTCTTCCCCCCACTGCTGCATAGACTCTTTTTAAAGAACTTGTTGGGCAACGCCATCAACATTATTTTTAATTAGTTCCTTTGTTTTGCTTTTTTCCCTCTACTTTTTTATCTAAAAATAATTTGTCTCATGTTATGTTTCTGCTTTCAGTGATTTTCTTCTAAATCTTTGTTCTGTTCAGAGGGAAAAAACCCCAAAATTTCTGAAACAAAGCTGAAATTGGTCAATGGTTGTCATTTGGGAAATGTGCCTCACTCACTGTAAACATGTAGCACCTACTGCTGTCCCATTTGGTATGAGGTTGGTGACAGAATCATTGTTTAATTTATTCTGGAAATGGCTCCAAATTACCAAGCAGGGGTCTCCAGGCTCCTGAGCTGTTCTCCAGAACATCCTACCTTGGTCAAAGCACAGATTTTCTTATCAGATCTTTTTCTACCCCATGGTGGGTACAAGCACAGGTCCAAGCACTAGCAATTCCTCAAAAATGTGAGCATGTTCTCACCCTGAGACAATCCATAGTGTACCTTCTTTAACTGTTTTGTGGCAAGATTAGAAGAGCAAAGAAAGCATTTTATGTTTCCTAAAGTTGTTTTAAATTTCCTCTCCAAAAACCTGCCATTTCTATGACATTCCACACAGCTTTCCACTTCCAGGGCCAGAAAAAGTTCTTTTACTTGCATTATTTGGTATTTTGAGCTGACAGAGTTAAAAATCTTTTTTCTCTAAAAAGGGAAGAGCTGGAATCCTGATGTTCAGAATATGCCTGAGTGTTGAAAAGATAAATACTGCTGCTCTATTAACATCTTAATGAACTTACAGAAAAGCCCATCAGATGTCTTAAGCTCATGTTTCACACATGCTGAACAGTCTTATGTTTCTTTTACACTCCTTTGAAGTCCTTACATGTAGAAGACCATCATAGGATTATTTTTTTTTTTAACCTCAAATATTGAGAGCTGTTGCAGATCTGACTCCAAGCATGGTGCTGATTGCTGATGTATGGCACACCAGAGAGAAAAAATGCTGGGCCCTTGTCATGAACACCTCCTGCTTCAGACACTGTCAGCCTTTCAAACTTCTGATTTTGCTACAGACGTGGCAATGAGAAGGAGAAAAGGGAACTGGGGAAGGACAGAAAGATTTCAAGGCAAAAGCTCTAAAAACAAACTGCAGTTTCCTTCCAGCCCAGGGAGTACACCAGAAACGTCCCTGCCTGAAACAAAGCAGAGGGAGGAAGGGTGAGGTTGAATTTTGTGTTTTACAGTCTATCTCAATTCCACATGAGCATTTGTTATAGATCTGGCCTGGAACATAGTTATTTCTGCATCAGCACAGAAGAAATCAACTTGTTTTGGCATTTGCTTCACAAAATAATTTTGCAGTTTCACAGGTACACTCTGAGATGGACCATTTCCAAGGTCCTTTAAATCTGTGAGACATATGACAACTATGAAGGAATACAATTTTCAGTCTATACCCTTTTGGCAGTGTTCTTCAAAATTCCTTAAAAGACTGAGTGGAAATTTAGTATTTAACTCAAATTTTCAGAAATTCTTCCATAGTAATTTCAGGAATTGGATTTTGTAACCCTATCATAGTCAGTGTTTAATAAAATGAGATGAAGGCATTTATTTTCCCAGTTTAGCTGGGGTAGTTATCTGTAGGGTGATGATAAAGAAATTGCTCCTCTGTGATGTCAGCATACCACAGCCTAGGCTAAAAAGCTAAAAAGGCTTTAGCTACAAGGCTAAAAAACATTTTATGGAAATTTTATCTCCTAACACCAAGTCATGGATCCTGAGAATATTAATACTATAGATTGACTTTTTTTTAACAGAACATCCCATGGGCCGGTGTTGAAAGACATAAACAGTATTACTGCCTAGGGCAGATGGGGAGCTGCAGAGTTTTTCAGAGAGAACCTCCCATTGAGTCACCAGGTGTGGAAGGGACTCCCTGGATTTCTAAACTTCTTCTCAGAGTGAGGTTGAATCCAATCCAAACCCTAGACTCAGCCAACAATTTATGTCTGAACAATTGTATAGGTGCAATTGAACCTTTGCATAAAGGATGGCAAACCAGACATATCCATATGAAAGTAAGTTATTTATTATAGTTGCCAGATGAAGAATTGTTTGCAGCTGGTGGATAAATACAATGCTTATTCTTCAAAAATCACTGGCCTGTGGAACCACACAAAGCTCATTCTGTAACTGGCCACCAGCCCAGTTATGCCAAGTTTTACTAGTTCACTAGGCAGTCAGGTGTGACTTTGGGGACCACTAGAGACCACAGAAACCCCCCAGGACAGAAGAATGCATAAGCAGAGGGGAGGGAACCCCTGCATGCCAATTATTTCAGGGAAATTATTATTGTTTGTATGTTTTCCCTGGGAAAATATGTATGGATATGTATGTAAAATATGGTGTATAAATAGGAGCTTTTTCTGTACTCAGCAGGCTCAATATTTAGGAGGACATGTGGGCATCCTGCTGAATAAAGAATTCCTTCTTCTTAATTCTGTATAGTGTTAAAGAGTTTTTATTTTTACCTATATTTGTTAATATTATGGTAAGGATTGGACTATAACATCTTAATCAGAATTCTTTACAACACCGTACTGGTAGCTATAATAATGTATAGCATAGTGCACTATTTTTGAAGCAATATTGAAGCAGTTGTATTAAAGATAGAAAAATCAGTTTTTACATAGAGGTTGGTGTTGTTCATCCACACCACGAGTGGGGTAAATCTCTTGAGCCTCAAGAGATAACCTGGAGAGAGTCCCCTCTCCAGGGAGGAATCTCCACACACACTCCAAGACGGGGTGTGTGAGAATATCCTCCCTTTAAAAAGTAGACTTGGGCTTTTATGGTATCAGGTGATGGACTGTCAGTCAGATGTCCCCAGGCTAGCTGTCAGCTCAGCAGCCTCAGGTAAATTGTCAGTACTATCACTTGTCAGTTCCTTTATCGGGTACTTCACCATGCCTGCCACATCCTCACCTCACTCATGATGTTTCACTTTTGCCAGCGATGGACTCAGCATTATTCCACACTAAAAACAGCAAGACACCCCCTTCTCCATTCACCACTGATAGGGTATTGTCAGAATTGTTTTATCCCCACTTCAGGCAGAGCATCCTGCTAAAATTACTCCTCACTACTACTCTTTTTTCTTCTGAAGCACCTTAAGTGGTGCGTCCAATCTCAGATTGGTTTCTCCCCTCTCACTATGATTATATGGATAGAGAAGCATTTACAGAGGAATTGTTTCTTTTGTTATTTGTTTGGTTTTTTTTTAAAAAAGGTCCTTATTAGCTGAGGGCAGCATTTCCACCTTCAGAAAGCTCAACCAACTAGAGTACTTGGATTCCCAGACAAGAAATTGTGCTGATTTAATTCCTTACCATGCTGTTGTCAATGTGCAAAAAAGCTTTCTAACTGAAGACTGTCATTCCAGGAGGCTGCTTAGCAGAATAAGAAATGGTGTCTTAAGGACACTTGTGCTGCTTAAGGTAAAACAAGTGTTGTAAGGCACAATAGAGACTTTGAAAAGCAGCATGGGCTTCTTGTGATTATAATTCTTATTTATGTCACTTCAGTTGTCACAGACACAGAAAAGCCTTACAAACTTGAGTCATGCTGGATGACATCCAAACCTCCTACATACAACCTGCAAGAAATGGTCCTTTATAAATATGTATCTTAAATATCCTACCCATTTTCTGTGGAGTGACTGTTTGATATTCTGTTGTCTTTGTGTTGTAAGAGCCTTATGCATGGCAAATAATATATCATTTCTTACTGTTTTCCTAATGAGAACGTAAAATCCTTGAGACAGGTAGGAGTCAGTTTTCTAATAACATACACACTACTGAGAAAACTAAGAAATTATTAGGAAGTCACTGTTATTCTGGTACATGGTGCATTACTCAGACATTCCTGTAGAATGGAATTCAACATTTTATATAAGCACTGAGTGAATATGAATGAAATATTCTCCAAGTACTTAAAACATCCCAGATCTGCCATTGAGCACTGGACCTCCAGGGCAATTTCCCATCAGTGACTCCACATGCAAAGTGGGAACCAGAAGCAAGTGAAACTCTGAGAACCCTAAGAGCACTCAGTATTGACATTTTAACAGCGGTAGCAGATGTTGAACAATACTAAAAAAGGTAGAATTTAGTTTTTTGGGTCAAAGCTGGAGGAATCTGTTTTGCTATGTTTCATCACTTTTGGGAAGATTGCTTTACTAGATGTTTTTTTAAAATCAGAAATAGAAGCTTTTTGTGTTTCCCTTGTGCATACCATGGACAATAAACTTGTCACTTGAAATCATTTGATATCTGACCTGTACAGGACCTAACAAGGTGTGCTTTATATCCCTTTCTGCTCCCGCATTAGGTTCTACTCACTGCCAGCCCAGCTTGCCACTAAAGGAATTTGGGTTGTTTAAACATCCTGAAGTTTGTGTTTGTTTTGTTGACATTCAGAGGGCGTTGTGTGTTCAAATGAAATATGGGACCTTGGTAAAACTCTAACATCCAACCTTATCAGCAGTGTACCAATTTTCTCACGTTGTTTCTGGATCTTCAACCTCTGAATAAAATGTGCTTTTATAGTATCTAACAACAATTGATCCTTACAGCACCTTATGAACTGCTGTATTCTTCTAAAAATTATGCTGGTAAATATTTAAGGGGACAAAGTATCCTTTTTGGGAACTTTTTTGCTCACCTACTACATTGTCATAATCTCCTTTTAATTGCTGTGTATTTACTGGATTCTGACAGAGTTGCAAAACATGCCTCTGATGATTGCATACATTCAAACACATTTAGATAGCACTTGCCTCAAGCAATTGGTGGCTGTGAAAGCAATCCTTATGTAAAAGGGGTGAAAAAACCCTGTAAACTGAAGAGGAGACAATGTTCTGTCATCTTCAGAAACACACAGTCAGTCAAACAATAACACCAACCATGCTAAAACAGTGGAAAAATCCCAAGCATTGTACGTCAGCATTCCAGTATCTTTCACAAATGGTTCTTGCAGCTTTGTGACAAGAAGACACACGACATCAATCTTCTCCCAATCTGCAGCAGTAAGATCATATGCCACCTGGGACATGTAATTTATTTTTCCTGTCTCACGTGCAGGAAATGTTTTCTCATGAAATAAAATGCTCTGACATACATGTTACAGTGCTGTACCAGTGAAAATCCTCATTGGTATAACATCATAATAGTGATAAGTGAGGAGTAAGGTATGCCAGGGTAGATTTCTCTGCTGTATTTAGACATCTCGAAAAATAATTTGCACAGTCATTTAAACAGTTGACTTGGTTGCCTTAGTGGGTCATCATTCTTTTCTTTCTACGAGGAGGTCACCAGCATTCACAGATCACTCTGATGTAACCATTACTATTGGCACCTGGTTTGCTCTAACAGCAGAAGGCATGAAGGAGGTGCCAGTTATGCCAAGAGAGAAAGAATGAGGAGAAGTAGTGCAACACAAATTATAACTCGGGGAAAAGGCAGCAGAAGTCACTAATGTGATTATACCAAAGAATTCCTCAACAAAAGAATGCTCAGGTACCTGTTTCCATCACAAGTGTTTGTTAGGACACTGGTGTGTCTCAAAAACTGATCACTTCCAGCTGCACAGTGGGTTCTGCCTGAAAAAACCATCAAATAACAATATTAGAAATTGTGTGACTGGCTGCCCAGCAATTTGGACATGTGTCCTCTTCTCCACATGCCTGCACTGCCTCTTGCTTGAATTTAGTAATGAAGAAGATTAAAGCTGTCAGTTACATACAAGGGTTAAGAACTCCAAAAGGATTTATGATCTCTGTGCAGTCTCCAGGGAGAATAAGCAGACTGCTCCCTGCCAAAACACTCCTAAGCTGCCCTGCAGTGAGGAGCATTACAGGAAAAGTACCAGTTAGACAGGGGGAGGGGGAAGAGCTAAGGAATAGGGAAATGCAGCTGTCAGCATCTTACCTGCTGTGTGTATTCCCCATTCTTACTTCACTGTACTTCCTCTTTTCTTTCAAGAAATGTATTTAAATTGACTCAAATTTAATGCAAAGTTTAATTAAATCAAGTTACAGAGTACTAGTACATCCTCTGCTGCATAGAGAAACTTCCTTAGAATAATGAACTTAAGGAACTCAGAAATAATTAACTGCTAAGAATAGTGAACTACTAATGGAGATGACTCCTTTCTCAATTTTCTTATTCATTTCTTGAGCCAATATTAATAGTTTACAACTGACGGATGAGACGATTATTATTGTTTTAGTGCTCTCCTGGAGAATAGTATTTATCAAACTGTATATGTGTAGGAAAGATTACAGTATTTTAATATCTGAAAATCTGGAAATATAATTTGCTTTCAGCTCCTCTCATCTAGATCTTAATAACAGAAAATCTTCTGGAATTATCACAGGCCAGTCTCTTGTCAAAATATAATCATATCATCTGCCCCTGCCTTTTGCATAAATCTACCAGTCAGCAGAGGTCTTTAAATCACTAATTTCTCAAAGTCATTGTTAAGGGGTTTTTGAGAGGACAGAAACCCCAGATGAAGAAAGAAATGTGTGATTTGACTGAAAATCTGCAGCTGAGGCCAACTGCTTATGAGCTGCAGCTGTGTGAAGCCTCCAGCTGGTAGAACATGCATCTCTAAATATCAAAACCATCCCTAAACCGTAGTTCACCTCGCTGAGCAGTCCACATTTCACAGCTGCATCAGACTGTGGAAAAGGTGATGATAAAGGTTTACAAGAGCTTAAGCTCACCCACACGCTTAATCACGCGATTCGTGTAATTTGGGTTGGCATTTCTAAAAACTGCCCAGTTGGCACAGGATCTGCTGCACGGGAACATGGTCAGTAGTGGTCAACCCAACCTTGAACGTGGAGCTGGGGGGTTGTTTTCCATTGCACAACTTTTCCCTGTTAGTGATGAAGAAGCAGAGTTTTGTCAGCCCAAAAAAGAGAGGAAAACAAGTCAAAAGGAAGATTTCTTTCTCTGGCACAGGGAAGGGCCATGACGACTGCAGCTGAGTAGCCTTTTCAAGCATAATGTTGCATGTCCTCACTTGTGTAGCAATTTATATCTTGTTTGCATAAGGTGTGTGAATGAGATGCATCTTTCCTGTGAAATGGGAGCATTTCTGAACAGTTATGTAATAAAGGTATTAGCGTGCCTGTCTGCAAGCATAATGCCAAAGGAAAGGGAGAACTGTGGCTGAAACTGGAGGAAAAATTAGAAGGCTTGAAGCTTCTCTGTGACTCCAAATCAAATTTCTGTACATCTTTTGGTCATCTTTTGGACCTTTCCACATCATAGAACACTGTCAATAGGGAGTGCAGTGGGTTGCAAATTGTACACAAGCAACTTAACTGTGGCTCTGAGCCCCAAGTACTGCCAAAGCTAGGTAAGGAGGGCAAGAATTTGATACCTGTGTATATTAGATTGACTCTAAAATATACCTTTTTAGTGTATCCTCAGTGTGAAGTAGTTTTATTATCATTTCATTGGGTGTTTTAATAAAATGCACATCCATGTGTAACAATTCATGTGAGGAAAAAACCCAGTAGATCACTTAGAGATGCAGTTCAACTTGAACTGTGCACTTCAGCACAGTTTGGGTTAAATTGGCTGCCACAATGACTCACTGAGCCTGGATCATTACATTGGAAAAGAGCTCTTCTGGAAGGAAATTAATGAGCTGAAGGTACAATCTAGCAAGACCCAGGATACCAGTATCAGTTCCAAGCAAATAGGCGGTTTCTTTATAGAACACATGTATTTTTGGATAGAACTAAGACAGTGCCATAAGGAACTGTAGGAGGAGAGCAGAATACAAGCCAGGATCTCAGAAAAAGTCAGAGGCAGGAAACAAGCAGAAGAATCTGTGGGGAGCCTGTCTAGATCCAAAACTCTCTTTGGAAAGACTGAAGTTAGAAACAGAGAAGATACAGAAAGAGAAAGACAAGTTATTATATCTTCAAATTATATAATTCTTCTATTGTTATCTCCATCCCTTCCATGCCAGAGCTAAAAACTTCATAGATCTTACAACTCTTTTTTTTGTCAGGAAATGAACTGAAACAGTACTTCAGCACCCCTTTTTCCTTTTAGCTCCAGTGCTAAGCTCCTCTGTCAGTCTTGTCATAAGTCACAACCTGACTTGTTCCTGTTCCAGGCAATGGAAACTTTTAGCCTTGTGTGAATCACTTTCCAGCATGGTGCCTCCTCCATGTGGCCCAGAAGTCCCAGGCAGATGGCTGACAGCAGTTTAACTGAATTTTATCTCTAGCCACTCATTGAATATGTAAACAATTCAAAGAAAGAATAAATACAGTAAAACGACAACAGAATTACCAGGAATACAATTCTTTCCATCACTCCACTGTTAGACACTAGAATCAGTTTAAAACAAGGAAAAAAATCTTAATATTTCTTGTTTCCTCAAGTCTCAGGATTTGTTTCTTTGCTTAAATTTAGCAGTAGTCTCATAGTCAGGTGACAGTAATTCCCTGTAATCCCTGATAAATTCTCTTGAAGTTTTCCTGTTCTGGAGTATGTAGTTTTCTGGGATTTCCCTCAACTAATTTTACCTGTTTGAAAGTTAGATGTCTTCCATAAAATCTAGGTGGCTTCTCCAATGGAAAAACAGGCGCTTCCAATCTATCTTACATTTTTATCTCCAGGTGGCTGAATCATCCACTGGAGATGCTTATCTCTCTCCATTAGAGCACTGTAAGAATAGGCAGGTAATTTAAAATTGAAGTGTAAATTTTGATGGTTAAAATTAAACTAAATCAGTCTGTTACTGAATAGATAAAAAAACCATTGAGGACAAAAACTCTTTATTAAAGGTATTCATCATAAGCTACACTGATGTCCAGAATATGTTCAGAGTGCATTGACTAGACCATTTTCTTTTTTCTGGTCAATATTAGGACCATTCTGCATATGTAGGCAAGAGTTAGAAAGGGGCATGTAATAATTTTTAAATCAAAGTCCTGTTTATTGGCAGTACTTCATTTCAGATGCATGAGATTAATTTTCCTATGTTGAGTTCTGATACTATGTCCCCATATTCCTATGTTTCTATCCTAGGATGCTGTGTTGAATTATGCTGAATTCTGATACTCTGCTGAAATGTACAGGAGCCTTGACTTCCACAGGAATAACAGTTACTAGATATCTTTACTTGGCTTTTTAGGATCAGGGGATGCTTTTGAAATCCCTGGCATGAATGATAATTCGAGGTGACCCCCAAAGACACCAGCAAACCTAGGAACAAAGCCTACTTATTCTCAACCTGCTGTTTAAAACATGGGGCTTTTTTTCCTGTTTTTTAGGATTAGCTTTCTACCACAAAATTGGAGAACAGAATATCAACATCTTGTGCAGTATGTATTCAAGGGAGCTTTGCATGCATAGATGTAATTCCCAGAGGCATTCAAACATCAGTGTAATACTTACATTGCACTGTTAACTCACATTCTTCACACATTTTCACTTTTCTTTTTTCATGGTTTTATTTTCCAGTGAATAATTACCTGAAAACATTATTTTCTTCCCAATAACAAAAAAAAAGCAAATGTTATTTGATCATGACCTTGAGTCAAAACCTTGTCCAGGCAGAAAAGCAAAATCTTGGGGCTACCTAACTAAAACTGTAGATTCAAAGAACAGAAAACTTCCATATCTTGATCCCTGCAAAGAGAGAAGCACTGCAGCATTCAGGAAATGCCTGTCTTTCCCAGTTTTGCTTGTTTGTGTTATTTGGAGCTATCTACCATCTTGGTACAAAGTGACTTCATCCGAGAAACTTGCAACCCCTTACAGCCAAGTGTCAAAGAATGCAAACAGTAAGGCAGAGAGTGTGGAAGTTTAATATTTACTTAGTGTTTTAAAACAGAACATCTATTCCAACATATGTAGGGGTTTAGATGCTGTGGAAAAAGCAGAGCTCTCGTCTGAGGAGCAGTGTACCATCTATTCTTGTCCTGTAGCTTTCCTTCTTCTGGTTTTCTTCTTTAATGAGATTTCACAAGCAATTCTGTTTCCACATCAATTTTCATGTTGACATATCCTTGTCAGAGTAACTTCGTAAATTTGGTTGGTTGGTTTTGGTGGGGTTTTATTTGGGGGTGGGAGGTGGTGTTGTTGGGGTTTTTTTGGTTTTATTTTTGTCTGGTACATAACTGAGAGGAGAGATATTGGAGGATGTGTGTAACTTCAAACACTTGCAGATTTGTATAAAGTTTGATAGTTTCTTGTGTGTATTTCCCATGACTTACAGAATTGGGAAACAGGCCCAAATCAATAAGTATATACACTGTGTAAATACAACTACATCCCAAACAGAAGCATTAACTGCCAGGGGGCTGGACACTAGGCAGTTTTTTGTTGGTACTTTGCACATTGATATATCCTGTAAAAAGGATAATTATGTATGTGACACTCTCATGGCCTGTTTTTCAGAAACTAGAATACTAACATTTAGTAAGTTTTTAGTTGTAGTTCATCTGTTTATGTACAGGTTTAGTATTCTATCATTCAACATCCTGACAACATTTTCAGACACTACTTTGTAAATCCATCCCTTTATGTTCCAGGCTGTAGTTCAGAATAACCCAAGCCCAAAGCACCATCTCTGGCACTGGCATTTTGATATTTCTCTTGGAGTTAAGGTTCCTACACAGTACTTGGGAAAGCTGTTTCTCAAAGAAATGGCCTTTCAGAAGATAAAGTGAGCACAAGCTTGACGAAAAGCTATGGAGAGGAGCTTATGACTAATCTGATTCAGCCAGCTGATAGGCATGTCTCTTTCTCAAGATAATCAGTCTTCAATCCTTTCCTGGTAGTACTAATCATTCGAGAAGCTTAGTTTGGACCTGCTAAACACCTGTATTTCTTATTCACTCACACTGGCTTCCTCTTGCTATTCCTTAAATTCCAAGTGTTTTCTGCACCAGTCCTCTGCTGTCTCTCACTATTATGGATCTGTCTTCCCTGATGACTGTTAAGTAATAGTCATCAGGCATGTTGTAAGAGAGCCAAGGATAAGGAAAGGCTGCCTGGGGCTCGTGTTGTGAATCTCTCAGCTGTGGCACCCACAACAATTTACCTCACCTGTGGCTAGACTAAGAACTCCAGGGCAGTCCTGATCCTAACTTTGGTAACAAGGTTATCATGAGAGCTAGCTCCACAGTTAGCAACATCAGTCAAGCCAACATCCAGGCTAAATCCACTGTAAGCTCGTGTCATCTGCCTTTGACCCCATGGAGCTCTTTTCTTTTGGTCTCTCCATCAGTTTTCTGGGGTCCAGCCTTTGTGAATTCTTTGAGAAATGGTTTGTAACCCCCTGAAGGTTGGTATAATGAACTCTGCCTTTTCAGCCTAACTAAACAATCCAGTTTGGGGGCCAATTGGGACGTTTGAAGTTGGGGTTTCCATAATGTTTTAGTCCTGGGGAGGCACACTGTGGTTTCTAAATATGAACAGGTAGAAAGAAGAATGGTAGAGGAGACTCATCTAAGTAATTCCGAGGTTTTGTGCTGAACCAAGATGGGAAAAACCCCATGAAATTGCTATCATAACTTGAATGGCAGCCTCTCTTCATCTATTTATCATTTTTTTGCTCCAATATTGACTATACAGTAAGCATGAACAGTTCCTTGCTTATCATTGTATAAAATTAAGTATGTAAAAATATATATTTTTCCTTTTTTTAGCGCTTTATATCTAAAGTACATTTGAAGCCCCTCTGAGATACATGATGTCCTGCTTGCAGCCAGACAGCCAGTAAGAAGATCAAGTGTTCTGTGCTATGCAAAACTGATGTTCTGAGAACATTGCACCTCCTAAACATTAGCCTGAAAGAAATTCACCAGAGTGCAAACCTGCATATGAAATAAGATCTTACTTGTTAATGTAGAAGTAAAGTGATAGGAAGATTAGGACAAACCCTAAATGACCATAATCATTCTGATTAAGAGAGATCAGCTTAATCCAAGAAAACTTCAAGTTTAAAAATTCTCTGCAGCACCCTGTGTGATGTGATACTTCAGATCTACCTTGTTCATATCAACACTTGAATGATCACCCTGGGAAGGGTTCCTGCAACAGGATTAAAAAGCTGGGTTTTAATCACTTCTCACTGCTTCTTAGGAAAGTTTTCAGAATATTTGCTTCTACCTCTGCTTCAGCGATCATTTTGTAGGGCAGATGGAGGCATTGTGGTGGCCCTGCCCATGTTCACAGGGCGAGAATGGACACGTGGTGCTTGCAAAGCAAAGACAAGTGGCACAGGCATAGAAAAGCTGATCCTGGCAAAAGTCTGCCAGGGAAACCTCTTACCAAGGGGACAAGAACATTTTATTGTCATTATTGTTGTCAGAATATGAGTATTGTTTCCAACTCCCTAATTACCGGGCATCTCCAGAACAGTTTAGTACTCTCAGTGTTGCTACACGCACAGCTCTGTGAGTTCTCAGCCTAAGGGATATTCTTTTGTCTCCCTCTGTAAATATTGAATTACTGGTTACAAGCATAACATCCACCTGACATAAGCATGCACACATCCTGGTCTCTGCATTTCCATTACCTTACAGTCACAATATTTGTGTGTATCATGCTGTGTGAGAAGTCATTTAAACATTATGAATTTTGTAAAAATCACCATGCATCATATTGGGTATTTTCGCAAAGATATGCAAAAATCCACACAATCATAAACTGATCATGTTTGGAAATTAAAATTCGGTTTAATAATACTGTAAATGTATTGATAGGCACAAGAAAAATACCTTTTAAAAAACACTCTTAAAATTCAGAGATCCATTTTATAGGAATTAGATTTAAAGATATTCCTGCATTTTGAAATGTAACAATGCATGAAAATACTCACACTGCATTGTAACTCTAACTCCTGCTGCAGTATGTAAGATTTTATGAAGACATGTCAAGTAAATTGTTCATATCTGGATCACAGCAAAACAGCAAATCTAACCCAAGATTCAAAACACAGCAGAATGCATATAAAATCTCAACAATTCTGCCCAACAGATACTTGTAACAAAGTGGTTTCTTTGGATGTGGGATAGCTTGTTCCATTTTTAACATTTTCAGCAGAAAACAAGTAAACTCAGCACTCAAAGGTGAAAAGAAATGTGAAAGCGCTTATCATTTCATGACAGTGGGGAATAGATGGCACCATCTTTGGCTTTGTTGTTATTAAAATCAAAGTTTTCTTTAAGGAACCACTTATCCTCAAGGAGCAACAAACTCCTTCAGCAAATGCCAACATTTCAGCACCAACAAATTCTATTCCTTATCAACAAAGCATCTAGTCAATTTTGACAGAGTTTGAACTTGTATAAAAATTGTAAATTTACATGTGTGGCTAAAAATGGCTGTTCTTCTAACAAAGAATTTTATGTCACATGAATGCAAATATCATAAATTAAACTGAAGTTGATGTTTTCACTTTTAATTTTAACCTTACTCATACAGCAATTAATTTGACATTATTCGACTGAAATTAAGTTTTGTTGTCATGAGGGTTAGATTTAAATTTTATCTTGGAAAAAGTCCCAACCAACAACATATTTCAAGCCATTTCACAGAGAATGCTAGTTTTGTCGAATTCAGTTTTCTAGCTTGTAACAATATAGAGGATATTGTTTAAATCTAAATTCCACCAAAACTTAGTAAGCAGCACACTGCAAACAAAGGATAACGTTGTATTTCTCAAAGTGCAAGTTGTCAAAGTACTTCATAGTTCTAATAATAGCCTTCTGGCATTAACAACCTAGAACTCAAATGACATCCGCTGAATATTTGTTAATTGTGTTTTTGAATTGCCTATGGCTACACCAGAGGATATATTCCAGGCTCTGATTTCTATTAATAGATGCCTGCTTTGGAAAGCATAAACCTCCCTCTGTCCTATCCAACCTCACAATGGCTAAGACATCAAGTCCTCATATTTTAGACCCCCTACTCCTAATAAAATACAATAAGCTGCTGCTCTCCCAAAATATACAGGGAATATCCACATGGATGCACAATGTCAAGTTCTGTAGATCTATGAAACCCTTTGTGAGCTTTTAAGTAATGCAGAAGTTTAATTAATCTGAGCCAGCAGTTATATTTAATGCTTTCACAGACTCCAGCATTCTGTAACCCTTCAGGAATAGGTGAGGTTCAGTTCAAAGGGATGTTTATCACAGTTATCTAAATATATTGAGATTAGACTCAACTGTAAATAGAATAAAGTGAACTTTCTTACTAGGCATCTATTAATTTCTCTTTTGATCACTCGGAAACAATTCAAGTGCAATCAGAGCCCAAGCCAAAACCTGGAACTGTGGAGGTATGAAGTTTACACAGTGTTTTGATAACAACAGTTGAATTTCAGAAAGTTCTGACAAAAACTCATGTCTGCATTTTAGCTCTTCAGCTTTATTGAACAGACTGAATCTAAAGAAGGGCCAAAGGTATGTAAGTTTTCTGCCCAGTTTTGGCATCCTACAAATCTAACTGCTAGTCTATATTACAGGAGCACAAATAACCTGTCCCACCATCACTGTTAAGTCCCTCTCTGTTTCTACACCCATGAGGCAGAAGACACATAGTGAATTACCTGCTTCCACATCAGTGCTTCCAATTGAAAATACAAGATTTATTTTTAAAAGTCAGAAGTTGTAAGAGGGAAACATGATTTAATCCTGAAAATGCCATGGAATTACCTCCTCAGGAGATGTAATATTGCTGCAACAAAATCAGATATTCTAAAATTTTCCATATTTATTAATAAAATATTATAATTATGGCACCAGTAACACTACTAAATTAATTGCTCTTTCTGTGCAACAAGAAGATAGTCTTTTAAGTACTACTCTGTTTTTCCAAAAATGTCCCTGAAAAGTACATACTCACTGCAGACACAAACATTTGCATGTTGCAGCTCGTGGTACAGATAAAAAAATTCCATGAAAACATATTACGTAGGTATTGACAAGTTGGATAAGAATGCAAAGACTGATCCAGGAACATGTATCTGCTACTTTTGGCAAGGAATAAGCCTGACATTACACCTGCCCTGGCTAGGTGAAAGATTGCCTAGATATGAAAGGCAGAACAAACACCAACAATGACGCTTTCATGTGAGAGGCTGGAGAACATTGTGGTGCAAGGGTAGGGCAGATAGAAAAGTCTGCTCAAAAGTTCTCCAAGGACAGAAAATGAAAGTTTCTTAAACACTATATGAGAGAGAGGCAGTGGGAATTCTACCATTGCAGGTTTTACTGGACAAACATATAACCTGAATGTCATTGGGGCAGTTGATTTGTCTTATCCCAAAGCAACAGTTACACACCTTCTGAAAAATCTGTTTTCTTTCCTCCTTGCCCTGCCCATTATTGTTCTCTCATGATCTGAGTCCATTGTACATTTTTCTTGGTCAAATCTTCCTTTCTACATTACCTAGGGCTGTAATAACCCTACTACTTCTTTTCAAGAGGGGGAAAAAATCAAGAAGAAACATGCACAGAATGCATCCAGAGGCAAAGGTTTTACTTGTCCAGTAGCAGAATCCCATGTGAAACAGCTCTCTTCTCACAGAACTGGTGACAAAAACCTGCCTTCCCCTCTCAGTGTCAACAATCCTGAGTTTCAATGCAAGCACTGACATAACCTCTTGGGCTGTGCACCATCTGCCTAATTTTGCAGAGTTTTAGGACTTAGCCTACCTGCTCTCCACAGCCAGCAGAAGGAGTTAGGACCCTCTGGAGGGAGGGCAGAAACAGCCAGTTAGGCTGAGTGCCTTCTAAAAGCTCTCCCCCACACCAATTTCAGGCTGACTCTGGGAAAACAAGGTATCTCAGCTGAACAGAATAATTAATTTAATGTGAGCTGAGGCTTCTGTGCAGTAAAATAAATTATTTTCCTCTGAGAATAGGATTGCAAAACTGAAGGACTCTTAGAGTTAACCTTTAACTGGAATGGCAAAGTCAGTGCTTTGTCTACTGAGGACAGGCATGTTCCTAGTGTTCCCATCAGAAGAGGAGGACAAGGTGCACAGCCAGATTGTAGTATGCTGGCACTGGGAGATAGTTCTCATGGGAGCTCTGGAAGAGGATGTTCTATTGCTCTCTTTGAGCAATTCCCATCCAGGCTAGTCCTGCAAAAGAGAAATGAGGAATAAAAGCAGAAAATTTATTCACAGAGGGTAGATTTTTGCTGGCTAAAAGTCACATTTATGGCAGTGGCTTTGTAAGCTGAGGAGCAAAAGGAAGACCTGGCTCTAAGTTGCTGTGGGGAGGGAGAGAAAGAAAGCAGAGGAAGAAAAAGAAAGCCTTATCCTGGCAGGAAAAGAATGGTGTGAAGGAGAGGAAATAATTTTTCCTGCATACTTGAACACCACAGAAGAATCATCTGATTTAGTTGTCTGAAGGTTGTTTGCATCCTTGAATCTTTGGCAATAATTTGACATACAAAGTACTTACTCCTATATTTACCAACCAAGAGAAAGCCAAAGTACAGGGCTTCTTTTGCAAAATTATGAAGACAATAAATGATTGAGACCAAATTCTTCATGTGGCTTATAACGTTTTTGGCAAATATATATGTGTACATACATATTTTTTTAATATTACACTACCTAAATCAGATTGTGGTCATTAATTTATATTTAACTAAAGGACCCCTGATTTCCTTTATAATAAACAAACAAACAAACAAACAAATAAATGAACGGGAGTTTGAGTTTTCATTTCCAGCAGTTTTAATGCCAGAGGGGTAGTATTTTATCTTCCCTATGTATTCATAGTTCCTGTGATTTTCTGGGATACATTTCAGCTGGTGCATTGTGATGATGAACCTCTAGAGTGTTTCCTGAACATTCACTATTTTGAAGAAATGCCACTTCACATTTAGAAAATAAATGTTAGGAAAATACAACTGGCAGAAAGATATCAACTTACAGACCCATTAACCAGACTCAGAACAAGGTAAAGGGGTATGTATTACCAAACCTGAAAAGAATTTGAATAGAGGTCACAATATTTCACAGAAGGGTCAGGACTAAAACAAACAGATTGATAATGTATTTTGAACTGAGGTTTAGTTTGGGGTTTTTTTTAATAAAAAGAGTAAATTGGAAAAGTATTTAATTTAATTTACTCATTTTTTATCAATTAGATTTTAAATCGCAGCACAACCTTAATGTAAGTTAAAGAAAATCTCACTGCAGAACAATGGAAAACTATCCAGCAGAACCTAAGATTTTTTCTTAGTACTGTGTTTGTCCCTGATATCTGCAGAATAACTCAACTGGGAAAAAAAATAGGTCTTGAATTTGACCCATGTCCAAGTCAGAATGAAGGTGAAGAAATCAAGAGTGACTTCCAAGTGTGTGTGTGTGAATTGTTTAATGTTCAATCTGACATTAGCCAGATTAAAAGCAAGAATTTTGGTACATCTGGATAGTACAGAAAGAGGAATGACAACAGCTGCACAAATTTAAAACCTACTATGTATCATAACTTTTTGTCCTGGATTTCTAAACTTTCTGCCTTTAGCCCTGACCTTTCCTTCCTGTGCATACTGGATAAACAGAAAACAAAATTTTTACTGTGGACTCTCAGTGAATCATATTTGTATTTAAGAGTCAGTTATATTAAAGGAATAGTCATTCTTCCACTAAAATATTATTTATCAAAAGAGTAATTATTTTCCAGAACTGTAAGGACTACAACATGTGAAGTACTCATAGCTAACATAGCAGTTTAGACATAAATTTATTTTCTAAGTTCATTGTTCTAGGTGGTAAACTGATTACATTACATCATGTCTTAAAGTCACCCTGGTTTCTTTGAGAAAAGTCATTCCTTCTCTTTGGGAAAAAATTGATATACTGTAGTTTTTTAACTGAAAAAAAAAAAAAAAAGGAAAGTTAATAAAATATCAGAAATCTGATGGAAAATCTTAAGAGAAGATGCAAACCCATGAAAAATTATTAGATTATGAAGTAAAAGTTGCAGTTTTCACAGAGCACTGCTAAGTATGTTTTCAGGTAATCTTATTAGGGAATACCTTTCTGGTGTCTTAAATTATATTTAGTAGTGTCTACACTTTAGTATGAAGATAAAACAGTAATATTTCACAAATAGACAAGACAATTTATTTGTATCTAGTTGCCAAATTCTTGAGATGTCAACACTTTGTCAACCTGTTGACAGAGAATTAAGGAATGAGTGGACCAACAAGCCTTCCAGAATGCCAGTTTCAGCATTTACTTATTTTATTCATTAAAAAAAGAGAACACCTGCTCTCCTGTTGGAACATGAAAATATGTCAATATCCTACCTAAATAGACATAACTGTCAGTTTAGCAAAGTAAAGTGCCATCCATATGTAATAAAATTAGGAATTTAGAAAACTCAGTCACATTTTCCTGTCTAATACTATGTTTCTGAAGTGAATACTTTGCTTCCCATTAAATATGCTGTGTGTTACTTCCCACAGAAGTTTCTCCCAAACAATATGCAGAATTCTTCCTTATATTTAATACACGAACATGTTACAATGCAATGGATGAATCATAGTATATACTCACCCAAGGAGCAGGAGTTGTAGGGTTAAATGGAAAAACTCAGTATGAACCATACGAGAAACTTCTGTGGGGGTCACTGTCTATGCCTCTCAGGCTTAGACATGCCTTCTTTATGTCTTCTAGGCTCAGTTGCTAGAAAACTAAATCCAGAGAAATTCAATGTAAGTAACACTACTTAGTTCTATTTCAAATTTTTATTAAATACACTTCCTTAAAAAAGAACTAAAAACCCCCAAACAACCAAATTCATAACTTCAGTGTCAATATTTAAATATATCTGACGAGAGAGGAAGTAGTTCAATCTTGAACTCCAATCTCCTTGTTAGTGTCTATATCTTTTACCTCTTTTTTTGTCCCCTCTATGCTCCAAACTGCAAAATGAAGGATTTCTTTCAGCAATCCACCTCTGTTTGGCATGTCTCTTAAACAGTTTGACCTTAGTGGGCCTCAGCAAGTTTAATGCTAAATTCATTCTTCAGCACCTTGCTGAATAGACCAGGAGACAAACACATGCTTACAAAATTTGCGAAGTTGGGTGTCTAGCTATGTATATAAAACAGCTAATCAACTGAATATTTGTTTCAATACAGAAACAAATATTCATTAAGAATTTTTTACAATTCTAGAGTACTGAAAACTTTAATCTGGGATTAGATATCTTTCAATCTGCTGAAGCTCAAGAACTGTTGCTGAAAAAGGCCAAGAGGAACGACAGAACAGAACGAAACAAGGAATATAAAACAGAGCAATAGCTTTAGGAGAAACAAACAGATAGGGATTCAAAATTTCACACATAACTGAGACAAGACAGTGGCAGAATGGAGGCAAATCCTTGTCTAAGGTGTGTCTTTGCTGTGGAAGGTAGCTGGTCACACAAGGAACAAGGTTTGTCCACAGGGCAAATAGAAGCACTAATGGAATGAAGAATCAGTTATCATTTCTATTACAAAACAAAACAAAACAAAACAAAACAAAACAAAACTATTCTTTGACGAGATCCTACCATAAAGGGATAGGAGGAAAATCTGCTGCTTGCTGACAGAGTAAAGAGATAAGCACAAGCCAAAAGAGAAAATTAGTTATTTTTGCATTTTGATATTCTAGTTGAGAAGGATAACCTAATTTCAAACTAGAGGATTTTCAAAAGTAGAGGATGTGCAGAGACAGCTGCAGGACAGTATTTCTACTGCATTTTCTTCCAGTCCATCCTGAAGATTAAGGAGTGCCTAGGATATTAATTCCCTTTGACATAAATGGGTGATGACAGTAGAATGTGATGTCTGGGGGTGATGTTTGCCATATGTTTTTTGACACAGTTGAAGGAGTTATTTTTGAAACTGGATAAAACAGATTTTACAATATGATTTGGGACCATAATAAGCTATAGTTACAGCAGAAGTTCTCCCTCTTGGTCTGAATGAGCTGCCTACAGGATGTTTTGTAAATATGATCCAGTTAATCGATCAAAGCAGCATCAAGTCAGTGTCTATTTCAATGGTGCTTTAGGTACCGTTCATCAAGGGGAAAGCAAATGATAAAAGAAGATTTTCATTTGAACATTTCTACCAAAATTTGCATCAGATTTTGTGCTCCCAGTTTGATTTCCCAGTATTTATAAAGGTACCTGACATCCACTTTCTCCATCAGATGCCTCTGAATAGGGGTGTTCTGTAGAGCAGAAGCACTACATGAGGTAAGATGCAAACGTCACTTGGAAATCCAGTCTCTGAAGACTGGATTCAGTGCCAGATGTAAGCATGAGGAAATTCAGATAACAATTTACACCGATTTTGAGGAGGAATTCTGTCTAATCCTGGCTAAGAGTTCACATATACTTCGACAGAAAAAGATTTAGAGCATTAATATTTTTTCTGCCTGAAAAATGCTGATGTTTTATTGCCCATTTGAATGGCTAATCCTTTCTTCTCACCTACCTAAGTCTATGGCATCTGTATCAGCAAGCTTATTATGCTGCATGTCATAATTTTTTTAACTTAATTGATAGTTCTATTATAGTTTAGAGATTGACTGTAGCTCCCTATTTTCCCTCTTTCAGTGCCTTACAGCATTTTGCACACATGTACTAAGCTCCTTCCTGTTTGACCCCTCATAAGAACCACAGCCTGTCCCATGGACAGGGATACATTCCACTGTCCCAGATTGCTCCAAGCTCTGTCCAAGCTGGCCTTCCAGGGATGGAGCAGCCACAGCTTCTCTGGCAACCTGTGCCAGGGCCTTACCACCCTTAAAGGTTTCATCCCTTTTTCACCTTTTTACACCATGATGGGGTTTTCATCTTTTTTTCTTTTATTTTGAAACAATCATGATTACTTGGAAATGTCATATACATGTTAGCTATATGCTATCTTTTTCAATGAATTTTCATAAACATTAAATTTCCTTAGTACTCCCAGGGACCATTCATTCAGGTCCCCCTAAATTTATCCTAGCGAAAGAGTTCAAAAACATTTTTAATGATAAGTAAAACATTTGGATTCTAGCCCAATACAAAGACATGGGGCTGCCTTTTTTTTTTTTTTAATAAAAACTAAGTGTAATTATTTTCAAAGATTAGCAAGTGATAAACTCTTTGAAAGGATGCAGGTGAGTCACTATCTGAGCATTCAATAGTACAAAAAAAAAACACTCCAAGAAAAAAGAACACTTGATCAAAATACTTAGCATTGTTCAGGAATACAATATACAGCAACTTATCCTGCCAACATATCTTTAGAAGTTACACAAAGGACCTACAACTAGTATCTGTAATTCAATCTCTATTTCTTAGCCTGAAAGCAAGGGGAAAACAAGTGCATTGCTACAAAACTGCATTTTCAGCTTCCACTACTTATAAGATTAGAATGGATTTGTCTTGCCTTCAGTATTAGCAATTTCCCCAATGAATCTGTGGGTGGAACAAAAATGTGGAAATGAAAACTGAGAGGGTATTGTGTGTTCAAAATAATCCACCTCCACTCTCACACAGTAGATTTGATTTGGGCTTCTTTCTATGTCTCAGTTTTCTCATCTGTGAAATAGTTCAAGTCAGAATATGCTCTTTTACTACTATATAGTTTCATACCTTAGTTCCTTTGTGCTCCCACACTAATTTCCTGTTCTGGAGACAAAAGGAGACATTAGTTATTAAAACTGCTTATGAACAAGCTTCCTTAATTCACTCCCAGTGGCTGCACTCCGAAGGCTGGACACATGCTGGGGCACAAGTGCCCCACACAGATACCACCAGGAGTGTGGAAAAGGTTCATCTTCCTTGCCTGGTCTCCATATAGACTGTACACATCACAACCATATATCATACTTCCCAAAGTTTTGAATATGAATTAAAATTAAGGAGTAAGAGATTACATTGGTGACATATGACACAAGTACTGCAATACTCCTTTCCCATAATCTTAACTTCCTGAATGTGTAATCTCTACAAACTCATACATTAACGTGAAAAAAATCTGCAATGACCAGACCAATGACATTACCAAAACTTGGTTCTGATGGTATGGGACACATTTCGTTCATCATAAAAGAGGAGGGTTTCAAGATTTCCATTCAAACAACTGGAGTTTTCCCTCCACCCTGAACCTCTCATTTTTAGGCTGTTATAAAACAGGAAAAAAACTAGAAGTTTCCTAAACACTGAATTAAGTAGGCAAAGTGAAAAAAACCACAAAAACAAAAGGATGACAGTAGCATAAATTATTGGAAACTTCCACTCAATTTTGATAATGAGTGTTTATAAAACATGAAAAAATAAAAAATATTAATGTACTGACTGTCATAATATAAGAAGAATTAAAAGAAAAGGACTGAAAATCAATTGTATGAATAGAACATTGTTGGCTGGCTTGAACTTCTGGAAATATAGGTATCTGTGGGCATTGGCTGTCTCCTTTGGCTTCTTTACAAAACGGGTATTTGTTCCAAAGGACATGCATTTCAGAAGATAATGAATGGGATATAAAGACATAGAAGTTACTTTATCTTCCACAAACATAATTAAGTAACAAAAAACCCCCAAACAAAACAACAAAGAAACCCACAAAAGACACCTCAAAAACCCAACCAACAAACCAATAAACCAAAAAAACCCACAAACAAACAAGCAAACAAAACCCACACAAAACCCCTCAAAACCCAACCAAACAACCAGAAATCTTTTAGCTACACCCCTGAAGGGTAATGCAGTTCCTTATCCCTGTGTTCTGGCTATCTCATGAGTATAGACTACAATCTCCAGAAGTTTTATGTCTGAGACAACTTCTTGCCTGTAGTTCTAGAGAGTAAAGGGATGAGCTGATGAAGGGACTGAAATATGCAAAAAGGACTTTGTTCACACAGTGTCAGAAAGAAGCTCTCAGAACAGAGTGAAGGACCTCTGGTGAGATGGACTGCATGAGCAGCTCAGCTGCTTGGTTTGGAATGAAAATTAGTCCTCTGCAGTCTGGACTGAAGGTACTGAGTGTTCAGGCTGCTCACTTTACATTTCAGCAGCACCTCAGTGACAGCCTGCAGCTTCATCTGTGATAAAGTTCCTTAGGGACTGAGACATAGAAATTACTAAAACTTAACAACAAAAGAAACAACAAAAAAAGAAAATAATAAAAAGCATATTTTTGTTTTGAAAATACATTAGACTGCACAAGAGGCCTGTATGTTGTCTTATTTACATAATTGTTGCAGTAAGCTCATCAATATTCTCAATTCATTCTTGATGTATCTGCTTATAGCCACAGCACTTGGAAATAATGAATTCCATCTCCCACTGAATAACTTCTTCTTCCTAACCCATGTATGTACACACTGCAATTTTCAAATGCAGAGCATAGAGGAGTGAGTCAGACAGTAAGTGCTCTGAATGATATGTGATAATTGAAGTTCATAATTATAAGGTCCATCTTTGCATTTAATCTCATCATGTCACATGCACACCTTGGCAGTGGTTTCTAGAGCCTGTGGGGCTTTGCTGGTCTCAGCCAGACTGTTGCAGGCACTGGATGAAAGGCAGTTTCTTGGGTATCAAGACAACCAGAACGTTAAAGATAAACCAGTACCCTAAAACTAGACATGGGAACTCACACTCAGGGCAGGAAGCAGGTGCTGAATATCCTTCCACCAGCTACCAAAACTGCACAGCGTCTTGCAAAAACTTACTTATCTGGATGGACATGAGATGCACCTCACTCCTAAGCAAATGCATTGGTGACAAAGTATTAAAACTGAGGCCCTTTGATGAAGCTGTCTAAAACGTATCTTGCACGTTAGTCTTCAGAGAATCTTAGAAACACTAAAATCTTAGGACTAGTGTAATTATGGTGGTGGTCTTAGTACTACCAGGTCCGTAAAAAAATGAAATACTGAAGATGCACAGGGACAGATCTAAGGCATGATCTGAACATGACAGGCCCCCAGGAAGAGATTTTCCGGCACCACATCCGGCTGCCAGCAAACGGATTTCATTTCTAAGTGTCTTAATCATAGGATTTATCTGGCAGCCTTTCAAAAGTGTAGCTGCAATTACCTTTTTTTCTTGTAAGCTAGGATTAGTGTAATACAAATACAGGTAAGTTATCACATGACAATACCATATTTGTTAGGACTTCATCCAGATCTCTTGGAAACGAAATCATTACTTATAATTAAGTAATACTGATTTGGATGAACCCCTATAATAATTATAAAGGACACAATAAACAGCACAGTAGGAAAATAAAAGTGTTAACTCTGCCTCTGTTTTCTAAGAACAGGAAGGAAAAATAGAAGAAAAGTAATAATATAACAGAAGTGAAAAAAGAAAAAAGCAGAACAAAGAATCAGGCTTCGTGTTAGTTGGGGAAATGGGAAACAAGATGTACAATCAAAATTTTTAGATTCTAATGATGAATGCATTGAGGGGCAACTAGGTAAATGACAATCCAAGAGGGCAAATAACTCTGATTATGGTTGAAGTACATGCACAGAACCTGCTCTAAAATTTTAGCACTGAAGAATGACCTTGAAACAGCAACTGCAGCTTACTCTGCAGGACCAGAAAGCACAAAAAAACCCTAAATCCACCTATGCTAACTAAAAAATAAAAACAAAACCAACAAAATGAGGAAACTGATTAAACACAAAGCTCTTGAGGAGCCTGAAAGGAGTTGAATTCTTACAGGAGCCAATTGCTGAAAAAAAAATCATTATGGAGAGATGACAAATTTTTATCACCAATCAAGAATCTCTTGAGAAAGGTTGAGAGGAAGTTGGCACAAGCGAACAGCAGGAATAAGGCAAGTTACGAGAGAAAACCTTCTCTGTGCAAAAGCTGAAGTGTATTAAAACCAAATCAAAACAGATCATGAGCATGGGATGAATACCCCAGTACAGAAAAATATACAGAAAAAATTATCAAATTAGCACATAGATCTGGAACAGCAAGCCCATCAAGAGCCTAATGCCAGTGAATGATGATGATGATGATGATGATATAAAAAGAGCCCTCAGAGAAGAAAAGGCCCTATCAGGTAGGCAAAATGAGTTGCTGCCATCTGCTTGCATTTTGGAAGAGAGACTAAAAATTGCAGTTCTTCTGCTTGGCAAAGAGGCACACTGGAGTGAGATCTAGTTGAAATAACCAGAACAATCACAATGGCATAAAATGTTTGCATTTTTCAGTGTTCCACGTTAGCTGTCAAATGAGCCCTATGATGTATCTGGTGAAGCTGGAAAATGGCAAGTTCAAAGTAGAAGAAGAGAGTTTGTCAAAGGATACTGTCAAAGGAAACCCTCCACAACTCCTTCCTCTTCTCCTTCTAAAGAAAAAAATCCCAATTACTAATGTTCTGTGGTAAACAATCTTGGCCAGAATAGAAGTAATTTATTGCATGCTTTTATTTAATGTGTTATGCTATTTTCTTTACCAATAATACCCAAATTCTACTGCGGTGCTATTTTAAACAGTGGTATGTCAGAAACCAGTTAATTATGAGCATAAAGTGAATATTCTTTTCTTCCCCCTCAAAGTATATTTTTTACAATTGATGTCATTTTAATTGGCAGTTAATGGGAATTTCTGTGTCCTTTTTCTCCCTTACAGTTAAAGAATCTCTCACCCTTCTCATGTTACATGAAGTCCCAGATTCTTGATGAAGACTTGGTTCATTTTCCTCTTGCTTTTGTTGCCAGCTTCTCATACAGTGGTAATTCCTCATCTTTTTGATCCCTTTAATTCTAAGAGGCTTGCATTTTCCTTATCAATCTTTTTCTCATCCTCCATTCCCTGGCCGTTGTTGAGGGCTGTGGTAGCATCCTCAACCTTTTGTTTTCTTCAAAGCCAGTATTCAGCACTATCTCACATTCATAAAACCACAGAATCACAGAATTTTAAGAACTGATGCCAGACAGGCCACGGGCCTTGAAGACGTAGCCAATACACATCCACTCGTCCATGAAGAGTGCCCTCTAAAACGTCTAAATATTGCAATATCATCCCACTGTCATCAATGGTACAACATCCATGGGATTTCACAAGCTGCTTCCCTCCTCTGTTTTCACTTATTTATACAAAGAATGGACAGAAATTGCCACGTCCAAGTCTAAACTGTTTCCAAACAGCTTATCATAATACATTCTATGCAGATGTTGATCAAGAACTGTTTATGTCTGCTTATGAAAAGTGTATGGTGGATTTTCTTTGCATATCATCTCTTGCTTAGGTGCTGTTTACTTTCAGTTCTGAACAAAAATCTCTTATTTTGACTTGTTCTGCTCATCATCCAGTGTTTTTCAAGTCCTTGCACCCTGAAAAAAGTAAAAATTTCACCATGGCCTAATCTTTAATTTTATCAGTTTGCACACAGATTTATTTTCTTTACACTCTGAAAATTTGCCAAATGTTTCAAATACTTTATCTTTTTTCTTTTTTAATTTGTGAGTCTATCAAAGACTGTCTCAAACTATTTTGAAGTATATGATTTTTATTGTTTTTCCAGAAGAGCATTTAAACGAGGATCAGTGTACCCACCTTTTTAACATGCTGAGGCATTCTCAGTTTTTTTAGGCATGTACACATCCCTAGAATTGAAATACTTCTTCCTCTAATTGTTATGGAAAAGCAAGCTTTGTTTTATTGTTCCAGTCATTTTCTGTTGGATGACGTCACCAGGTTTGTTGTTAATTGAAATAAAACAGTAGAGATGTGGTGAGCTAGAAAATGGATGTTGGAACTCAGAGTTTGCTAGGCAGAGGGGTAAAATATACAAAACTGCACATCAGGGGAAAAAAAGATTTGGAACCCAGAAGTACCAACTAAAATGTCACTGAAATAAAGAGGTGCCATTGCTCAAGAGACCTGACTGAAGTGAATGTTTTCTTGATGATTTTTAGCATCCTAAATAAGATGAAACTCTTTTGGAGACATAGCTCATCTCTCATGATATTCTGTGAGCTGCTATGTTCAAATATAACGACAACAAAAATACACAATAAAAATCATTGGTGAGTCTCTGTTCTGATTCTGACTATGGAAGCTGATTTACTTTACTCCCATCCGAGGCTTCTTTTCACAACCTCAGAGTCAACTTCGCATGCTTTAATGGATTATCCAGGCACTTATGTTCCAGTAAGAGCAAGGAGGCAGAACGACTTCACTTTTCAAATTAAAGAGCCATGTATGCTTCTGAAGAAAGAATAAACTTTAAGAGAACAGGGACAAAAAGCAGCAGCAGAGGAGACAGGAAAAGGCATTACTGACATTAGATCTATCATGCAAGTGGTTTTTACACTGCACTTGGCAGAGATCCAGAGGCTGGAAGGTAAAAAAGGGGGATCCAAGGGGGGAGTGTGAAGGGGTCCAGGGGTAGTGATGGATGCAGGAGATGTCTGTGGAACCAGGGATTGTGTGAGCAGGTCCAGGGGCAATGATGAAGATGGGGGCACTGGAGCAACTCCTGTAAGGAGAGGTGAGGTAGCTGGGCCTATTCAGCCTCAGAAAGAACCTCATCCTAGTTTATAAATATCGAGAGGGGGGTGCCAGGAAGATGGAGTGGGACTCGGTTTGGTGATGGTCAATCACCAGGGCGAGAGAAATGGCAGGAACTGCTGTGCAGGAACATTCCACCTGAGCATGAAGACCTTCTCCCCTGTGCAGTGACAGGGCACGGGAACAGAGTGTCCAGGGAGGGTGTGGAGTCTGTCTCTGGAGACAGTCCAGAGCCATCTGTACACAATCCGGTGCCATGTGCTTTGGGATGACCCTGCCTGAGCAGGGGAATTGGACCAGATTACCTAGTGTGGTCCCTTCCAACCTGACCCAGTCATGCTATTCTGTGGGGGGGGCTGAGGAACTGGGGGGTGTGAGCGGGTTTGTGGGGTGTTGTGAGGAACCGGAGGTTTGTTAGGGGGTGTATGCGAGGGACCAGGGTGGGTGTGCGTGTGCGTGAGCTCCGGGGTTGTGTGAGGAACAGGAGAGATGTGAAGGGATCTAGGGGCATGAAGGGTCCGAGGGGCAGTGTGAGGCACCAAAGCATGTGAGAGCTCTGAGGGTTTTTGTGAGGTTCGGAACGGGCAATGTTTAGGAGCGGCCATGGGGGTGTGTGAAAGGTCCGGGTGTGTGGGTATGTGTGTCTGAAGGATCCGGGGGTTTCTGAGGAGATCTGGGGGTGTGTATGGGAGGTCCGGGGTGCGTGAGGTCTCGCCGGACGGGGGTGTGAGGGACCGGGGGGTGCCTGAGGGGGTCTCGGGCACTTCCGAGGGGTCCGCGCTCGGCGAGGCACCGCCAGGCTCCGAGCGCCCCCGCGCTCCTCTCGCGAGACGTGGCGGCAGCCGGCGGGGCTGTGCCGGGCGGGATTGCTGCGCGGCCCCCCCGCCCCTCCCAGCGCCGCCGCGGGGCGGATGCGGCGGGGCCGCCATAGTGCGGGCGGGAGGAGCCGCTGTCGCCCGGCCCGGGACGCGCTCCAGCCGCCCCCTACGCCGCAGTCGGGAGCGGGCGGAGCCTGCGCTGCACCGCCGGTTTTTTCCCCCCCGCATCCCTCCCGCCGCGCCAGCCGAGGAAGCGATCGCGCTCCTGACTGTGCCGAGCGGGATCGGTCGGAGGGACCGGAGGCACCGTCACCTGGCGCTGCGGCGGGGGCGGGGCGCGGCGCTGTGTCTGCGGCAGCCCCGGGGCGCTGCTCGGCCGCTTAAAGCAGCGGAGCCGCCGGCCGGGAGGGGCGTTCGGAGCTGTGGTGGCCACAGAGCCAGGGGAAAGCATGGAGGGCAAGGAGCTGGCGGCGGGGTCCGCGGGGGATGAGGGCTCCAAGGATGCGCTGGGCAAGCCTCTGGGTCCCACGCCAAGCCAGAGCCGCTTCCAGGTGGACCTGGTGGCCGAGGGGCCCCGCAAGTCGTGCGGGGACGTCGGCGCGGCGGGTAAGGGAGGCGAGGAAGCCAAGGGCAGGTTTCGGGTGAACTTCGTGGACCCGTCGGCCAGCGGTGAGAGCCCCGGCGAGCCCGGGGGAGGCAGCTCGGAGGGCGGCAATGTGAGCGGCGTCCAGAACGGCGGCGACACGGTGATGAGCGAGGGCAGCCTGCATTCGGGCGGGCACCACCACTACTACTATGATACCCACACCAACACCTACTACCTGCGCACCTTCGGTCACAACACCATGGACGCCGTGCCCCGCATCGACCACTATCGACACACAGCCGCCGACCTGGGCGAGAAGCTGCTCCGCCCCAGCCTGGCCGAGCTGCACGATGAGCTGGACAAGGTGAGAGCGGCCTCCGGGCTCCCCCGGCGCCGGGGGTGCGGCGGCTCCTCGGAGCGTGTCGGAAGAAAAGCTTAAAAAAAAAAAAAAAAAAAAAAGTTAAAAAAAAAAGACCAAAAATCGAAAGCTCGCTGAGCCTCGAGGAGGCGCAAATAGCGCGGGTGCATAGCTTGGGGCTCAGTTCTGTTATTTTTTTGTCTTTTCGTGACGCAATGGTATCCATCCCCCGCTACACGCACACGTGCTTTTGGGAGATGGTTCCCCAGTGCCAGAGGTATTTAGAGCCGTAGGTCTGTTTTCCCCGAGACCGAGCGGTGATCTCTTACAGATTATCCACTTCCAAATCGCCCCCAACAGATAGGGTATTGACTTGGGGGCTCGCCGTGGGAATTAGGAGCCATGGAAATTTCACATCCCATGAGAAGGGGCGTGAAAACCTTTGGAAGAGGCGCTAAAAATTAGAAATAAATAAATAAAGGATGCGCTTGCTTTGGTAGCGGCCGGAGGTTTGTCTCTGCGGCGCCGAGGCAGAGCCCACTGAATCCGACGGGATCTGGGTCGGATGCTGCTGGATCTGCACAGGCACAGATCCTGAGCGAGCCTTCCCAGGGCTGCTCGGTGGCCTCTGCGCCGCCGTCAAAGCTTGAAAAATTTCGGAGCTGTGCATCTCAAGCTTTTTCTATTTTGGACTACGAGTCCGTGTGTTTGTTATTTGAGACGAGTTGACAGTGAGAGCCTTCTTAGCATTGCAGGCTAAGACCTTGGTCTTGGATAAAGACCAGCTTTAGCTGAATGTAGAATTAATTTCTTTTTTTTTTCTTTTTTTTTTTTTTTTTTCCTATAACGATAATCACTAAACTAACTCTAGATAAAGATTAAGCTCTTGCAGTGCTGTTTTCTCCCAGTTTTAAAATTGCTGTGTGGCTGTGCTCAGAATCCTGTGTTTTATGTGGGGTCTTTCTGCTGGGTTTAGGGAAATAAAGAAACCTATGGGCCACGTTCCAAGGAAGTGAAGAATATTTTGTTTCCAGAACTTTTTTTCATCCTGTCTTTCACTCCTTACAGGTGGAGTTCCATGAGGAAATGTGTGGTTTTTTCCAGATTTACCTGTTTCACATTTTATTATGCTGCTCAGTGCATCAGCACTGATACTTGGGGTTTGAGGTTCTTTGGGGGGGATGGTGGTGATTGTTTAAGTGTGTTTTTTGACACTGTCTGTGGAATTGTTCCAGTGGAAGTAACTGGTTGGTGTATTACAAAGATACTTGTTTGTGACATCTGAGATTGCATGTCAAATTTTAATTACTAACCTTTACTGCAAATTACTCCTGCCTTCCAGGTCTCGTTTTGATGGAGCTAAATGATGATCTGTGGTCTGATTCTAAGTTAGTATGAAATCGAAATTGGCAATTGCTGCCATGTGCATGGACTTGGGTAAACTATAAAGTAAACTACAAATAAATATAAATAAAAATATGTGTGCTTGTAATACATGTGAAACCACACTGGCTTTCTGTCCTCCTGCTCCCCCAAATTTCTGACTCCTGGTCTGTGATGGGTTGACCAGGTGTTGTGTACTCAGCCTTGTAAGCAGAACATTTCTTGAATTTCTAAGGGTTGCAGATAGCTTTTTCAGTGTGTTAATGTTGCAGCACTCTGGAAAACTCTTTGACACGATTAGAATACTTCAGTGCAGAGTATAACATATAGTGGAACTATAATTTCTAAAACTGTAATTTCTTTATTAAGAAATTCACAGTAAGGAATTTTCTTTGTAGTCTGTGGCATAGAGGAGTGGTAGATAACCTAAATACAGGATCATTATCAAAACAGTTTCATAGAGTGAGCATTAACTGAGTCAAATTATTAATTTCTTAAATGTCATTAATTTATTCTGTAGTGTGGATACATGTAAAGATACTTCTTTTTTTAAAGTCATGTCTGGTCTGCTTGGGCCCTCCTCCCACAAAATAAATATTGTGGATGGAATATGGAATTTTGGTTGCATTTTATATCAAGTATTAATTTCTTAAAAAAGGTCACAGTATTAACTTTAGAATTTTAAGTTCTGTTGCAAGATGTTTAATGTCCAAAGCAATTAATGTGTTAGTGACTAGTTAGGCTTATATAAAGAAGGGAAGCAATTATTTTTGCTTCCAGCTTAGCAAAACACTTTCCAAGATAAAGCTTTTAATACGAGTTTTTGTTTGTGCTAATAGCATTGGATACCTACATTCCTGATGATCTCAGGAGGATGAAATACATCCCATCTCTGATTATGTACTTGGTTTGTGAACACAAGAGCCCTGATAGCTTTTTAATCAAGATGGTGCTGTGCTTTTTCATGGAAGATGTTCTCAAATCTGTTGTGCTTTCTTTACTGTTTCCAGGGAGCCTATTGTCTCCATTCTCAAAGTGATTTCAGTTCCTGCTGACCAGCAGGTCTCTACCGTTGAATAAAGCTGTGCATTTGGAAAAGTATCTTACTGACTATTGGTAACTTGAAGAATTAATCTTGGTCTTTAGCTGTATACAGCATGTCTGTGCAAGGCAGTTGGCACAATCATCTTAGTACCCTTACATAAAGTTTGCACTATGTGAATACCTGTTGTTATGCCTCTGCTCTTGACCCAGTGCATCAAGAGTGGCAGATACTTTGTGTAAAGAATGATCCAAAACTGTTTACTAGCAGTATGGTTCACTGCTTTGAATGCAGCTATTTGATCTGTCAGTTAGAGTTCGTGCTATTCTGTTCACTTTTAATAGGTAGGTAAATATGGGGCAGTGTTGGAGCATTGTTGAAGCCAGTGCCAATTACAGAAGAGGTTTTTTTTTCCCCTTTAGCTTTGTTTAGAGTCTAACACTTCTACAGATTCTGTTCTCACAGAAAAGCAGTGTTGGAGGAAGAGTGACTGTTTGAGGAAGATGCACACACATGTACTGGAGGGGTCCCATTTCACAAGAGTTTGTCCTGCAGTCCAGGTGGGATAGTTATTTGTGTGGTCATTGCAGGAATGGCTTTTCTCGTAGGAAAGAGATTGTTCTTGAAATTGGCTGTGGAAACACAGCTGAGTGGTGCTGCAGTACTCTGAAGTGGATGAATTGCATAACACTGGTTTTGGTGGATCATATTAAACTCCAGATGAGGGTTTTTAGTATGTCAGTGGCTGCAGGTAACTAAGGTGATCAATCAGTTCCCTACCCAGTTGGTATGTATTAATTTCTCTGCTTTAGAGAGGTAAGAGTGAGAATTTGGTGATGCTGTTGCAGTTGCTATCTTGTAGATAAAAGGAATGTGTTGCAGGAGCTCTGGTCTCCGGAGGTGTTGAGGTGAGAGGATGTTTCTTAGCAAAAAAGTGTGAGGGAAGTCAGCATACCATGACATGCAAGCTTTTGTTGCAGTGGTGTCCCCTTCCCTCTTGAGGGGGATCTGTCTTCAGACGTGGGAAGATAAAAAACATTCTTTTTTTTCCTTCGTTTTTTTTTCCTTTCTTACCATCTTTTTATGGGTCAGCTACATCTGTACATAAAAATTCAGCCTGTAGAAATACTGCTTATGCCTTTGTGCTCCTCAGTTTATCAATATCATGTCAAAATATCACAAACCTTATTTGACAAGTGTGTACTCATAGAGTTCTCAGACATGTACACTGTAATCCACTAAAATAATGTAGGATTTTTCTGTATAGCATTGAGTTAATTGGGAAGCTTATGTTTTTTCCGTAAGACTAGATGTCGCTGTATCCGAGTGGCTCTGATTTGGTCTTTGTGCAGTCCCTCGCAGCTGTCGTGAGTGGATGTGGGGTGAACCAAGCCCTCTGCTGGCAGCTCTGCTCTACAGTTAGTTAAATACTCATCGGGAGCACTGGCAGGGTAAGGTACTGATCTCAGAGGAAGATCCTTACACTACCTCCACACCTCCCCCCTTTGGATCAAATTATAAATCAAAACAAAAAGAAATCCCAGGGTGTTCAGAAACACAAGTATGCTTTGCTTCCTCCCACACAAAAGTCTGTGCACCTGTCATCTGAATTTGGAGACAGGTGTAAGAAAAAGGGAAATTACTGGTAGTCCTGTTAGAAATTGAAGGGCTTTTTTGGTTTTACTCAGGTTGGATGACTAGGATTGTTTTTAGTTGTCTTTCTGGCTTTGTTAATTTTTCTCAATCACTGCAGTTTTTCCTCACATCTTATGACTTCAGATGTTGAACATAAGCACAGTGATGATAAGTCTGTGTATGGCACTGCTTTCTAATGAAAATGTATTCAGTCTTGAGAATGTTAAAGAACTGCAGCACCTCTAATATTTGTTTATTTTCTTTCAGTTCATGGTTTATGTTTGTTTAGCCTGTAACAAAAGAAGGGCTCAGCTAAAGATCCATAAAAGCCTAAAAGATGATTGTAAGGTATCAAGTTAGCTGACCCTGTTTTGTAAGGTCTGTCCTTAAAAGCTTCTTCCTTCCCTCTCAGGGAAGATTAAGACCCTCCTGCAGATAGTTTTCATTGCACGATCTTGTTGAATCTTGTTTACAGTCTGTAGGTCTCTTTCTTTCTTTCTTGAGTCCACATTATTTTTAATTTAAATTGCATTTCCTTCTTGCTGACATTCATATATATGTGAGCAGAATTTGAATCTTCTGAAATTCACTGTACTAAAATTAAACAAGAGGAACTCTTCTAGTCTTCAGTGCTGTTTTATGTTCCAGAAGCTTATAATTGGTAACTGTTCTTTCATCACCTTTAAACAGCAGTGACCTTAATGCACCTGTACTCAGAAAGGCTTTACTTGCATCATGCAGAGAGATGTTTTTATGCTTTTTCAGCCTGTGTCAAGAGTCCTCACTTTGCTTACCCTGATGCCCCACTTAAGCACAACCATTTTTATCAAGGAAGAAATGAGTGTACTGTTCTGTTTGCAGCAGTAAATAATATTAGTGTTCTAGTGCTTGTATTTTATAAAGACCTTGTATAGTTTGTGTTTTTATGTTGCTTGAGGCTTGTATCTGTTGAATCTTTGATAAGTCTTTAGTCCAGAACACCTGTTGAATACTAAGAAACATGAAATTCGTGTTCAGCAAACTGCTAATATTCTTCTTACTGCTTTTTTTTTTTTTTTTTCCCCCAAGTCCCAGGGAAGCTGGAAATAACTGCACCTTTAACAGCTTATATAGCTCACTGCGCAAGTGTGGACTCCTGCTGAAAGGGGGTGAACTTTCTGGAGTCACAGATCTTAGTTGGATCTGATACAGATCTGATCTGGTTTAAGGAAAGCCAACACCCCTTCAGCTGCAAAATCTTACACTGAATGTGGTGATTCTGTCCCTGATCCACTACTTAAGGGATCTCCACAGTCTTTTCACTGCACACAGGCATCAATAAAAAACTTTGAGTGTGCACTCGTAATGTACGTGTATTCATTTGCTTAAAAATTTTATATATATATGCTACTGTACAAACAATGTGTATAGTACAAAGTAAAACTTCAAGAGTGATACAAAGATGAAATTAACACTTCCTTTTTTTCTGTTTATTAACACTACAAAAAAAAAATATTGTCACATTCCCAGTGGACTGTTCCAGAACTGATTAGAGGAAGGTGCTGCAGAATTCATCTTCAGGTTAACTTTTTACTGGTTTAGTACAGCACTTACTTAGACCTCAAATGATTTTCATTCTTGAAGGGGAGGAGTTTGGCAAGATCAGTATCTTGAAGTAATTTAAACCAGTGTACTACATCTTCTGTTGAATTCTTCAGATCTTTTCCTAAAGCCTCATATAATATTCATGAGCAACCACAAACCCATTTTCCCCACTTCTTTGTATAGGTAATAGCAGCCACACTATGGTCATTGGTTGCTACTGAGAATTTTATTAAGTAGTTGACTTCAAATTATTTGCCTTTCAGAGTTTTGGAAGCTATTCAGTTTTTGCAGTTTCCATGTATGAATAGTCTTTGATTTATTTCTGCATTTCCCCATACTTATTATACCTGACAAACTTACTGAAATTTCATTTACGGATAAAAAGTAACTTTGGATGTATTATCTGTGCCTTGTAAACTTCACTGATTTAAGGATAAGGTGATAAAACCAGTAAAGAAATGCTAAAAAATTAAAGTAACATTTTAATAAGGAGGCTTATCTCTTGCATCTTCATTATGTTAGGTAACTACCCATCTTTGAATCCACTGCTCCTACTTCAGATGATTCAGTTGTTTGGGTTTTTTTAAATTCAAAGAAAATACCTCTGTCTGTTTCAGCTGTGAAGGAGCTGTGATGCTAGTCAGCTTGGTCTGTCAGTCTACATGGCAGAGACTCCTAAGACTATTCTGAGTAATACTGCTTTTGAACTGTAAGCAGTTTGGCAACTTTGGCTGAAATGTGGTGCTGTGCCAGTGCAAGTGAGTGCTTTTTGTGTGAACATAACCAGCCCTGCTCAGTGCTGGCTCAGGGGCTGTGCTGTAGCTGCATTCACCACTTCAGAATATGGCATTAAAAGTTCAGGTGGTACTTAAATGATTTTTTAGGATTACCTCAATGGGCTTTTTAGTCAACACAGCAGCTATTTTTCAGGAACTTTAACTACATTGGAGCTACACTTCTTACAGAAATGGGATGTTTTATTAGGGTTTTTCCTTCTTCTGCATAGGGTCATTTACTCCTGTATCCTTCATACTTCTTGAATAGAAAGTGGTTTCTATTCTATCAAACCAGGTTTTGTGGAAGTAGGTGAAAACCAAAAGCTGTTAAGAGAAAGAATGCCTCAAATTCACCTTCCTTTTGGGGTGGAGAATAAATGACTTGTGTGCTGGTTTTGGTTGGGTTAGCGTTAATTTCCTTCCCAGTAGCTGGTGTGGGGTTCTATTTTGGATCTGTGCTGGACTCAGAGATTTGGTAATTTAGAAATGTTTTTGGTTTTGCTGAGGAGGACTTGCACAGAGCCAAGGTCAAGGCCTTTCCTGCTCCTCCTGTGGCCGCACTGGTGAGGAGACTGGGGGTGCATGGGAGGGTAGGAGAGGACACAACCAGGGACAGGTGACCCAGGTTGACCTAAGGGATGATCTAGGCCCTGTGACATCATTCTCAGTATGAAAACTGGGGGGAAAAGGAGGAAGGGGATATTGGGAGTGATGGTGTTTGTCTTCCCAAGTCACCATGACGGGGTGGGACCCTGCTCTCCTGGAGGTGGCTGGACACCCCTGCCCAACCATGGAAAGCAGGGCATTAATTTCATGTTTTGCTTCGCTTGTGTGTGTGGCTTTTGTTTTCCCTGTTGAACTGTCTTCATCTCAACCTGCGAATTTTTACCCTTCTATTCTCTCCCCAGTCCCACTGGTGGAGGAACTGGTGAATGGCTGCTCGAGGCTGGGTTACTGGGGTTGAACTCGGATGGCCTGGCAATCTGAGGTGTCCAGAACTGACAAGACTGAAATGGATTCTCTTTTGTACTTAATAGTCTTAAATACAAAATTCATTGTATTTCTTGGACTACACTTGAGTATGCAAAACTTCTCTGCAGGAGGCTTGCTAATTGGATTTACTTCAGCTCTTAAGCAATCAAGTGCTGCATCTGCTTCCTTCTGGAGTGTTTCAGATACTCATGAGAAAATACCCATGTACAGAGCCTGGATCCACTTTCCTGTGAAGTGTGATTTCTTTTTCCGGGACAATGAATACCCAAAGGAATATTGCACTCCATGCACAGTAAGGAATAATTACTTCGATAGATCATTCAGAGTGCAGTGGTGGTTCTGGAAAGGGTCATTTGCAGAAATGAAGGTGCGTTGTTGTGGTGTGAACTAGACTACATGCATTTCTTGCCCTTAAACTGATAGGATTGGTTGCCCGTACACTTGTGCAGGAAGTCACGCCTCCTGCAACTTTCTGTTAACCAAAACTAGTGAAATTGGAAAAGGAAGTTTGGGCTTTTGGGGGGAAGTTTGTTTTTTTGAGGGTTTGTTATGTTTTGTTTTTACAGTGGCAGATCATGTTGGCTACATGACAAGAAGGCCTTGTTTTAGCTACGAAGTTTCTGGGAGTGCAGACCCTAAGCATTATGGGGCTTCCACACGGCAAAACTAGTGAACAGAGGCCTTTTTTTTGTTTCTAATTTTCATGATCTGCTTGCCTAGAATTTTCATACCACCCTGTACTTATAGAGGGATGGATGAATCCAGATGTAAAGATGTGGTCAAGTTTTCTATATTTTGTGAAATGCATCCTTTAATGATTGTTTTTGCTGTGAGGTGAAAACAGATATATATATATATATATTTCTGATAGGATACTGGTCTTGCATACCTGTAGATATCAACAAAACTTTTCTGCTTCATCCTGTGTCAAAACTGCTTCAGAGGGATGTAGCCTTCATGTAGTAAGCCTAGAGATTTGTCAAGAAAACTGTGTTCATGTAAGATGTTAAAGTAGTGCTCATCTTTATAAGCAAATATCCTATTTTTCCTTTGTAAGTGTACTACCTTGAAAGAAAGGATTTGCTCCTAACCTGAAATCAATTGCCTAAGTAAATTTCCTGATTAAGTTTTGCTAACTTAGTTAATATGTCATATTACAGGTAAGAGTTGGGAGGATGAGTGGATGATTATCCCTTTAAAAGAATTAAAGTTAAAACCAGCTTTTTAAATCATTGTATATACTATATATATATATATATGCCACACATAAAACCCCTTATGTTCAGTATTTCTCTATTAAAAGCAGTGTGCAAGACAGACATACAAGCTGATGGCAGAAACACATAGCTAATCCTTCAGTTGACATGTTAATTGCAACTATAAATTTCTTCTGCTTGAAATTGCTCTGCTGCAATCACAGTGCAACACTCTTTAATTTCAGCTTAAGATAACATTAATGTTCAGTGTTTGATGCAATCTCTTAAAATCTCTGAAAACGGATGCCAAAGGCATTTGCTACTATGTTTTAAATGCGTAATTGTAGAGAAGATAATATAGTCAGAGCACTTAAGTTTCGGTCTCTTGGCTGTAAACCTGCAAAGGATTTCCTTTGATTGAGGTGAGTAACCAATGATTGTAGCTGTTCATATTTGATTCCAAGGAATCCCAAGCTTTAAGTACTGACTGTATTTTATCTGGGCACTTTAATCTCCTGCTGTTCTAGGTAACTACTGGATGCTATTTAATGGCTTAGTAGGCTTTTTAAAGTTTTGACTGAAAAGGCCTGGAGTGGGGGCAAATTTCCTAATAAAATTTGTAATTCATTCCTGTTTTATAACCAAGTAGTGAAGTACCAAATATGACTGCTGAAATTTCAGAACTGCTCTCAGCAGCAATGAATAGTTATTGTTCCCTGATAGTATTCATTTTTTGAGTTAGTTCTATAAAGAAAATGCTAAGAAGAGATTAGGCAGACTGAGGTATCTTGAACATGTCTTTGTGCCATGTTTTCTTTTCTATGTGCTATCTGACTGGGTTTTTTTCCCCTCTAGGAACAATGCTGATCAGTCAAGTTTCCCATCTAACTCCTGGAAAACCTGAGAATCTGAATCTGTTTTGTTAGCTTGATAAACTATTTTTAACTGATAAATAATTGGAAATCTGTCAATTGCTCCAGGTGTTCTGTGGAAGATACTGGCTTTCTGAGTATCAATTTTTAAGTCAGGGGTAGCTCTGTCTGAAGTACCAAGGATTCAGACTGTTACATCTGTTTTAGAATTTACTCTCATCAGAATGAGGCCAGTTACAAAGCATTCGTTGGGCATTGTGCTTGCTTGTTCTTAGTTTTCATACTTGTCACCATCCTTATTCCAGCAGAGCAGGACTAGTTTACAAAATACTGTCCAGTCAGACTTTTCTTTAAGAGAATATTACGTAGAGCAAGATATTTGAAAAGTCATTAGCTGTGATACTTCCTCCCTTTGGAGTTATTTCCCTTACAGGAAGCAAAACAGTTGACAACTGTCAGATTTGGCAGAGGTGTTTCCAAGTTTAGTATTAAAAGCTCACCATGATTTGTAGTTTATGGGCAAAGTTAGAAATAGTATCCCAGACTCTCTTCAGTTGTGGTTTTCTGAAAAAATGGTTACAAACAATAGTTAGTGTCATCAGCTGAGTCAAAGATGTGAAAACTTAAGTATTTCCTTCTGTGTTTTTAAGTACATACACTGAATCTGAAATACTGAAACCTAAAATACTCTGGAATCTCAGGCAACCAAATTCAAGGCTTTTCTTGATAAAGCTTTCACAATAAGACTGGTGTTCCTGGACAGCAATATGCTTAAAGCCATCAGTGGAGGTTTAGGTGTTTTCGAGAGGGAGCTCAGTCCTCTTCATCTCTTTACAACTGTGTAGGTAAAGGCATTAAAAGATTAAAACAGCTTATCAAACTGAACTGTAGACAAAAACTGGGAATTTTATGGCTGCAAACATCAAAATGCTGCAAAAGTCATGTTTAAAAAACAAATATATTTGATACAGCTTGGTGTCCTTCAGACAACATTTAATACCTAGCTTTTTATGTATCGTTTATCAGACAGCATCACACTTGTACCAGTACAGACTGTTTTCAAAATTTCTGTTATATCAGAGGTAAACACCATAGCAGTAGGATTATTCACTGCAGTTGTTCTATGCATCAAATACATCTAGGACTTCTAAAGTCTTTTATTCAGCTCCTTGAAATGTCACAGGCAGTGGGAGCTAGAGTCCAAAAGTTGATTTATGCTTTCAAGGAAAAGACCTTTGGTAGTGTTTAAAAATCCTTTAAAATCCATTTTTAAAATCCATTTTTAATCCTTTAAAAATCCATTTTACTTTCATTTGAGGCAAAATGTCTAGTAATTCTTATGTAACTTGATAGCTTGCTTTCTTCTGTCCTTTTTACTATATCTATGCTCTGGCTAAAGTATCCATTAATTAGAAAAGATTTTAAAAAAACAAACCCACAAGTGTTTATAAGCTCTTTTTTTTCATGTATGTTTTGAACTGTGTTAATTCTGAAAAGAGCAGGTTATGTAGTTGTAGTCTTAATAAGTGTGCAGGTCTGGAGTTGGGCTATTTGAGAGCATAATCTCTCCAAGTAATGATTTTCCCTCTGTTGAGACAGATCACATGCATGCATCTGGATCAACATTTTTTACTTCTTGTTTCCTTCCACAAAATAAGGAACATCTTAAAGTGGTAATGCCTACAAAATTAACCTTTGGGAGATAGAAGCGAGAAATTGTGATTATAAAGGCTAGTGAAGAGGTTGGCAGTAGTGCTGTGAGCCAGAAGATGTGTAAAAGTCTCTCACACTTGTGAAGAAGGTTCCTGCGAACATCCCCAACATCAGAGCTCCTGAGGCGTTGACTGGTGAGGGCATAGAATTGTTCTGGCAGTACTCTTTGGGCAAAGATGGTTCTCAGGTGGCTTCCTTTATTTTTTTCTGTTCTCAGCAAGCATGGGAGAACTATGCTCAGAATCAGAATATAGGTATGTAATCAGAATAAAGTATATATCAGATATAGTATCAGAATTTAGAATGTATGTACAAAGCAGTTTTAAGTGTAAGCAGCTTGGCTGAATGTGGTGGAAGGCCATTTTTATATTACTTTGCAGGACCTGCAGCTTGAAAAGATTAGACTCTTGATTTTTAACATGATGATAATAAAAACTATTGAAACCAGCTTCAGTACTTTATCCTGCCAAGATGAGAAGAAGCTGCTGTTGTGAAGCCTTTCCAGGGAGTTTATTTAAGAACCTCATATTACATGGCATGTGATAAACCTGTAACTGTCCAAACTTGAGGGATGGGGAAAGCAGTTAAATACTGTAATCTGAGGTGCTTCTCTAGCCTCCTGTATTTGCACAGGACTAATAGCAATTGGAGGGATTAGCTAAACAAGTCAGTGACTACTTGGAACAGAGCAAATCAGGCAGTTCACAGTGACAGCAATCTCCCTGGAGATCCAGCAAATAGTCTTGGATACAGATTTGCTGGTGGTCCTGCCCTTCACTTGTGGCTTCCAAGTTGTGATTCCTGAAAAGAAACAGGACTTCATGTATTACCTCGTACAACAATGTTGGGTTCAACATAGCCCAAGTATATTGCCATTAAGATGGGACATAAATAAATTTACCACAAAAAAAAAAAAAAAAAAAAAAAAAAAAAAAAAATGCTGCATGACATACACCACTATCAAGGACTCTTAAATAAAGCAATTTTAACTGAACTTTTTTGATGCACCAGTGTATTACAAACTGTGTGTGAAAAATCTCCAATCTTCTCTACCAAAATACCAAGGATTTTCTCATTACTAATCTACTTCTAATAGATGTGAGGGCTATTCACAGTTGTCACAAATAACTTATTGTTATGATCCAGCACTGGAGATGAAATAGTAGATTATCTGTGTAGGAGCAGAAATTAACTGCTTCTTGTCTGAAGTCCTCTCAGTGTACGATAGAATTGTCAGCTTGTAAACATGTTATTTTCTTTTAACAGTGCAAATGAACACCATGACTAAGTATTTTTGGACTGATTATTTTGTTTTAACAATTGTGTTAATAAGACTGTTTCTGATCTGAAATGCTAAATCCCCTTTTCTTACCCCTTTTGTTACACCCCCTCCAAATCCACAGTGTGTTATTGTGTTCTTTTGTTCATGAAGATCTTATTGTACATGTATTGGCTGTTCTAAAATAGTGCTAGGGCAGTTTTCTCCATTCAGTGTCTGACTTGAGTAGAGGCATTGTTTTGAGCATGAGGAATACTACGCCGGCTTGATTAACAGCTGAGACCACAGTGGTGCTTTCTTAATACTGCCTTAGAGGGCTGAAGTTGGAGCTTTCTGGAGTGAAATTCATTTGTGCCCACACTCTGTAATATCTGTTCTGAGTGATGCTTTATTTGGCACCCACCAGCACTGATAACCAGGAATAACCTTTCAGTTATTACATTTTGCTTGTGCCTCAAAATATTTTCCTAAGAAATATTGCACGGTGTGGAGAGATGAGACATACAGAACAAAACTTTCCTGTGTTCACAGTATGTAGTATCTTGGAGCTGATCTGGTAACTGATAACTCAGAATACCAGTTGTGAGCCATTATCTCCGCCCCAGAATACAACAAGCTGAGCTATGGGTTTGTTTGAGCACTACAGTAAAATGTGTAGCTGCCACATGGTGTTTGATATTTTGAAGTGACCTTTGGGGATCACCTTGGTGAGCCTTGCTCACATGATAAAGTATGTGACCCTTTCTTAGACTAGATGAAAAACTGTTTCTCCACCTTCTTACCAAACCTGAACTTGCAGCAAACAAGCTCGTCAAAAAAAAAAAAAAAAGGCATTAACCACTTTAGTCACACTTGCATTTTAAGACATGAAAATACAGTTTCCTTCTACCATTCCGTGATCCTCCCTGACCAGTCTTCTCAGAGAGCAATGTCATTTCTTTTTCAAACGTGATGCAAGTTGTAATAATAGAAGGTTATCTAATGTTGACAAGTTTTTTTGGCCAAAGCTTAAAAATTGTTTAGGTAATTTGAATGGAGTCCCTTTATGTAATAGTTTAAAATAGGGTTTGTTCTAAGTATAACATGATGATTTTCTGTGAGGAATGAGAATGAGTTTTATATGAACAGGTAGTAAGTGGTTATACTGTCTCATGCTTGATTGGATAGTTGTGAGCATGTTTATAATCTTCCATTTGTTTTAATGCATCTTTTTTTTTCCTTGTTTCCTCCCCAATTCTGAAAGAAGACATAAAGGGAGACGTTAATGCTTAGAAGGATTTTTGCATTTTGTTCTGCACTTCTAAGCTATTGGAGCTGGGCAGGTGGTCGGCTCATCCTCCTCTAGCATGATCTCAGGCTTGAGTAGAAGATATTTTCTTAGTTCTGGTTCAGGCAGGTCAACATTTCTGAAATGTAGCCGCATTGTAATTCTCTTTTTGGTCCTCACTGTTGTTCTTACCACTCTAAATTCTTATGTGCACCTGGCTTGATTTGGCTTGAGTGCCTGATTACAAATAATCAGATTCATTGGTCAAAGGCTGTGCAAATCTCCCAAGAATTACAGGCATTAGTTCTATCCAGGAAAGCCACAGTTCAGCAAACTGGGTTAATTCCTGGTAAGGTTTCTATTTGTCCTCTGTTTAGTTTATATAACACAGTATATAATACATATACACACATACATGAAAGATTATATAAATGACACATAAGATTTTTTTGTTGTTGTTTGGTTTTTTGTTCTTTTTTTGTTTTGGTTTGGAGTTTGGGGTTTTTTTGTTTGTTTGTTGTGGTTATTTTGGGGTGGGTTTTTTGGTTTGGTTTTTTTAGGGTTTTTTTGTTGTTAGGTTGGTTTTTTGTTCTTTTTTTTTTAATTTTAATCCCTTCTGGAGACAATATAATGTACTCTTAAATAAGGGAATAAACTGTTAAAGGTAATGATCTGGAAACTGTTTGTGATTCTGCCTAACAGTGGTAGGCTTGTGCCTTAAAGGATCACCAGATGTGTTGCAGGTGTATCTGTTTCTGCTAGGATTTCATAATTCCACGTCAGTGAGAGAAGCACTGACATGAATCTGTGCTACTGACCTTCAAATAAGGTTGACATAATCTGCTTTTTTAAAAATCTGGTTTGTATGCTTACTGCTGATTATAAGAGCATATGGATGACTCCCTTCATAACTGACAGGTTTAGAAATACTTCCTCTGGACTCTGTGCTGAGGCTATATCTGGTACTAATGTAGCAAGAGTAGAAAGAATTTGGTAAAATACTTCACCCTAATCTGTATTAGTCTTTCCCTGCATACACTTGAAAGCCTTACACACTTTGTGTCTTACTTAGCATATCGGGGTTTTGCCCTTTACCTCATTGGGATTGAACCTCTAATTGTTTAAATGTTTTCTAAGCCCTGGGATGCAGGCTGCTTCACAGTATGCTGCTTGAGCTGTTTTGTTGAAGGTCTTTCTTAAAACTTGTTGCCTTGGATAAACTAACATACTTAGCATAGAGTGCTTCCTGCTTTCTTACAGCAAGTACAGGAAATGTTTGAGTTTAAATGTTCTGATGCTTGCCTGGCTTAGCAAAACAAAACTCCCTTTTAAACAAGCATATATGTGTGTATATACACATATATTTTCAATTTATATTTAAAGTTGAGTTTTTCTGTGGTTTTGAAGTTGAAAGTTGTACTGTAAATAAAAGACATAAGTCCATGGGGGCTGAATTTTTCTCCATCTGTCATTCTTCCCATTTAAATGGGGAGCAGTGGTTGGGAAGAGACTTCTCTTCCCTTCTTTTCCCTGAAAAGTCAATTTCCCATCCTTCTTTCTGGCAGCATCACCTTACAAAGAGTAGCAGAATAGTTTACAGGGAAATGAATAATTTATTTCCTGAAAAATTGATCAAATGACAGCCAGGTCTGAACTACAGGATGTGCTACAGCAGAGACCAGTAACTTGTGGTAGAACAGTCTGTGCTTTCAGATTAAGAAGTAAAATTTTTTGTGCATTTGAAATCTTCCAGCTTATTTTCTACAGGCCAGGCGTTTGACTTCTTTTAAGGATCTAGAACTAGTTCTTGAATGTACTTGCCAGACTGGCTGTTAACAGTTTGATCTTGTACATTTGTTTTACATTCCTTGAAATCAGAGATGTGCGTCATGCAAGGGATATAAGGGAACAGCTCAATACTTCTGCCATGCCATTCTTTTTATCTTTCTGTTTACACAAGTAAGATGGGTTTGTTTGTTTGTTTGTTTTTTAACAACTTAAGTTTCACATGCCCACTCTGCTCTGTCAGTCATCCAAAATACAAACTTTTTTTATGTTTTCCAAGGAGCCCTTTGAGGATGGCTATGCAAATGGTGAGGAAGGCACACCAGCTGGGGATGCAGCTGTTGCTTACACACCTGACAGCAAAGGGGTGGTCAAGTTTGGCTGGATAAAAGGTGTGCTGGTAAGTTTGATACATGGTCCTTCAGTTTCTTACAGATGCTAATCTATTCTTACAGATCTTTCCAATTACATTCTTTTTTGACAGGCATTGTGAGAGGTAGTATATAGATTATATGTATGAGAGGTGTGATAAATGCTATAATTTTAGGAAGGGTTGCTCCTATTTCAGCGGAATTTGAAGACAATAAATACTTCAGGGCTTGAAGCTCTTAAGGGTTTGTGGTTTCTTAGCACAGGTTTGAAAAGTTTTTACATTGCATGATTTCCAAGAAGGAAAAAGATACAGTAGTAGAAAAATACATACTGTACTTCTGTGGTTTTGAGAGGTCCTGATCTCATTTTTTGTAGGATTGATATCTTACTCTTTAGGTAAGAGAGAAAGCAAAGATCTGGTTTTAGTTTCCTGTTTAAATTCTGTACAATGCAAATTCAATTTTTATTGAGATCTAAGAGTTGTAGATACAAGGATTAAAAAAAAAATTGCACACTTCTCTATCCTGTTATTGTGCAGCTATCGTAAGATACAAAAGTTATAGAAATGGAAAGTTGCAGACAGAGATTTTGTTATTTTAAAAAGAGTAAGTTATTTATTAGGGTATTGCTTTAGTGATTTTTTTTTTTTTTTGAGAGAGAGATTGGTGGGATATACAAACTGGGTTGTAGACCTCACAGTCATCATAGACTTCTATCTTATTTTAAGTCATGTATTCCATAATGAATTTTGGATCTTAACATTTAGGGTCTAGATTATTATTGTTTGCTTAAGACATACTGCAAGTGTCAGTATTAAAATACTCTTAACTCTGTGTTTAAGGTAGTACCTTTTCAATCATATTTAAGTCCCTTTTAAAACTTGTATAATAACTTGTATAAACTTGTATAATAACATCATATTCTTGTGAAATAATTTGAAAAGTGAGGAAATACAGCGAGATAATTTCAAGAACATTAAAAGCTGAAATGAAGAATTAGTGAAAATTACTGCAGATGCAAGAACTAATCTATGTTAAATTTCTGTTTTATCCTAGGTACGATGTATGTTAAATATTTGGGGTGTGATGCTCTTCATCAGACTATCATGGATTGTAGGACAAGCTGGGATAGGTATGGGTACTAATGCTGTAATTTTATTTCAGTGACTTTCGAATGTGATCCACAAGAGACGTTGATCCTAAGCTTTTACTTCAAACAGGAATAGGAAATTACCTTAATATTGCCAATTTTTATTGTAATTTATCCTTATCAAAAACTTCAACCAGTTACTTTGACTTTTTCTTGTTGGTACAAGGGAAGTATTTTAGAATTGACATTTACAAGTCTTCAGTGAGCTGTAGAGATAAACTTTGATCTCTGGTTATTAAAATCTGCATATAGACTATGTAGTAAGTATATAAACAGTTCTTTTCAAATGCTCAACTTAGTGTTGGACTGATCTGCAAAAGCCTGTGTTTCTTTGAATCTCTGGAATACAGCTCTTACCTTGCTGATTTAAGAGAATCTTTGCCCAGTTTTATTTGTATCCTGACAGGGGAAAGAGGAAGCCCTTTGCTTGAAAGTAAATTTGTGTTGTATTTGCAAGACTGAGTATTTAAATGAAATTAAGTTGAAGGTTTGTACTCTTTGATATTGCTTGGGCTTACGGTGTTTTTCATCTCTTTTCCCGAAAGGTCTGTCTGTCTTGGTTATTGGAATGGCCACTGTTGTGACAACTATTACAGGACTGTCTACTTCAGCAATAGCCACAAACGGATTTGTAAGAGGAGGTAATGATATTTTCATGAAAATAAACGTTTTTAAAGTTTTCCTCACTCTGGAGTGTACACTTTAATGTTGCTGAAGAGCAAAGCTTTCTTTGTGTTTTGTAGGTGATTAAAGAGTCACATAATTAACAGAAAGTCAACAGGTGGCCTGTTAATTAGATTCTAACTAGTACCCTGCTTTTCTGCTGTAAATGAAACTTTATTGGTGTAAATTTTTGTGAAAAAACATTTTTAAGGATACATATCCAGGAGTGAGTAGGACCTTAATATTCTCCTGAGCTGCGCTGGTTGGTTAACAGTGTGCTTGTATGTGTTCATGTCCTGAAATAAACCTTCACACAGGTAACTCTTCAAACTTTGTTAGCTCCAGCTTTTCCAAGGGTTATGGTTTCCTTTCTCTTCCATGGTTTATGTGGTGTTGTCAGCTATTTTTGGAAATGGTTGGTGCCTCTGACACGATCAAACTGCTCTGTGACATTACAAGACTGCTAGTAGGAAAAAAATAAAGTGGAATTAAAGTAGTCACTTATAAAACTATCTTCATTAAGATTAAGAATGAAGACAAAGGCCTCACTATCACAGAGTAAACAGACCTAATGGGAAAGATCAGCTATAAGTATTAGCATTATTTCAAGTTTTTAAATGCCCTTTTAGTTTTATAATTCCATTATTTATATCAGGTTTTCCCATTCATATAGGAGCTTTTTTTTTAATTTTAAGTCACTCTTGATAAATAGTACTTCATTAGAAAATTTGAAGTGCTGAATTGGAAGAACTGTAGAATTTCATAGGATCAATTGTTCCTGTGAAAATCTTATATTACAGTAAGATTTATTTATTTATAATATTTATTTATGATATATTTATACAGTAAGATCTATTTATGTTACATAAGAAATAGAGAGTATGACCAAGCAGGGTACGTATATCGGATTTGCACAAGAAGCCTAATGCAGTGAAATCAAACATTTTCTATTGCAGATTTTTAATGTGCAATCAAGTTACTGTAGATGGAGGCTGGAGGATTTTGTTGCTTTTAGTAAGCCTTAAATTTGAGGAATATGCCTTTGCTACATTTTCTGAACTTTACTTTCCTGTAATACTCCAGACACTCATTTGTCATGTGGGATTTGAGATGTTGCTTTTGTCCAGCTCAAAAGTACAAAGAGCAGGCTCTTGAGAGTCCCTTTGGAGGGCAGAAAATTCCTTTAAAAACAGAGCTTTTAGAGACAGGTCTTGGCAGTTTGGAACTTCAGTGGGTTTATTGCAGTCTGCTTTGCCAGTTTCTTGATCTTGACTGCACAACTGGTTGCATACCTAAATAATATGTTGTGGGGTGTGAGTCATGGTTATTTTCAACTGGTCTCTTTTCCTGAGAACTTGAAATACATTTCTGAAATTTCAGCCCATTTGTCCCTGAAATACTGAGTTAAGTGTTTTTTCTAATACATCAGGGAATAAAGAGTGAGTAGATTCTGGCTCATGTAAATATTAAATTGCTGATGACTGTCTGGTTTAGGCTCTATCATTAGAGGACTTTTTTGTAATTTTTGTTTCCTTTTATTTTCTGTTTTTCCTTCTTTCAGGAGGAGCATATTACTTAATTTCCAGAAGTCTGGGACCAGAATTTGGTGGTGCCATAGGTCTGATTTTTGCATTTGCCAATGCTGTGGCAGTGGCAATGTATGTTGTTGGTTTTGCAGAGACAGTTGTCGAGCTGCTCAAGGTATGTGGATGACAGTGCTTTTATAAGGAAGTTTTATACTTCATGTAGAACATTTGAGTATATAAAGTATATACTTTACATATAAAGTTCAAGATTATACTTGGGTTTTGGTTCTTCTGATCATAAAACGGTGTGGTTTGGAAGAGATATTTCAAAGTCACCTAGTCCGTCCCCCCTCCAGGAAGAACCCCAGAATTGTTTAGGTTGAAAGGGACCCTGATGACCACCCAGTGCCACCGCCTGCCAAGGGCAGGGACACCTACTATTTCAGGGTGCTCCAAGCCCCATCCATCCTGGCCTGGGACACTTCCAGTGATCCAGGGGCAGCCACAGTTTCACTGGGCAATATGTGCCAGGCCCTCACCACTCTCACTGTAAAAATGTTTCTTTCTTATATCTAGTCTAAATCTGCCGTCTTTTAGTTTAAAACTACTGTTCCTTGCTCTGCCACTACAATCCCTATCCAAAAGTTTGTTCCCATCTTTCTTGTAAGCTCCCTTTAAATATTAAGAGACTGCAGGTCTCCCTGGAGCTTTCTTTTTCCCAGGCTGAACAGCCCTTATTTCCATTTGGAAGATTCATTGATTTAAAAACTAGGCAAAGCCGATATTACTTGTATCCTTAAAGGGAATTCAGTATCAGTAAACTTGTGGTGTGCAGGTTAGCTACTAATAAATTATAGTGAATAAAATGCTGTTCTTTAGTAGGGAACGTATTTACCTGATGAAGTATATGACTGGTGGTTTTTTTTTGTTTGTTTGTTTATTTTGTTAGGAAAATGGAACGTTGATGATTGATGAAATGAATGATATCAGAATCATAGGGGCTATCACAGTGGTTATCCTGCTGGGCATTTCCATTGCAGGAATGGAGTGGGAAGCAAAAGTAAGGAGCTCCTATCTTTTTTTTGTTCTTTGCTTCATAATTTTGATTCCATTTTTGTACCTTAGCAGTCTGATTTATTTTTAGTATATTCAGTATCGCATGATGGTATGTTAGAAGTCAGTTGACTTTTACGCGTAGCTCTTGGTCTGGCATAGGGTGTGCAGCTCTGAACATGTCAAATCTTAAACCACTTCACTGGAAGCTTAAGAATCTATGAGAACCTAAACTCCAGCATAATCCACTCTTAATGACATTGTCGAGTAGATTAATAGTATTTCTCTCTTCTGGGCAATTCAAGTACCAGAGAAGGTAAGAATTTCAGCATGGGACTTTTCCCTTGCTATGAACTTCAGGCAAATTCTGAGGATAAAAACACAGGGCTGATGCCAAAGCCAATCTAGAGCTGTGTAGTTCCTGCTAGCTCAAATGCAGTACCCTTCCCTTCTCTCCCATTTTCTTTTGGTTTGGTTCTCACCTTGAAACAGCCAAACAGTGGGGTGCTTTCACTAGTCCCAGCGTGGAGATGGATTTTGAATGTTGGTGGTGATGAATGTGTCAGAGGGAAAAACCTCCTTCCCTTGTCCTGTGGCTGCACAGTCTTAGGTCAGCTCTGACTGAAGAGATCTTGGAGTACCTTAACAACAGAGAAGCTGCCTTATCAGTTTCCTGCTTGGCATTATGAGGCAGTGGAGCTTGTTTTCTGTTTCTTGCACCTTGTAGGCTTCTTCTGAATATCTATCCATAATGTGCTTAAAATAAATTGAGGAGAGCCTCTCACTGGGGCTTCCTTCCCAACTTACTGTATCTCAATAGCTCCTATTTTCTACACTGAGAGGCAGCTGAAGGAACCTCTTCATGAAGTGTTGTCAGTTTCTTATGCTCCTGCATCAAGAAGATGATGGTATTTTTAATCAAAATGAGAGAAGGTTTTTTATCACTATTTATTCCAAGAAACAGGGATCCTAAAAGAAGTGAGTGAAGATTTGCTTTGATCTGCTGGGGAGAAAAGAAACTTACAGAAATACACTTCGGCATGAACTTCCAAATTGAACTTCTTTAAAACTGTTTACCTTTCTCAAGTCACCCGTCACTGTCTATAACTTGAATTTGTGATGCTATCTTTATACACCCAACTGCAAACAAATGCTGACCTCCTTATTCTGAACTGTTGAAAGAATTATTTATTGTTAATCCATTAACTTGTAGTCACAAGAAGTATCTTGGTTTTGCTGGGTGGCAAGAGCAGTTATGTAACAATAGTTTGTGTGAAAATACCCCTATTTAGTGTTTCTGTATCAAACCTGAATTGTGGTATTACTGCAGTGTCATTCTTATTTTAGGGGTGCTTTCAAAAGTCCTCAGTGTAAAAGTCAAGACTTGGTTTCTCTGTCATGGAAGGAGGCAAGTGGGAGCAGTGATAGGCAACTGAACCTGTCAAACAGGCATTTCATGTGGGCTAACATACAGTTCAGCATAGCAAAACACTAATGTCTCCATCTTGATCTGTGGGGTTCTTCCATGCCTTAGCCTTGTCTTAGGGAATATCTTGGAAGATGGAGCGGGGGACTCTATGAAATAAATGGTAAAGTCAGGAGTGACTGGAATTGATTCCAGGGAAGTTTGCTTTAAAAAATGGCTTTTCAGAGTTTGTGGTGTTTACTGCTCAGCTCCTTGTGTTGAAGTCTTAGAAGCCCATTCTTTCAGACTCTGGAATGTAAGTAAGATATTCAGCAAACATTTCTAGCTTCGTGGAGAAATCTGGGTTAGTTACTGGAAAAATCCACGTGTGGCAGTTGCTCTGTGATAACTTCATGTTTACATTTCTGTCTTACTGAAGGTTTCTATAAGCACCCAGCTGTATCCTTATACCTTTCACCTATCCTGGAGGCTTTACAAAGATTTAAATACAGTGCACAAACTGTTTTCTTCAGGTGGACTTTTAAATCTGCTCAAGGCCATTTTGGTCTGTTTATCACTGTTCCACCCTGTTTTCTTGAGAGGCTGTGTGAACTGAAAATTTGCTTTGAAAGCATCAATAATGCCACAGTGATATTGCATATTAAAACTCCTGTTCCTAGACCTGGAAAAGGTCTGTGAGTAGCTTCCCCCAAGCTACTGGCATTCCTTTCTACGGAAGCAAATGACCCAGAAGATAGCAGCAGTGATTCCTTATGTAAATGGAAGAGCTGAACCATCCCTACGCTGCCTAGATTTTTTTTTTTTTGTTTGCTCTCTTGAGGTTTTACGTGGTTTAAAGTACTTTTTGTTCAGCTTGTAGGTCTTAGAATCATTCTGCGGAAAAGTGACGGAAAATTAGGTTGTAATAGAAGTCTCAAAATTAGGAATTAACAAGTGATTGTTGTAGTTTGCAATTTAATTTCCTAAGTAAGGGTTGCGAACATGAGAATGTAGCAAAATAACCTAGTTCCTTGCATAAAATAGGAAACAAAAGCTGTATGATTCTGGATGTAATAAAATTTCTAGAAAATACCACATACTGAAGTATAAGATAAAGTATGACCATGGCTAATAATGGATTATTAGCATTTTGGTTGCATTTAGCTATTTCCTTGTGAATTTCTTGATTCTTCTCAAATGCCTTCCTTCTGGAAGGCTTATATATAAAGAAATTAGTCCTTCTAAGTGTTTTGTCTTTAGAAGTATAATTTTGAGGGGTTTGGTAATTGTAAACTTCCCTGATTAGGCATAAAACTTGGAAATTATTCCTATTTCTTAATTAAAAATTCTTATACAAGTTCTCTCCAGCTTTCCTAATTTTTTTGCAGAGAACATGCTGAAAAGGTGAAGCTGAATTAGGAATAAAGGAAACATTTCCATTTTATAGCACAGCACTTGATACTGTGAAAAGAACAAGTTGTCCTCTCTGACAGCAGTCATTTTGTTTCAGGCACAGATAGTCCTGCTTGTGATCCTCATACTTGCTATTGGAGACTTTGTTATAGGAACATTTATTCCTCTGGACAGCAAGAAGCCCAAAGGTTTCTTTGGTTATAATGGTATGTTGGAACAGTTTACAGAATGGTAAACAATACCTTTTTTTGCAAAACAAAAAACTTCTGTTACAGTTAAATTAAGCATCTAATATATCTTACAGTCCTGCTTAACTATGGAGACTTTTTTCCTGATTTCTTCAGACTTCTGCAGTGAGGTCAAACTTGAATATTGCTTAGTATTGAATATATATTAAATTTTAAAAAGCTGGGTTATACTGTAAGTATTTTTTCTACCTTTAAATCTGCTTAAGTTTACTGTGTTGACTTCTACTTTGAGTTGAAAAATGTTCTACACTTAGTTTTAAGAAGGTCCTGTGACTGTCTGATTTTTTTTATTGGTCTGGTAGTGGGTGGAATGGGTTAATTAATACTTCAGCTTCTATGTGGATATTGACAGACTTAAATCTTTTCCTGCAGCCGAAATATTCATGGAGAATTTTGGACCTGATTTCCGACAAGAGGAAACTTTCTTTTCTGTGTTTGCTATTTTCTTCCCTGCTGCAACTGGCATACTTGCTGGTGCAAATATCTCAGGGGACCTTGCGGTAAGTAGTGAATTAAAAACATTCTTCACGACCACCCGTGTGTGCATTGACCTCTGTCATCACTGTCCACTGACATTTTTTTTTCAGGATCCTCAGTCAGCCATACCTAAAGGAACACTGTTGGCCATCTTAATCACTACATTGGTTTACGTAGGAATTGCAGTATCTGTAGGTAAATAGAGAATGTTTTTAACTTTATCCTTTCATGTTTGTTCCGAGGATGTATTTTGATATGGTTTTATGTAATTTGTTACGTAAAGTCATTATGTAATTGACTTTCCTGCATGGGAAAGTAATAGCCAAAGGTTTCTTGATTTTACTGTTGGGAGATTCAGTTTTCAGCTGGTTTTATAATATCATGAAATGTCTGATGCTTTTCTAAGAAAAGTGACTGCTTCAGACTAAAGATGACAAAAGACTTCTATTGGTGTTTCCTCATTTGTTGCAGTTATTTACATTAAAGGATTTACAGTTTAGCAGTAGGATAATCCCTGGATTAGAAAAGCATGTTTTCACGAAATAACCACTGAAAAAAACACCTGTATTGTTATGAGGATTATAATAATCAGCCACTTACTTGCATTGAGCTGTGGGATGATCTGACAGCACTGTGATGAGGATGCTTGAGCAGGAATTCCCCAGTTGAGGGAGGAGACCAAGAAAGGCCTTCAGTTTTTGTCTGAAAAAGCCCACTTTTGGAAGTGTCATATTCTTGAGTAAAGAGGGGAAATAATCACAAACTGATCTGAGTCTTCTCTTCTCAGTCTTTCTCACCTGAGTTGTTTGAACACAACAAGCTCTCTGTTTCCTCTGTAGAAGTTGCCCTGGGGTTGATACCAGTTTTGCTGTAGAGCACCAGTGGTTAAGTACATTTTTCCCACACATAAAGTTATTCTAGTAACTTTAAGATTACAGGATTGTAATTGAATCATGCACATTTCTTGCCTGTGATTGGAAATGTTTTTACTCATGTTACATAAACTAGTTTCTGACAGCAATAATATTTTTTCTTATATGAAAGACTTTGTTTTATAATAACTGTGGTGCCTCTTGAATGAAATTCTCATTTATGAAAGTACCATTGATCTTACCACTAATGATACTTCCTTTCCAAAGATACCAATCTTGCTAGTCTGCCTCTGTTGGCTGAAGTGGGAGTGTAGCTCTGCCAAATAGTTGCTCTGTAGTGATTGTGCTTTATGCAGCATAATGAGCTACACTCATTTCCTAATTAGATTGACCGCTTAGACCTCTTGCTACCAAATTTGAGTCCTTTGGAAGCTCAACCCACACAAGACAAAAGTTATTGTTAATACTTATTAATGGAATACTTTGATCAGCTTCCAAACATGAAAAATGAGTATAAAAATTGACAAAAGAAGCAGTTTGCAAAACCAACTGGACATGAAATTGTTTGATTCATCAGAAATGTTCTGCTGTGTACTGGCTTACGCTTTGAATTCGGCTAGTTAGAAAGAGGCAGCAAGAGTCAGTTTATGGGTGAAATTTGGCTCCTTTTGAGGCATTGAATTAGGAATATTGGACAAATATAAATACTTTTATTTCTTTCCCAGAGGAGTAGGCAAGTCACTAAAGATTTGAAGAGGCTAGTAAATGTTGCAGAGTAGTCATATCTGAAGAGGAAGATGTTCTGAACTTAACTCACTATTTGTGTGCTCTGTAGTAAGTAAGAAGGCTAAACTGAGTAGAAAAGGCTGACAAAAGGAATATTACTGATCCTGCTGCTGGAGCTAGGTAGCTGTTTCAAAGTGATACCTGTGAGGTGTAGATACGCAGTTTCATAATTTAGCAAAGGACTAATGCAAACATGCAGGTGGCATGAGGAGACAGATTTCACAGGCAAATTTGCAATAAAAAAATCTTGGAAGATTATATTTCAAAGAACTATACTTACTGCTTTAAAAGCAAGGGAAGCTCTAACAAAAAAAAGCCCCCAAGTTCTGAGTAGCATTAAGACCTGCTTTCTGTAGTTATGAAAGTAAAACTAATTAGCAAGAGCCAAACTGTAGGTAGTTACAGCACTAGTAAAATTAAACACACTGAACTGCAGTCTGAAGGGCTCTAATACCTCTGGAATTCATATATTAAGGAGATAAGTTGAGAAAGTTTACAACCATCTCTATCATGCTTAAAGCATGGCAAAGCTCTATTGACTTTGGCAGGAACATGCTTACAAATGCCTGTGAAAAGGTGAAATCTTACTTTCACAGGAGGGAAGACCGAGAGACTTTTAGGGAAAATGCTTCCAGAAGCCTATAAATAACTGAAACTTTTCAGAATGAGCTTTACTCATTTTTCTGAATGAGTGTTACAGAAAGTAACATTTATTATTGTTATATTTATCTAAGTGTCTTCTGCTGAGAACAGAGCCTGCCTTGCCGTTTGCTGTCTTCTGTTCTACATTCTCTAGCAATAAGGCCCATATTAAGGTTGTTCCTACTACTATGTCTCTTTCTGCCATATTTTGATTCCATGTCTGAAAGTCCTGCCAAGGCTTGAGTTTAAACTTTAATAAAATGAGGAAGAGGAGGGCTGTGATAATACACTGTAGATATTTAATAAGCTGTTCAGTATAATTGCAGGGCCTGCTACTGCAATTTGTCACCAACAAAATGTTATTTACAAATAGTTCAGCTGAGAAATGTGTTTCCAAATCCATTATATACCGCTTGAATGGCTGGGGCAAACACTAGTATAGTGAAGAAGGAGAAACAGTTTCCTCTTAAAAAGCTTTTATTCCCAGTTAAACAAGAAAACAACAAAAGAACCTCAGCTTCTCCACGTACTCACAAGAAATAAGACAGGTGTTTAGTGTAGGAAAGTTTTAAACAATTAGGCACAATAAGTAATTAAAAAAGAAATGAGGAGTGGAAGGATTAATTAAAGGCCACCTTACTGGGACCAAATGTTGCAATGGGCTGTTAATCAAGTTCTGATGGCTCACAACAATTTAAATATGGTATAGCTAATTAGGAATACATTTTCCCCATGGAAGAGAGATAACATACATAGATGTAATAGGAATATTACTGAAGAAACTTAAACTTGCAGGAGATCTCTGCTTTCTTTTTACTTTTCAGGTAATCAGTTAGGTCCTTAGCTGTCATGGGACTCTGTTGCAAGGCAGTTCTTATCATTCAGATTCCTAAAATATTAAAGGAAGGGAGTTTTATTTGCTCTGTAGACTTTTCCCCACTCCTTGTTTAATTCCAGTCCCTGGTAATATTTCCTGGATTTTAAACATTTAAAATCAATTTAAAATTTGATTATCTCTACTATGAGACCACAGAATGTTAAATAATACTGAGTCTGATCTACTTACTGTCATATAAAAGATAAAACTCCTTTGAAATATAAGACTTAATGGTCTTTCAGTACTCTTCAGTTTTTCTTAATACTTACAGGCTAAGTTTTTTTCTTGGAGAAACAAGAAATGCTTGTTTCTCCAGCATTTTCTTGACCATCAAAATTAAAAGTAATCATAGATGTACTGAAGATAGTTGCAAAGGTGATGATTATAAAAAAAGTGGGAGAAATGGTACTCATTGTCTGTTTTTCACCAAGAAACTAACTGAAAAATACCATGGTTACGTAGGACATAGCTTATTTAAACACTGGGAAGTTTGCACTGGCTTGTAACAGGCTTTCATGGAACTTACTATTTTTTAATGGCTGAGTCCTAGTGACTGGAAAAAAAAGAACTGCAGCTGAATGTATACCCGTATACTATAAATACAAAGTAAATCTGCACTCCTCTAGGAAAATTGACCAAAAGAGAAAGTATAGAGTCATAAAACTATAAAATGGCTTAGGTTGGAAAGGACCATACAGTTCCCACCTCTGCCATGGGGAGGGATACCTTTCACTGTCCCAGGCTGCTCCAAGCCCCAGTGTCCAACCTAGCCTGGGACACTTCTGAAGATCCAGAGGCAGCCACAGCTTCTCTGGTCACCCTGTGCCATTCCTGTCAAAGCAAGTGGTGTTGTATAATACTAACTTCAATTCAGGAGCTATTTGGAAACTTGTGCTTCAGAGAAATAGTATTTTAAGCTAAAATTGTGCTCTTAAATTTTGCAAGTCTACTGGCATGCTTTTCTTCTGTGGTAAAACTTTCTATTTCTTGCTACAATGAAATGTATTACAAAACTAACGATTGCTTCAGCCAAGGAAGCAGTTGTTTTGTTGGTATTTGTTCTTCATAGTGAAGATAGGCTTAGTACTGTAGTGTGTTAAAAAGCTAAATACTATATTTTAATGTTGCTCTGTGCAATAGTGCTTACTTTAAAAGGAATTAACATACATCCTTAAATTCAGGTTTAGTTTGTTAATGCTTTTTTTTGTTGTTTTGTCCATTGTAGGTTCCTGTGTAGTTCGAGATGCCACAGGGAATGTTAATGACACCATTGTCACTGAGCTGATAAATTGCACTGCTGCAGCCTGCAAACTAAACTATGACTTCTCATCTTGTCAGTCTCAGGCAGGGGCAGGGTGTCACTATGGACTGATGAACAATTTCCAGGTATAAAACCTCCTCAATTTTTTTTTTTTTTTTTTGGTTGGTTTGGTGCTTTTTGTTTCTGTGGGGTTTTTTGTGGGTTTTTTATGGTTTTTTTTGGGTGATGCTTTGTGGGTTTTTGTTGGGTATTTTAATTTGGTTTTGTTTGCTGTTTGGGGGGCTTATGTGGGTTTTGGGGGTTTTTTGTTTGTGTTTTTTGGGTGGGGTTTGGGGGTGTTTTTTGTTGGGTTTTTTTTGTTGGTTGGCTTGGATTTTTTGGGTGATTGCTGTTGTTGTTTTGGCAGGTTTTATTTGTGTTTTCCTTGGATTTGTTGGCTTGGGGTATTTTAGTTGCTTATTAGGAAAAATCATAGGCTAAATATGCTCAGCTCCTTAAGTACATGTTTTACGTGGAATACATGCGTGGTATACTCTAGCTGGTATGCAAAAGAATATACGTGTATATATGAGTATACATGTTGAAAACTCTTAGGTGTTTATATGCAGGTGGTATAAATACTTTCTGAGTAAATTGCTTAGATTAAGGTGGTGGTGCTGCAACTTTCTTCAAGTACCTGAATGTCATCATTCACTGGTGGGGATAGATGTACTCATTTTTCAGTAGTGATTCTGAGTAATCACAGATAGTCTCTGTCAGTAATCTTCTTGCTAAATTTTTAAGACTGTTTTACATATTTATCACAGCATCCTCTCTAATGGTAATAAGGTCATGAATTTTTGTTAAACATGATGCTACAGTACTTTAAAATCCTCTGCAAGTTAAGGGGTAATTCATTGTCTTTTCATCACAGCCAACTGGGTTGTTTGTGAACTACTAGTAAGGGCTTGGAAGAATCCAAGGAAAGTGAACTTACTACCCACTGATTCCAGCTTGGTTTGTGGTAGTCCCATCTTTGCCCAAAGTTTTTCTAACGTGTGTACAAAAGTTGGCTAGAAATTGAGCTGAAATCCACTGATTAAATTGTTGTAGAGGAATAATGTGAGTATATTGTGTGGCGTTAACTTAGTCCTTGTTCAGAGAATGTCAGAATTGCTTTTGTGGGATTGACAAATTTACAAAATATGATGACTTTCACCGTTTGTTTTAAGCTCAAAAGAACCAACATATTGTTAGATGTATGGCTGTGAATAGCCTGTAACTGGTTTCCTCTGATTGTGTCTTTAAGTCTTGACTTTCGTAAGGTTCTTAACATAGATGTTACTTGAACTTACAGAGTATTTCTGCCTCCCAAATTACTCTTGCTTCTCTCTGTGGCAAAAGAGTTGACGTCAATTAGGAAAAGACACTTTTGAGGCCAGAGGCAGCACAGAGAATCTGGCACCCTGCACATCCCCCTGCTTTGTTGTAGTTTCAAAAACCTCTGTGCAGTTCCATTTTTCTAATACCCAGTGGGACTCCCTTGCTGTTTTTCCTCTCACAGCTTTTGCTGTGCATCTCTGAGAAGAGTCTGATTCTGTCTTCTCAGAAGGTGTCAGAACGAAAATATTTGTGTGAGAGGCTGTTTATCTAATGACAAACTTGTCCATTTCATAACTGAACTGCTCACAGCTTTGTATCTCTGATTGTTAGGTGTAAGGAGGGATGTTTTTTTTTAAAATATACAGAGCATGGTGTGTGTGGGAAGAGGGGTATCCAAGCTTGTGCACTTCTCAAGCTCACACTTATAGCTCTTCTCTGTACAGTAAATAACTGACAACAAATACTGCACAAACTAAAATAATTCCCTACTGTGAGGGAAGATCATTGTATTTCTCTTCCAGCTTGTAACAAGGTGGGTTCTGGGGCAGAAAGTGCCAGTTTATGTTCACAGTGTAATGACTTTATCATTTCAGGATGCTTTGTGCTGCACTCAGTTCTTTTGGCAAAGAATTTATCTGAAGTTCTGCTGGGGCAGCTCAGGGTTTGGGTGTGTTCAGGTGCAGGTGGATGAGTTGTAGTTTGATTTACTTGTGGAAATCTTACGTGAAAAATTCTAAATGAGGACAGTAGGTGAGACAGGCTTAGTCAGACCTGCCTAGGAAGACCATCTTTAGTTTCTGTTGCAGTCAATTACATGTCCTCAGAGGCTTGTGATATTTCTGTTCAGTGTCAGTGGTTATTCTGTGCCCAGGCTGTCACCTGCTAGAAGAGTATTTTCAAAAAGTTTTACTGGACTCTATAGCCTCAGCCTAGAGCTTCACAACAAAAAGTTACGTCTTTGGGTAATTAAAATGCAGAATTTTTTTTTTTTTTCCAACTTTGGATGAAAGTTGAAAGTAGCATGACGTTTAGTTGTTTTAATACAACTTTTTTTTTTTTTGCTCCAGAGTGCTGGACCAAGGAACTAAATAGTCGAAATACAATATTTCATGATACCAAATGTTTCAAATTTAGGAAACTGCCCTAACTGGCAAACATAATGAGGCCCTTATCAGCAGGAACTGTATGTCTGTGTCAACACACCAGTGCTTACACAGCCACTTTACCCTTTCTTTCATGATTTTGCAGGGATGAAAATTTAAGTGCTATGGGAGGCTGTCTTTGCTCCTTGATTATGGTCAGGAAGTCTGCACTGTGTTGGGGATGGAGGGAGGGGAGTTCACCACCACAGCACACTTGATTCTGCTGGATCTGGTCCACCTTGTATTCTCCTATCTTAGAAAAGCTTCCTAAAGAATAACTTGCTGGCTTTTAAAATGCCGAATATTAATTGCATAGGCTTTGCTGGGTTATCTCTCAAATTTATAAAACAACTGTCAATTATTGGAGGCATTGGACAGAACCTAGAAAGAGAATGTAAAATATGAGTCAATTGCCAGAAGCAAATAGCAAGTTGAGGCAAGTGTGGTAAAGCGAAGGCATCAAAATAAAAGCATTTTACATATGGGAAGAAAAATGATGGAGACTTACATCAGATTCCATGTATAATGAAGGAAGATTGATTGAGCCATCCTTGCAGGGAAAAAAATTTGCATAATGCTTCTATAAAAATTAGCCTGCACTTGTTTATTATGTTCCTATAGCAAAAGTTCCTTTTTACAATAGTAGTAAAGCATTTACACCCTGAAGTTTTATTCTGCAACATAATGCAGGGTTATTAGAAACTGCCACTTAAAACTGTAACTTTTCATGTTGCTTACAAAACTAAATTGAAGCAGGGCATATGAGAGATAGCTTCATAGATGTGGTGTTAGTTTTATTCCTCTAAGATTACAGACCTGGCGTGCCTTTTTTTTTTTTTTTTTTTTTTTTTTTTGTTATAAAGTTGCAAGTAGGCTTCAGGAAATTCTCTCCTTCATTTGTTACACTACTTGGACAGATATTTTACTGTCATTTTTTGCAACCTCCATTTATTGAATTTCTCTTTCCAAGCAAGACATGCCTTGAACTGACCAGTGAAAGCTGATGTAGTACACAGATTCAGCTGACTGAGAAGCCCAGCAGCCTTTGTTAGTCTGAAACTAAATTTCACCATGAATTTAGCCCTAGAATGAACAAATCTTCATCAGTCATCTGTGCATTATGTCTTGAGAATGTCTGACCTAGTAAGATTTACTTAGACAGCAAGATTTTACAGTTTCAGGTGACAATAACTTTAAAACAGGACACTCCTGCTTGTTTTTTCTTGCCTTCCTTCAGTTGCTCTCCTGGTAATTTAAACGAAATTGCCAGGGTGAAAAAGGCAAGTAAGAAGTGCAAATGATGCAGAACCACATTGTGCTTGAAAAGCACCCAGCTAGGCTTGGTCTGTGACTAAAATTCTGGCTGTCTTAAAGCAACTTCTGCTTTTTTGGGGGTAAAGAAATGTATTCTATTAAACCATGAATGTTTTTTAGTTACACAGCTGTGGATCTTAATTCACATGACAGATACAAAGTTGGATGCAGCTATGGTACAGAAATAATCAGTAGCATAGTGGAGTCATAGAGTAGTTTAGGTTGAAAGGGACCTTAAAGATGATGATCTTCCAATCCACATGCCATGGACAGGGATGGCACTCGCTTTCTATGAGCTCCTTCCTTTTTTAAGGTCTCTTGAGGTACTGGAAGTTACCGGCTCATAACTCACCCAGTTTACCAAGGATTGTGTGTTTGACTTGTGTCAATGAGATTACAGAGATGTGCTGGGATTTGATCTTGGGGAGATAGAAAGCAAGATTGTGATTTTGATTGGGGAAAAAAGCTGAATTTAATATGATGGAGATTCCGACAAAAGGCAATGAACTTTGCCAATATGTTCCCCAGTTTCACTTGTTTTATAGCACTTGGGCTTTCTGAGACTGTGTCAGTCAGCAACAGGTTAGTTGAAATATGTAACACATTCCAAAGTATTTTTCTTCCATTATTTCCTTCTAATCTTCTTATGAGCCCATGAAGAGTTTTGCCCTTGATAATTCGAGTTTCAAATTATAGTTATATTGTGTGAAAGGCCACCATCTCTTGTCCTGAAATCAGGATGCATTTATATTCCCTGATCTGTCTCTAGTTTATTCATTTATATGAATGCATGGTAATCAGACAGCTTTTAAGTGACGAGTGCATAGTATTTTTTTTTTTTTTCTGTTTGTCTAGCTAATGGTCAATTTGTGTAGTGTACTTTTTCACGTATTTAAAAAAAAATATTTTGTTTCTCAGGTCATGAGCATGGTATCAGGATTTGCACCACTGATTACTGCAGGTATTTTCTCGGCCACCCTGTCATCTGCATTAGCATCTCTTGTGAGTGCCCCTAAGATCTTCCAGGTAAGTAAGGGAAGAAAATGTTAATATTTTGAAGAATAATTAATTTTGAGTCATGGTCTTTGGAAGGAGACTCTGACATACTACCGTCATGATCCCTATCAGATGACATTAGTAGATTGTTCTATTATTTACCTGTTGTTTAGAACAGGAGAAGAGTTTGTTACTGTTTCTTGAGGTTCCTGAGTGTATTTTGCTCTACCTTCTTTTTAGCTATTGAATCTTGTGTGTCTTTAATTGGGTTAAAAGAAGTTCAGTGGGGAGTCAGTTCTATTGATGCAGAGTACTAGTGTGTAGGGCAAACTTTCCAATTCTTGAGAAAATATAAAAAAAGACATTTTGTGATTGTAAGACAGCAGTCAAGTAAAATAGTTATTTACAAAAGAGCAAAGCTGCTTCTAGGTGGACATTTCTGAAGGATAGAATAGTGGAAATGCAAAATGTCAAGGTGCAAAGACAGCTGAGAATAGAATTAGTCGTATCAGGAAGTGTTTAGAAAGAGAGTATTCAATGGAAGATGTCATGAGCAAAATGCATGTTGACTCTTGATTTTTTAATTTTTTAAATTTTTTTTTTTATTTCTCCCCTTAGGCTTTGTGCAAGGACAGCATTTATCCAGGATTTCAGATGTTTGCTAAAGGCTATGGGAAGAACAATGAACCACTGAGAGGATATATTCTAACATTTTTAATTGCTCTTGGATTCATACTAATTGGTTAGTTTGAAATTTTAGTAAATCTCAATCCCCTTTTGTCCTTTAGAAAACATTCCAATAAATGTTGTGGACTTGATGACAGGGTCCTAGAGATCTAATGCACAGCTGAATTCTAAGCCAGCATTCTAAATCTAGTTATTTTACTTTTTCCTTAGGCTTACTTTTTCCTTTCCTCCAGATACAACTCTGTCAAGAACTCCAGTAAATTTTAAGTGCACTTTTCTTTTTAACCATAGGTATCTATCTTTAGGTACTATTAGTCAATAGAAATGTATTCTTTGCTTTAGACAGTGTTAACATCTTGCAAATATGGACGTTTATTTCAGATTTTTAATAATGACAGAAGGCTTCAGTAAAATACACACTTGCATGAGCAATAGAATTTAAAGTGTGCTTTTTTTTGTTAAGTTACAAGTGTTAGAGCTGAGTGCTGATGCTGCTGTTGCTAAAGATTGTCTAGGTATAATTAATTACATTGTTCTGTGTACATTACAGTGTTCTCTGTAAGTGGCAGACTAATTGTGCTGTGTCCATCTATGAGTCCTGTGCCAGTGCTTTAAACTTCTTTTCCCAGTTTGCTCTGTCCTCTTCCCTCTGCATCTGCTTGAGGTAGAAATAGACCCATAGGATCGATGCTGACTGGAAGCTTGATTGCTGCTAGAAATTATCAGACTAGGATGGCACATTCTGCATTTTGGTCACTTTTATTTAAACAATGGTGAGAGTACACATACAAATGTTTTGTACCATGCTGGCTTGAGGAAAAGAGAAAGCATCAGATTTTTCCCTCTCTCTGAAGGGAATGTAAGCATCACTGTTGTTGTGATGGTGTCACTTATAATATTAAAATCTTCTGGCATTCTTCAGAACTCAGTGTATTAGTGCACTGTTTGATCCAAGTCCTTTTGGGAATGAAATCTTCTCAATTAACGATCTTGTGAAAGTATGTCGTGCTTCCAGAGTGCTTCTAGAAAACTTGTTAGTGCTTATATTTTTGAAACTGAAAGCTACACTTCCTAACTGTTAAAGATAACTTAGTAATAGGAGATTGTTGCCATAAAGCTCTGTCAGTAAAAAGGGTAAACTCCATTTCCTTAGAGTATATCAGAAAATAAGATTCTTTCTAGCAGAGTTATTATTCTGTAATCTGCAAAGCGATTGGATGATACCTTTGATAACAACTTGCTTTTTTTTTTATTTTACAGCTGAACTGAATGTCATTGCTCCAATTATTTCTAATTTCTTCTTGGCCTCGTATGCCTTGATTAACTTCTCTGTATTCCACGCTTCTCTTGCAAAATCTCCAGGTAGGAACTATATTTTAAGGGTGTATGTTCAGCCATGCAATTCCTTTATGCAGAAATACAGTTTAAAAGATTTTAAGATAAATTAAGGTTTAGTTATTAAATTCCTATTTGGTTCTCATGACATTAAAAGCTTAATATGTTGTATTCATGAGTCTTCTGAAATTTTGAGAACTGGGTGATCCAGTAGGGCTTGGGGGCTACTAATTTTGTCATCTTTGCTGAGGGAACACAAGTCAGAGTTTATTCAGAAGCTTGGGAAGAAAGCTTTCTTGCTAATTCCATAGCTGGTGCTGGCAATCCACCCTTTTGTTGTCTTCAATTTCTGTTAATGAGTTTCATCTTCCAGTCCAGAAGAAACAGGAATTGCTGGTGGTATTGCCACATCATTATAGTTTTTAGTGTGGGAGGCTGGTTAAACTACAGGAATAAGCCAAAAGCTGGTACCTGAAGAGCAGATGTACATTATACCCAGTCCATGTGCAGTTGCACTAGAATAACCCCCTTAAAAGCTTCTTAAGTGACTCAACTGGTAGATTTCTTTTTTTTTTTTCCTTCTGAGAGGAAGGGTATAACAGTTTGCACAACAGTTCTAACTTCAGTAACCCTGTTTAATAGACTTGTTAATCTTGGATGTGTTCGTGGAGGTGTGCATGTATATACCTGATTTTGGATAAACTTGAGGCAAATAACTAAAACACTGTCAGTCCAGTACTTTGATGTATCCAATTTCTGTTTGGATATACCTGTGCTTTTCCTTTTCATGTATTGAGAATTCCTATGTGAAAACCGTAAAAATGCGCAACTGAAAACAGTAGCATGTAAGAAACTGAGGTATGAGATGGTGATTTATGCTTTGCTACCTTTGAAAGGAAAAATAGAATGGCAGGCAAAGCTATTGCCGAAAGTTCCTGGAGCCTGATTCAATAGCCATACTGGCACAAGCATCCTCAAACTTCCCTTTTAAACTGTGCTTTTCAGGGGCAAAATTAGGAGCATTTACGTATCTGCATGAGAAATACGCAAATTCATTTGAAAGGTGTCTGGAAATGGAAAGCATAAATGTGCTAGTCATTTTGTACATCACTGAAACTCAGACATTCACATGTAATGGATGCAGAATACCAGGGAAAGAAAAAAAGTGCAGTGCCTTCCTTCTCTTGTAGTGTTGTTTAAATTCATTTTCCCCCTCTTTTTTCTACCCTCCAAAATTTTATTTTGGCTAGGCTGGCGCCCTGCTTTCAAATACTACAACAAGTGGATTTCTCTCATTGGAGCTATTCTGTGCTGCATTGTAATGTTTGTCATTAATTGGTGGGCAGCACTTCTAACCTATGTCATAGTTCTTGGGCTTTACATCTATGTCACTTACAAGAAACCAGGTATGTACAGGGGCTTCTTTTGGTTGTGGAGGGGGGAAGGAAGGGAAAAAGTGATGGCCTTGTTGGGAAAAAGCTCCAGCAACTTCTTTCTGTTTGGACCACTAGATTAAATTTGTTTCCAGCTTTTTAGTTGTAATTAAATTGAATTTTGCCTGCACAGTCACTGCTGTTGCCTCTTCTCTTTAATTATGAAGATGCCGCTTGAGTGTAAATCTCTGAATGAGAAATTGGAGGAAAAGGTGCATATGGAAAAGGGCAAATTCATTGTGACTATCAAGAGAATGTGTATGGGAGCAAAAAGATGATAGTGGTGTCTTCCTTTTCCTCATAAAAATAATAATCTGAAAGGATCTGCTTAATCTCGCAATTTTCCACTGAAAGCATCTGACTTTGTTTAGTTAAAAAAAACTTTGGTTTTTTTTTGCATCTCAGTGTTTTGAGATGCAGTTTTTTTCTTTGCTGTGGTATAAAATAAAGCACAGCACTTTTTCCTCAAGTGGTATTTTGACTGTGAAGTTGTTGGGGTCTTTGAAGTGTGGAGATAAGTCAGTCACTCTCTTCCTTTTTTGCTAAAACTTCTTGAGAAATGTTATCTTTAAATATAATTGCCTATTAAGGTGTAGGGTTTGTTGTCTAATACTGTATAAAACGTAGCAAGGTGTAGCTTATATCCCTGGGTTTAGTCAGTGTCCAGCATTCATTTTGTGATCACGTAGTTTTACAATGGACAACTGTAAATAACACATTGGAACCTCAAACCTTTCTACAGATGTGAACTGGGGATCCTCAACTCAAGCCTTGACATACCTGAATGCACTGCAGCATTCCATTCGGCTCTCAGGAGTGGAAGATCACGTGAAAAACTTCAGGTAACACTTAAAGACAGGAAAATTCTGTGTTCACTAGGCTGCTGACACAAGCTTTGCTGTCAAGTTTTCCATTAAGTGCATGTTCATCTGTGATTCATCCAAGTGAACGGAATTACAGATTGAGTGGGATTCTTAGTACAGGTGCCATCTCTGAGGTTATGAAGAACCTGGCAGCAGCACAGTTTTCAACAAAACATCCATGAAAATGAAATGGAGCAGCTAAAGAGATTGAGAGAGATTACTTCAGGGGATTCATATGATGTTATGTATTAATTATGATGATTATAAAAAAAATGATTACCTGTAATGAGTTCTGAAATTTGGACTCTTCCTCTTCTAAAGTTGGTTTAAAGGTGCCTTTGACTTACTTTTGCACTAGGTTGGCTCTGCCTTCTGAAAGAAAGTAATGTAAAAATAAACTATGACTCTAGTATTTCTGCTGGACACAGAAAAATCTAAGCTATAAAATGCAAAGGATGTGATTTACCAGTGGGGAAGAAAAACTTAATCTCTCTGACCTAGTCTTGTCTAAAATCTGTTCTTGAACTTGTTAAATGTGTAGATTTTCACATTTAATGGGATTACTGAATTTTTATGCAATTAGTCATAGATCTGCTGACAGCTGGGTAACAACTGATCTTTTCTTATTAACATAGTCTTATAAAAGTGGATGAGGTTATTATATTTGCAATACATATTTGATGAATATGTTGTTATGGCTAATATTTGGAAGAAACTTTCCTGTTAATAAAAAAGCCCCAGAACTCCAGATTAATTCTAATACAGATCTTCTTTTTTCCCCTCATAATTCCAGACCTCAGTGCTTAATTATGACAGGCGCTCCAAATGCACGTCCAGCTTTGCTTCACCTTGTCCATGCTTTCACCAAGAATGTGGGCTTGATGATCTGTGGCCATGTACATATGGTAAGTTTATTCTGTCTTGTCTTCATAAAGCTACCTTGGTGGTGTTTTTCTTCTCTCTGCTTTGGGGTTTGGTTTGGTTTTGGGTTTTTTTAATCTGTTTGACTTGGTTTCTGACTCATATTTACGTTTTGAGTCATTTATTTGTTTGGGTTTTTGGCATTTTTTTAAATGAAAGCATCATTGGATATTAAAAAGCGCACGAAGAAATTTGCTGGTTAAGTTTTGCCAGTGTCTGGGTCAGCACTGTTCCAGTTAGGTGTATGTCATGGTTTCAGTTTGAAACCATGCAGAAACACCAATTTTTGTCTCAGTTTGAGTTTGCCAATTCAAGATTTCCCAAATCAAGAGCAAAGGAGGCTTTAACTTAAAAGGAATAGAACTTTATTAGCTAACACTAAAGAAAAAAAAAATCAGAATGAAACCTTCAAAACACTTTTCCTCCCCCCACCAACTGTTCACTTTTTACTCCAATGTAAAAAGACAAAACCTGGGATTCTCAGTCAGTTATCACTCTTAAAATGATTAGTTCTCAATTCATCAAGGAGAAAGGAGTCTCTCCTGGGTACCAAGGAGATTTTCCACAAGATATCAGTTCTCTTGCTTCCACACTCCACACTGGGCCTGCCCGGGGGGGAAATGTTGCCATTTGTGAAGTCCCTCCCATGAAACAGCCTGCCACAGCAGCTCATGGGCGATATCAGTTTATTAGGGTACAGTTTAAGGATGCCTCTTCTAGTATAAAACATAAGTTCCCTTCATCTCAAGGAACAGAGAGCACCTTTCCTCAATAGGCAAGGCTTCATCTCTCACTTCTTTAGTCTTCCTCTGATCACTTCTCTCCAGCAACTCACAGCTATGTCTAGAACCTTGCATTCCCCTGACAAACACTCCATATGTTACAGGGTATTTAGTCTATTCTCTATGGCCTCACAAGAGAAATCCAACCCAACCATGCCACTCCTTCATTCTTCCTTTCCATCTGAGATTCCCTTCTCATTTCCCCTGACATCAAGTCTCATGCTGTGTCTTCCTACATTTCATCCAGTCTCCTCTTTTTCTCTGGGTAAGATTTGTGCTTTGGAAGTTTCATCTGGTCAAGGAAAAAAGGTTCACAAAGCCATTGTCCGCAGCCAGGACAAGGCAGTTCTGTGTTGCATTGCAGTGATGTTGGAGCTGGGCCAGAATCCCCCAGGTCTGTTGCTGCCTCCAGTTCCAGCTGTGCTGAGAGAGGGAGGCCAGGATCCCCCTTCCAGCCCGGTCAGGCTTCAGATGTCTCACGCCCAACTATTCATTTTTTTTCCCTGCTCGGCAGACTTCGGGCCTGGCTCAGCCCCCGTTTGCGGTGTAAGCAGTCCTGGAGTAACAGATTTCAGCATCCAAGGCTGGGCTGAGCTTCACCACCCCCCTCACTGCCTCTCCTTCTCCTTTGCCTGCCAGGGGTGCAGGGGGAGGGAAGGAGGGAACCTCATCCCTGCCCAGCCATGGGGAACAGCTGGGCCAAGGCTCTGATTCACCCCACTGGAAACCAGAAAAGAGCTATTTCCAGATTCTCACCTTAAAATGTGTATTCACTAGAGGCATATCCACCCTTTTCATTGGTTTCACCAGGTGTCAATATTACAAGTCCAGTCAAGGCTAAACCATGACAGTGTACTAGAGGGAAAAATTTGTAAAAAATCAGTACCTTTGATAATTTGGTGATTAAATGCTAAAGGAACTTTTACTTCTAATTGAAGTGAACAGTGGGAGATTGATTCCTTTGCAGAGTTCTTAAAAGGCCTGGGAGAAAAGAAGCATTCTTGAGCAGGAAAGTCAATATCAGTTTTTCCAATAACTAAAAATTGCTTTTAACCTCCCAAGTAGCTTTTTATTTCTTCAGTTACCAGATTCATTTAATTGTAAGGTGTCTCCTCTTCCTTTTCTAACTAGGTCTTGATATTTCTCTTAAGTGTTTTTGTCAGAATACCAAGTGGGTGTGTTTTTGCAGAGGGGGCTGTGACGGGGTGGTTCTGCAAGGATGTAATTGTAACACTTCTTAGTACTCAGTGGCTTCTGTTGCAATTTAAGAGTGGTTTTGTGATTGTGGGAAGGAAGCAATTTTGAAGTAACTTTTCTTCAGAATCAACTTGTCCTGAGTTATGTTGATTGAGATGTAGGGTAGCTGTCATACAGTGATCTGTACCAAAACTTCCATTTAGCTACAGAGTGGCTGTGGCATCCCTGATAAACTTAGGTAAATGCATTTTACCACATTGGAATTGTGTAGTTTTGCTTTGTATCTTAAGGCCAAACTTTCATCACATCACTAAGAACATTTAAGCAAGTGTGTGATTAGGAGAGCTAATCCAGGACTGACACGTATCACCTACCCAGACTTCTGCAACGCCTTCAGCACAGTCCCACGTGACACTGACATCTCCAAACTGAGCAGACCTGGATTTGAAGAGTGGAGGATTCAGTGGAGGATGAGTTGTCTGGATGGACACAACCAGAGAGTTGTGGTCTATGGTTCCATGTCCAGCTGAAGACTGGTGATGAGTGGTCTCCCTCAAGGCTGTGTCCTGGGACTGGGGGTCTTCAGTACCTTCATAAGTGACACAGACAGGGAGAGCAGGGCCACCCTCAATGTCTTTTCAGGTGACACCAAGCTGAGGGTGCTGGTGACATACCTGAAAGACTTTGAATAAAAACATGGATTACTCTTAAGTGTGTTTAAATTTTTTACACTTACCAAATGTAACTTGCTTCTGATCTAATGAACAGATTAGAGCAAATCAAGTTAATGCAGTCCACATACAGATACTGTCTTAAGAACCTTTTAATTTCTGTCTATGTAAACTTAGTATTTCTGTGAATATGAAAGGATAAACTGAGTAATGCTAGGGAGTTAAGATATCACAGATGTAATTCCTACCTTTTAAAAGTAGGACTATACACAAAAGAATAAGGTGGTATCATCCTTCTTGTAGGAAAGCAACTCTGAAGATACTTTGGGAGAATACTCTTTCCCTATTTAAAATTACTTTCTTACAGGAAGAGTGGCAATACCTCATTCTTCAGTAGCTTTGACCGTTTGGTCAAGTCTGTGTCCTTCTGCAAAAACTGGGCTGCTGTGTTCTTGATTATACTTTTTCCTGTGTACTTTTTGATGTCTAGGAGGAGCACAAAAGATTCACCCCAACAGAAATAATACAAAGGAAATATTTAAAGAGGAGGTGACTTTAACTGCAGGATGCAAATACTCCCAAGAAGTGTAATATTAAGTCATCCTGCATCTGTGTATATTTCTTTACAAAACCCTTTTCTTTTAAAACTATGTTAATGCTTTGGAGGGCAATCTTATGCCACCCCCTTGGGAAGAGGGTTGTGCTCTGCAGGAACAAGATTATTAAAGTTTGAGCAGCCCTCTTCCTAATTTTTTGTGCCGATAATGCCTAGTATTTTGTGGTTTGGGGTGTTTTTGATAGTGTGAAAGCATGTTTTGAGGTTCTCTGAGTTTGAATTTGTTTCTAGCATTGACGTTAAAAAATTGGGAGGGACTTTTATACTCCCATTACTTATATTCCTAATTCTTGTTCCCTCCCCTCTTACTATTCCCTTTCTTTCAAAGGGTCCTCGGAGACAAGCCATGAAGGAACTGTCAACTGATTTGGCTAAATATCAGCGATGGCTAATTAAAAACAAGATGAAAGCTTTCTATGCACCAGTGCATGCAGAGGATTTGAGGGATGGAGGACAATACTTGATGCAGGTATTTAAAAAAAAAAAGTTAGTGCTCAAGATGCACATCAAAATTGGAAGGGGCTTTATACTTAGAAATACGTTCCTTTTGCAAAATTATCTTAAAACTTTAAGGAAAAGTTTATTTTTTATTATTCTCTTAAGTAGAAAACAGAACCTTTAGTAGTGTCAGTAACGTGTTATTTTATAAAATACTTCTTCTTCCTAGGCTGCTGGTTTGGGTAGAATGAGACCTAACACCCTTGTTGTTGGATTTAAGAAAAACTGGAGACAAAGTGATATGAAAGATGTTGAAACCTATATCAATTTATTCCAGTAAGTAGAAAATGTAGAGTTTTAGTCGCTATGTTCCATTTCAATATGTTTGCTAGTGAGAAAGACCTTATTACATAAAGTCTCTTTCAAGTGGACCTAGATTTTCTATTCAGCCTTCTTCAATACATCAGGGGGTTTTTTTAATATGGAAGTTAATAAAACAAATCTATATAGTTTAAGCAGATAAGAAGTCTCCATAATAACTTCCTGTGTCTAAAAAGAGTTGTGGCAGAGGTCTGAGGTTTGAGAGCTACTGTCTGAAAAGGAGGAGAAATACTTTACTCAGAAGATACACAGCACTGACATCCAGGCTAGTACAAAAAGGAGAAGAGAAAGGAAATCCCAGAGTAACTTGACAGTACCGAAAGGCAGACCAGTTATGGCTGACAAAATTGAATAAGAGTACCTTATGCTGCTACCCAAACATTTAAGGAAAAAAAACAACACTTACTTTACTCATGCAGAGGTTTTTGTGTTCATCTGAAGTGCTGGTTAAACCACTTCCTTTGTGCTTTGTATTTCTTTTTTTTTTATGCTTCTAAAAGAGAGGGAGGATGGGGCTTTAGACTTTACAGACAGACATTAGAAAAAGACGGAAAAAAGTCATCTCACCCAGATCTTTAATAGAAAAGCAGGGGCACCAAATATAGTGGAAAAATAAGGAAGCACATTGGTAAGTTTTTCTTCCGATTTTATTTTGGGATGGCTTTTGCAGGAAGATCTGTCAAGGTCAGCAAGTCATGTGGTTCTCCACATCCCTAAAGAAATCTCAGGAGGTAATAACTACAGGTCAAATGTATTTCTGGAAAACTAAAAGCTTCTGAAGCACACAATAAAACCATCTAATCTCCACAAATCTAACACATTAAATAATGAAATTAAAATGTTCACTAATAGATAAAGCAAATCAACCTCAGTTTTTCTTACATTTATTATAGAATACATTGATAGTTCAAACATTTCTAATCAAGTCTTATTACTTCTGAAGGGAAGTGCTTAATTAGTGAAATCCTGAGAAATTCTGTCTGTGGAAATGATGTGGGAGGGAGTTATCTGATTTATGGTTGTAATGAACGAAGTATTTATATGTAAAGGATGGTGATTAATGACTAATGCCAACTATGATATGGTTAAGTTCATCTTTTTCTTATCTTGTATGTTGGGAGTGGAGTTGTTACTAATTTTATTTCACTTTTACTCAGCAGTTTATTCAGGATTTTTGCTGTTTTCTACAGTAATGAAGTTCTGCCTCTATTTTTGACTAGAGTGAGTTTCAACTTGAGACTAGGCACGTTGTTGCTAACTCACAGATTATTTGGCACTAAATTACATCATTCTAGGTGTTTTTAATAACCATGTGTTTTGGAAAGATATCAAAAATCTTCAGTTCTCAGACCAAAAAGATCTACTCAAATCCTTTTTTTTGATAGATGGAGATAAAGATCTGTACTTCTTGGTGTGTTTTACTATTTGTGCAGAACTTGAGTGACCTATTCATGTTGGTTTTATTTAGTCTACATAGTGGACTAAATAGTTTAATTTAGTTTACATGGTGGAGAGAGGTAGGAGAAGGAAAAGGTATCCTTTCTAAATACTATTTTTCCTAAGATGATGTTCAGTTAATGTTTTGGAATTGAAACTGATACTCTAAAGCAAATTTATAATTCATGACTCCCAACAGCAGTGCTTATTCACTGGAATTGGTTCAGGGAGGGTGTATTTTTCATTTGGAAAAGAAAAAGCTGTAAAATATTTTAATTTTTTCGCTTTTGTTTAGTGATGCCTTTGATGTCCAGTATGGTGTAGTTGTCATTCGCCTCAAGGAGGGCCTGGACATTTCTCACCTTCAGGGCCAAGGTATGACTTACTTTGTTCCATCTGGTGAATTTGTTGTTCTAATTCTGTTCTAAAACTGCTTTCTGAAAATATTAACGCTCAGTAAAAAAAACCCAATAAAACATAACTGTTGTGGTACAATAAAATTCAGTGAAATTAATAAGCTTGAATTGTAAGATAGTAACCCCTGGCAGGAGCTTGTCACATATCTCTGAGATATTTCACGTATCTCTGTTGTTGCTATTTGTGACAATTCAGTAGTTTCTAACAGGTTTTTTGCTTTCACAAAGATTTGCTGTCATCCCAAGAGAAGTCTCCCTGCACCAAGGATGTCATAGTAAAAGTGGATTATAGCAAGAAGTCTGAGACAGACACTTCCATAGCTTTTGCTCCATCGTCCAGTGAAAGAACTCCCACAACACGCAAAGGTAACTGCTAGTTAGCAATGAACCTTGAATTCTCATTCTTTCTCTCTCTCATTCCTCCTCAGTTCCTCTCTCTTTGTCCAGGGATTATTTAGGGGTTTTTTTTGTCTATGGAAGAGAAGTGTTATGCTTTTATGTATGTTTATGTCTAATCTCTTAAGAACTTTAATCTTATCAGTATGTAAAATAGGTATTTCTTTCTAGTCCCCTAAATAAACCAGGTGGTAGGCACTGACTTGCAATGCATTTTTTTTGTTACTGAGTTTGAGAGACCGTAAAAAATGCTTGAGGATTGTGCCCCCCATCTGTATGTTATGTGTGATTGGAAGGCTGCTAAATTTATGGAGGTTTGTTCATCTCGGACTAGAAAATATTATGTGCATATTAACAGAGACAAACATTCAAGATGCTTTGACACGACAACAAACAGCTTCACTCTTTTCTTACAAAGCAAAAACCTTAATAGTTAGATGGGTAGTGTAGGTATATGTAATTTTTTTGAAGTACAAATGAATCTTAGGATTTTGCATTTGTGTGCTTTTCTCTGTGCAAAAAAACACTTCGTTTCACGTCTTTATTTTCTTTTTTTTTTAATTTACATTTGTATTATATTCACTAATATCACAAAGGAAATTAACCTTTTTATTTTGTATCTTTAAAAAACTTCCAGAGGAGGATGAGGATGGAAAGACTCCAGCAGAACCACTGTTGAATAAAGGCAGGCATTTTCCATCTTTTTGTGTTAAATCATTCTTTCACATTGTTGATTTCAGTTTTCCTTTTGTATTCTTTCTACACCTGCATACCAGAGAGGAAAATACCAACCCTGCAATGTTTATTTGTTTCTTCATTTCTGCTTTAGGATGTACTTCATCCTTAGGAACTAGGCTGTGGGAAAAAAAAACCCAACATTGTGGAAATTCCCAGAAGTTGCAACTGAGGGTTGAGCATAAGTGTTGGAATTTAAAAAAAAATAAATTAAAAAGCTCTTCTGTTTAAAATAACACTTGAAATGTGTTCAGAACCTTTCTGCTTTCTCAGTTCTGTATGTCAGGTGTCTATCTGGGTCCTTATTTGGTTCAGGAAATACCATCTGATAGTGTAGTGGAAGTGCTCTCAGTTTATTCAGTGTATCTTCCAAAGTCTTGTTTGGAGATAGTTTAATATCCTGAAAATTAAGGCTTAGTACAGCTACTCAGGGAGGTGAACGTGTTGAAATAATGCAAAGTAGTCCTTCAAATCAGCATTTTGAGAAAGTAAAAGAGCAGTTTTCACTTCCTTGTTTATTTCAGACTTGCTCTGAGTTAATCAGGTGTTTTTGTCTTAACTGCAATTCATCTGAACTGTTTCGACATTTTCTTTGTAATTTCAGCAGCTAGAAGCTTTTGTGTTTTAATAATGGAAAGTGAGATTTTATCTTGAAGCACAAGATGGCAATTTGAAGTCCCAGTATGCAGTAAAGTAGTATATTAATGTAAAACAGTCACAGATGTGCTCTAAATTTTAAAAAATTACTAATAAAATAAGGACAGAGACAAACATCAGACTCTGTCTCTTGCTCAGACTGAGGTTTTAATTAAGAGAAAGAGGTTAGGGGTTTTTTTCCTGCAGTTCCAAAAAAATGATCTGTATTATTCTAACTGAAAATGGTATTATTGTCTTTTTCTCAGTAAATCAAATAACTTTTATATGCAAAACAGTACTTCTTGCAAAAGGGCCCAATATTCATAAATAACTTTTAATTTTAACACATGCTTAAAGAAAACTGTATTTAAGGAATCAATTGCTTAGGACATGACATTTACTTGTAAAATCAGTTGCCTACATATTTTTAAAGAAATTCTGTCCTTTGCAAGAGGTAGAGTGCATGGCCTGTAAAGCTCTGGTGCAAAGTTAATTAAATTGTCCAGGCAGATGTCGGTGTAAAAACCTCACACATTTATTTCTCAAATGCCTGCTAAATAACTTCAGCTGCTGAAATTCTGAGTCCCTAGACACCCTAAATACAGCCAGTTCAGTTTATATCCAGTCAATCAAAATTTGGAGTTGGGTTGGGGAACATAAAGGAAAATGCTTAATTTAAAAGTATGTATGTTGCAAAATATTAAGAGTTGCATTTGATGATTTTCAAAGTGGCTAAGCAAAACACTTCCAAACCAAAATTTTACTGCATATTTTTTCCTAGATTCAAAGAGCTCATCCTCTCCTTTAAACTTGGCTGACCAAAGACTTCTTGATGCCAGTTCTCAGTTCCAGAAGAAACAAGGCAAGAGCAATATTGACGTCTGGTGGCTCTTTGATGATGGAGGTAATGTGCTTTATAATTTGAAAAGATTTAAATGTCAATTAAAAAAATTACTGGAGTAATTCTGGATTAGTTGTTAATAGACATCAGCTCATATAAAATCTGTGCTATTTAATGAAGTGCAATTCCCTTAATCTTTCTCAAATTCTGTTCAAAACACAGGTTTGACACTGTTGATTCCTTACCTTATCACAACCAAGAAGAAGTGGAAGGATTGCAAGATCAGGGTGTTCATTGGTGGAAAAATAAACAGGATTGATCATGACAGAAGAGCGTGAGTTTGCCTTAAAAATTCTGTTTCAATGCTAATACAGCATGTTACTCATTGGATTACTTTCTCTGCCTACTTGCCTTATTTCATTTGTTCTTTGCTGGAGGTGTGATCATATTCTATTGCATTTCTCAAAAAAACATTTAGCTTCTCCCAGAATGTTCTTGGATGAGTTACCTCAAACTGATTTTTCTGCAATATTATTTGACACTTAATTTCAAATATTTTCTGAGATTATCTTCAAGAGAGAGCTCTTCTCTTACGTTAAAGCCATAAACCTGTTGGAGTTTTTTTTCCAAAGCATGTTGTTGATTATTATAGTCACATGCCAAATCAGTTTGATTTTTGTCCTTGTTACATTTAAGATGTCTTTTTTATGTTTCTTAAATTAGTGTTTTTTATTGCCAAACATCTGTTTAGCCTGTGAAACAATTAAAACTATGATCATGTAAAAAGGCTTGTTTTTCTGATGCAGGATGGCTACTTTGCTCAGCAAATTTCGAATAGACTTCTCAGATATTATGGTCCTTGGGGATATTAATACTAAGCCAAAGAAAGAAAAGTAAGTCTCAAAACACATCTTGTTTGTTCATTGAATTTGTGATGTCTTTAATTTAGAGCACTTCATTCTTTACTACATGAGTTATGGAAAAGAAGTTCCTGTGTGATTCAGTGTTTCACAATAATATGGGAAATTAATTGACTATAACTGCCATGTCCAAGCATATAGAAATCCGTATTTTTTTGAATCTCTAGCCCTTAGGTTGTAATACTAAATTCTGATAAATGAAGTTTAAAAAAAACCCTGAATTGCCTGGAGCGATCTTCTTTAAGAAGTGAGATGTTCACCAAAATTTAAATTATCTGAATCTCATAAAGTCTTAGTTTAGAGTAACAAAGCTTGGTCTTGAAATAGCCTGATTTGGGTTTTTCTTTTTTTTTCCCTTCTCCTTTTTTAACTTGCTTGTACTTTTAACGTACACAGGAATGACCATACGTATGATGTTTTTTACTTTCAAGTTCAAAAAAACATTAATCATAGATGGCTTTCAGCACAAATTTAGAACTGAATGTGTATGATCTAAAAATATCCTCCTTTGCCTTTATCCACCTTTCCCTTCAGGCCTTCTTGAGTGTGCTGAAGTTGTAAAAATATCTTTTATATGGACATGCATTTATCTGAAAGTCTTGATACACCATGGAAATTGAGAAGTGTTGTTTTAGAACTTGGCTAAATGCTAAAGATAATGAGTTCTTTTCATACCCTTTTTAATAGTTTTTTCTTAAATGTATAGAATGCATTGAGCAACTAAAACAAAGTAAACCAAAACATTTCTGGCACTCTGGTGCTCTTGGATATTCAGCTTCCAGCAGCCTGCTGCTGTGGAAGGTGTCAACTCTGAATGGAGTAGCACCCATCACAGTTGAGATTCTAGAATCAAGTAGAATTATTTTTGTTTAATAGAAATGATCCAGGCATTATTTCTTCTGAGCATTTTTCTTTCTGTCTCTGTGGATACATCCCCACAATATATCCAAAATATTTCTAAATACTATTTAGGTATTAACAACAGCTGGAAACCAAGTGAAGGAAGATTAGTTTTTAACAGGTGTGCTGTGCTGTATAATCATGTTATTATTAGATCTCCTTTTTGCTCAGCCAAAGAATTGCAGATCACATTTGTTTTCTTTCTTTTGATTAAGGTGAAATCATTGTACAGTAAAGATGACAACCAAGCATAGATTTAAAGATGTTTTGTTTGTAATGTGGGTATTTCCTGGAGGAAATGTAAAAATTAGAGTAACATAAGTTCTTCTTTGTAGCAGAAAATAATTCTTCCTTGATCTTCAGAAGGTTTTATTCTGAAGTTCTTGCTCTAAAGTCCTGGTAAATCCAAACTATTCATATTCTTACAAATGCAACAGGAAGACTGAGTTAGATATCTGTGGTTTTTTAATTTGGATGTGGCTCCTGGACCGTACTGGAAAGAGATAAAAGAATCAAAGTAAAAGGATCAAAGCCAGAATCCTAACAGCAATGGCATGAGACTGGATAGCTGGTTTTTACTGTGACATGTAAACTCCTCCAAAGTTAGCACTGAGGAACCTGCTGCTAGTTATTGTCCCTCTTTTAAGGATAGTACGGTTTCAGTCTTTAAAATCAGAAGTATATTTCTGAACTGAGTAAAACTTCAATTGTATGGTGAATTGTTTGCTAAATCACAGGCCCTGCATGTGCAAAAAGCTGATTTGATGTTCTGACTGCAACAGGCGGAGGGGGGAAAGCCTTCAGTCCATTTTTACATAGCAATAAAAGTCTTAATTTCTGATACCATGAAAATAATTTTTGACAGAAAAACTCGTATCTGTGCTAATGTTTGTTTATTTAATCCTTCCAGTATTGCAGCTTTTGAGGAAATGATAGAGCCCTTCCGACTTCATGAGGATGATAAAGAACAAGAAGTTGCAGATAAAATGAAGGAGGATGAACCATGGAGGATAACAGATAATGAGCTTGAGCTTTACAAGACAAAGGTTCTGTTTCTTTTAGAATGTTACGTCATTCAAAACTTCCTTCTCCTATTGCCTTTGTGGTTGTGATAACAATGAGTTAATTCCTGTTATTTTCTCTGTTCCATAGCAGTTTTTATGAATAGCAGATAAAAAGTAGCACCTAAAATCATTTAGTTGGTTCACAAAAGCAAAAAGATTCTGCATTTGAGTATGAGCAGGGGGCCAGACTGTTTTGGTTTTTGTTTTTGGTTTTTTGGGGGTTTTGGGTTTTTTGGGTTTTTTTCCTGGGCCAAGCTAATATTTTTTGCTTCATTATTTTTAAAAGTACACCACTAAAGCCAAACAACACTTTGTCGTGCAGAGGAGCAGTTAAAGGTTTGACATCTTTCCCATGTTATTGTGCACCATAGAGACACAAAAGTATTTCTTCTCAGGTGTTCCTTTGCATGAGAAGATAAATGGCGTCCTGTAATAGGGTAGCAATTGGCTTACTTGCACATTCTAAGCTTGCTGCTTTCTTTTTTCCCTAACCTTACAACCATAGGTTTTTAGATAATGAGAATGTTTTTCCATATTGAGGTAGAAGTACCTGCTTTTTATTAATTACTCATTCCAGTTGGTTGTACTGTTTTTTTCTTTCTTTAAATTTTTATAGTTTTTTAAATAAAAGCTGTTCCTGATGAGTTTCATTTAATTTACAGACTTACCGACAGATTAGGTTAAACGAGTTGCTGAAAGAACATTCAAGTACAGCTAACATAATTGTCATGTAAGTAAATTACTTGAAGTTGTGGTGCTACCTGCGTTAATCTGGAGCTGTAATTCAAAATGTAAATGTAAATATAGATCAGGAACAAGACTTTGCCTTGGCATATTCAAGATTTCAGTGCTGATGGTATTTATTTATTAGAAGTAAGGAGCCAGTATTCTGCTGAAGAAAAAAATGTCCTTTTTAGTGTTTTGCTTTTGATTATGCCGCTTTAGTTGATCACCTCAACTAAATTTGATTTGTGGTGTAGCTCAGGATTCTCATATTCTTTCTACTTCTGCATGCAGTTAATCTCCTCTTTCTCAAGTCTTTCCTTTGATTTCCTTTTCTACAAGATCTCTCTAGATAAAATTACCTTGCATAACTTTGCTCACAGATTTTTGGTATGAACAAGCAAGAGGCAGGTTGTACGTTTCTTACTGCTGTTTTTTAAAATGTTGAAGATGAGGAAAATATCCTCAGCTGAGGAGGATTCTGCTTGAAGCTGCTAAGTACTAAATGGTGCTAACATACCAAAAGTGAGGGGGAAATAGATGTAAATGCTTGTGGTGTTTCAGATACAAACCCTCAACTCAGGAATTCTGAGAGGGGAAGAAAATTAAAAAGATTAGAAAATTTGACGAAATATTTGGATCTTCCTTGAATCATCTGTCATGCTTATTATTATCTTGTATGTGACCAGATTTTTCTGCTCAGTGAAAGTTGTTTCCCTTGTGGCTTGCAGGAGCTTGCCAGTGGCCCGGAAAGGGGCAGTTTCCAGTGCCCTGTACATGGCTTGGCTGGAAGTTCTCTCAAAAGATCTGCCACCAATCCTTCTTGTTCGTGGGAATCATCAGAGTGTCCTCACCTTCTATTCCTAAGAGTGCTGCAAAGGCACAGCTGTGATGAAATGGTACTGCCATGCACAGGGGAGAGTGGCTGCCGTGGTCTATAGTTCATTAACATCACAAAGGCAAAAAGTGACTCTTCTTTCACTATTTCACTGACTTGAAAGCACACAAGGAAAGTCACTGTATTTCTAAAGTTGTGACATCTTCAGTTTTATTCTATATTTTCTGTAATTTAATCTTGCTTAATGGGGGAGGATTCCTTGTTAGACTGAAGAACAAGACGAGCTTTTTGTTTGCTATTTGAATAGCAGCAATAAAATGTTGTATTTTTGATCAATGAAAGGATTATAGATTTATAAAAGCCTTTTAGCCTTGAGGTGCCTTCTGAAATTAACCAAATCTCACCCATACATCCTATTTTATAAATTTATATAGAATGTCAAAATCTGCCTTCGACTAAGAGTTTCGATCAGACTTCCTTTAGTTTTTAGTCTATTCCATATTACAATAAAAATGAATGCTGCTTTTCAGTCTTCCATTGAGCTATTAGTTCTTAGTACTGTATGTTTTCTATCATCAGAAAGATTTTTGGTTTGTTGGTTTGTTTTTGGGTTTTTTTTATTATTATATCTGTTAGATCTAAAGGTGAGAATTGGGGCAGGTCAGTTGAACTAAAGCAAATCCCTGATGTTACTAAGTTCTGTAACAGTTAAACTAATTCTGCTTGTAGGGAGGATGCTTTTACTCAAATTTGAGAATACTGAGGATACTGCAGTATCTTTGGCAGTAGTCTGAGACAGACAGCTAATTTTATCTACCTTGGCAGAGGGTAGTATCCTCTTAGTCTTAGCTCTGCTGTGAAATCAAGCTCATCTTGCTTGCTGAGGCTTTTTATCTTAATACAAATTGGAAGGAAATAAAAAACCTGTCCTAGTTCTTGGCCTTCTATGTTTAGTGTCACTTTCAACTTACTTTTGAAACAAAACTCAACTTAAGGCTTGAATGGGGATAATATAAGCAATGTGATGCTATCTAACAGAAAACAGTAAACACTATGTGGAATTGTGCTATCCAGTATGAAATGTAAAAGCTGCGGTTCTCTCACATTTTTCAACAAATGGTTAAATGGACCACTATGTTTTTAAGGGGAGATGTTTTTAGGTCAATTCATTCAGTTGTCAGAAAATGAATTTAGTCTTATTAAATAATACTCAGGTTTGATTGTCTAGCAATTTTGATCTATTCCATACATCCTACTTTATACATTTTCTATGTTCAATAAAGAAACTGCCAGTCTTCTGTGCCCTTTCATTGTATATTTTGGAAACTTCATAATTTAGTCTACTACAAACACCTGCAAAAGAAATTTCACTTGAGCCTTTATACAAAGGTTAGTAATATGAACTGGTTTTTAAATTCCTGATTTTTTTTAATAGAAAGGATTGCCTAAAAACATTTCAAAAGCTGTTGATATTAGCATTGGACATGCTACTGGATCAGTTTACCAGTGGGTGAGTGACTTTCATTTAAGGATGCACAGAAAAGGTTTTTTGGTTGTTTTGGGTTTTTTTTGTTTGATTGGTTTGTTTGAGAGTTTTTGGTTTTTGCTAAATACAGGATCAAATTGAAGTGTAACTGCTCCTTTTGAAGGAAAAAGTATAATCATTGTGTGGCAAGGTAGAGCTTCAACTTCTTGTGATTAAAGATACAAATACACTGTGCAGTGTACACTGTTGTCAAGTTCTTTGTAAACTGCGAAAAATCCTTTTTTTTTTCCTTTTTTTGTTGCTGTTCCTGTCAATTGGATCTGAGACTATGGAGTCATTTCACTTCTGAAAAACTTCTAAGAAAAATAAACATGCATGTCTTGCTGCTAAGTGTGAGATAACTGATGCCAGCATGAACCCAGCTTGTTACAATAAAACATTGTAAGACAAGACAGACCGTGTGGGGTCAAAGCGATATTTCCTTCCAGGTGAGGGGATGTGGATCAGACTTACCACCATAAATATCACAGGTTTTACAGTGTTTTGTAGGGGATAAGGTTGTCACATTGTGCATATGGAATCATCGCCACAGTTCTCCTTGTTTTGTGAGTGACATTCTTTTGAGCAGATGGACAGTATGGCATGGACTTAGTGCTGCTATCTTAAAAAAAAAAAACAAACAAAAACAAAATGTGCACAGGTACACTTATTTTAAAAAGTTTATTTGCCCATTCAGGAAACCATTGCTTGTGATCTGTAACACAACACAGAAACCAAATGAAATGTGTGTATACATGCATATATGTGTATAAAAGTATATAAAGTATATCTAAATATGCATAATGGGGATAGTTAAAGTCATGTCTGTGAAATACCATAGGATGCTTTTCACATGCACTCTCAGGAGTCCACTAATGCTAGGCATGAGGGCAAGTTTCAAGATTATTTGCTCACTTAAATTTGAACAGTTAATGGTAATTGTCTGCAACAGATGTCAGTTAGTGGCAGTCACTCCAACTCCTGCTTTGATTTTGACGCCAAATTTACTTATGTTCCAATAATCATTAATGAATTGGAAAATTAAATCACTTACACATGCAATTCATATGTTCTTATAGGTTTGATTCCTTTTTATGGGTTTAGAAAGACCGTAGTAGCTGGTGAAAATCAATTATTTATTTGTTCACTTGTATTTAGGTTTCCTTTTACATACATTCTTTTTATATACTTTTTTCTGACATTACATATTTAAAAAAAAAACTAAAAATAATTTAAAAGATTTGAGCGTTAGTGGGTCGTGGCCCACTTGGTTTGAGGATGTAAAATTTGACACTGTACTGTAATTGTCCCACACAAATGCTTTTCTAATGTTTTAACGTAATTATTGCAGTTAATACTTTGTACCAGGGGGATGTCACTGCAATAAAAGAAGTGAATTCAATACAACTCTCTTGTCTAACAAAGCCTTTTTTTTTTTTTCTTTTTTTCTTTTTTTTTTTTTGTGGTGGGAAGGGAACAATGTTAGTAATTCAACAGGCTAATGCTGAATTTGTGAGGAATGTTTGCCTCTAGTAGGTCTAGAAACAGCAGTCATTGCATTAAAAATTAACCTTGTAGAATTTACCATGACTTGGCAGATGGCGCAGACCCATCCTCAGCCCTTGGTGTGTCTCAGCTGCAGTGGTGGGTATCTGAAAATCTGTTCCAAGTCATTTAGCCCCTGAATACAGTGAAGGATTCTCTTAACTCCTCTTTCTCCCACTAAAATAGTAGTCCACTGGGACTTGAAATGTGTTGGGAAAATAACTTCTCAGACCGTTGCAAAGTTGCTTTGTAAGGAAGACATGTTGTCCCTAACTTCAGTACACTCCACTAAAAATTTGAAGTTTAAAAGCATAAAGAAAGGGTGAGTTCTGTCATTAAACTCCTACAGAACACTTGAAAACTTCATAATCTCATCAGTTTTGGTATTTAATCCCTGCTACATTCAGAGTTCTTTTGCATACGCATTGGTAGTTGTGTTTAAATTGAGGCCTTAGGAATGAGGTTTGGATGCCACTGGGAAGGGAAAGCTTGTTAAAAATACCCTGCCAGCTCTTATGGCATTGGCTCTTCCCTGGTTTATTCTCTAAAGAGGCAGAAAAAGTTTGTAGCAGCTCTTTCTAGATCCTGCTGTTCACTTGGAGCAGTGTGAAGAGGTAGATCTGAATAATGATGTTACCTCATGCTGAATTCATGCATTAGTGACCTCAAGCATGTGTTTGAAGATAAAAAAATGAGGATTTGGTCAAGGTTGATCCCATCACTTCACAAGAGAGTGAAGGCTCACACTGCAGAGAATGACTGCTGCAATTTTGTTTTAAAACAGGGAAGCAGGACACCCTTCACCTTGGTGTTTATTCTTCACCAGTGTAATTACACTTCTCACACTACTGCTGTGGTGTCCTGTAAATCCCCAAACTTGGTTTGTGTTCAGCTGCGTTAGAAGCCAGGCTTCAGGTCAGTGTCACCACACAGGCAGCCAGTGGTACCTCATCAAATCCCTTCTGCTATTCTGCCTTTGTGTGCTGCAAAACAGCAAAACATCCACCCAACTGGATGGGGTTGATGGAGGCCACTGCTTGTGTTTAGGACAGAGAGCGAAGTGAGCTGGTCCAAAGCTCTGAGTGTTAACATGGAAGGAGAAAATGGTGAAGCAGTAGCAGGCACATTCTCCAAACAGCAGCAGGGAAGATGTTTTCCTTGAAGTACAAGAGGTTTCCTAACGCCCAGAGGTGCATCTGGTGCTGACAGACTGCTCCATCCTTCGGGCTCCTCTGGAGCTGCTGACAGCTGCATGAACAGAAGTTGCCAAGGCCAGCCTGTGCTGACTTCTTATACCCTGTCCTTACTGAACTGCGAGCAGCAAAAGGAACCTGAGAGCAGTTTGTCTCTCCTGTGATGTGCCTGCTATCTCTTCCAGGAAACACTGGCTTTCTATCTCCAGGAGCCCTCTCTGCACCCTGCCTGCACAGCCAGCTTTAATTGCACCTCACAACACAACATGGACCAGGAAAAGGGAATCCCTCAGGATTTAAACTGTCTGGCCATGTTAAATTAAACTTTTTAACACATCTCTAAAGATCTCTTAGTAGTGACCCAACCTGTAGAGAGCAACAGCAAAGGCCTGCAGGGAAATGTCAGCCTGCTCTGCCTTGCTAATAGTGATATAAAAATAAAAGTAAAGCCGCCTGTTTTGTGGCACACAGCCCTCTCACCCCTGTTGACAGCAATTTAGTGGCAGCAGCTCCTGGCTCTGAAAGATTTGCCTCACAGTCGTGCTCCCTGGGATCTGGGAAAAACTGACCCTGCTGAGCTGCAGCCAAAACAAACTCCAGCATGAGGTTCCATGTCCAGGTACATCCCCTGGTAGCCCCTCAGATCCATTCACAGTGATAATAAAACTTCTGCTAGTGGAACATCACTTTTAGTGAGGGAAATCCTATTCCTGTACAGTTTCTATGAGCTCCAACAAGAATCGTGTCACTAGGCGGCACTACTTTCAGCGTTTTTATGTAATGCCTGAAGCTGCCTTGTTAACACACTCTTCCTGCACTGTTCCATCGGTTTAATTCATTCCACAACTTAGTACTTTGAATAAACAGCAAGTATCAGCATAATGACATTGTTTTTCATAATTTTTTACAATTTTGAGTGGATTGCTGAAGAGTTTAATATTAATTCTGCTGTGCCATGTGGGGAAAAATACTGTGGTTTTGCTCCAAAGAGACGCAGGAGGCTTCAAGCAGAGCCTGATGAGTTCAAGCAACCTTTTTGCCACCAAGTAACCATTTCATAACGCACTGGGTGATGCTTGATGTTCTCAGTGGCTCTTTCCAGCTGTGTTAACCTTAGCAGAAGGAGAAATGCTGCAGGTAAAGATGTTAGAACACACTGGCATGTCCCATCTAGTTTAAGAGTGATCTATGACATTCCAGCAAGGCATTTCACTTCATAAGTAACAAACAAGACAACTGTCTGCCACTTCTACAAAGGTGCGAGCTGGATAAAAAATGCTCTGTGTCATCCTGAAATATTCAGGTACCAGCTGTTCAAAGTACTGAAGGAAACCGAATCATGTAGCACTAGACACAATTTCAAGTTAATTTAGCTTGAAAATAACTTTATCACTCTGTTGAACAGTTTTTCAGCTACTAAATCTTGCAACATCTCTGCAATTAAATTTGTCTATGCAAAACAGATGGTAATGTGGAGTCAGTCATGAGCAAAGTATTTCCACAGGCTCAGGGTGAAAATTGAAGAGCTGCGATTAGCCTTGAAATGTCCTCAACCTGTGAGGTTACTGATTTTTTTCAGACCAAGCTCTGTGTGTGTCTGTCTGGTTTAACAGCATTACAAATTATAGGGACTCTTGAACAATTCTGTTGTACTCATGTTACCAATTGCATACAACAATATTTGGAGCACTATTAAATAAAATTACATGTCAAGTAAGGGGTGGGACCTGTGCAAAGGAATGTGCCACATAATACAGTGTTAGCCTGTGAGTTTTGTAAACTCTGGGGGAAATTTAATGCAACTCCTCTCTCTTGGGTAGCAGTGCTGAAGAAAAAAATTGAATCAAAGCAGTTTGATAATGTGCAAAAATAGCAACACAAAAGTCAGGCTTGTAGTTTAAGAACCTGGAAATCATGGAAGGTGAAAGCACAGTGCCTGCCTGCCAAGAGGAACAAAGAGCACTGTGCAGATTCAACAAGGACAGATACTTGCAGAATTAACAGGTAAAATCAAGGCTAACCACACACTGGGGGTTTCACATGGGATTTCACATGGGATTTTGGCTAACCTCATATAGACTTCATTTCATGGAACATCGTTAGAAGTCTTTATTCTCTTTAAAATCTTTTTGTACCCTTCAAGTAGTGATAGAAGTAACTCAGGCATGGCAGGATTTGTGATGAAAGCTCAGCCTTTGGCAAATTGATAACAAACCTCATTGAGCACTCATTCTTCATAATATTTTTCACTGAATTGTAGGGCTTGGGCATAGCTTTCATGTTATTGCCATGTCTGTAAGGAGCTAGAAATATGAGGCTTGATTCTCAGCTGAGACTTGGAAGTGCAAGGTTACGATTTCCTCTCTAGCCAGAGCACAGATCTCACTTTTTCCATCCTGTTGGCCAACCCTCAAACCATCAGTCATTTTAGAAAACCCATTCTGCCCTGGACACAAAACATTCCAGCATTAATTTGTGCGTTTGGAGTCTGTCTTTGCAAATGTATCCGTGTGCTATCACTCCAAATGCATCACGGTCAAGAAATTTTCACTTTCCCAGGATTAAATGAGGTTAGTAATAAAACCCATCTTCTCCTACTGTAGCTTTGGCTTTATGTAGTCCGACTCTAAATAAAAGGACAGTAAGCTCTGAGCTGGTAGTTTTGTCCTTGTTCTGATAGAAATTAATCATATTCTATGGCAGCTTACTGGTAGATTTAGAATTCAGATCAAATCCTTTTTGTGTGTGTTTTGCTGTGAATAATAGTAAGAGTTTTTCTTTTAATGAGAAACATCTAAAATTTTTTTTTTGTAATTTCTTTAAAATAACATTTCATGTAGTCTACTTTAAAACATTCCTGTGGAATAATTAATGGTTTCTGATAAAGAAAAATCAAACACATAAACAGTTTGTTCCTTCAGTCCCTGAGCATAGGAAGATAGTTCCCAAATCTAAACAAAAGCAGGAAAGGCTGTGTAGTTTCACTGGCTTCACTGCAATATATGTACAGACCTTTTAAACTGGCCTGTAGTATGTGGAGCTTGAAGGAATAAAAATGTTCCTCCAAAGATTTCGGATTTCCATGGTGGTTTTAGTAGAAGTGAGGCTAGTAAGGTTGCATTGTCTGACAGGTTTTTGGAAATTGGTACAGTTTGTCCTCCAGGTGAGCCACTTTTGAGCAGTTATCAGGGAATATGCTGCAGTTTTCTAGAAGGTTGCTTGTTTGTTTTAAGAAACAGAAACATTCCTGTTTCTTAAGAGAGGTAGGAGAAATGTATTCACTCTCCCACCTGGTCTTCTGACCTGTGGGAGCACACACATTTCAGGTGTGTTCTGAGGCACTTAGATGCTTTTGTCAGAACAGAAAGGGATATAAGGTCACCTGCAAAAATGCTGGAGGCATCTCATGTCTTGGCTTAGGAGCTGAGTCATGAAAATTTATGTGTCTGCCTCGAGAGTAGCTGTGAAATGATCTGGTGGAGTGAACTGGCAGAAGATGAATCCCTGTGAATGACATCCTGTAGTTCTGACTTCTGCTTTGGACAGGACATCAAAAATGTTGTAAGGAAATACACAGCAGAACAAGGAAGGTGAATTAATGATTTCTATGCATACAAATTTATTTTTTTTAAAGCACTTTGTACCATGGAAGGGCTTAAAGTGGTTTGCTTTTTTTTCCCCTCTATGTTTTTTGTCTTTTTCTTTTTTCTTTTTTTTTTTTTTTTTTCCAATATAAACCATTTAGTTAAGGAATGCTTGATATTTGATCACTGAAAATCTGGGGTTTTGACAGCTTGTGTGGACCATATTCTAGATTATGCTTCCTCTTGATTTTTAATAAATCTTGGTTTTTCTCTGGGTCACTTTAGAATGTTTGTTCTTGGTTGCCCCCATAACCAGTTTGTTTGGTATAGATTGCATTCTACACCGGAATGCACAGTTCTTTGTATGCTACTGCATGGCTGAAAGTGAAAAATTAAGAAAAGAAGTGTTTTTTTTCTTTAATTAAGTAGCAACATTAAACAAAAACAAATCTAAGGAGCTTTCTTAGGAACATGGTGGTTATTTCACAAAAAAAGTATTTATATGATACATAAATACTTCCAGTATTTAGTCTGGAGCCAAAGAACTTGACAATTAAGAGTGGTTTCTTCTCACATATAGAAGAAATTTCTATTTTATTCGTTTTGGAAAGTAATTTCTGGACAATGGAGAAGGCAGATCTGGCACTGTGTTTGTAATTTTTTTGCATGTTCTGTAAATAAATAGATATGACCCCATTTTCTCTCTGTGTTCATCTTGGAACTTCAAAAACATTAAAAAACCACTGCTTTCCACAAATGACAGGTTTGTTGTTTGTGTTTGTTTGTTTAATTGGTTTGATTGTTTGTTTTATTGACCACACCAAGTTATATCCATATTTTATGCACTTTTCATGTTTCCTCTTCCTGTTTTTTTTTTTTTTTTTTTTTTTTTCTCTTTTTTTTTTTTTTTTTTTTTTTTTTTTTTTTGTTGTTTTTGTTTCCTTTTAATTTTTGTTTTGGTTTTTGTTTAGGGTTTTTTGTTGTTTGTTTGTTTGCTTGTTTTTAGTTTGTTTTTTGTTTTTTGTTGGTTTTTTTTCCTCCTGTCAGCAGCAATGTTTTCATGCGTGTTGAATGTAACTTTAAAGAAGCAAGAGCTTTTCAAGCATTTTCTCTGCTGGTAATTCATTCAAGGTTTGGTTGCTGTGGTTTGTTTTCCTTGGGCCCTTCCTCTGGACTGTACTTTCCTTAGGAACACATGTCCTGAGGAAGGGCAGCTCAGGTTTCCTCTCACTGGAGGAGGCTGGGGAACACAGAGGAGCAGCCAGGATGTCAAACACCAACACAGGAACCAGCTCAGGCCATTCAATCAGGTTCTGCTCAGTGATACCTGAAGCAAGTGTGGCTCCTTTTCATGGGAAAGGAGCTTTAGGCTAAGTGTGATTACAGCTTTAAGCTCAATTCATCCAGCAGGAAAAAAAAGACTCATCTGTGATTAGCTTTGTATTCCACAAAAATCTCATCTTTTGAAGACTCTGTGTGCGTGTGTGTGTGTGTTTGTAAAATTTACATCTGTGTTCTCAGCAGCTGAGAAGTTGCTTATAACAATAAAATTTTCAAGCAGTCATCTTCTGCTTCCATCTTGGCTTCGAAACTGGGTTCCCTGACAACTGCTGTTTAGCCAAAAAAACAGCTGTTTTGGGACTGGATGGAATCTCATGATTCTGCTGAACACTTTGAAATAGCACTTCTTTTCATCATGTGATAAGAAAGAAGAGGAATTTCAATCCATTTGATTAATGGCATGTCTGGTATACTAAATATTTTCCATGGATTGATATTAATCAATGAGCTACACCAGGAGCCATCCCAGTGAATCTCAGCTCTAATTCAAGAGCAGCTATTTAAGACCATCACCCTGTGCTTGGCCCATGTAAAAATAGTACATGATGTAAGGATTTCACTGAGTTTCAGGCACTCTGAAATAAAAAAAAAAACAAACCCTAGAATGCTGTGCATGTCCAAGGATTCAATGAATGATTCAGGGAAGGGTTTTTCTACAAAGTTCAGAGGCCTTGGAGAAACACACTGCACTTTCCAGAGGTGTGGCTGCTGGTGGCAGAACTGTCTGGTGATCAATCTTACTGATCAAGATTGATGGACAGAGAGCTGAGGTACCTCAGCAGTGAGTTTGGCCTTAAAAATACTGTAGCTGGGTTTTTATTTTTGTTTTGTTTTGTTTCATTTATCTTACCTAAGCTCTATGAGACCCTTGATAGATTTAACAACAGGCATTTCAAGCTGAATCTTAAATCTTAACTATGGTTTTCAGTTTCACAGTTGTGTGTTTGAGACAAAGACATGAAAAGAAGGCATTCAGCCAAACACTGGCTGTCATTTTACAATACAAAATAATAAAAAAATGTAGAATTGTGACACAAAAATTGCTAAGCTAGTGCTTGGATAATTTATGAGATTAGATGAAGGGGAAAAGGAACTCTGTGATTATCAGATAGTGTGGGAATGCAGACCTCATTCTAGACCTGAAGATTTTGGTTATCTCTAAAACTAAGGCCTGGAAATGAGAGCAGCTTGGATGTGAAGGATTCAAAAGCAGGCAACAGAGGCTGGCATTCTAATCTTATTTTTAAGAAATTAAGCATAAACTATGAAGGCTATACAAATTTAAAAGTCCCCTTGGAGGAATGAGGAATGGTTGGATTTTGACAGAGTTTGTCCCAGAATTAGCAAAACTGTTTCTTGACATTGCTTCTCTATAGCTGTGAGTAAACCCAGGTAAAAATATGTGCATAAAATCATGATCTAAGCTTCCTATCCAATTATAGCACACCAGATGTGTTGTATTTGTTTCACACAACTTCTCCTTGTTAAAGTTAAATGTTTACACCTGACTCAGGCCATTTGTGCCTGTCAGTGTTGTGAGGGAGCAGTTCTCAAATGTCTACCTCACATGCTACCTAAAACTGCTTTTATTTCTGATCTTTAAGAATTCAGGCTTTCAGAAACATAATATGATTTGTGGGGAACAGTTCAATTACCTTTTAACCCTGGGGGTGAGCTACTTGGCAGAGTTTCTATTGAACTGCAAAGTTTTTAGTCAGTTCCTTTCAGCCTTCTGCTGGATGATTTTTCTGGAGCAGACAGAACAACAGTGACATTTGTGCCTTTGGATGTTATGGTTGCTCAGTGTTTTGACTTTTACCTTAAAGCTAATTTTTTTTTTTTTTTAAATTGCATGTTCATCTGAATGTTATGATCAGATTTTATATTCCCCGTCCCCATCCTGTGTGGGGCTCTGTCCACATGAAAACAGCAAGGCCTGGAGATATGAAAATTATTTTTCAGAACTCAGAGAAGCCCTTGTACTTACCTCACTTCAGTACATAATGAATCCTTTTTGCTAAATAAGTAAACTGGGGGTCAGGTCCTGTTTTCTTGAATGCATATTTATCCTTTGTATTCAAAAGCACAAGCCAGGCCTTGGGAACACAGTTCATTTTCATCTCTGAGTTCGGTGATCTGGTCTAAAATTCTCGGTATTTCCAGAATTCAGGTGTAGCGGTGACAGTAATTCATCAGTTTTCATCATTGCAGAGAAGAGGGAGTGTCTGTCTAGCCAAACATATTTGTGTTGTTTTGGGGGTTTTTGGCAGCTTCTAGGTAATCTTGCTCAGGGGCAAACCTTAGTGGCAACTGATAGGGGGTTTTAAGTCTACATTGTTCAGGAAATGCTAGAGATTGAAGCACAGAAATACCAAATATTTCTCTAAATATATATGCAATATAGAAATACCAGAATTGAACAAAACTACAGAAAAGTGTTGCATATTTACTTTATGTAAAAACATCTTTAGTCACAGGATTTAAAAATGTACCCAAAAAACCCTGCTTGTGAAACAGGTGTTTTTGAGGCATCAAGGGGTTGGCACACCACGAGCTGCTCCTGCTGGCATTCTTTTTATCTGGAGGCCTTGTTTTGGCCATGAGTAAAAATGGAACTGTTATCAATTTCCTAAACTAATTTTTAATTAGTTGCTTTAATTAATTGTAAGCAGAGACCATATCTAGCCAGCTCTAGTTAGATTTCTTCACAGATTCTTATTGTTCCTCTCATCATTAAATCACTGAAAACTAAATTTTGCTAAAACCAACCCTGACAAGCTTCAATAAACAATGCCAAAGGGAGCTGAAGATTGGACATCTGTGCTCCTAAATTCATGGCACTTCAAGGATGTTGGAATAACCAGAAGATACAGAGGAGATGAAGGCCTGGAAAGTTGGCGACTTTCTGTCTGAGAAAAAGATGATGAAAGGATTAAAAATCTGGGCCAAATTAGCATGAAGAGTGAAAAATCAATAATCAACAGAGGAAAGAACACTAATTAATGATGAGAATTATGTAGTTTGGAGCCAACAATAATTTCACTATTTGCAAAAATGTATAAATGAGTGAAAAAGCTTTGCATCAGCTTCAGTGTGGAGGCTGAAAATCTGACAACCACACTCACAAACCCTGGCCAAGAATAAGACCTGACTTGCTAACACAAAAAAGACAGTGTTAGAGAGGGTTGTATTTTTCCTGATATTTTCCCAGTATTTGTGTAACAACCTCATTTTTGACAAGCCCAGGCAGGGAGGAAGCCTTGGGAGGTTTTAGTGCCCAAATACACAGGTCAGACCTCTCTGTGACCACCCATGCTGACATGTGGCTGGCTTCTTGGAACATGTGAGAAACCACCTCCTCCACCAGTTCTGTAATTCTGTGGAAGCAAGGAACTTATTTCCTATTTCTGCTATAGCAATTTGGTGTCAAACATATGGACAGCCACAATAAGGATCAAGGATTTTATCTTAGATATGAAATGCAGTTCTTCCCTCTCACATTTTTATTCCCCCCGCTTTAAGAAGTGTGAATATTCACCTCTTCAGAGTGAAGTTCACAAACCCAGCCCTGTTCCTGGATTTAAGGCCTGCTTGTTCCACAGCTTCAGTTTAGTTTAGGTGTGTAAGCTTAATTTACTACACATGGGAAGAATTAAGAAACATACTCATGGCAGGGTGATTTTTGCTGTATTTAGTTTTGCAGCACATTGCCATTCCTGGGTTCTCCTGTGTTAGGCACTAAGACCCCTCAGCTGTCATCTGCAGACCTCAGTCTAAGCTGTGACTGCTGATTCCAAGTCAGTACAATAAAATCCCATATAAGAATCCCACAGCCCCTTCTAGAATGACTATTTCTAGACTGCCTATGCCTAGCTATGCCAACAGTTTATGTATAAAGGATTGTATGGGCCTAATTGATCCTTTTATACAACTTTGTCCTGTGGGATTTCAGGTGGCACACCAACCATAATTATGAAAGTAATATAATTTTTTTTTTTTTCATTTATGATGATGATTAGACTAAAGGGCTTTAATCAAACCTGAGTCAGTACTACACAGTATAGACAGTTATAACTGAAGTCCCTGATGCCTAGGCCTACCTTAGGTCTTACAAATGCTCACTAAAATCTTGGTTTCACTTGCCACAAGATACTGCAGGCTCTCTTAAATAGCAAGACTTTAATTTTACTTTTAGCAATAATTTTGGTGGCTCTGTAGCTTCCTGGGACACCAGTCTGTCTGTACATGTGCAATCAGCTTTCTTGTTAAATGTTTCTCATTAAAAGACTAGAAGCTGAAAAAAGGTAGAATTTAGAGAAATGGGTATAGAAATACATACTGTGACAGGCAGGATTGCAAAGAGGTTTTGGATTTCTTCTTGGTATTTCTTGTTTTTTCTTTTAATTCTAGTTATTTTTTCATCTGGATTTGAAGCTGGGAATGACTTCTTTCTGGGACTGTGCATAACTGCCTTGTACAGTTAGGGTAGTGGATGATAATGCTGCCTTTCTAGAAAAGAGATTAAGATTTTTTTTGGCAGCTTGTGCTTGCTGTGTAATTAATTAATGCAGTTGTTACCTGATGACAGTTTCTTCTCTAAAAGAAAAGCTACAAAAATCTAACAAGCGTACACAGCACTTGTAATTAATCCCTGCTAATATAATCCTCCAGAGTTTGTAGCTTCAGAGAAGTCATCGGTGAGTGTTGATACTTTCTCTCCCGAGAGTTTGACAGCAAAGAACAAAATGCTCTGCTGTGTGCAGTCTCATGACTCTCATTGCAGTGTTTCCTAGAAAGTTCCCATTTTGGAGCAAGAGTAGCCTTCTTCTAAACCACCTATTACAGTTGTTTAGCCTTAAAGTCAGTGCTTTTCTTATATATATTTATCAGAGCCCTAGAGGTCTCCTTATTCCTGTAGATGTCAGTCAGTTTACCCAGAAGCAGCCTTGAATCCTAATGAAACCTGCACAACCATATCTGAAAGTAATGCCAAATCAGTTTGGTTCCAGCCCCCAGTACTGGCTATTGCTTTAAATCGATCATCAGTTTAACTCTGAATGGGAAAAAAAGGACAAAAAATTAATCCAAAATAAGTTTTATTGTGAGAAAAGTGTCGTCCTAATGGTACAAATGTTCAAGAGAAAGCTTTTTTTCTTAAAACATCTCTTTTCAAAATCCCCAAACTCAACAAAAGAGAAGAAAAATCACTGAGTTTAACTTGGTATAGTCTTTGGTCAGCACCTACATGCAACTGGAACAATCCTGGATGTGCTTTGGCTACTTTCACATATGAGATTCTGTTGCATGTCCAGTTACAGTACCAGCTGTCACAGAAAGCACCATTGAGTCATATACTTATCACATGACAGTAAAAAATGTAAAAAGAAAAAAAAAAAGAAAACACCCCCACACTAAAGTAAGCTAAAACTCAAGTCATTGTACAATTATCTTTCTTACAGAACAAGCTATGATAAAATGAGGCATGTATAACTACAGCATTAATGAGATTTCTAACAAATTAACTTCAAATACATAATGTTCCTTGCCTGCTCTGCAATAATTGAGTTTGCAGGTGTGGCAGTCCTGACACAGCTCTCAGGGCTCAGGAAATGCACCCTGGTTTCAAGCTAGCACCAAACACTGAAATATACTCTTCTGAGAGACATTTCCTTCAGCTGCCTGCAGGAATTAATGCCAGTTTGAGGAGCACCCTTTCTGAGCATGAGGTGTGGCTGCCTGTGTTGGCTCATGAGGTCACTGAGGAAAGGGCAGCACAGTTCACTTCTGCAGTTCTAAGGGGATTAAAAACAGTCCATGTATTTTGCTACAGGGCTTGTGCCTCCTCCACTGTTTGCTGTGGATTATTTAGAACACAATCCCATTGAGCTGCTGTGAAATACGATCTCTGCAGAGACTGATATTGATACTTGTTCTCTATGACTTTTTTTCCCCTTTTTTTTTCTTTCTTAGTTCTCATTTGCAAGAGCATTTAGAATATCCTACTATGTGAACGGTTTATAATATCCCACTTCAGAATATCCTAATACAGTGATCTTTCAGCTCTGATATATTTTAGAATTACTTATATACTGTTTGGATGCTAGTCCAAGTAGAAAAGGAAACATCTTTCAAATCTACTTCTTTTTTTCTTGATGAAGAAAGTACCTCTAAATGTTATAGCTCAAATTTATAAAATTAGAGAAAAACAAGGAAGTTTCCCTTTTTGTTTACATAATTTGTTATTTTCTCCATATATTACTGCATTAACAATAAATAAACTTCTATAATATTTTTTCCATTTGGAACTATAGCAAAATACCCAAAGTGTTACAGACTGCTAACATGAAAAAAAAAAGCTCACATTTTTGTGCCATTTAGTGCCATATGATGACTTCTTGAACTTCGGCTTTTTTAATACACTTTAAATCGAGGTTATATAAAAGATACAGTAATCATGATTTGCCCTTGTAATAGAAATTTTAGCAGTGGCAGAGTTAAAGTCATGCTCCTGAAAGAGAGGCTCTGCAGTCCTGGCAGGATGGAAAGAAAGGGCTCTTCCCCTCTGCCTTCCTCCCCCAAAATACAATTTTCCAAAGCAGAGTCGCTTTGAAAAGCAGATGTTCTTGGGTATGTAGACAGAACAGAAGTGGCTGAAGACCAGAACCATGGCTAATAGAGGTGCACCCACAGCCTCACCCTAAGGGCTTCCCCCTGCTCCCCTCGGAGGTAGCTGTCCTCATGGTGGCTCTCCAGCTGCTCCATCTCCTTCTCCTTGTGCAGGGGCACGCTGGAGATCTCCAGGGTGTGCAGCCCAGGTGCAGCCCTGCTCCTCACGGCGTGCAGGTGGCTGGTGCCATCTCTCAGGTGCATCTGGAAGGTTCCACGCTCACTGCCACGGGAGATGGCATAGCGCACTCGGCGCCTGAGGGCTGGCAGCAGCTCCAGGATGGGCTCCCGGCTCCCCAGCCTGGACATAGCCACTCTCACCTTCAGGGGGCTTTCCGTGTCCAGGCTTCTCCAGCTCATCTGCTCCAGCTGAACAAGGGAAGAGTGTTTAGAGCAGGAGACAGGAATAATCAGAATAATTAGCAGTTTCTGCCTCGATTCCATACAACACACCCTGTAAATCCTAAAGGCCTCAAGCAGGCCATTCAAGGATACGGAGGCTCTGACTTCTGATTACTTTGAGAACCTGTTTAACTTCATGCTTGCAAAGAGGCTATGCAGAGAAGTGTTACAAACAAGTTTTTGAGACCACTTAAAAAATCATCAGGGTAGCAGCAAAAGCCAGATTTAATTTTCAAGGCCGAGGCAAGATGAGGATTTCTCAGACTGCACTGCAGCCTGGAAAGGAGTAGGGGGAATGTACCACCACAAGGAGAAACCTGTGTTTACACATAAGAGCCACAGTTCTTATGTTCTTATGACCAACAGAAACAATAGAGAAATGCCTTTCACAACACTGCATGGGAATTCTCTGAAATCTCTGAAAATTCCATACTGCATTGTACTGTACTGTATGTAACGCAACTAAAAATGCATAGTGAAAATAAGGAAAATTTCTGGAAAGGAGCAAGTAATGCAGTGTTTTAAATACTTGAACCCCATAAATGATGACAGTGATTAAAAAGTATTTCTTTTTCTACATAGTTTATGGATGTCACTTTTACTGCCTAGAAAGTTCTAGAAACTGACAAGGTTAATGGTATTTAAGAAGTGTAGTAACAAGATGTAACAATTACAAACTAGATATGAGTTCCTGTAACTTACCCTTATAAGCCCACAAAACGCAGCAAGAAAAATATTAAATCTGATGTGTAATTCTCTAAAGATGTCATCAATTCTGTAAAAACTGGACTTCCATCAGCCAGGTCTAATCCTCCACCTCTATGAGCAACAGACACCAAGACTAAAATGACCTTCTGCAAGAAGACCTGTTTAGCTGCCCCAGACCATAAATGCTGTCCAACCTCCTCCTGGCAGCAGAACATGCTGCCAAGACATGTCCAGTTTCCCAGGTCTCTGTAATTAATGGAGAATTATTTCCCTGAATGTACTCTGAAGAACCAGATCACATCTCACACTACAAAGGAATCTTTGCAAGCTTTAAAAGCATCGTCTCACAGCTGTTGATGTGTTTCTTATTGTCAAATTATTACTGCTAGCAGGACCTAGGTGAGGCAGAGGGAGAAAAGATATTTTCACCATTGAGTATGGCCTGTTTAAAAGATTTCCTCCATTTACTGCTGGTGTTGTATCTCTGAAAATACCTCTAAAAACACTACAGTGCTTTTTTATTCTGGTACATACAGTGTTAGCACTTCTTTTCTTCCTGCTGTCTTTTTTGGAGTAGCCATTGATTTTGCACTCATAACACACTTCAGGGGACAAAGCATTCTCTTCACCAGCATCTCCGTCCGGGGGCAGGTACTGGCCTTTGTTAAATCCCATCCCTGAGACACAGTGTCTGTGGAATGAAAACATCTATTTTAGTTACTCCTTGCAGTTTTATGAACTGTTCCTGCTAAATGGAGAGTGTGTAATCTGTGCCACAGTGTCTGTATCATCTTCCTAGTGCTTTTGTCAGCAGGAGGGCTGTGCATTAATTTCCTTCACACTAGAGTGGCTTACTGAGGGAAATGCAAATGCTGGCTGAAGGCTTTTAGCCTGATCTAATTTTCATTTACAAGTTCAACAGAGAAAGTGAACAAAGCCAGCCTTCCCTGAATTTAGGGGACTACAGAATTTACCCATTGTTCTGTACCAGAACAATGTTAATTTGTGTTTAAGGTTCCAGATTGATCAGTGATACTTAAACCGCTCTGTTATCTCAGTACACATGGTACCTATCCTTATGTATTATCAATCCCCACTGAGCAGATCTGTGAAGAACTTCATGTGCTGATACTGGGGGAGAAAGAAGAACTCATTGTTTAATGTTATTTATATGCTACATTTAAAATCAATGTCATGCTGCATGTATAGACATTTTGATTTTTTTCTAGTTTCTGGATATTTTGTGCAAAACTAGAAAGGATCTTGTCCTTCATTTGCTCCTCCACACCTTCTGAATGTGTCTTTGGTGAATGGCAGCATGGAGAAACTCACCCTTGTCCAATTCTGTAATAGCCAGGTGGGCAGCCACAGAGATAACCACCCTCAGTGTTGGAGCAACCATAATTGCAGGGGTTCTTGGCAGAAGAGCATTCATTCACATCGTGGCAGGCATGGGAAAACTGGTCGTAGGAGAACCCAGATGGGCAGACACACCTGTAACTTCCCAGGGTGTTGTAGCAAGAAGCAGAGCCACATGTGTGAGGATTGGAGCATTCATTTTCATCTGGTAAGCAAACATAAAAATATTGGTGTTTTCTAGTCTTGAACAGGACTAGATGCAGCTAACAAATCAGACCATCTGTAAGTCCCAGGAGTCTGCTACATCCTTGACCTTATCATCCCACAGACACCTGGTTTCTGAAAGAGAAAGGAGAGTATCACCTTCATTTGAGGCTGTTAAGATATAGAGAAGATGACAACTCCAGTCAGTGTGACTTGATTTGGTTCCAGGCAAAAAAAAAAAAAAATGTTGTGGTATGGAAACTCATGCTTTGGTAGTTGGCATCATGGCTCTTTTATTTCTTTAACCAAGGTATTCCTCTAAAAACTGTAGGTTTTCCTTAACAAATTTTCCTCACCTCAGTTTTCCTCACCAAGCCCACAAATGAATGCTGTGCCATTCTTGCCTGCAGTCACTTGGAGGGAGATTCTTTTGAAGACTGTAATTTACAGAAACTTAGGCTGGTTTGGGGTTTTGTGGGGCTGACCATTGTGTTCTGTCACTCTCGTCCCAGTCCTTTGCTTTCTTTGCTGAAGAGCAGTATTAAGTCACGAGTGATCATGGTGATGGAGACTTCAGAAAAACTGGCTGCTGTGTCACTTAATGTTAAAATGGGTAGAATAAACTGATTTTTATGTATAGAATCAGGACAGTAAAATCAGCCTAAATTAAATGTATGGCAGTGTTCACAGTCATGCTCCATTGATACCATTGACGGAAAACCATGAAAGTGAACCTGAAAAGGTAATATTTTGTATTGGATGACATTGTTTCTCTGTGTATTGTTTTTTATTAAAAAAAGAAAATCCCACATTTCATTCTGTATATGATATAGTTTAGTTCATGAACCACAGAAAATAAGTTACGGATTGAATGAGATAAATCTAAACATAACTCCTGAGCTTCCCAACTTGTCCCATTCCTTGTACAAAGAAACTGGCCTTAAGACTGTATTTTGGAAGTAGAAAACCCTTATGGTTTTATGGATTTTTTTTCTCTCCATTTACTTTAGATGCTATTCTGTAGAATTCTTAAGTTGTTAGTGGTTTTTTACGCTTTTTTTGTTTGTTTGTTTTTGACAGGTGCTTTTTTTTCTTCAGCCCAAATATTTACATTGATACTTTCAGGAAGTCAATGAACATTCAACGATGGGGATTTTTCACAGAAGAAATAGGTCAGAATTTAGACCTTTCTAGGAAAGCTAATTGTCACAGGCAAGTTTCAAAAGGCCGAGTGTGTTTTCTTGCTACCTCCTGTAACTGATTAACTTTGGGAGTAGTAAGTGTATGGAAGGAGTGGGAGACAGATAAAAAATAGTTTTGTTTGCACACCCTTTGTTCTGCTCATTCTGGCCCTTGCCTGGTGTTGTCTCTATAAATACTCATACACTTGCTGTTTAAATGCATTCTATGCTGTTTGTCTCCTTACCAACACACTGATTCCACTGGTAGTGCTGGATAAATCCTTGTGGGCACCCACATCTGTATCCACCCAGGATGTTCTGACAGCCATGCTGGCACCTGTGGTTTCCATCACATTCATCCACATCTGTGCATTCAGGAGGGAAGCAGAGTATAACACAGGGTTACACCCACTGCCAAATGCTGGTGGATCAGAAGTTTGTTATAACCCAGCCATGTGATCTGGTAGCCCAAGAAGCCAAATCTGTGCTGGGCTGAGCCCCAGCGTGGGCAGCAGGGCAGGGGGATTCTGTCCCTCTGCCCCTCAGCTGAGAGCCCACCTGCAGAGCTGCCCCAGCCCTAGGGCCAAGCACAGGGAAAAGCTGGATCCAGGACAGAGGAGGCTCCAGGATGAGCAGAGGGATGCAACAACTCTTCTACAAAGACAGACTGAGAAAGATTGGGTTGTTCAGTCAGGAGAAAAGGTTTCAAGGAAGACCTTAGAGACCCTTCCAGTGCCTAAAGAGGCTTCACAAAAGCTGGAAAGGGCATGGAGTGATGGGATAAGGAAAAATGTCTTTAAGCTGAAAAAGGGTACATTTAACCTGGATATATGGAAGAAATTCTTCTATATGAGGGTGGTGAGGCCCTGGCACAGGTGCCCAGAGGAGCTATGGCTGCCCCTGGATCCTTGGAACGGTCCAAGACCAGGTTAGACTTGGAAAATATGGAAGGTGTCCCTGCTCACGGCAGGGGATGGAATAAGATGGGCTTTAAGGTCCCTTCCAATACAAGCCATTTTATGGTTCTATGATTTATGATAGAGGAGCCATGGAGTAAGATAGAAGAACCATGCAGGTTGTTCCTTTGGAGAGCCTGCAAATCAACTAATGTTCTTTCCATCAATAATCTGATTTGAGCTCTTGAGCCTTTTCAGTACTCAAATTTGGAGAATAAACGCTATTCCCAGTAATCTCTGGATTGGTATGGCTGGTGCTCTGTTTTCTCACTCTAACATCAAATGGTTCACTAGGAACTGAAGAAAGGATTTGCACCATGAAAAATCTGACTGTTCCTAGTTACCTTCACAGTCTAATCCAGTAGAATCCAGAGAAAATCCCCTTTGACATTCACAGGTAAAACTTCCAGGAGTGTTTTGGCAAATTCCTTTTGATCCACACAGTGATGGAAGAGAACCACATTCATTGTTATCTTCAAAATACAGAGGGGAGAGAAGGTTGGTTTTACCTTGTGGCATGATGTTAGACATGTTCATATCGCATAAAAAATAAATCCACAGAGGTGCAACATTTTGTTTTGTAGCTTTTAATTTTTGAATGCCAGATGAACTGGAGATTCATGTAGAGCTATGAGTAATCAATAAATTGGAAGTGCTAGTGGTAGTTCAGTTGTGATATGAGTGTGGAAGAGCAGGCATGTAATTGCAGATATTGGAAAAGTGCTGCCCCTGTTAGCTGAACTAAAACAGTTTCATTTGGCAAGATTTATACATATGCTTAAGTTCTAAAGACATCTGCATGTACTAAAAAAAGAAAATGCAGTCTGGTTTTGGTTAACTACATTTTAAATGAGATATTAATAATTCACCCTTTTGTCTCCATGTGGTTATACTTAGAACATTTTAACATGTATTAAATATGTGCAACTCTTTACTAACGAAGAAAACAGAAATAGTGGACAGACTGGATAGACTCATTGTTATTTTAGCTGTAATTCCTGCTTTTCAAAATCTCTTTTTTCTGCCCTCTTGACACTACTGCTCTCCATAAGGAGCACAAGAGATAGTTGAGAATGTTGTTCTTACAGAAAAGCTTATAAAAGAAAACCAGTGTTTTTCTTACCAATACAAGCTGTGTGATGTTGTGTAAAACCAGGTGGACATTTGCATGTGAAGCCTCCAAGGGTGTTGACACAAAGAAACTGACAATTGTGTTGTTTGGTTTGACATTCATCAAGATCTGAAAGTAAGAGATGTAGTTGTCTTTAAGAAGTCAACTAAGAGGCACATTTGATCAAATTTGACAAAAATACCACACTTCAAAACCCATTCCTTTTAAGTTGTAACCAAATTAAAGTGTTCCTGTGTATAGCCTTCTTACCTTTACATGTCTTCCCATCTTCCTGAAGGACATAGCCCCGGGGACATGAGCACTGATAGCTCCCTTCTGAGTTCTTGCAGATAAAATTGCATGGTCTGGGAGACTGGGAGCACTCATCAAGATCTAATGAGAGGAAAATATTAAGTTATCATATCATCTCTCTGACAGAAAGATGTTTGCTACACAGCACAACATTTTAGAGAAAAATGCTCATAAAAGCTGCCCATTCATATTTGTTCAGGGTTCTTATTCCTATCTCTACGAATGTGTTGCTGTGGAGTTTATATGGGGTTGCCACTACCATGACACACTGTCTGAAAGGAGTAATACACTAGAGTGACACTGACACTTGTATTTTCATCTAAGCAACAAATACTTACTTTTGGTATACTATGGTATACTTGTATCTGCGAACCAACAAAAAAGTGGGGAAAATGCAGACCATGAAGTAATGACCTGGTTTGTCACTTGAAGTGGTTAAATAACTGTAACCAACATCAGTGGTCATTCTACTGCAGGAATACTGCCAGCTTGTTCCTCAATTTCCCCAAAACCAGAGATGCAGATTAGTAAAAGAAATAAAGGACATGAGATAAAAGAGATAAAGAGAAAAAGAGTGGTTTACTAAAAGGGTTTACAAAGGCTGCTACTGTGTAGCAATTAAAAAAAACCCTGATGATTACTTCAACAGATGATTAATTAATGAATCTTACCGTTACAAGATGTGCCAGTTATGTCAGTGGTATAGCCAGCTTTGCAAAAGCACCGGAAGGAGCCCATGGTGTTAATGCACTGCCCATTCCTACACAGGTTTGGAAGGACCTTACATTCATCAATATCTGTATAGAAATTATGAAATGTATAATGAATTTCAAAGTTTTAAATTTAACTTTTTTCTTCTCCTCCATTTTTGTGGAGTTCCTTGACATCCTGCTTCTGAACTTTCTCCCTTCTCTTTAAAAACAGATCTGAATCCAAAGCTGAACATCTTTCAAATTTCATTACTGTTTTTCTCACCAACACCTTCCTGCTGTTTCACTGGGTACTCAGATTCCAGTTTTGCTAACTCCAAATACAAACCCCATACAAGAGAATTCTCTTATGACTACTTCCATGTAAAAAAATTATCACTAACATTATAAAACTACATTAAAAAACATTAGCTTCTGCTTCCTGTGTGGAGATAATTCCTCCAAAGCATTGTGAGATCATTGTTAAATGAGATGGTTGTTGTCTTTGCAATGCATTCAGCTTTTCAGCAATACAAAACCTTTGTGACCATTTCTAGCTTTTATTTACTGGTTGGTACTTCTAACCAGATCCTAGTCCTGAAAATTCTGCACAGTTGACCTGTTTGCAGCTACTGTCAAATGTGTTTTTAATTTCTGCTCTGTCTGCATTATTTGAAAAATCAAACTCTGTTGTTTAACAGGAAATTCTCCAAAGGAACTTCAAAGAGATTTCTGCATTTTCTTAAGCATGCAAACATATTCTTTTCCCTTTTTCTGCCTCTTTTCATCCCTGCAAATACCTCTTCCATCTGTGGTGTAGCCTGATCCATGTGGACAGAGTTTCTTGTACTGGGTGGTTCCAGGGAGGGGGCAGAGCCTGCACTGGTTCCCCCAGCCCCGGCCCCCATCACAGCAGCACTCAGACCTGGTGACAAGGTTCTGGCTGCTTGAAGCCAGCTGGCACATGGTCTGCAGAACTTCAGCAAAGCAAAACCCCCGGCGATTATCTGTAAGGAAGAAGAAGAAGAAGAAAGGCTGGAATAGAGAAGGAGATAAAGACCTGCTCCATTAAGCATCTGGAGTATTATACTGTCTCTCTGTCAATATACGCAAGCAGCAGAAGGATATTAGCTACCAATAAGTCCATCCTGATTTAGCCTTTCATAACTGTTGTATGTTCTGGTAATATGCTGCCATTCCAAATGTATCCAAGACATCCGTAATGTTCAGTACCTGCACGAGCTGGGTAAGAGCTTTGCTTGTAGGAAAGTTGTACCCTTGGTAGTAAAATAGTCTGTGGGCAAAACTGAGCTTCTGCTTCAGCTGCCTATGCTGTGCTTGCATTTAAATGGTTTATTTGGAGTGGAGTTAGAAGTTTGTTTTGTCTGTTTGTTTTACTGGCCAAAATAATACATTTGATAATCTGTAATTATCCCAGTGTGGTATAAATAAAAAATCCTTACAACTGAAGAGCATATTTGCAATTCCGTATTTTTTCAGTGGTACTCCTAGATCTTGTTGGGGAAAAAAGTAGAATTGTATGGTCTTACTGTTGGTATGCCCCTGTCTAATTCTATTTTAATTTTTAAACCTTTTAGTTAATACCTGTCAATATTGAAAGGGGAGCAAAGCTTTAAAGTCATGGGGCTCCTACAGGTTTCCTTCAAACAGGCAGTAGAGAGAAGAAATCCCAGTTTCCAGTGCTAATAGAACTACAAATCTTGCACAGTTTGTATCTTCTATATAGGCCATTCCACCTGTCTCATTTCTTGATTAAAATGGAGACATTGTCAATTACTGATCTGAGAATGTTTGTGCTTTTCAATGAAAGATTTTCTTTTTTTCTCTCAAAGATAGTAGTGATCCCTCAGAATGTGTAAATTTATCAATACTGAGCTGACCTTCTCTTTTACAAATCACAAGAATCTGTGTATTTCTAACAAGAACTGGGCAAAAAGTAAACTTAGGCTTTAGGAAAGACTTAATTTGTCTACCTGGTAACTTAATTGTTTACATAAAATAAAACTGTCATCACTGAAACTGTCAGTTCTGAGAAACAATTTATTTGCTGTAGTAATTTCCAAGACTCTGCAGATTGCTGGTCTCCCAGACAGGGATATTGTGCAGGTCTATAAGGACATTATGACCTGAAGAACACATAAATGCTTTGTCCCCAGTTTGAGACGTGGAATGAATTTTATTGTGAGTGGAATACAAAGGTTTGCACAATGTATTTAAAACAATGTAATCTGTGACTTACTGCTCGTGCTATAATTCAAAACAAATTCTGTGTTTCTGCCAGACCCATTTTTCATTGTAGTTTCTAAACCAGGAAACCTGAAAGGACAAGCTGCAAAAGCAAACCTTCCCAAGGCAGAAAACAATAAGAAAATTACATATTAAATATAGGAAAGCAAAAATGACCTTCAAAGAGGGTATTTCCTTGGCATTAATCACTGGCTGGGGTTAACAGACTGCAGTTTTCTTTTCCCATCTGGTTCTAATCTTTAGGAAATATTCTGCACTTCAATGTTATTGCTTAGCAATGAAGGCAGCACACTCCTCATGACAATTTACAGGGAGCTGGTTTTATAGTAATGGCGTAAGATAATTATGCTTTTCTCATGTGGGAATACTAACAAATACACCCTTACAGTACTTGTACGTGCCCTTGCCCACTGGTCAAGAAAAAGTAAATTTTTGCATTTCTGTTTTACTCCAAAAAAGGGAATGATAAATTCTGTAGTGCAAATGACAAATATAAATGTATTAAAAAGAAAATACAGGTTGATGAACAAAAACCCTTCATCAGCATTTATCGTGCAGAGTTGCCTCAATAAAAACATCTTGCAATTTTCTTGTAAAATCATGGTATTTTATGTCTGAAATACAAGTACAGAAAATTCAGATGCCTAGTTGCCATATGGTGCTTAAGAACATGTTCTAAATAAGCTAAATTTTACTCTGCATCCATTTTTTAATTATCTCAAGGCAACTAAATTCTCCTTTAAAAATCCCTATATTTTGTCTACATTCATGTCCTATGGAATTAAAACACTTCTATGTGAGGCCTGATTGTTACAAGCTGTTCATTGCCATCATAATTTAATAAAATTATTTAATATTGTATCATTATTTAATAAAGAAGTGTAATTATTTGATTTCTGTAGATATGACACCAGTTAGGTATTCAGAAGCCTAATCATTTCTTTGCATTTACACTCTTAATGTGAGGTGAAATGTATACAAAAGAGATATTTACCAAGACACTCAACGCCTGATGGACTTGACAGGAATCCTTTGTTACATTCACATCTGTAGCTCCCAACAACATTCACACAATGACCATTTTCACAGATGCCTGGCCTGGAGCGGCACTCGTTTTCATCTTTACAAAAAATATAATAACATTAATAGAAATCATAATAATAAAAGCAATAATAATAATAAAAAAATAAAATGAAATAAAATTAACAACAACCACAACAATTCATTACAAGAATATATACCAGACTTTTTAGAATATATTAAATATTCCATGTAATAGCTGAAAAATATTTTCAAGACAAGGAAAACCAACTGATTGAGTCTGGGAAGGGCTTTCCAAGGAAAGCCAAGGTTATCTTATTCCATTCTTTCTGTACCTCATCCCAGGACAAAGGCTTTAATGCTTCACAGCTTATAACAAGAAGCAGAAAACACAGCAGAGCAAGTTCCAGTCACCAGCATTTACCTGGTAAGTAATGGTAAAATAAAACCGAAATACATGCATGATTTGAGTGACAAATCTTCACTCTGTAATCATTACAAGTCTCTGAATACACTTGCTCTCACCCACAGTGAGTCATATCTCAGTCCACATATTATTTTCTGGAAGTTTACAGTCTTCATGTATTTTCTTCCACACCTAATGGTACACATACTGTAAGCAATTACACAAATTTTTCAGATGTTTGAAATAAACCTCAGAAAAACCTCAGATTCTTTAAAGGCAGAATTACATGTCCAAAAAAAGACAAAATTCTTATATTCTCATATTTTTAATACATATTATTTTCCCTAAAATAAAAGAAAACCCAAACATAAAAGATCTCAAAAAGGAGAATAGTCACTCTCTTGCTAAAGGAACATTGCTATAAAATACTTCCAATTAGAACATTCACTAAGATGGGTGTTTAATATCTTTTTTCCCCCAGAGATTTTGGAATTGTCTTGGGTTTTTTTCAATATATCAGAAGAATGTATACAATTTGCTAAAATACAGCTATTGTCTTCCCCTCATTGAGTACATAATTGAGTAAATGATGGAGGAAAAATGTAAAAGTGCTCGTTTACTTCCAGGATGGGGAATTGTTTTCAGTTACGGCAGTTTCTATATCTTTTGTTCTTTATGGCATTTATATGTAGTTTCAGAATCTTAGGAGTCTTAATTCTTAAAGAAGTGACACATTATTTATGCTAATATTAAAGGAAATATAACTTTTTATTTCTGAAAATCTTGCTTCCTACTCATAAATTGAGGTCTCATTTGTCCAGAAATTAATTTTTTAGATGTAACAACTGTCTGAAAAACTTCTATATTTAGTAGTAGATCAATGGCGTGTATATTCTGAAATCCTTGTTAGTCAATTAGAACTCACATTGAAATAAAATAGAAAGTTTAAGATTTTTTGTATCCTTAGCTATCTTAAGTGTCCTTCATGAACTGTTATTCTCTGATTTAATATATACATATACAAAGAATTCTTAATCTGTTTGCTTGTGTATATTCCATTAGATGCCTTCTTCCCTTTCTAAGCTTTACCTGTGCATCCTTCTCCATCAGGTCTCTGGGTCATCCCTGGAGGACAAATGCACACGAAGGTACCAATGAGATTTTTGCAAATCATGCCTCTTGATTCACAGTCATGGAGACCTTCAGCACACTCATCTAGATCTGGAAAAAAATATATATATTTTGTGTTTGAACTTTCTTCCAGTAGCTTCAGTTCCTGAAGACAACTCCAAGAGAAAGGATGTACAGGCTCTCCTAAGTAAAAGCACTGAGGGAAAAATCACAAAAATTATGATTATTTAGAGTTATCTTGATCTTTGTGAGCTGTATCATCTTATCATGATGAAGATGAATTTCACCATTGTGACATTCTTGGTGTTGCAGCCCCCATCAAGGGTTACACTTGATCACAAAAACACTAAATACTTCTTTTTTGTGAATTCTGAAAGAGCAAATCATCACTTGGTGGGCTGTTTGCTGTATTCCGAGAGGATGAATGCAAAATGAACAGAAATATTTGCATTATGTGCTGGTGATGGAAGGTGGGGAGAAGTTTTGACATCAGTCATTACCTTTGCACATCTTTTGGTCTTCCCTTAGTTCATATCCCACTGGGCAGGTGCACTCATAGAAACCTTGAGTGTTGATACAGCGAAAAGCACACAGCAAGGGATTCTGAGCACACTCATTGATATCTGAACAGACAGAAACAAAACAGTCACTCTCTACTAAATTTCAAAACAATCACCAAGAAGGTTTTAATACATCTATGCTTCTCTTTTCAGCTATAATTCTCAGAAAGTTAGTAATTCAAACCATTAGTTTTTGAGTAACTAGAGAAAATTAAACAATGATCTGCATAAGTATAATGGCATAATGTATATATAGAACTACTTGAGCTTAGTATGACAAATTAGGGCAGGCCTATTTCAGATTTTTATTGTATGCTCATATTTAATGTACTTTTGTGTGATGAGAAATGTCAGCTTCAGAAAGCAAACTAAAAAAATACAACATTTGTGAGAATGCCTCACATGGGGCATTCCCATTGAGTGTGGGAAGTCCTGTGATAAATAAAAGTTCTGCTTAAATCAATTCAGATTTCTTTTTCAATGACATATTTCAAGGCACAAAACCTTTCTTTTCCTCTGACTTATTATGGCATGAAAGACCTGGCTAATAAAGTAATTTGAATGCAGAAGACTGGACAACAGCCAAAGGAAAAAAAAAAATAATAAAGAGGACAGGTTACCTTCACAATTCATCATTGGGCCTGGCTCAAATCCTTCATGACAGCTGCACTCAAAACTGCCAACCACATTAGAGCACGTTCCATTTCCACAGGGGTTGCCAATAGAACATTCATCTGTATCTGTACATAATGAATAAATGCAGAGTGAAGAGAACTAGGACAAGTTGTGTTTCAAATTCAAGAGTTTCAGTTCCTATAACTGCACACACCTATGCAATGCACTCCCGTGAAATCCAAGTTGTACCCCATTGGGCACTCGCAGCGGAATGATCCATCAGTATTGATGCAGTGACCATTGGAGCAAATTCCTGGGCTTTCAAGACATTCATTGACATCTAAAAAAGCAAGAATATATTAACAGACATAAAATCGATGGATTTCCAGTCTTGAAAAAAAAATCTAAAATTAAATTTTAAAAACATTTTAAAAAACCTTGAGCACCCTATTATGTTTGTCTTGAGCCATGCACTTTAAAAAGTGTTTTAAAAAATTTTACAGGTCAGCCTCTTGTCACCAGCAGATGTGAGGAGTAAGCTGTCACATGCTATAATATCCAAGTATAGTTTTAAGTATTAATATTTGATTTTTATATTCAGAAGAATACCTACCTTCACGTGTATCGTCAATTCCAGGAATAGTTCCATGACCATATGGGCACAGGTCCTGAAAAGCAACTGCAGAGATACATGTTCTTTAAAACATAGAGCAAGTGAGAGATAGAATCATGGCAGATGGTTGAAGCCATCCAAAAGGATATAAGTTCAGGTCTCTACAGAGCAAAACCAAAAAATCAGTATTTCTGTTTGTCTGTGGTTTCTTCCATTTAGTTTTATTCCTTTTGCTGACTTGAAAAATCATTCTGGAAAAAGCCCCTGAGAGGAAATGCCAGAAAGATCTCTCTTTCTAAAGACCAAGAAGTACAACACCAATGCGTTCCTCCTTTTTCCTCAGCAACAAATTCTAAATTTTAAATATGCACCTTCTTCTTCCTTTGGACAGAGCTCACAAGGATCACCCCATCCTTCTCCTGGCATTTTACTGCAGCAACACTTAGCCTTTGTGGTGTTGAAAGCCTTCGGCACTGAGCACTTCCCATTCTCAAAGTTGGTGAAACAGAAGCTCTGACGAGTATCTAGCAGAAGAAAAGAGAGTTATGCAGAGCTTGAACCTTATTCCAAGTTAGATGATGACTGTCTGCCCTGAGAGAAATAATGTAAACCCCATATTTTTCACTTTTTTAAAAGCACTTAGTGATCCTCATAAAGATATAAAGTGGAAGGGGTTTCTACAGAGTATCTGTTATCCTTTCGGCTAAGTTATTACTTTCCTTATCCTTGAACTTACCAAAGCACCTCCGCCCATTATCAGACAGCACAAAACCTGTGGGACAGATGCACTGGAAATCTCCTGGGGTGTTCGTACAGGACCCAAAGAGGCAGATGTTGGGATCCTCATTACACTCATTAATATCTGTAAAGCAATGGAGAAACCTTCACCAAAACTTCACTTCCTGTGAACTGCTTGGATAAGAAAGATTGTTTATTGATTGATTTAACTGAAGCAGCTTCTAATAAAGTGCCCAAGAGATAAAGCTGCCTATAGGTTTCACTGACTCCTTCAAATTAAGAGTTTCTCACTGGCATGCACGTTCTTTTCTAAGAACCTTTTCTGTTCTTTGTTGCACTCAAAATATAAACATTACTTAAATACTTTCAGAATGTATTTCCCATAGGAACAATATTTTTCTGTAAGCATAAAACATCCAAAGATTATTTAAAAAACATATATGCTGGGGGGTTCCTTTTATTTAAAGGTGCACTTTTTCTCATGCTACCTGTCAAATTCTTGGACTGAAACTATAGCTAGTAATTAGTAGAGTGGCACCTTCAATTCCATTTACATGCTGAAATTAATATTTAAAAGTCTTTTACTGCCACTTTCAGTGTGTTATATAAAATATATTCCTATTCTATTGAATAATCTATAATATATTACTATTAGATGACAGGTAAGATTTATTTTTAATAGCATTACGTTATTAAATATTATATTAAATAATTATCAAAATCATAAGCCAAAGTATTAGTAATTAGTGTAAATATCAAGTGCCTGTAAAATTGTGCAGTTTCAGCAGTATCAGGTATACATTCCCATCTGTACAGACAACAGAAAAAGCAGGCAAATAATATATTAAGAGATCCTTAATTTTTCATATCTATTATTCAAAACTATATTTTAACTTATCCTATTCTGCAAATAGCAAAAGAATACCACGTTGCTAAGGTAATTTTTAAAGGTAATCATAATCTGATAAAATATGAGATGTATTTTAATAATCTTCAAAGTACAACAGTTTTTGAGTCTTTCAGTAAAGAATATTGGAAGAACCATCACAAAAGCCTGTGCTTATATAGGCATTCTACAATAGAAGCCACACTGAGCCTAACCAAAGTATAGGCAGGAGCAAGACTCTCCATGAAAATTAGCTTCATGGTGTTGAATACTCAAATTTGTAGTGCCATTTTTGCCCATATTTACTGAAGTCTGCTGTAGTTTTAGAAAACTGCCCAGTTTTCAGTTGGTAAGAAAACAATGGAAATACAATCTTTATTATTTGGAAAAAGCAAGTGGAGTGATGGAAGAGATCAGGTGGGAGTAAATTTAGTGATGTAACTTCTGAAAAATACCACCTTGAGTGCCACTTTCAGAAATTGCTATTAGGTACAGCATATGGACAAACCACTGCAGCACAATCTGGCATTTGACTGAACTCTGCAGTAGCTTCCCATGGACAGGATCTTTCTGTGTGAAGCATAAAAGTCAGTTTATTTCAGAGAAAATGGTAAACTATTTCCCAGTTGCTGTGATAGCTGTTAATATCCAAAGCTCAGCAATTCAGCTGCATAAGACAGGAAAATTGCTCTTTTGAAGTGCTCATTATTACTACAATGAATGGTTTGGTGCTAAGATTCTTTCTGTGGCCATGAAGGAGGGGTGACTAGCTAGACTGTGGCAGTAACCAAGTCCTTTCCCCTTTATTTCTATAAAACAGAAGGGAATGTGTCACACAGGTAGGTGAAAGAAGAATTTTTCTGTGGCCTCAGTTGTTCTGGTTTCTCTTGCTTAGAATCACCCTGAACTCACAAAGCAATCAGCCACTGCCAACCTTCACACCACAGACAGAAGTAATGGATTCTCATAAAGCTGTTTGCATACAACATCAATAGAGAGTAATGGGAACATCTGCAGTTAAAAGGGCTGTCAAAATATTATTCTAAGTTTTAGTGCAATCACATGTGATAATCTGGGCATTTCCTAGGAGCTTCAGATTTTCTGGACTTGTGGCAGAAAGACCAAAGAATGCAAGCAAGCCTGTTTCATTCAATTTGGGCAAAATTCTGTCGGGCAGTAATTGATGCTCTCAAAAACATAGATTGTGAGAAGGTACTAAAGTGGCCATTAACGATAATATTCCTTGAAAACCAAAAATTTTCATTACTTTATATTCATAACTTTAGAAGTGTAGGTGATTTGAATTCACCTCAAACATAACTAATATGGAGTCAGCAGCTGCCAAAAGAAATTATGAAGTTGGCAGGCAAACTGACTATTGGTGGCATGATACAAGTGGCTGAGAGAACTCTGGGGCTTAGAAAAATAAATCCTGTTGTTCATGACAAAAAGTACTAAATGGTTCCTGTTCCTGCAGCCACACAGACTAGGTGGCAGTAAGTCAAATGCCCAATAAATTCACAGTATCCCATGCTTTGCTCTGTTGGAAAAGGAAACTGTAACTTGGATTTATTTATTTTTCTCTGTCACAGCAAAACCTAGATCAGTGTGTCACATTCAGCCCCTGAATGGCATTCAAGGCTTTAAGTGAGACCTCTATGAATGAACTAGAACATAAAAATTGATGACAGATCTGCTGTATCCTCCTTCTCCTCCTGTGAATCTCAGCACTTGAGAGGCATTATACAGAAGGTAAAATCAGAAAACAGTTGTTCGAGGAAACTGATTTAACTGATTGTTCCTATAAGCACCATAAGTTTATCAACATTTTTCAACTTCATTTCCCTCTGAAACCAAATACTTAGTTCATGCATTGATTGCAAATAATTTTCTGTAAAAATATATATAAATACTGTAAGCACATCTGTTTTATGAATTGTATTTTTTCAAAAGTGACTGAAAGATAAAACACTTCTTTTTTTACAAGTATTTTTGTTTGCAATAATGAAGAAATCAATGCTTAAAATAGAGTACTATAGAATAGAATATAGTACAAAAGTATTCTTCTGCCTTCCTTTTTAAAACCTCTTCCTGAAGACTTATCATACCTGTTCCCTGTCACTTTGATTTTAAGTCAGGAAACATTCACAACCATTAGGGTGTACAACTGCTTTCCACTCAATTAGAATCACATACAAATTCTTAAATTGTTTAGGAACAACAGTTACAACGTGCCTTACCAATACAACTTTCACTTTTTACTTCGTATCCTGGTGGACAGATGCACCTGAATGATCCTTCCAAATTTTGGCAGGTACCAGGAGAGCATGAACCAGGCAGTGCCACACACTCGTTGGTATCTTTGGGGAGTAGAGAAAATGAAGAAAGGTTTAGAATCTTGTAGTTCTTACAGTAACAAAATATGAAAAAGACTGAAGGGTTCTGTACTAATTTTCTTTTTCTATGGCAATTAATGGCTTGAAGACCAACAACTATTCAAAAAAAATCCTGTTACTTCCACTGTTTTTTTCATTTAAGTCACTATCATTCTCTATTGATATTTAGATAGTCAGACTGTGTTGCTTCCTTCTGCATGGGAACTGTTAGTTTATTTCAGCTCATCAGTAGTTGAACATCATGTAGTTTCATACATACCAACACAATTCTTGCCATCCAGAGTAAGCTCATATCCTTCACTGCACAAACATTTGAAAGAACCAATATCATTGAAACACTGTCCATTTCTGCACACCTGACCAAAGAAGGAACTGCATTCATCAATATCTGATAAAAAAAAATAAATTAAAGTACCAAAATTAAATCAAAGAAGTGAGAATTGTGTCCCAGCATACTACCTACAGTATGTTATAAACACACTCAAGTTTCGCTACTTAGTATTTCTGTGGAATTGGTACATTTTGTAGCAACAAAAAATCAGCTGACAGTTGGTGGAAATTACCTCTCCTGAGCATTAAGGTGCACATTCTAATTAAACCATACTTTTTTTATAGGCTATTTCAATTTGCAGGCTTATAGCATTACCTCAGTTACTGCATTTAGAGATATTCAATTACTGCTAAGGGACTAGATGACACCAAGCCTACCAACAGAGGAGAAAATGGGATGTTCTGGATTTTATCTGGATCCATATGCAGAGTTTCCTCCTAAAAACCTGCCAATCTCAAATTCAAAAAGGATAATTTGCTATGTAATTTGCTTTTCACAGGATGATTTTCTCCTTCATGACAGTTCTGAAAATGATGTTTTAAAATGCTTGTTAGAAAAGCTTGTACTTTACAGCACATTCTTGTAATTTTTTTTTTCTTTCCTGGACAAGAAGAGGATTTAAAATGTTTTTTTAAAGATGTATTAGCTCTCCTCTGAAGCTGAAGGAACAATTAGACTATGCTGTGTCTTCCTTCTGTAGCAGGAAGGAGTGTAAAGCCTCCCTCTTTGTTTATGCTTGCACAAGGGAGATCTTGAGGTTTATAAGCCTTTTTCTCAGCCCAGGAAGGTGCTGGCTGCTTTACCACAGGAACCCAGGAATTAAAGTAGTCCAAACTCATCAGATATTCTGGTGCCCTGTGCTTTAGTGAATGTGAAATAGCAATGCCTGTGTCAGGCATTGAAATAGCAATGCTCTGTGTAACTTTGGTCATTTTAGGAGAGCAGATCTGGCACGTTACAGATCAGCTGTCCTGGCTTTCTTACTGATGGTCTGCTTCTTCTTTCTCACCCTGTGCAAGAGTCAAGCAAAATGGTGAAAGAAAGGAATTATTTTAAATTCATGAGGCAGCACTGGTGGGATAGAGAAGTGGTGCCTGTAGGACTCTACCTGTAGCCAAAGATGTGATGTAAATACCAAGGAAGTCTAAGGGAGTTGAAAGATGCATTTAAAACATCAGTGAACTGATGGACCCAGCAGTCCAGGTATTTAGAATAATATTATATTATTAATATAATAAACCCCACTTTTAATTAGTTTAAAACATGACAGAAAGGATTAAACTCTAGGGCTGGTTACAGCAGAAGCTACTGCACTCAATTAGCTTTCTTCACACCCTGACATCTCTTCTATTTAACTACACACTGTCCTCCCTGGCATGCTAAGCCAGCAGCAATGAAAATAAAAGGTAGGCCTCTTACCCACACAATCATTATTACGAGTTAATTCAAATCCTGGGTAACACAGGCAGTTGTATGATCCAACTGTGTTCTTACACGTTCCATTTCCACACGGATACTGTTCACACTCATCAACATCTGCAAGGAGAGACAAACTGCATGAGGGAATTGGTTTTCCCAGTTTTGGGTTCATGTGTTGTCTGTGCATAATTGCAATATCCAAAACTTTGGTCCCTCATTTCATCTGTCACATTTTGTGTTATGCAACAGATTTTTACAGCTTCTCAGTATACAGAGGAAAACACTACATGATGCAATTTTGTGTGTATTTTAAAATAAAAGGTACTGTTACGTGTAAAAATAAATGTGTATGTGTAGTTATTGGAAGGCATTCTGTCTTTTTGTTTTCCATACTAACATCTATTTATCTTTTTAACATATAGAAGTGATCAGGACTGAGAGCAAAGGTTTAAGCATCACAGCCCTGAAATGATAATTTTTTATGTACATGTTTTACCTCAGAGCCCATGAAAATCCATTGAAAATGCAATTCAATTTATATATGTAAAGAGATAATGTCAATATTAATCCAGAACTACAAAGACTGCTTAAAACTTTTGCAAACATCCATTTTTAAAAGGCAGTAAAGTTCAATGTCTCCTGCTGTGTTTTACAGTAATTTCTGGAGTTTCATGGGGATCTGAAAGTTATTGAAATTTTGTCCTGATAATTCTTCAAAACTTTGCATTGTCAATAAAGGTCACTTTCTCAAATATCCTCCTCTGAACGTCTAACAAATGTAATTTAGTTTAAATACAAAAAGACTCTAGGCAAATATGAATATGTACTACAATATGAATAGGTTTTAAATATATGTTTAAAGTTGAAATGCATCACCTTTCCATTTTAAAACCCTGTAGAAGTGATTATGAACTAAAAGAACAAGAACATTCTTATTGTTCAATCTTATTTCTTATATCATCTCTATCATGTCATCATTTTCATGTGAAATTAGTATAAAGTTACATTAAAAGGGGGATTCTGTTTATTAAATGACACATGAACTCAAAAGATTTAAATCATTGAAAAATGTGTGTTTTTAGCTCCAAGTGCTATCACTCACTGATACATCCTATAAAACTTCCCGTCGAATAAGCCACTGTGATTTATTTCTGTAGAAATGTTTCTTCAGTAACATGAAGCTATCTCTGAACACATTGTTTTGTTCTGAGGTTTTTTCTCAAACTGATTTATCCCCTCCAAGGACAACTTCACAGACTTTATTCATTAAAAAAAACCCCAGAAATGCCTGACTTAGTCATTTAAAGTCTTTAAGGTCAGTATAACATACTGAAAAAATTAAGACTCATCTTCCCCCCTGCAAAGAGCCCACAACCAAACAAAACACACAGAGAAAAGTATTTTCTCTCCATACCCATGCACATAGTCTGATCTTGGGATGCCTTGAAGCCATTGTGACATATGCACTGGTAGCTTCCCTGCATGTCCACACACAAACCATGACTGCAAACGTTAGGAATTTCCAGGCATTCATTGCGATCTATAACAGAAACACAAAACAGAGGGTGCACATTATTGACCTCCATTATATCCTCATTTTACACAATAATGTTTTTACAATCCATTGTTATGATTAAAACCAGATGCAGAATTATCTGTAAGTAAATCTGAATCATAACAGAACTTCATTTTACAGGAACTGCTTGCCTACACACCTTGAGTATAAAACTACTGTCAGGATTTGGCTGATACCTAGAAAATTCCCTTTAAAAATGTAACCCTGTCTTTTATTTCCTTTTACTGCGAAATGTGGCTATAAAGCAAAATAGCAGAATGCACAAGGTAACAGAAAATAAAGGATGTTGAGAGATACACACACATACCATTGGTGAGAGGAAAGTCATCTGATTTCTTACCAACACAGGCACCGTTGGGTGACAGTTTAAAGCCAGCAGCACATTCACAGCGGTAGCTCCCTGGGCTGTTGATACAGTCGGCATTTCTCTGGCAGAGGCTGTCCCCATTGCTGCACTCGTCAATATCTGAAACACCAAGAGTTCAGGCATCAGAAACCATTCCTGCCTCAGATTTACACCATGTCTGTCTGTGTAAGAGGAAACTTCAGTCCTACACAAAACTTGAGCAGACAGCTCCAGCCCTGTGTTCTGTGAATGCACACAGAAAGCAAAATCAGCACCATTTCATCCATGTCACCTTTTGGATGAAAGAGGATCCCACAAATCCAACTTACCATCCATCAAAATCACTTTGCAAATTTGCAACATCTGCCTAAAGAAATTTTTGTATTAAAAAAAACTTCCTCTTTGCCTTTGAACTGAAAAAATAAGTGTCACATTTTACGCCTTTTTGGGTTGCACGCATTAGCATAAAATCCTTAAGTAAAAGACAAAACTCCTACTGACTTTACAACACACAAAACTTTATTAGCTTCTATGAGTATCTCTGCCTCTAAAACTGTAGCAGAAGAGACATTAAGTTGGGAAAAAAAATCCAAAATACTTTTCTTTGAGAAATATTAAGAACTAAATTTTCTCCCTAAAATAAAACAAAACAAAACAAAAGCATTGACTACCTATTTAGAACCTTGACAGAAAACAATTACAGATTTTATTAAATGCATATACATCCATATTAAAGACGAGCATTTAAACGGATTTATAATCTCAAGCCCTACAAAAGCTCAAGTCTGGCTCTTAAGATTTTGAAAACCACATGAATTAAATGTTCCCCTTCCCTTTAGGATAAGCTTAAGGGGGCTAAGAAGAAAATAAATAAATTTCAAATTACCTTCACAGACTAGGAGCAGGTCATTGTAGCTGAATCCAGTGGGGCACTCACAGCGGAAGCTGCCAATCTGATTGATGCAAACTCCATTGGCACAGATTCCTGGGATTTCCTTACATTCATCAATGTCTGAAAGGCAGAGGAGCTACTTTAAATACAGTTCATCATGTCTTTACACACTGCAAGGACTCTCATTTTCACCATGTTTAAAACTGAGTTGGGATGTTCCTTTTATTCTACAGAAATTACACAGAGGTTATAAAACCACAGATATACCTGTTACAACAGAAAATGGCATATGAAGTTGAGGAAGTGATCAAAATTGAGCTACACTAATTATTGGCCAAGATGCAAAACTTACAAATGTGCAGAGAAGTCCCGTAGTATTTTTGAAGACAAGACTTTTTATCTTATTGATTAAAATGCAAAATCAGGATGCTATGTGAGCAAAGAATCATAACAAAATATAGAAATTTTTAAAAATCCAGAAATATTTTACATAAAAATTGGTTTCAATTTATGTCACCACTGTAACTCCAAAATGAAATTTAACAACTTCAGTATATGAAATGTTTACTTTGGTTAACATTATGCAGGCACAAAAACATTATGCAAAACAACTTTTTGTTAAAGTAAGACTGGTGAAACTTACCAACAGCTTTTCCAGTATGGATGTCAAAAGTGAAGCCAGGAATATTCCCACATAGGCTCTTGAATTCAACTAGAGCAAATAGGGAGCAATACATTTTCAGGGAATGCATAAATCTCCCAAGAATAACCTGCAGTCTTCTCAGCTACTCAAGAGTTGTTTTAAGCCAAATCTATTCAGGAGAGCAATTGCCTCTTCTATAGCTTGTATTGAAAATTCAGACTGCCAAGAAATTAATGCAAATTGAAATTGCAATTCATACTTTCCTCAAACCTTTGCAGACTTTGGCACATGAGTAAATGTCTAATTTGAAAATTCATCGATTCATAGGTTTGGGTTTGTTTGGGTTTTTAAATAGAACTCCTTAAGGAGTTCTATTTATTCCCGTTTTCTAAGCATCTGTAGTGAGAATCTAAAGTAGCACTTTCAATTATGAGAAATAAATATAATTTACCAGTACCTAAGCTTCTTTCACAATATTATCTATTTAATCTTCTGTGGAATTACTGCAGATTAGTTCCCTGAACTGTTCAGGAGAATGGCAACTGTGCTTTAAAAAGAGATGCTCCAAAAACTCCACATTTTTTTAATATGCTCCTTCTATATCCTCTTTTTGCACTCAGAGAATGGGAAATGCTTGGTGTGAAGTGTAAAATAAATTAACCCCCGTTTTCAAGAAAAGGTGTTTGAAATTGAGTGGGTTTATAACATACAGAGAAAAATTTCTAGCATAGATTCCATTAATTATTGCAGATGAGGTTTCAGTGGCAGAACAGAGCTCTCCAGACAGAAGGTTCTTACACATTCACAATAGTAATTTTTTCTCTAGGTAGAAATATAAAAAATGACAGGCCTACAACTATAAACATGTCAAAATTGTATAATACTCTACCAGAGGAACTTGTATTTTGAATCACCAGTTTACAAACAATAACCATGCAGGCGCTATTAGGCACCTTTTTAGATCATATCAAGCATTCAAATTATCCAGTAAAAGTATGTTTAAATTTTCAGTTTCCCAACTACTGCCAAGAAAGCATTTCAAGTTTAGAGACACATCAAATAGAGATTGGCTGCTGGGAGCATAATAATAATAGTAATAATAATGCTGATGAATTATTCTACCACCAAAAAATGAAAAATAAAGAGCTCTTTCTGTATTCCTACAAGTAATGCTCTTTAATCTGGAGCAATTATAGTCTTTACTGGCTGTATATTGAGTTTTTTATCATCTACATTTTAATGGCAGCTCCTCAGCAGCTCATGATTCTGAAAAGTTTAACTAGCATTATAAATTGAATAATTCTTGCCTCCTTTACTCCAAACATCCTCATTTTTAGCAAATTAAGTTAATCACTGCTCAGAATGATATTTGGCAAAATCTTTTTCCTGCATTCAGACATACTTAATCATTTCTCTAAGCCAAGGAGGTTCCAGTATATCTGAACATCAGCATTTTCTCCTTTCTTCTGTCCTACTGTTTAATGTCTACTTAACGCTCACCCAGGTTATTCTTGCAGCAAAGGTTACAGGGCTACAGAGCTGTCTACCACAATGCTTTACCATTCAGCAATTTACTGCTCTTTCTTAGACATATCTTTAATACATGTTACCCTAATAATCTAGAACACTAATGTATTTTACATACTACTTATGTGTACATACTACTTATGTGGAAGATTTGAGGCTTAGCAAATTAGTTATTTTCTGCAAGGAGATTTATGCCATTTACTACTGCCAGTAAGCCTGTCAGTAAATGTATCAGACAAAAACAGAGCTCAGTGCTCACTACCCTGTCCCAGTGGGAAGTGATCTCCTACTCCCATAATAAAAGAAATCAGGTCTGGGAGGATGAGGAAGAGGCTCCAAGGGCTGCAGGACCTCTTTTGTTCTATTATGCTACCTCTATGTTTCATGAATTTCACTGAATTCAGTTTTCCACACTTTTTTCTCCCAGTTTTTATTGTGTAGAAAAAGAGTATATAATTAGGTAAGGATTGTATGAAAATGTCATTATACAAGGTGCCAAAATATCTACACAAAAACATGCCAGAGATTTACCTTCTGGAAGCTTGGCTTTGTACCAGTGACTTCAAAAATATTTTAGACGCCCATATACTTATAACTATACTATTTTTTAGGACAAAAAGATCTGTCATATAATGGGAAAGAAAACTAAGATCAAGCACTCTTGAAATTACCAAACCATGAAAGAGTTCTGTACCTTCTTCATTACCTCTTAACAGTTAAGCAGCTTTCAACACTTCTTTGGGTAAAAAAAACAAAAAAAAAAAGGACTATTATTTCTGATTAAAGTCTGTAATACTAATAGTTATGATCTGCATAATGTGTAAAACCAAACAAACAGTCTTTAGTACTTGAAGTCATCAAACAGAGATTGATTGCTAAGCACAGAGAGGAAAGGAAGAAAACTGCTCACTAAGTTAAAAACAGGCAAATGCATGGGCATGTGACGCTCACTTACAATCCTCATCAGGGCAGAAAAATGTTCTTAATGAGCCACTGAGCTCAGTCTGGTGATGTGGTTAAGGTCAGTGTACCCCAACCCTGTCTGTGATGTGCAGCCTCCACCCAGATTGCAAAACAGCTGATCATAGAGCATAAGTCCAGCTATTCTACCATTTCCACTTGGAACTTCCCCTTTCCCTAATGAAAAAGGTTCAATCATGCCTGCAAAATCAGCAAAGTCATTTAGAAAAGCTAACAAGGCAATACTGAAATATTTCAGGAAATATTTAAGCCCTATAACTGCTTGCACAATTTTGGTTTTAACAAACTATTAAAGGCTGCTTAAGTTTTTGAGAATTTGAGTGTCTCCAATTAAAAAGGAGAATTCTTTCTCCTTCCCACAAAAATTACCTGCATGAATCCCTGCTAGCAGTTTGCTGTACTTTTCTCATCATGTTGTCACCATGATGACACTTTTATGACATTTAGATAAATGACAGTGGAAAAGAATTTCGTGAGCTCTCTGTGGTAGCAAACATGTATTTCCTCTCTCAAGCTTATTTCCATTTCTCATTCCTGACTGCTAGAAGCATTCCTACATTCTCCCTCCTCCTATTTAGGAAGGAAAAGAAAAAGGCCATTTTCTCTTCTTTTCAGTCCTATTTTCCTTCTCTTTACTGTGAAGGAAAATCTTTCTTAAATTATCTGTTGTTTACCTTATGTCACCAAGATAAACCACTTGGAATGGAAGTAATACAATTTTTACCCTAAAACCACTAATGGTTTAAAAATCACAGCACCAGATGCATAGGTTTAGTGATACTAAAATCGTAAACTTGGGGCAAGCACAATAAACTGTGTTTGTACAAAACAGACACATGAGTTTTTGAGTTTTTCTAAGCATCTTTGATCTTCTTTTTCAAATGTAAAGAATCTTTCAATGAATGTCAGATTTCCTTCCAAGCTGGTATTTCTCCCACCAATGACTTATTCTGAGTTGAGCTTTCAGGAGTGTTTTATCCCAGGAAACCTATTCCATAAAGACTGACAATGAACTGTCCTTTATTATTTTCACCTCCTTTTACAGAAGAGATTTTTTAACTTCCCATTGCAATGCCCTACTTACTGGACAATTTTTGCAAGTTCAGTCACCCTCAGCAGAGGAAATGTAAAAACAACCAAGCAGATAATAGACCAAATGTGAGAGGTAGCTGAAAAATCTAGAAAGGCTTCCTACACTCAGTATGACACCCAATCTGGACCATCTGACAGGCTAGGATTTCCAGGATAAATGTGTCTCCAACTATCAAGAACTAAATTACACTCTCCTAAATTAATTATCCTGGAAGACAGACTAGACAGGAGGGATATCTGGTCAGCCAGTATCTGCAACACCATTACTACTTTTACTGCTCAGTAAAAGTTCTTTTGGGATGAAATGTTAACTTTAGTTAATAGGTCAAAGCAGCAGATAAGCAAAGAAAGTAACAAAATGGGGAGACCACAGAAGGCTTTACCAGTTCCTAGAGCTGGACACGGCTCACAAGGCTTGTTCCACGCTTTCCCAATATTGTATGTGCAGCAGCACATCCTTTTGGTCACATTAAAGGGCAGTTCAATCTCACAGGAGGTTCCATTATAGCTTCTGTAGCAAAAACTTTTCCTCATGTCTGTATGAGGGAAAAAATGCACTTATGAAGAAACCAACATTACAGTAATTATGATATTATGCAAATATCAACCCCCTATCAAACCAGACAATGATTCATTAACTCTGTTTTCTGAATGCAACATAAAAACAGACATTTAAAAATAATTTAAGGATTGGTGTAATCTACAGTCTTTGTTTTAAACTTGTGTGACGTATTTTCTGGTTTTATTTAAAGACAGAAGGGGAAAAAGGCAATCTCCTAAGAAATCATAAAACATGCAGATACTCATGAGAACCATTTGTATGGTAAACCACACTATTCAGAAATGGAAAATAACCAGTGAAGAGTGAGCTGTGTTAGGGAGTAAGAACCCTTAAATGCTGCATGTCAGTCACAGGGATCTCTCTCCTGACAACATGACACCAACTGTGAGCTAAAAATAGTCAAAAAACTCCAAACAAAACACAGGGTCTGGCCCTCAAACAGTCTAATATTATTGCAGTTCTAGTAAAGATGGTATTTTGCATACCCATGCAGTAGTGTCCTCCGTTCACCTGCATATATTCAGGTGGGCAAATGCAGGTGTAGTTCCCCAAGGTGTTGTAGCAGGTGCCAGGACCACAGACACCAGGGTGTGCAACACATTCATCAATATCTACAGACCAAGAAAAAGCATTGCAGTTAATGAGGGAGAAGAGGTCCAAGTCCAAGCAAATGTTTCTGAGAAATACAACCATAATAAATCATGCTAAGATAACAAAAATGCTTCTTTTAAAGAACAACTTGGAAAATACAGCTCTGATTTTAACCTCTAAGTTTAGCCTTAGCTCTCTTAAGTGCAAGACAACACACTAAATAAATTAAAAGTTCTTGAACTTGCCCACTGGAGTAAGAGTAAATCAACTTCACAAAATACATTCACACCTTCTTCTCACAGCATGGTTAGTCACTTTTTAGGTCAATCTACAATTTCAGTTGTAACAGTTACAAAAAAATCTCAAACACAGAAGGAAAACCAGTATGAACTTTACTTCATATTGAGTAAATTAAACTGCTAATCTCACACCCAAAATGCAGGGAGCATTGTAAAACTTGCAAGGAACACAAGGTGTTGAAATAAGAAGCCCTCAGTTATAACCCCTTAGTTTACTGAATACATGTGGCTGAGGTATAACATCTAAAATAAACAATATATCCAAGTGTTCCATTTCAAGCTTTGTGCTAATTGTATCACTGGTGCCAAAGAAAATGATTTTAGGGAAGACTCTAGGTAAACGTGGGATGTGCAATGCCCTCGTATGGATTTAAGGCTAAAAATTAGTGGGTTTTGCAATAACTACACTGTTACAGAGGAAGATGTTTCAAAGGACTTAACCTTCACAGATTCTTGTCTCTTCACTGAGGTAGTAACCTTTAGGACATTCACACTGGAAGCTGCCAAAAGTGTTGACGCAATTTCCACCTTGGCACAGACCTGGCAGCTCCTGACATTCATCAATGTCTGAAAACAGAGGGGGAAAAAAAAACCAACTCATTACGTTTTCATTCCAGAATGAAAATAAAGAATTTAAATATTACCCTGAAATTTTGCCAACTAGTAGCTTTGAACTGTTGTGGTATTTTGGTGGTTTTTTTGCTTCTAAATTTTTCTCCAAGAATACATGGATAAGATATTCTTGTTAAGCTTGTATAGCTTGTTAAGCCTTTGTTCCATTGCTGTTTACAGGAATTTGGCATCTAATTTCTCACTTCTGCCCATTTATTGGAACCAGAGGTGCTTTGTCTAATGAGTAGTTCCTGACATTTGCACCTTCTGCTTATGAGCTGCAATTTTCATAAATGACTTATCCTTCAGGACCCAATTTTGAAATTTAGTGAAAGTAAGAAAGCACACAAAAGCTATGCACCAGATTGTTTTCCTACTGAAATGGTGTTGGACTTCATCAATAGTGCCTTTTCATGTTGCTTCCCAATTCACATTAACAGTGGTTTTTGCTTTGCACTAAATATAATGCTTTCCGAAAAAATGTAGTTCCTCTTCAAAGATGACCCCATATTATTATTTTTTTTGTTTGTTTGTTTGTTTGTTTGTTTTTTTGTTACAGTCATTTATAAGAAACTCACCTTCTAAAATAATAGTGATGGGATTTGGTCTGAATCCTTCTCCCCCTGGACAGAGAGTATTGTATTCAGCTAAAGTAAAGTATAACAAGAGACAACATGTTAGTCTCGTAAAAAATAAAACTATGACAACAGAATCATAAAATGTTCCTTGTGTTCCTAATGGCTGTTCTTCCCTACAGTAATTTTCTTTCTGAGTTTTTTTTTTTACCTATTCACAGTAAATAAAGAAAGTGCATTAGATTAACAGAAAAACAATGTAAAATTAGGCGTTCTACTTCCTTTTATAGCCATAACCTCAGATACTCTTCAGGCAGGCACAATATTGATTTTTCCATACTGTTTCTTTACAGAGGCATGTATTTTCTGTTTTGATTAGTTCTTTAGTATGAAATGTCAGTACGCTGCTGAAAAAGGTAACTGTTGAACTTGGAATTTCTACTATTATAAGGCTGTAAAGAACAACATGACATTTGTGTTGCATTATTCATTAAAGACCTTCTAAGCTCTACAAAGCTGATAACCATCATTAGGTAACAATTTTGAAAGTCACTCAAAGAAAGTCACTCAAGAGTGACTTAGACATAAGCACACACAGCAGTTATCAACACTCTTCTCTGGAGAATAACAAAGCCTCCCAAATTAAAGCCATGTTTTGAGTTCCAAGCATCACTAATTTACTTCCCTACCAGCTTGGAGCTGCTGAGCAAAAATGCCCAGTAGATGTATGCACTGTAATCCACTCTTACCTGCAAATTTCTTCTTTTTTTTGTTTTTTTTAAATAGAAGAAAACTAAGAGCAAAATAAAGTACCCTAAACTACCTAAAGTATCACCTGGTCTTGTGGAAAGTGCCTTCTAAAGGTAGCACTGATTTATTAATGTGAAAACAGGCACCAAGTCCGCCACAGAAGACTAAAGGTCAGGTCTGGGATGCTAAGGTCCATGCCTCTGCACCCCTGTCCCTCTGACAGTATCAGGAAAACTTGTCTCGAATGACCAATGTACAGCAAAACAGTAAAAGACTGTAAATTCTTTTTTCATCCCTTCTAAATTAAGGCAGCACCATGAGAACACAAGAACATTTCCTTACTGCTGTTGACAGGGGGACATGTCTCACAGGGATTCCCCCAAGCCTTTCCCAGAGAACAGCAGCATGAGGAACGAGTGACTCCAACCCCAATCTCAGTGTTGCAGGACAGGCCCCCATCCCCTCTTGGTCCAAACTTCAGGTAGCAACTGCCCACGCGGTTATCTACATAAAAAGGACATGTGGTTACAGTGGCACATCATGATCCAGGCAAAGAACAGCAGGCATTCTGTAGTTTTATACCTAGAAGGAGGAATTCAGGTAAATTGCGCTCTTGAAGTCATTGGAACTTCAAGAACACCGATAACTATTGATGTCTAAAAACTATATAACTATAAATATAAATATACTATATATACATATAATTATATATATAAATATACTATAAACCATATAACTATATATATACTATATATAGGGTATGCAGAACTGTGGAATTGTTATTTTTTCCACCTTATTTGCATAAAAGCAAATAAGAATTACCAATTTCTAAAGTGATACATCAGGAAGCTTTTACTTACCCACACAACCCACTCCAGTAGGATTCAGCTGGAAATCTGGAGGACAATTGCACTCATATCTTCCAGGAGTGTTTACACAAAGACCATTAACACAATTAATAGGATCAGCACATTCATCGATATCTAAAATAGAAAATCCACATTCAAAAATCTGCTCATTGGACAAAAAAGAATAACTTTACTTTCTAAGACAAGAAAGAAAGAAAGTTTCAAATGCAAGTGAATTTTAGCTGAAATTGAAGGAAGGTTTTACAAATAATTCACCAAACAACTACAAAAAGACTTTGTTCATCTGCATATTTAAGAAGCCACCCTCTTTGCTGATTTCTGAAAAGCAGTGATTTACCTGTGCAATTTCCCCCGGTTCGATCCAGTTCATAGCCATCATCACAAATACAACGAAACATTCCTGGGAGATTATTGCAGGTGCCAAACACACAAATATTCTGGAAGGAGCATTCATCAGTGTCTGAAGAAACATATTAAAATTAGAAAGTTACGCAGCATTATCACTTTATTATTATTATTATTGCTATTATTGCTGTTGTTGTTATGTGTCGTCTTACCACTACAAAAAGAAAAGGAGACACATGCAAAAAAATAGCATTTTTGAGTTTGTGTACAATACTACACAAAAATTTTATTTGTGAATTTGTATTTGTAAAGGAAGTGTAATAAGAAGAAAGAGAGTGTGTAGGCATCAACAGTCATATCTCCTTGGAGGAAAGAATACAGGGAAAATAGGAATATAGGAAGTAAGAATTATCTATGATTTCCTCAAGCCCACATTGAAATTGTTATGTAGTAACTACACACAGATGAACTAAAATGCATCTGTAGGACTGTCTGCACACTCATTTGAATTGAAGATGAAATCAAGTTGAATGACATTGACAGAAAATAGGATGATTTTGTCAGCTGCAGTGTATAAAGGAGTTGAATACTGACACCACGGACTGTAAAGCTATGGTTTTAGGCACAAATTGTAAAAGACTTCTGAACTGGAAGTAGGATAAGAGAGGAAGAAAACTCTCTCCATGTTGTGTCAGACAGCAAGACTTTTTAAGTTGTCAGAATAAAGCAGCTGTGGAAGAGGCAAATACAATTCTGGCATGTATTAGTGAATTATTTTTAGCATAGACAAGGAAGTAGAATGTATTAATATCATTTTACAAAGCACAACCAAATCTTGATTTGAAATTCTATGTATAGTGCTCTGTTGATTAACTAATACTGCACAAGATGTGCAAAAGGGGTACTAAAATTATTACAGTAATAAAATATCTTCTTTTTACCTGGCTGAATTACTGCAGCCAGAGGTTGAGAAGTGATAAAATGCCTCTTTATAGTAACATATGAGAAAGGTTAACTTCTGAAGGCCATTTGAGAGACACATTTTTTAGGGAAAATGAAGGTTTAACATCCGAAAGTCCTGAGTTAATTTCATCTGGAAAATAAAATTTCTAAATACCCTGGAGTACAGCCATGGAATGACCTCCAAATCAAGTCACTGAGAAGCTAATGTACTGATATCTCAAGGGACTTCTGAAGAAAGTAGATTAATAATTTGTATTACAATTATTTCACTAAATCGAGACTGGATTTTGCCCCTTGATTGTAGAAATCAGCCAAGGATCTCCTTACCATAGGACGATTCATACATCAACTTCAAAATGAGAGAAATAAAAGCTAACTTCTTTTACGAATTCAGTGAGCAGGTATTCTAGTTCTCTAACAGCACATTTTAATCAATGGAATGCTTTCACGTCTCAGCTGTAATTACAGCAATATATCAAACATTTCTCCAAATCCCTTCAATTGTTGGAACCAAGTTCTTCAACACACTGACACAAAATTTACAATTACATTGTTTTTCCAAACATTGGTTGTTTGAAATAGATTGGATCTATCAGTTTGTTTTTCTTTTAAAGATTGTTATTAGACCTTTGGCACCACTGTAATATGACTGAGTTGCACCAAGAAGTTTAGTGAAGATGACTGACAATATTTGATAACGATTAACAAATTTGACTACACAGTGGCACAGGCAATTCCTCAGAAGCACTTGAATTATTCTGATTCATACATGTACACCTGAATGTAAGAACATGACCCGCTCTGAACCGAATCTTAAGAGACTGAATTTTGATCCCTGTTTTTCGTATCTCACCAAGAATTTTAATTTCCAAAGATGTTATGTGGTTTCCATTACTGATTATGAAATAAGTTAAAAGCTTTGGGATACCAGATAAAATGTTTCCTCTACTATACATTCATATTAAACAACAACAAAAGGTATAAGAACACAATAGGGAATAGAAACTGAACTGGATTAGAAAGATAACACAGGATTTTCCACACAGTATCTGATAGTCGCAAAAAGGAATTTTAAAAAATTAATTGCTGAGGCAAACCTCTACTCTGGGATTTATGGATAAAGGCCAGGAAAGCATCATAAAAAAGATAAAAGCAACCTTCCAACATAATTCACATTGAAGAAATTTCTTGTATGTGAAATATGTGATGCCCTCTCTGCTTCCAGGTTGAGGTCCTGTTGCTCAGTGTTTGCTTTAGAGCAGCCAACCCAAACTCTGAGAACAAAGCTGAGGTAGCAGCAGCAGCAGCAGCTCACCTTGGCAGGACTTGTTGTCAGAGGCAGGAGTGAATCCCATTTCACATTCACAGCGAAAGGCACCAGGGGCATTCAGGCACTGCCCATTTTCACACAGGTCAACATTCTCTGCACACTCATCAACATCTGTGGAAGACAGGAAAACCTCTCTGTAACTGCAGATTTTACCAGGAAAAATAACATGTAAATATATCCTGAGGTTCAAAATAATAGCTTTGTTGAGCACTGAAATTATAAGATTTATACCCTGAAGTAAATTGAAGGAATGCAGAAAAGCAAACAGTTTCCAAAATTATTCCTTTTACCTTGCCATAATTCCTTATGCCTTGTTTTTCATTAATAGATGAAATTTTTTTTTAATAAAGCAAGCTTCAAGATTTAGTTCTACTAGTCTTGACAAATAAGTTAAATACCTCGCTTAAAAAGTCAAAACTTTTCCTCTTGGGATATATTGCTATGATATTTTGACAGAACAGATGTTCAAAATGCAATTTTTTCTTAAATCATACATAGAAAATTATCATACTCATTTTAGAAAATATTCTTTGTGGGTGAGGAACATTAGAAGTACTGCTTGTATACCATGAATTCTTCTGCTATGCTCCAAAAGAGCTCCTTTGCTCCAAAGGAGGGCATTCACAACTGCAGTCATCATAAGAAGTGATAATTTTATCAGATATGCTTATGATCATTCAAAAAAAAAAAATTATATGCTTTCCTCATTTTATTAGTCCATAATTAGTATTACATCTGATTTTTAGAGAAGTTGAGAGCAGAGATAATGTTGCATCTCCATCCGTAAGTGACAAAAAACAGAGTAGCCCAAAACACAGTGATGCCTGGAAAGGCTGACCTGGAAGAGAGACTAGACAGAGCAAAAGGAATAAAGTAGATATTTATTGCAAGGCCCCAAAAGGATACACCCTGGGTAGTGCAAGAGCCTGGCTGGGGCTACACCCAGCCTGAATCCAAGATGGATCCCAGTCATGAGTTTTTTCACTTTTTAAGTTTTGGTTCATCTGCATATTGGGGTCAATTGTCTAACCACAGCTTCAGGTTATGAAGTCTCAGCCCCCTGGCTTGCCCCCTTCCCTTCACTGTTGTTTGTGTTTTTTGGGTAATGTCTCTCCTTGATTCTGCAGCTGGGAAGGGATCGTTTTGTCTAACTACCCTCTGAAGAGAACTTACTAACGCCTAATATGAAGTTTTAGAGTTACATAGCAGGCAGCAGAGAATCTGAAAAGTATAAAAGCTAAAACCCATGGCATCAAAGTAAGCAATACTTAATATAAAATCTTTATACATTATATAATACATGTCAGTTTATTTTGAGCCATTGCTGTGGGAATAACAATATCCATTCTCACCTACAAATTTAAATGCAAAGGTTGCAGCAATGATTTTTAACTGCAGTTTGCTTTACTTTTAAAGAGTCCTCCATTAATGATTACATCATGTTCTACTAATAGAGTGATGGGAAAATAGATGATGCGAGAGAGAGGAACTGTAGTGGAGCTGGTGTTTGGTGTTCTTGACTAGAGGCACTGCTGCAAGCAGGATATGCATGTTCAAAATAACTGGCGAGAAGATGAGGAGATGGAAGAAGCAGCCGACAGGAACCTCATCCAAAATATGGACCCAGAGGGTCCAACAAGCACACAAATCAAAAGAATAATCAGGTGCCTCTGACAGTGTTTGTCATGCAGACAGGAAGCCTCTTGATCTTAAACTACATTTTCACATTTGTTGCCTGTCACTGTGGACTTAGGTCTAATTCAAAGGTTCAATACAAAAGAAGAACCACCAGGTGTCACAAAACCTACCAGAGCAGGTAAAGCCATCTCCAGTGAATCCCTCTGCACAGGCACAGTAGTAGGAGCCCTGGCTGTTCACACACTGAGCATTGGTGCTGCACCGTTGGGTCTCGTTGGAGCATTCATCAAGATCTGCATATCAGGGTCAAAAAGAGCAGGGAGCAGCACAGCTATTAGTAAACTGGCTGGCAATTAACTTCCAAGATAACCAGCATCACTGCAAATATGATTTGTGTCTCCACTAATACACACATTTACTATTAGATGATACAGGATTAATCTATAGCAACTCCATTTTAATACGTCTTCCTTTAAATTACAACTGTGGGACTGGGCAAAATATTTCTGAGCAACAAATGAAATTCAGCTGACTCATTACTTGGATCTAATGTCCTGTTAAAGAGCTTAAAATCAAAACTAGTTTAAAAAAAAGAACCAGAATCAAAGAAACGCTGTAAGGTAAAAATTTGCAACCTCTTTAGAAAGTCTCCTCAATTAACAGAAGAAAGTGAAAACAATGCATTTAGAGCTGATGCAAGCTTTCTCTGGGATAATAATATGTATGAAAAAAGTAAGAAGAAAGAAAAAAAAAAAAAAAAGGGGGAAAATAAAGAGGAAATGAGAAATCTTGTAATATGGCAATATTTTTTTGCATATTACATTAATAAAGCCTAATAGTTAAATGAAGCACCTCTTCCATAGATGCCAAAATGGTCTGAAAATAAAAAACAAATATTACAATTTTTTATCCACTAAGTTTAAACATGAAGGTAAGGGGACATAGACAACTACAGCCGCCCAGCAAATGCAGACACAGGTTTCCCACCCCTCCAATCCCAATCTGATTTATATCAGGGTTTATAAAACAGATATATTACCAAACATTTACAAAAAAATGTTTGAAGAACTGGAAATAGCTTACTGACAGGAAACAATTAAACAAAACCTATTTAATTTCTGGGTATATAAACCTCGTAAAATATGTAGTCAATTCAGTAAGATGTTACAGCATTAAGCTTCTGAGACAGTCAAATGGGTTTTTCTCTTAGGAAACCAAATCTGTGAAACATAAGAATATTTCATACCCATCTATCCACAGGCTACAGCAGACAGAAGAAGAATTCTTTGTTTTAATGGACTAATCACACAGTCATACTACATGCTTCCAGGAAAAAAAAAAGTGGGGGGAGAGAGAAAAAAATCTCTATTTTCCATATACTTACCAATACACTTAATGCCATTTCCAACCCAACCTTCTCTGCAACTACATTTAAAACTTCCTGGCACATTGACACACGAGGCCTGCATGTCACAGTTGTGAGCTCCAATTTCACACTCATTCACATCTAGAAACACAAAACAAACTATCAGTATTTACATCAGAATATTAAAAATTCTGTTCTTTTTACATATTTTCCACTGTGAGTGTTTGCAGTCCTTTAAAAGCAAATGTTTAAGAACATAGAAAAATTCAAGCAAGCTATTTCTATTCTGTATTATTAAATGGGAATGACAATTGCATTTTATTTTTGCTCTTTGTTTGTAAACATGGCAATCAGTCCACTTTTGTACAACTGCTTTTCAGCTTGAAATTAGCACTCTTTTCTAGAAATATAAAATATGCTGATCTTTTTATGTCTAAAACTGGGATGAGGTTTTTGGGTGCCTCATTTTCAGTAATAAAAATAATTATACACCCAGGGCTGTAGTAGTTATAGAACAGATTCCTAAACACGAAACTCTAGGAGAAATTCTGTCAGTTTCTTTTGGATGAGCCTGGATTCTTGAGAGCATGCAGAAGAAAAGGCACTGCTTAAATATCACAGGAACTTGTAGAGTGATTATGAATGACCACAGAACTTTAAAAATTGTTGGGAAAGGTAGAAGGATTTTCTGTTTAGTTTTGTTTTCCCTCTTATTCTTTCCTTAGACCACATGGCCATTTCCAGCAGCTTGAGTTGAGATGAGTTTATCTTCCAGGTACATGTGACAAATGAGCACTGATAAAATACTTCCAATAGAACTGCAGCCTTGCCACCCCAAGCCATGTTCTGTAACATGGGTGTTCACACAACTTGTGCTGATAAAATCTTTAAAATTAGTTTGTAAGGGGCCTCCAGCATTGATGGAGGACTGAAAGAACATTTCTTTTAAAACTCTGGCACATGATAGGTGATGTGAGACACTCATATATATATATATATATATATATATATATATATATATATATATATACACACACACACACAAATACTTGTGTATTTATTTTACCTGGAAGCCAACCAATGTGACACATTGACAGGAAATCTGTTTTACCTGTGCACCCTGTGGTTCCTTTCTTGACTGAATACCCAACTTGACAGTGACATATGAAGGAGCCTTTGGTGTTTTCACACTCCCCAAACATGCAGATATTGGAATTCAAATCACATTCATTCACATCTGTAGGTGATTATAAATTAATTATTAGCTGGACATTATTGTCATTTTGGAACACTTTATTTCAGGTGAAAATACCTACTATATGAGGTCGTAATATATTTCAGCTGTTCTGCTGTAAAATCCCTAAAACAATTAAGGATAAATGTGTAGTCAGAATACCACTGTTTTGTGGTAAAACAAATACCATTTGTTTTCACCTTATTTTGTACTGTTAATTAAAGAAATATGAAGCAAACTTTTTCTTACAAGAATTACTTAAAATAATATTCTTAAAACATATTTGTGATCATAAACATTTTCTTCCAATGAATAATTTTTGAAGTGCCCCCTTCTGGACCCCTCAACTAATTCCTTCTTACTACGCAAGTTCCATTATAGTAAAATCACCCCAATGTTTTTTAACAACGGATCTGGTTCATTCTTAAGGACTTACCAAAGGGCATACAGATTATTTTGTTTATAATATACATAATTTCAATACCCACTTTCAAGGATGCAGTAGAAAGAACATCTTGAAACAAAAGCTGCAGAATTTTCAAGACTTGCACTCAATTTAGTGTTCACAGCTACTTACCAACACAAGTTCTCATGTCTACAGAAACCATAAACCCATCAAAACAGAGGCAGCGGTATTCCCCTGGGATATTGGTACACTGCCCACCATCACAGATATCTGGATTGTTTTCACATTCATCAATATCTGAGGGGGGAAAGAAAAAAAAGCAGGTAATTCTGTCACTCTGGCATGGATGGGTAGGAACATCATATTGATTTTGGCTGAAAGATGTGATGCTGGAGCTTCTTAGGTGTAAAAACCTACCTGCACATGTCCTGACATCTGGCATCAGAGTATAGCCATCACTGCAGCTGCACTCATAGCTGCCTTCTGAATTAGTGCAGTGGGTGTCACAGCCTCCATTCATTATCATACACTCATCAATATCTGGGGAAGTAACATTGGTAGCAGTAAGTCTACTTCTTTAAGAAAAAAATAAAATTCCCTTTACATTTCACATTAAAAAGTTTATCAGTGGCTTCATTCTGAATTTTTATTCTCATTCTACCAGCTCTGATTTATATTTTGTTTTTACCTCTTTCAATTGCTTTTTCATCTGTGGGAGCAAGTGGCTAAGTTATATGTAGCTTTTGCTCCTGTGTATTGCTAGGGGTGTGGAAAAAAGCTCAAGAAACAAAGTTCAGAAAGAAAAAAAAGGGAAACCCTGAGAAACTTTAAGCTTGAAATGTAGCACAAATCTGTATTTTTGTAGAAAAGTAACCATAACAAGCAAATAAAAAAACCCTCTCAGTACTGCTGTTCTCCTTTGCAAGGAGTTATGTGCTGGCAACTATGTAATTCAGTACTAATATAGTGAAGGACTAAAGAAATGCATATGATAAGGAGAAAAGAGTGAAAGATAAAACCAACAATACGAGGGGCTTTTCCCGCATGCTCAAGAAATCTAAGTGTATTTTCTGGTTGTTAGCTCAAACCCCTGACTTTAATGGAGTAGTACGGTACGCATTGTTTCAAAGTATTCAGGAGAGTTCACTACATCAACCATATTTTTATACCTTCTTTATATTCCTTTATATTTTGGTATTTCCAAAATAGCTCATGACAGGCCTCAAAACACATGAGAAAACAGCCCTGGTAATTTTCAAAAGGAAGGTGTGAAATTATATAAAAGCAAGGACAGATAGAACAATGCAGCTGAAGCACAAACTCCCATGTGCAGGTAGACAACACTTGCCTGTGCATCCCTGTCTGTCAGGAGTGGGCTGGTATCTAGAGTCACAGAAGCACTGGTATGTCCCAACCATGTTCACACACTTGCCATTTCTGCAGAGACTCTCACTCAATGAGCACTCATTTACATCTGAGGAAGAATTGTTCATATCAGTTGCAATTCAGAATATTTAACGGCTTTAGCAGCTCAATAGGTAATACTGCAAATTAGTAGCTTTCAGTTTTATTCAATTTCTTTCTTGCTCTTGGCATGTTCCAGTTCAAGGAATGGAGTTTTGCACACCATGTTTAAGCTAGTGTCCAAAGATCTATCTTCTCTGACTCTGGTCAGAGTGCATTAATTTTACGGAGTCTGCTGTGGACATTAATTACCAAGTTTACAGTTTTCCATCAAGAAAATAAGCCAAAGAGATAATATGCTTCTTTTTTTTACTTTTTTCTTTCTCATTTTTTTCTTTTCATTTTTTTCATAATTTTGGTGGATTATGTGCTAAAAGGAGAGATTCATTTCAACACAGGACAACACCTTTTTGTGATTGATTAAAGTTGCTCACAGATGTGGTACAGTCCTTTCAGTTGCTAAATAACTCCTAAGAGGGCCTGGTAAAAAAAAACTCCTCTTTGGAGTCACCAACATTACTGGCACTGAGGATTTCAAAGGATTTCAGTTTTTCTTTCAAAGATACTAATACTAAGTAATTTGTTTAAGAGATTCCTGGGACCCCACCTTTGCCTGTGAGTGACGATTCCTCAAACTTAAGAACCCTGAGTTGAAACTCACCTACGCATTCTTCCTGTGATGGTGACAGCTCATGCCCCCGGGGACAGTCACACAGAAAACTCCCCTCTGTGTTCACACAGGTGCCACCTCTGCACAGCAGAGTGTTGCGTTCACACTCATCTATATCTGCAAAGAAACCATCATATACAGATATAAAATGGGCCATATATAAGGGCCAACAAAGACAAAAGCAACTCCCAGTGTCTACAAGTGACAAAACAAAAGGATCGTTTCATGGTGTTGCTCCTTTACTCACGCTGCACAACAGTACAAACAAAAAACTATACATCTTCATTAACTCTAAAAGTGGGTATTTCATCTCTCAAGAAAACTAGAAATTTGTCATTTAACATTACATATTCAATAAAACATGGGACACAAGCAAGGGCAGCAAATTTCTGTATATTGCCCTTTAGAATAATTTATTATTGTGAGGTATATATTTTTTAATTGCTTAAGGCAACCAGACACTTGTTCATGTATGCACTGAAATTCTTATCTGTAGATGCTGTTATCATGAATGTTAGTGTATCAAAATCTACCTAATTGGCTCCTCAGTTTGGTAAATCCTGTGTATGCCATGGTGTATCTGGGAAATATTCTGGTTACAGCTTATAAAGGCAAATGGAATACTTGACTCACATACCTGATAAAAACTGCTAACACTACAGGTGTGGACAGAGAGAAATACAAACAGAAGACGTCCAAGGTGGAGGATGCACTCACACTTCTGGACTCCCAGGAAAGTTTAAAAGCATCAGAATTTGCAGGAAAACAAACAAAGGTGACAGGATCCGAATCAAGATTTTTTTAAGGTGGCTAGGCACCTTTTGGTACCTCCAGACCTATTCTTACAACTTTGAACATATTAAAGAGATGAATTTTATTTTTTCTTTTTTTCAGGAAATGCTGTGATAATTTCTTCAGTTGAAGAAGCAGTGAAAGGGGATTGACACTGCTTTTGAAACTCCAGATTTTTATTCCTAGTTTTACCAAATATTTAGCAGTTTTTAAAGCTGCTGCCATTCTAAAATATCTGTACAGAATAAACATCTCTTAATGGTGTAAGTAATTAGCACAAAGAACAAGCAAGGCTATATACTTAATTCAGTAATCTGTCTCTATAAACTGCATATCTGACTCATTTCCTCATGAAGTCACAATAATGACACATCTGAAGTGTTGAGTGTGGCAGGTCAGACAACAGCCAGGGTTTGCACAGCAAATGGAGACTCCAGGACATCCTGGCAACACTTACCCATGCAGTTCTTCATCATCATTAAGCCACTTTCATAGCCATCAAAGCACTCACACTCAAAACTGCCAGGAGTGTTGACACAAGCACCACTGCCACACAAGTCTGGGGAGATCCTGCACTCATCAATGTCTGTTTCACAGCAGCGGAAAGGTAGAAAAATAAAACTGGGTTTAAGGTTATCCTGATTTTCACAGAGAAAAATTTCACTATAAATTAAGTCTACAGAAAACATATAGAGTATGCAAATCAACAGAGAAAAATGAATTACTTATAGAAACATCTGATTATGTGAAACAATTCATGAAAGATTTGTAAGGATGCTTCAGAGCTCTCAGGTCAGTAAACTATGTAATAAGTTCGCTTCTCTTAAGTGTAATTTAAGGTTAGATTCCTAATAACTAAGTGTAAGACATTCTGAGATACCATTCTTACAGAGGTATCAACTGACTATAATTTGATTATTATGAAGATACTTATCCAGTAATAGCATTATAAGCTTACATACACCCCCCTTCCATTAGGAATTAGCTCCTATCAAAGCTAGATTTACAGTTCATTGGTTGTCTTGTTGAATGAAACCTACTGCAGAAAACTATAGCAGAAAAGACAGAGAGCAGCTTTTAAAGCACAAGTAGTGAGTCAGAAATCTAAAGAGGAATTTTAATGCAGATATTATCCAGTGAAACAGGTCAATGTTGCAAGAGAGAGCTTTGTGTCACTGCCCATGGACAGGTTTCTGCTGGGTGATGACACCCAGTCCTCACAGATGTTTGGACATGTCAGACCCACATGGCAGATCTGGGACATTACTGAGTATCTGGGCTCCTACAAACTTTATAAAACAATTTCTTGCTGATTTAAAACAAGCAAGAAAATAATCTATTTAAGAAAACTTGTTTCTCTACAGCTGCTTGGTGGAATACTTTCATCACCATGGAACAGAAGGGAAAAAAGCTTTTGCAGGGAGTTTTCTGACCTATTCTGGTTAGTTTAGAAATAAAGGAAATAAAGTTTGTTAAATGCATTCTTCATCAATGCAATCACTATAAAAACAAGGAAATCACCAGTTACGGCAACATTAGCATCCAGACCAGCCTTAATGAACATGCCTTACCACCCACACTTCATAGTTATTACTCAGACACACTCATGGATGCCTGTATGTTGTAACAAAACCTCCTTCATTTTCAGCACAGAGCCACCCACAACGCAGGCACCCGAGTTCTCACAGCCACAGAACTGTCAAGCTTATCTTCAAATTTTCCAGACAGTAAAAAACTAAATTGGAAACTTGTAAATTAAATGCACGTGTCCATATCTTCCTGAGTTAATGTTGCACTTGTGCAAGAATCGCTGAGGCACCCTTGTGTGTCCTCAGCCATCCAATCTAAGTGAAAATTAACTTGCAGTCTCTAAATTTATTTGGTAATACAATGACTAGAGAGTAAGGAACATAAATTAAGATAATCTCCATGTCAGAGCATTAAACTTGGCTTCGCTGGGGATTCTTATTGATTTTTCAGGTTGTACTGATACAGCATGACCTGGGCATCTTAAACACCAACTACAAACATCAATTAAATTACATCTTAAACATCAATTACAAAAAGAGGAGAGTGTCGTATTTATTAAATAATCAGTTTCTGAAAGGGAAACTTGAGACTGTTGGCTATTCTGTCCAAAGATTAAGCTCCTAGAAACTGAAGGAAATTATTTGCATTAGGTTTTCAGACCACCAAGCTATGCCACAAGAGAAAGCCCCAGGGATGTGGTGGAGTCCCCATGGATGGATTTTCCAAGATGGACAGGGTGATAGATAATCTCATCTGGGCTTCCTTTCCCCACGACAGGTTGAAGGATTTGGTCTTTTCAGGTGTTTTTCAACCAGGACTATTCCATGATTCTACAGAAAATTGTGGAAATTGCAAGGCTTACTTACCTGTACAGTTTCTTTCCTCCATATCTAAAGTGAACCCACTGTTACACCTGCATTTGAAACTTCCAATTGTGTTTCTACATTTACCATTCATGCACATGCCAGGGAACACTTTACATTCATTTATATCTAGGAATAAAAACAAAGAAAGTAATTAAGAATAAAGAATTAAGAAATTCTTAAGCAGAAAGATACATGGAATCAAAAGAAATTTCCTATTCCTTCTTACCAACTGCACTGAGCATAAAAGACAGGGTTTGGGTTAGAGGGACATCCTTGGAAAGCTGACTGGAGGTGAGACGTTCACTATCTTTTGGGCTATTTGTGCTTTCTTGCTTCACAATACCCAAACCAATAATTAAAATTTTATGTTTATCAGCAGTCAAAGAAATTCAGTGATACGCTCTGAGTTGGAATTCTGGTATGTGTACCTGATCAAGTTTGCTTTGTGCCAAAATCAATATTCCTGGTATTCCTGTGACAGCTTCTAAAATATATTACTATTACCTGGCTGACTGGTTTTGGTTTTTAAATTGAGACTGCCAGAGTTTTATCTGGAGCTCAGTTTTGAAAAAGGTATTTTTTCTTTTGTAGGATATCAAGTGATATCCTACAATGCTGGGCAATATAAACTTACAAAGGACAAGGCTGAATGAGCTTTCCTACACACTGTGATATAATTCGCTGAGGCAATGTCCTTAACTGAAAATCATCTTCAATGAAATTAACATCTATCTCCCATGCATTTCTGCAAAGGGAACACAATAATGATCCAAATTAAAAAAAAAAGAAATGGAAAACCAAGTCTCAGAAAATCTCAGCCTAGATAAGATCTATGAAATAATTTTTTACATTAAACAAATGTTGATAAAATTAATGTTGCTATTGTTGTTGTTATTTTCTTTATTTCTTTAGTAAATCACCAATGAAAATTGAGAGCTCTGCCTGAAAGTAACGACTCCTGAAAATCAGATCTTATTTATGGTGAAACAGAGGGCCAATCTGTTAGAGTTTTATCAAGCAACTAAAAATATTCCAATGCTTCAGAATATATCCTAAAAAAAGGAAAAAAAAAACCCCAAAACAAAAAACCCCAAAAAAACCCAAAACCCAAAAAAAAACTATTTCTGGAAATTTCCTGATCACCTGAGCTTCTGGACACAGAAAACTACAGTTTTTCTTCTTAGATTTTTGCAGTCTGAAGTAACTTGGGTTTGGTTTCTTTACATATTCCAGCCTATTCTGTTTTGTTGTTGCTCTACAGGAGGTGAAACTAGCAAAAACTGCACTAAATACTTTTATTTACTCCTTTATCACTGCAGATCCTCATTGTCACTGTCATCATGATTGTAACACAACAGACACCCTCTCCTTTTAATCACTTACTGATTTTGCAAACCAGAGAAAGAACCCATCCTTCTTCAATCTCCCAGAGAGCCCTGGTCAAATTTTTGTAATGGTTTATGTTTACACCTAAAATAACTGATTTCACAGACCATCTGACACTCAGTTCAATCCCCTCAAAGCACTACCTTAGAAAAAGTGCATATTTTGCATTATTCCCATAATTTAGAGCTCCTATCCTGTCAGGAATTACTTCTTCTCCTTACCCAATTCAGACTTTGCATCAAATACCTTTATTACATCTTCAAGCACACTTAACAAGCAACCTCAAACCCTGCAGCTTCTTCAGAATACCATTTTGGACAGACCCACAATTAATCCTCAGACACCAGAACTGATGCCTTAGGATTTAGCTTTTATATTTTCAGATCCTATACTGCTTTAGTGTATAACTCTAAAACTCCATAGCCTGTCAGCTACTGTTCTCCCATTTCACTCAGGCAAAACAATTCCTCTTTAGGCCTAAGACTTAAGGCCATTTTACTGTTTCAGGTCTGGAGAGGTGTAAAAAACAGTGACCTGAGGGACCAAACTTAGGGTAAATGACTTCATTACCTGAAACTGTAATGGGAGGATTAACCCCTGATATACAAATGCACCAAATTTTTAACTGTGTGAGCATTGTCCATCTTGAGTGTAGCCCCCCTCAGAGGCTTTTGACCACCCAAGGCATACCTATTGAAGGCCTTCAATAATACTTGCATTTATTCTCCTAATCTTGTGTAGCCTCTGCTCCAGGTAGGTACCCTAAGGCATCAATATCATCAGCTCTTTCATGCAAATGCCGAAAGAGCATCCCATCTCTCAAGCATGAAATAAGCAGCCTCAAACCCTGGAATTCCCTCAGGATACGCTCTCCAATGCACACGCAATCAACCCGAAGGCACAAGAATGAATACTCACCTTTGTAGAAGGGCCTGCCAGTGAGGACATCCCCCCTGTTGGAGAAGCCAGGGCCCCTGGGGCACAGGGCTCGGTGCTCCTCGGTGCCGGGCATGGGGCAGCGCTCGCAGCCAGACCCCCAGGCAGCCCCCACGGCACAGCAGCAGGAATCCATCCGGAGCCTGCCGGGCACGGGATGCACACATTCCTCCTCCTCCCACCGCAGGTAGCACTGCTCCGTGCGAATATCTGTGTTCCACAACAACAAACATGCATTATCCCTCTTCTCAGCTATCTCCCAGAGACAATGTGCTGAGGCCTGAGCAGCAGGCCTTAGCCAGAGTTTATTTACAAGATGAATCCTGGCACTGTGTGATTAACACCACCAGTATTACTCAGCTATAAACAAATGATGAAGACACTTACGCTAGCTCTGTATAAACTTGAGTAGTTCTCTACAAAAAATGTATCATTTTAAGAAACTTTCCTAACTGCCATTGGTGCCTTAGGATTCTACCTTGTATGTTTTTCATATACTTATATATTTTACATAATCCTGCAATTCTTCAGTGTATAACTGTAAACTCCATATACAGTGTCAGCTGCTGCTTTCCCATTTTGGTCAGACACAACAATTCCTCTCTAAGCCCAGGAATCAAGGACACCTCACCATCTCAGGGCCCAGAAGTGTAAACAAAACTGAGTTGAGGGGAACAAACTTGGGGTAAATTACTTCATTGCCTCAAGTTGTAATTGGAAGATTAACCCCTAATATGCAAATGGACCAAACTTACAAAAGTATGAAAACCCATGACCTGTGCTCCATTTTGGGTGTAGTGCCCGGGGCGGGGGGGGGGGGGGGGTTTGCCTGCCCCAAATGTACCTGACAGCCCCTCAATAAATAGTACTGTTTTTTATTCCCTTACTTTACTCTGGCCTATGTTTTTAGATAGTCCTGGAAAAGACATCAGTTTCTCCATGAATAGAAGCCTGTAGGGTATTTTAGGGGAAACCCTCCAAGCGGAGGTCTGGACTCTGGCCAAGCTCTGGCCCCTGTTGGTTGGGATGTGCGCCGTCAGATACAGGAGTTTCTGTGCTAAAAATATGATCAAGTCACTTCAAGTTGGTGATTTGGGCCTATAAAAGCTGGACCCACTTTTGGGGTGAATTTGGAGACTTCAGCTATGGGTGGATGTGCCGTGTAGGATTTTCCCAGTTTCTGGGAAGGGTTCTCCAAGCCCTCTCTGTGAAAGAGGCTCCCCAGCGACTGAGGATCTGGATGATGGTATTTAGGCAATTGGTGATATATCTTTCTCAATCCGTATCCTTTCTCTCATATAGTAACGATTAGGTGCACTACCTTGCTTACTTTTGCTCATTGCTAAAGCCAAGTGTGTAGTTTTACTGAATGTATTATTTTAATAATTTTTGTGTTGCCTTAATATTCTTGGTAAAGTAACACCATTCTTTCCATCAGTGTCTGTGTTTTTTAAATTACCCCTGCCAATTGGCAGAACACAAGCACACATTAACACTCAACTCCTGCTCAAGATTCTGCATTTCTGCACAATGTTCAGCCATCTGAAGTTGCTAATGTTGCACTATACTTAAATTTCTGGATCTTTCTTGTGCTACATAAAAGTAGAAGAATTTCTTTTGTTGTCTCCCAATATCAAGATACACCCTTACCCTCACATGACTCTGCTTTTTAGGATTCTGTGTGTATTTTACAGACAGACACATGTATTTCTTACTGTACCAAGTATTCTCACTTATAAAATTACTCTTTTATTTGATGGGACAGATACATGTATTTCTTTATTGTAACAGGTATTCTGACTTATGAAGCAGCACTTTTGTGGCTCTCATGGTTAAAAAAAGGAAAAGATAAAATGGTTAAAAAAAAAATCCTCCCTATATTTACATTACTGTATTAATTTAATAGTGCAGTGAATACAGATTAAAAATAAAAAATCTGACTGGAATACAATAGGGTTTCCAGAAAAGTCAGTTATGGTTATTATACTCAGGGGTCCATCCTGTTAGCAGCAAAACAGGTCAACCAGAAGACAAATCAACCAAGTGTGCAGGCAAAATCTCGTACTTGTGTACTCAAGTGTCAGGGAAAGAACCACACACTGGCCTGTGCACCAAAGAAAAAGACTAATTTACACCACCATATTTGTACTCCCCATCTATCATCCTGCTGCCACTGCTGTTCCTGAACAGGAGTCAGAGTAAGGACAGCACTTTAGCACAGCCTACTGACTGCACTGAGGGCAAAACAAGCCTCATAACAAACTCATTATTCGAAGAAACCATTCAGCTCTTCTCTGAACTGGCACAGATATTCGATATCTAGGCAGGGACATTATCTGGGATAATTCAGAAATAAACCACACTTTCTTTCAAGCCCCTTAAAGAACAGTTTTGGACAGCTGTGGGACACAGCTGTGAGAGTGGGGTGTGCTCTTACCTAAACACACTCGCCCAGTGCCATCCAGGGTCAGCCCCTCGGGGCACTCGCACTGGAAGGAGCCTCTGCTGTTGATGCACCGCCCATTGGGACAAACCCCAGGGAAAACCTCACACTCATTTATGTCTGCCGGGGACACAAAGAGTTCAGTTACCCACTGACTCCAAGGAGTGAGCTTCAGCTTTATGGAGAATTTTAAGTGACAGGAAAGAAACAATACGATAATAACAATGAATCATATTTTCAAAGGCGGGGGGGGAGGGCCGTGGGAAGTGATGTCGAGTAAGAATCAAAAACTTCACCTTCACAGGTAACACCCTTCACTCTGGCAAATCCTCTTGAGCAACCTGTATCTGGAATCAAGCCAGAAAGACATTGTTACAGCTTTAGAGTGACAGAAAGATAGAAACAGAAAATTTAAAAATACATGTATCTTCAGAATTTGCTAATAATTTCACTGTGTAAGGTGAGGGTGCTCTAGCCTCAATCAAGCAAAGTATTGACTCATACAGTTTAAACTAAGTGAATAGTTGAGGAAATTAAATCTTACACCATTACTTTCTTATATGCTTTCCTTAGTGAAATGATCAGCATCTAATCAGATCAGTTGCTGCACTCACATGTAGCTAAAAAGTAAAATTCCTTCAAGAGGCCTGAAATTTAAAACTGTAGTAATGCCAATTATCAGCTTTTTTCCCCACCAAAACTTAGTAATGGATCAGAGCAATGAGACTACTTTAGGAGATGCATGTAAAATGTAGCATAATATAACGATTTGAGAGCTTGCTGTAATTTTAACTAGTAGAAAAGGAAATTTAGGGTCCAAACACACCCAATCTGAGCTAATTATTTGACTAGACTGATCAGGTTTTGATCAGTTTTACCAGTCCAACCTGACCATGCTGTTTCCTGAAGTCCAAAGGAGTATCTTTGCTGCACTGCACACATAAGAGCTCTACTGGATGCTGTTTGCACTCTGCTTGTTAGGGGTGATACACGTGCCCACAGTTACTGTTCCAAAAAATGAGAGGCTAAAACATCTTGACACCAGTTCAGCTGCCAGTGGCATTTTTCAAACCTTCAGGGGATCAGTGTTTTTGCCATAAACTGAAATACACTTAGCATTGCTGCTTCCAGCTTTCATAACTAGCCCTGCAATCTAATACAGTTCTATTTCTGCAATCAATAATGGTACACAAGCTACATATCTGAAAAGGGCTGGGAAAAAAGTGTTAACAGCCCACAACACAAAAATCATGCAGAATTTTACCAGATACTTCACTTCACTGTTTTAGTCCTTTACCTCCCTATCTCAGTCAATATACAGTCTTTGTGGAGATGAAACATATTGTAGCCATTAAGAGGTTCATTCACATGCTATTTTCTGGTACGCTTCAAAGTTATTAGAATTATCTCTGGATGGTGGATATTGCAGTCTAAAATAGATACCTTCTAAAGAAGAAAACTTCCTTTCATAGGTTTTTTTGGGGGGGTGGTTTCGGTGTTTTTTGGTTTTTTCTGTGTTTTTTTTGTTTGGTTGGTAGGTTTTTTTGTTTGTTTGTTTTTAATTTTTTTTTTTTTTAATATATACAGAGATGATAACAATAGTGATATTTATTCCCTTCTGCAGAAAGATGCAGGATATTGGAGCATACCCAATTCACACCGTTCACATGGACTGCCCCAAGCTGCTCCTAAGGTAGCACAGCACTCAGATTTCAGCGTGGCACCATTGATGTTGACTTCACAGTGGCTGTCTCGGATATTAAGCCAACAAGTCCCCTTCAAGCTGTCTGCAGCAGAACAGAAAACAAAAACAATACAGAATTGCCACAGCCAGAAGAGCTGGCTTGCCACATTCATGACACCAGCAGGCAGAGTACCAAGGGAGCACAGGCTCTCTTTAAGAAGAAAAAACTTCCAAAAGAGTAATTTCATACACATTTTAGTTTAAAACTGGTATAAAGGGATAGCACTATCACTGAAAGTGACCAACAAAGCACACTGCCAGAGGCATTTTACTATCCAGGTCCCACAGCTGGCAGAGGCCTTCCAGACACTGCAGTCAATTTATTAATTTAATACAGCTAGTGGCTGATCCATCTACAATATATAAAAGCAGAGATCCCAACCTGGGACTCCCTTTCCCAGGTGAACCCTGCCTGAATCCTTTCTGAAATGCAGGTGTTCTTGTCTCTCTTGAAGGGAAGCCTTCAAGGGTGTAGGGAAGTTTAAAAACACCCCAAAAAACACAGCAGGTAGGAGTGTTCTATATTATTTTAGGGGTGTGGTTCTGCTGCTTCATTATCTCAAAAGTCAGAACTCAAATCAGGTACATACTTCATAAGTTTTACCTTTAATACCTTTACACTTCTCCACCTTTACATGGTTACTCTAAAATGGTGCAACATTTCTTGTGACAGGCAACAATGTTGGTGACTGGACAGCGAAAATGCCCTGTAAGGTCAGACTCAAATTGGAGGTCATCCTGAGCAGGGTTTAGATGTAGATGCATACCCAGATTTCAGAGCTAAGCAAGTGACCCTGAAAAATTTAGTTTGATAAATAATGAAAGGAGAATAGGATTTGGGTTTAAGATTTACATGCATGGTATGTGCAAAAAGCCAGCTGCATTACCAATTTTCCTCATGCTCAGGAAGAGTGTGCTTCCAACAGAATCATTCCAATTTATTTTCTTCCAAACAGCTTCAACTTTTCTAAGCTGTCACGTCAAAAAATTATGTAGACAACAGGGAGCACAATCTTTCTTTGATTAAAGCAACAGGAAAAAAACCTCACCCAATAACATGAATGAAATCAGCCCCAGAAACTGGGCAGGGTATTTCCTTAACAGTTAAGTGTAAAACAGTTGTATTATTTAGGTTAACGCTCATCTCAGACATGTGGGACAGAGCTCCATGTTTGAACAAGTGCATAAATTAGAGCTCAACATTATTTCTTTTAACTTGCCAACTTTATAGTAGTGAAAAATCAAAACCAGCATCTCAAAAATTATTTAAATTCTATGAATTTGTAGGTGCTTCTGCTCATACCAGCTACATCCACTCTATCCTGCGAAGCTCTGCTTGTCTTACCTTTTTTAGCTATTCCTTTATTTTGCATTGTCTCTTTTGTCCAGACAAAAGTCTTTGGTGAAAGAGTGATTATCCAACATCAAAGCATTCCTTCAGTTGCTCTTATCTCTTTGATTCTGACTTGAAGAAGAATATATGCATACTACAGCCATATGGCATCCTACTTACTGTGCACTATATGAACTCCACAAATCTTGACTAAAATATGCTGAAAAAGCATGCAAAAGTGTGTATTTCAAGAAGCATAAATGCCAGTATGGCAAGGTATGGGCAATTCCCAAAATAGCAACGAAACACTCTTATACTTCAAATATGCTTCAAAAACAGTTCCCCTTTTTTCTCTCCATGAGCATGGTCTAAATATTGCAAAAGCTGCTCATGGGCAAGCGAAATATGTTAATACCATTGCTGAAAGTTTTTATTATAACTGCTGAGCTTACAACCCTCATTTGCTGAAGGTTTGAGCTTAAATCTGAGCGCAAATGCCATGAATTGCATTCTGACTGTAATTTGTAATTTTTCTCTTTGCCTAGGAAAGCTCACAGAGACAAACAGCTCACATTTATACTGAATAATGTGGTACTAATTCTGGTTCTGACATGAGAACAAATTTTACAGTAAAAAACCCCAAACCTGTTAGAATCAAACATTACCTTGCTTTGTTCCTTCCTATGCAGAGCACAAAAAGTCCTAAGCCTCAATACTATTTAAGCCCTTTTTTTTATGTTTAGGAATAAGGTACCTGTTGTTACAGCAATGCTTTACAGAAGCAATCTGATTTTTAAAAAAAATAGTATAAATATATTCAACATGCAAGTCTTTCCCTACAGGGGTAATGGAGGAAAATCCACTTGAGATTTAAAATGGCATACATTTGATAAGAAGACTTTTAAGTTTTTCCACACAGTAAGCCACCTGTAATCTCCAGCCCCTCACTCACTTTTCAATAACCCAGTCTGCTCTCATCTCATTGCTTCCAATGCCAATGAAATTTAGGCGAAGGTGGGAAAACTGGGGTCTGGAAGTAAAAATCTGTATGTCTTGCATTAGCTCTACTTCTGACCCTTTGTCTTAATTTATTCATACTTGGAATGGAAAAAAACATGGATCCTGAGACAATTTTTGTCAACATGAAAAACTAATGATTAAGCTCACAGTATGTAGCTGGATCCTGTTCTTCAGTTTTTATCTGACTACTCAGCTAATTTTTTTGTTTATATTCTATGTTATTTATCACTGCTATTCAGGCCAAATGGGACCTCATACTGTAGAGAGTCCAACGAAAACCATTTGTAAAGTAAATCCAGAACACTGTTATAATTAGGCTCTTGCTGAACTTGTGGCCCCTTTGGATGTAAGAACACAAGATTAAAAAGGTAAAAAAAGCATAGGTAGTGTGGTTATATCAAGAAATTATCACAACATGAAAATTACAAAAACAGTTATTAACGTCACCAGCCAGTGATGCTACAAGGAAATATAAGAGAAGGCTTGGGCACAAAAGCATTCACTTAAAAACCATGTTAAGGCATGGAAGAATTCCATTATTAAATAGAAACTTGAGTCTTTGCATTCATTTTTCCATCTTAAGAAAATCCTGACAAGGCAAGAAATTAGAATGAAAAACACCAAACAAATTCATCTGTAAACAAAAGAAATGTTTAAAATTAGATCACACAGTTAATAATGGCTTCCACTTATTAATGACACTGCAGTTGTCAAGAATACAGCTGGAGCACCACACATATCCTACAATAATTTCAGTTGTGCTATACATATGATATGAAACAATGGCAGTTTATGAATACCTGTGAAGTAAAGAAGACTGCAACCCTTTTGAATATTTTTAGAAAGACAAGGGAAACAGAAACATTATTGAATGGCTTTCAAAGATAATGCCAATGACATCCTGCAGGCAACTGCTGCTGCTCATTCCAGTAAGATCTCTGCAGCATTCTGCCGCTTTTCCAAAAGAATCCTCCAAGGATGCCAACAATTTTCTTATGTAGGTAGAATATGTCTCCGTGTATAAATTTATAAATATAAATATTTATAAAATGGGAAAATAAAAGGACAAAATACCCACCAATACAAACCAGTCCTGTAGGGTCCAACTTGCTGCCAGATGAGCATTCACAGTGGAATGACCCAAGGTTGTTCCTGCAGGCACCATTGACACAGGGGCTGCTCTCACATTCATTTATATCTGTAATCCAGAAACAAAAGACATTATCAGAACTAAAGAGTGATTCTGAGAAGTATTACACAGAAATTTATATTCTCTAAATGCTGTTGTGGATTGTGAGGGGCCAGGACTGCCTGAAATATTTGCCTCTCTTGTCCTCCCAGCAAGACATTCAAAAGATCCAGGGACAGACAGCTCGCCTGTATTTTGAAGTGTACATATTTTGGAAGTGTTAATTAAATGGCCCTATTCTACAAGGACACTTAATTTTCAACACCATGGGCCATAAAGTTCTCCAGCATCAATTATAACTGTCCCGTGACAAAACACAACTCTTTTTTCATAGAATGCAAATGCATTCCCAGCCACACCATGCAGAGCACAAACAAAGCCCTCATTGTTTCTGCCATTTATGGCTCCATGAGAAGAATTAAGAAAACCCGGTCAGAAGCAAAATATCACAATGCTGGCTGCAATTCTCTAGTTACGGAAATGTTGAAGAAATAGCAGTTGTAATTGGAATACTGTAAATGGTACTTCTCTTTAGCCCCCAAATCCTACTTATTATCCCTCTGAGGTTTTTAAGCTTGATCACATGCAAGAACAGGACCCCTGCAGACAGCATTATTTGCTGATTTCTTCTTTTAAGTGGAATCAGCTTTAAGATTAAAACAATAAAAAAAAATTCCCTCCAAGAAGAATTGTTGATGCATCTCTACCATTTCCTTCTGAACCCAACAATTTAATTTTTCATATGCATCCTGAATCAAGCCATGCACTCTAATCCAATCAGTTCCCTCTGGCAGGCGAGAATTAAAAAATGTTTAGTGCTTGCTTATGTTTGCTAGCTAGAGGAATGTATTGCAATATCTATAAATTAAAACAACTTAATATCAATTAATTATAACGTAATGCAGTATCTAGCTAAGCACTAGAGAAATTAATAGCATCAAGAGATAATTTTCAAGACAAATTGAAATGTCCTCTGTATTTTTTTAAAGTTTTCTAAGAGACACAATTTCTATTTTGATATGATGCATCAAGCCTTCATTTCACTAGAAATGTGCATCACAGAAAGCAATAGGTATTTAAATATATATAATCTAATAATGTGCAGGTATTATTTAAGAAAAAAAAAAAAAAAGAAGCGAGAGAGAGAAAGAGATAAAAATGCCCATTATCAGTGAACTTTGGAAATTATGATGTCTCTCTTCATGCCAAAAGCAAACACTTCATTTAAAAGCCAGCTTTCACACATCCTTTACATAATGGACTTATCTACAAAGAGCAAACAGGCCTTGTCTTTGACCGTCAACAACTTACTGAACATCGACAGACATATATGTTTCTGAAGCCAACTCTTAAACTGTGCATTTCTCATTTTACAGATTAATCACACAGATACAGGGATGTAAAATCTAAGAGCCTTTATCAGGTCAGGACAAAGTGCCTCATTATTAGTTCTGACAGAATAAGCTCCAAGTCCCTCTGCACCCAAGCTGGCAATCCAGAGTCATGACCAGCAATTATCTGCTCTGTACCAAGGCCTTCTCCTCCCTGTGAATATATTTTATACTTTTATTACCTCAGTTTTTATTACCTAGGGAATGCTCCCTGCCTCTGTTGCTTCCCACTCTCTCCCCAGCCAGCAACACCCGGTAGTGGGGGAGTGTTCTTTGCTGGTTTTGCAGAGAAACCAAGTGATTCTTAAAATCATAAATCACACTGACACAAAAAAAGCAATCTTATGTACTTCATGTTAAATAATCCTCTGAATAAAAATACTCTGGGAGAAAGACACACTTTTGCTTCCTCTCCATCTGCCATCTTGCCTTCAGAAGTTTGTCTACCTTTAAAAAAAAGTGAGGAAAAAATTCAAAATACAGGACAAACTAACAAAACTTTTGTTTTTGCCCAAACAATCACGAGTGTTCCTCCCTCCATTTACTAAGTTGCAATGCCAGAGAAATTTCCATGAGGGTCCAGGCATCATCTGTAAAGGTACTTAAAGCTGATTTTCATGTAAAATGTCACATTGTTTTAACGGATGGCAGCTGACCTCACACAGGTTTGCACAGACACTACGTGCAAGACAAAGTAAAATGCAGACAGGTGCCACTATCCAAGACATCACTTCAAGAAGATGCATGATACCTAAATTGCTTCACATTTATGGGGTTAATATGAGGTTACCATGCCTATCTTTAATTTTCCCTGAATTTAGCAAGGTAGGATTACAATCAATTTTAATTCTAAGAAAAGTAATTTGTTTCAAATTTTCAGAGTTTAAACCAAAACCTGACAAAAAATAATTGAGGGTAACACCTGCATGCCAGTGTCCCTGAAACTACAACCAAAGTAGAAGGGAAAAAGTGGAGACAGAGGGGCCAAAGTTCAACACCTTTTGAAAAGTAGAGGCTGCTCTCCTGGCTTCGTGGGCCATACTCCAGGCCTTTCTGCATTTAATATGCTTTAGCACTACGCTAAGTAAGAAGAAAAAAAAAGAAACAAAAACCCAAGCCCAATGAATTTGTATAGGAATAGGCTGATAATAGTGCATTGACTACATCAGAAAATCAACATCCAGCAAAAAGTAAAGATTAAAAGATGACATTATGTGCATTTCAGCATTAGTGCACCGTTGAATCAAGTAGTGGGCTGCTGAAAAAGTATCATATGCACAATGTAAACAAACTCCAAAACTTGCTTCCCTACACCTTATCATAATAATACTAAATGGTAATTTCGAAAAGAGTAAGCAAGAAATCAATTGATTTTTATAATATTTTGTACGGTAAAATAAAACCCGTTATGTATAAAGATATTTATTGAGGTGAGTTTTAATATTTTTTTTCTCTTAAGTGAAGTCAGTGTACATTGCAAACGTCAGAGAAACAAAAATTGAAACAGCCTGCTGTACATTCCTGGAAATGAACTTCAAAGCACATCTGGTTTACATTTAACTAGTTCTGTCACTGGAAACACAAGCTAAACCATGGAGCTTGTCATAAAAATCTCAACTTTCACAGACTCTGGAGCCTCAAACAAGCCTCTTACTCCTCAAAACAAACTGATAAAAATTTTCAATTGAACTACAAACAAAATCAGTGGAGGGTTTTGTTGTTTCTTCAGAGTTGCTGACAAGAGTCATATTAAAAATTTCTTGGTGACTAATAAGCATCAGGGCATTTTCAGTGCTCAACACAGAGCTCCTGACTGCAGCAGGTTTTTACAACCAGTGAACTTGTAACTCCAAAATGAATTATGAGAAACAGGATTTGGGCAGAAAGAGAATAATTTCTTTCACTGCTACCAGCCCAGCATTATTGCTGCCTACCCAATGTGAGTAAAACGCAACACATTTAATAGGTTTTACAGACACTTTTACACAAAACCCCTCCTGAACAGCTTTTTTTGCCTCACTGGCTAAATTTAGACATCAGTCTACTGAACAGATTCAAAATCTATTAATAGTAGCACCATTATCACTAAGAAGTAAATCCAAGTTTACTGTTTGAAAATGTAGACACATTTTATTTCAACAAGATTGGCAGGGTTGTCTGCATTCTGACTTCTCATCCATTCAGCTTTAGGTCAGTATTTTACGCTCTGATGTTCTGGGTAGTGAGCACCTCCCCTTACCATACTACATCAGTTTTTCTGTCTAGAAGATTCCTCAAGAAATATGGACATTAAGGGTACACAGTATTCACAGACACAAATTTTCCAGTGCACAGACACTATTCACAGACCCTGGAGAATAAATTCCTGAGCACTGTGGGCAGATAGGCACTGAGACAACTTGGCACAGAAAGCTCTGTAAATCCGTGAGGGTTGGCACAAGAAAAGCCTCACTCTGAACAAGTGGTACCAATCTGCAACATGCAAAAAGAGTAAGAACTAACTTTTTTATGGTGACCTTTGAAACCACCATGCATTAAAATATAAAGGGATGTAATTTCCTTTGCATAGAAGGGATGAAGGTGTTTTGTATAGAACACATGAGTGATTTTATACTGCCAGAATTCAAAACATTTCCACTTTCTTTTCTCTGTGTTGGCTTAGCTGTATGGCAGTAACTTCTACCTGATCAATAATAATAAGGAGCTGAGGACAGTAATATCTCCCACTACTTCAGAAAAATATGGATGATTACACTGGTTCACATAACAAGTGTTTTGCAACAAACAATTAGAGCTTCCCCATCACTCAAAGAAATGCAAAACCATTTACTATAAAAACTTTCTAATGAAAACTTGTGATTTCTACAAATATTGAGACTTACAGACTGTGGAACCAAACAAAAAATCAAAGAGAAGTGATGGAAATCAAGGTACAGAAAATCCTCAGAACCTGGTGTCTACAGCCCATACTTAGAAATGATACAGGGTTTGATTTGAGACCTTGGAAAAGGCTACCAGACTTAAAGACTAGAAGCAAAAATGTAGATTTGCAGTTTAAGCAGAAACATGTCAAGCTAGGTAGCAGAAAGTTTGAAGATGAAGATATAGAAGTAGTTATAAGGATAATAAGTTTCAAAGTGTAGTACTGTAAGTTTGTTATATGATTAGTTAAGAAAGTCTGCAATGTGGCAAAAATATGTAAAACGAAATAATTAAGTTAAGGACAAATAATCTTTGTAGCAGTATTTTATTAGCTAATAAATCTTTATAAAGCTTTGTAGCTAGAAGTCTGAGGACCCTTTGACTTATACAGTAAAGACTGTGAAGAGGATCTCACCCTTCCTAAGACTGTACAAAATAAAAGCATTAAATTATTATTAAAATAAAATTATTAAAATAATAAATTATACTTTAGAGCATCTATCACTAGTCCCATCTCTTTCTTGCAAAATTCCAATAGAGAAGAACAGTAAAATTCTGCTGCTCCTACTACTAATTAAGAGTTGGCACATAAGCTAATGCTCACAATTTTACTTTTTTTGGCAGTTTTCCTTTTTTTTTTTTTTAATAATTAAAATTTTTCATTAGTTTCTGTTATATGACATTTTTGCTTATTCAACATCTGTGTTAAATAGTAATATAAGAAAGCAATTTTGATTATACTGTAAAAATAAAGGACAATTTTAGTATTACTAGGCAGTAATACCCAGGTTCTGGAACGCATCACAGACTGAAGGGAGAGAAGGGAGAAAAGAAAAAGGAGACTCCATGATCAAGACAGATGCATTTCCCTAAATGACAGAGATGGCATTCCTGCTACATTATCAAAGGCAAGCATGTACTCCCCTCTACTGTAGTTTAAAAATGTTATAGCTAAGCAATGAAAAACATTATCATATAAAAATTAAATTATTATTTTGAAAGAAATTCAACAGCAATACCCAACACACTAAAAGCAGAGAAATTAAAAGGGAAACATTAAGATTTATGCAACACCACAGCTCACTCTTTTCCTCTGGAATCTGCCATCTCTCCCATTATAGTTTTGCTTTGATGTGACACAATAAACAATAAATCTGACACGATGTCCAGCTTCCTCACCTTCACAGGTGTCTGTCTCTGAGCTGAACAGGTAACCCTTGGGGCAGGAGCAGCTGTAGCTGCCTGGGGTGTTCTGGCAGAGCCCGTTGTCACACAGTAGCCCATTCACAGAGCACTCGTCAATGTCTGCAGGGACAGGAGACAAACCATGACCAAAAATGACAGCTCTTACTTTCAAAGCTTTAATTCACTTTCAGGTTTTTACTGAAAAAATTTCTGCTCTGCCTTTAAAGTTGTTTTTGTCACTAGCAAACTCAAAAATTAGTTCACATTTAGTCTTAAAAAAATAATTATGTTTTCTTGCACTGACCTTGGTTATTTGAGTTTAGTCAATGACCTTGGTCAAATGACAATGATTTTGTCATTTGTATGACTACACCATATAAATTCACATATGTCTATTTGCTTTGACAAACGGTACTTCAACAATTTCTTTTTTAAAACACACAGACAGCAGTATGTTAATTACTGTTCTAACCCTGTTTTAGAGACTGAAATTGTATTTGTTATCCATGAAGTAGATTAAAATCTATCCTATATGGTTCATGTATGGCAGCCATCTCAGGAGAACACACATACCTTCCCTCCAGAGGAACATGTATTTAAAAAAAAATATATGATTAAGACCAGGATATCAAGCATACTGACTAGGAAAATCCCATATATTAACATTCCCTGAATGTTAATTCCCCGAACTCCTCTTAAACTAATTGAAAATAATTCTAATAAAAAGTAATGTGTCTTCCTCATTGCCCTACTATTTATTCCATGAAAGATGAAAGAATATAATTTTAAGCCTTTTCCTTTACTGCCCATCACATATCAAAATAACCTCTAGAAGAATAGTGATAGGATAAGTCAGGATAAACATGGCATTTTATCCTGCTTCAGGTTGTCTCTTCTTTATTGACTTCTTGATTTCTCAAACTTGATACTGCAACTTAAATCAAATAGAAATCTTAAATCAAATAGATTTTTAGAGAGTTTTTAAGTTTAAAAATATAGGGAAAAAAGTGAGAATGCAATATAACTAAAATTGGAGAATTTTGGTTTCCCCAGTTACTTTAGATTTTCCAAGCTGTGATTATTCCTGTTGGACTCGGACAACAAAACCTAAATTTCCCCAGATAATGAATCCAAGATTTAAGTCTGGCAGCCATGAATTGAAAAAAGCTGTTCTTTAGAAACCTGTCCTTAATCTAACTTCATCTGATTTCAACCACAGTGAAGAGGATAAATTTGTAAACTGACATTTTCAAGAGCAATTTTGAGCTTGTTATCATACAATCCTTTATCCCAAACTATGCAGTGTGATGAATACATTATTTCATTAGAATCTCAGAATAATTTCAGATTTGGACTGGAATCTGTTGTGATATGCTCTGTAAAAACACGGATCAATGCAGCTCATGCTTTAAACTCACTCAGATCTGACAAAAATACTGTCTGCATTCTGACTGATGACCTATTTTTATTCCTGGCATCTCACAAGCAGTGTCATTAATTAAAATCTTTCAACCTTGTATCTGAGTGTTCATACTTAAATTCTTTTACAGAAAAAAATCTACCCAAGATTAAACACATCCTCACATTCAGTCAGCTTTATCTTTATTTAAGTAAATACATAAATTATACTAGCACTTACCGAATCCCAAGAGTAACTAGATAAATAATCCCTCTTACCGTAAAATCCACTTGGAGAATGAATATTACATAAAGCATTTTAAAAATAAAAACAGCAATACTTATGTGCAGCAGTGCTTTTCCTGCCAAAAGGTCATATTTATGGCTTTAGGAAGTAACTACATGTAAAGTTCCTTTATTCAAGCAGATGAAAGGAGACACTTTCTTTTGTGTTTGCTTTGCATCACCCAGAAGGAATGTTTGATATGAAAACTATACCACAGCTATACAGAACAGGTTTTCCCAAGCAAAACTGGTGAAGTTTTGTTGAGAACAAATAAACAGCAGTATCAGGTCAGTAAACTAAGTGCAGTCAGTGCAGAGCACAATAATTCACAAAAATAAACCCAATACTTAAAGGCAATACTTTGGACATCCTGATGGTTTCAGAGAGATTTCCATTAGCTTTTAATTTAAATAATCTTTGCCTTTCTGCTTAAAATTACAAGGCTATAAGCAACATGACTGTACAATGCACTTGTGGTATAATACACTTTTTTTGGATGTAAGAATTCCCAAAAGGAAAAAAACCCAAAACCCAACAAACCCCCGGATTTCATGTATGGTCATGAATAATAAAATTAATTAGGTGGAGAGCAAAACCTGCAATGATGCCTCCTGCTTACACTTCCCAAACAGCAACACTCACCCACCAAATGACAGAAAAATATACAGTAAGGATAACAATTATAGAGTGATTGAGAAAAGCATCATTCAGGTTTTTTGCATTTTGATTGTAGCTTGAAGAAGTAGATTTCTTGCAACCTAAATTCTGTCAGGTCAAATCAGCATCAATGCAATGACAACTAATTTAGCCACATTAAAAAAAAACCCAACAAAACAACTTACCCACACAATTGGTTCCAGCAGAATCAGGCTCATAGCCACTGTTGCAGTTACAGCGGTAGCTGCCACGCAGATTTTCACAAATCCCATTGGAGCAAATATCAGGATCCAAAGCACACTCGTTAATATCTGCATTAGCACAATACAAGATAATCAGACTCTGACAGGTATGACAATCTTGTTCCTGTGAGAGGTGTGGGCAACACACACTGACTCACTGGATGCTGGGGCACTCATTCAGAGACAAGGCACAGCACAGGGGCAGCCTGGAGGCTTAAAGAGGTGATTATTCTCCTTCATTTGATACTAGAAGGCCAGACCTGGAATACTGCATCCAATTTTGGGCCACTTTACATGGGCCCACTCCTCAAACCTCCTAATGCACCTACAGAAGCCTGTCATGGTCTTGTCACTCTTTGCCAAAACTCAGCCCCAGTGTGTCCTAGCTTTCCCAATCTCTTGCCTACACATCTGGGCAGCTTTCCTCTATTCCTCACACCATTCTTCCCTGGTTCCACTGGCTGTGCATTTCCTTCTTACAGTACAGTCTGACCCTTACTCAACCAAGCTGGTCTTTGCCTTCTTTGCCTTATTTCTTATACGTATGAACAGAGAGCTCTTGTGATCTCAGGAAAACATCCTCAAAGCTCTGTTTTGTTACTTTAAACCTGAGGGCAGTTTCCTAGGGAATCCCATTCACTGATGCCTTAAGCAACTGAAAGTTCATGTTCATGAAATTCAGAGCACTGTCTTTACTCTCCAACTGGCCCACATGCCTCAACTCAGCATGAGTTCCACCAGGGCTTGACCAATGCAGATCAGGCTGCCATCAGTCTGAACATCACTAATTAATTCATCTCTGTTGGTAAGCAACAGGTCCTGTAAGGCCTCTGCTCTGTTTAAACTATCACCTGGATTAAAAAATTTTCCCCTCAGAGTGATCCATGTCTCCCAGACTACACACAGCTCATGTCAGCATGGCTAAATTCCATCAGCAGCATCAGTGCCTGAGGTGTAAGAGGAGCCTGAACGGACTGGATTTGTTCAGCTGAAAAGAGGGAATATCAGACAGCACTTTCTTGATTTTAACAGATGATTACAGACAAGATGAGCCAGATTCCTCTTTGAGGTGCACAGTGACTTGGCAAGAAACAACACTTGCAAGATCCAACAGTGGATGTTTAACTTTCACACCAGGAAAACAATTCTTCATCATGAGCATGGCTAAGCACTGGTGCAAGTTGCCCAAAGACGCTATGGGAACTCCATCCTTGGAAAATTTCCAAATTCCAGCAGGCAAGGCCTTGAGAAATGACTCAGCTTTGATGATACACTTGTTCTGAGCAGAAGATATCCTTTCCAACCTAAACTGAGAGGGAACTATGTACTTGTAAGAAAAAGCTTGATGCAAAATACCTAGCCTATGAACCCAGTGCCTGTGGTACAGGGATCTAGACAAGAAGTTATAGATTATTAGGTGACACAAGAAGTAATGCATAGGTCAAAACTACAGCATATTCAGTCCTAGAAGAACTTGTTAGAAACTTAAAATATTTCTCAGACAGAACAGGATGATGGATGAGTTATATTCCCTGAATTTACAGTCCCATATAAAATTTCTGCCATAGTTGGAAAAGTCTAAAATATTCATATGAACTGTAAGAAGAGGAACAGACTAATTTTAATACTTCTTGCCTCTGAGGAAAAGAGGCTTTTTCAATACTTTCCTTCATCTCGTATGGTAAGTCCATTACTTGAAATAGTTCCTTTCCTGATCCCTCGAAAGAAAGGGTGCTGGCCGAACTGCGACTTCATGAAAGGCTTGTTTTGTACTTGTAGGACTAAATTTTTGTAAAGAACACTTCCTCTTTAATCGCAGAGCAGTTTAGATACTGATTTATATTTAATCATATATACATTTGGAAAAAAGCATGCTATCCCTGGATAAAACTCAATGCTATGAGACACCTGGAAAACTTTGTAAGAAAATACCATTTGGAGTACTACTTCAGATTTGTATTTAGAGCAAAATGCATTCTGTAGCTTATTAGATACATTTGAATCTTGGGGACAAGCCACACAAGGAGTGTACAAGCAGTGAAAGGAGCAGCAGCATGAAAATTGGCTGCAATGTTGCTGTACGAGACGTACAGAGAACCCTGTGTTTACTCTAGAAACCTGAACAAAAAAGAGGACCGTGATCTTTGTCACGCAATTATTAACATATCAGAAAAATACCTTGCAATAAATTTTATGTTCCTATATTCTCCTATCGCTTCTTCAACCCATTTTATCTGGCAGCTGCAGCATGCTTTGCCCCTACTTCAGACCTGACTCAGACATTATTTTTTAAAATCCCTGTCTCTATGGTACTAGAAAAAGGATCTGAAACTTTACAGTTTCCAATACTAAATGCAGGTGGTCACTTTCAGGACTTTTTTTCATAAGGATATGGCTTTTTCAGTTATGCTTTGTAGAAGAAATTTTGTTAGAAAAGGGACATTTTCTGCACAAGCTATGCTGTGAACAAGTACTGCGTGTACAGAAAAAAATTTCTAAATTGTCCTTGATGCTGATAAGGAGAAAATAATTGGCTAGGGCTAATTAGAAAGAGACTGTAGAACAAGATATGTTAACTATCATAAAGGAATAATTTGTTTTAGTATTTTATCCAACCAAATTGTATACATCCACCTAGTATCTGCATGCACGAAGTTCTGTAACCTATCATAAAGCATTTAGAGTCGCCTAAACCCTGTGTTGTCTATATAATGTGTGAAATTTGTGTAATAAACAAGCAATGATTGTATCTCTATGAGAATTGTGTCTGTTGACTCGGAGCGATCCCCCTACAATGCCTCCTTCCAATTCTTAATTCTACAGAGAAACAATCTGTGCTGTGCATGGAAATGATCCATGAGTGAACACTAGATCTGGAGTGAAAAACTGCTCTATTACTATCCCAGTTGACTGAAAAATCAACTGCAAATGCAAGTGACTCCTGTCAAATGAGAGAGAACTATTATGACGAATCTGAAAAAATCTCTAATCTCAAAAAAAAACCGCAAAAAAGCCGAAACAACAACAGCAAAAAAACCCCATAGGTCAGAACTCTGAAACAGATTACTTTTTTTTCTTGATAGGGTCAGGTAAAATCCACTGTTCTAGAGAATTCATTTCAGCCTTTTCTGTGGACAACATTAAAATACTGTGCTTTGAAAATTAAAATCAAACTACTAATCTTGATGTTAAAAACTTCACTCTAGTATGTTAGCAAAAAATGTAATTCTGAGGATGTTGGGTTTTTTTAAAACTTTGAATCATTGTCCTGGGGTGACTCTATGATGCTGAATTGTTCAATTTTTAAATTGTTAATTACTTGTTAAATAAACATTTTTTCTCCATATAAGTTTACCTCCTGAAGCAACTGGGGGAGGGGCCAATTAAATTTATCCTCTAGAGAAAACCACTTCAGAAATTTCATCCCAGAATTTGCCCTTAACCAGGACAATCATATGTATTAAAGAAAATATTCAACATACCTCTTCCATCAACAGTAATACCTATTCCACTGCTACACAGGCCATGGAACTCAGCTGCTCAGTTGAGGTGGAGATGTTGGGGAAAAGAAAATGTTATTTCCAGTATTTCACCTTCTTTCATCCTAAACAAAATCCATGTGATTTTTTTTTTCCCCAAAGTAATTTTTCTACATTGTAACTACTGAACTGCCAACGCTGAGATGAAATAA